>CM060424.1:159570813-160770813 GCA_030545235.1 Helianthus tuberosus
CCTAAACCCCGGATGACCTCGGAAACTAGTGCAGCGGAAAACATGCCATACCGTGCCAGATCTCGTTAATTTCCTGAAATACATGTAAGTTGAAAAATCAACAATAATGTTGAGCGAGTTCATGTGCAAGTGAGTAAGTAAAACACTTGTAAGTATAAAAGTTCCCTGGTATGTAGCAGTGTAAGGAAAAGAGATCACCAATGGTTTGCAAGGCCATTAGCATGTGTGAAATGCAAGTAGGAAGACTCAACCTAGCAGATTTTTGCGTCGGGTACAAAGTCACTCAAGGTCCGTTCTGTTGGTCCTCTTAGAGGTCCGTTCTGTTGGGCCTAGAGTTGGGCTCGCTACACCCAGATAGATCTACCGCTTACGTCCCTCGGTGTTCTGCCTACCCATTCACATGATCTAAGTAGTAAACCTCCTTACGTTAACATACCGTGTATAATAGTACTTGTAAACAAAGTAACATGTATTTCACCCCCGCAGTTAAGAAAACTGAAAACAGTTAGAGAAAAGGGGGACATGAACTCACAGTCTGTGCGTCTCTACCAAGTACTCCAAATCAGAAAGCTGTGCGTCGACCTACAAGTGCTAATTTTATTAGACGGACGGTCGTGCCTTAGCTTTATAGCTAAATCTTTGGGGAAATAGTTAGACAACTATTTCGTGTTTACGTTCTGTATATACTTGGTAGTTAATCTCCTTCCCAAGGATGGGGGATTTAATACATGTGCGTTCAGATTAAATCATTAAGTCTCACTTAATATATATACCTTTCCAATTCCAAAATATAAGTATTTTTCTCAAAAATATTATATTTTCATTTCACATAATTTTTCTCCAATAATACGTTGTTAAAATACGCGTTCATAAATATTTCTGTAAGTGTGTAAGTTACGTTTTAACAATAGAGTGGTAATATAATTACCGGTGTAACTTATATATATTTATGGTGAAAGCGTTCGTATTATTTTGGATTCGTTAACGCTCGTAAACATTATTTTTACTCTAAAAATAATATTTAGGTATTTCCACAAAATAATCATAAACAGTGTGTGAAAATATACATTTATCACGTTAAATTTTGTGAGAATCCCACCTCCGAATATTTAGTAAATAAAGTCATGGCGAAATTTATGTTTCGAAAACATGTCAAAAATAATTCTAACACTTGTAGTGTAAATATTTCTAAGTGTTAGGTTTTTAGAAAAATTTCGCCAGAGTTTCCTCTGTAACTGGAGGTGGCCACGCTTTCAAGCGTATCATTTTCTTTTAACAAATCAAATCAACCAATGTTCTCAACATTATCAAACAACTTTTCAACATTTTAACTAGTCAAAGATAGACATAATCGCAAAAATATACGAACTTGTGGTTTGTCTAAAATATGTAGTAAATCTCTTTACTTTTAATGGATCTTTTGTGTAAATAATCCGATTTTGTAAAAATCTCGTCTTTCGAGAAAATCCCTCTTTACAACTTCTAGTAACATTTGACAAAACTAGTTCTTTGTCGGATCTTTTCATTTCTCAAGTGTTTACACACTTGTGGTTTATAAAATCATGCTTGTTAGTATAAAATCCTTCTTTAAAATACATGATTTCTTTGATATGTGGTTCTTTGAAAATACCACTTGCAGATGCGTAGATCCGCTAGTTTTAAACACCGTTGTACAAGTTAAAACACTTTTACACAAGTAAAACATTTTTACACAAGTTCATGTCTCATGTGTGGTAGAGTTTCACCTTTTTAACCCTTGTATTACCCAAAACAAGCTTATGTTAAGATCCATGATCTTACCAAACCGGGTTAAACGGTGATCCGAACTACCACATCATAGATCGGGTCTAAATAATCACAACTTTCAAATACTACGACTTTTACACAACATAAATGCTATTAACCACCATTATTCATGCTTTTAGTAGACTTTAGTTCATCAACTTGCATTTTAACGAGATTTAACCGATAAAAATTCTTTTAACCACTTTGGATAAGTTCAAATATGAGTTTTAAGTGTTATACCTCTAGCTCGAGGCTAGGGAAGATTCTTGACGAAAAACGGGTGGATAAAAGCTAGAGAAGATGGTCCTTCGCGTTCCGTTTGCTCCAAGACTCCTTATCCGAGACCCCTAACACTTGTATGATGATGGAATGTGATGATCAAGAACCGAAAGTATGATGGATGTAAGAGGGGTGTTCGGCCGAGAATAGTAGAGCAAGAGGGAGAGAGTTTGTTGTGGTGTTGTGTTGTGATAATGATCTTGTAGGTTAAGTGTTAACTTATAGGTAAAGATTAGTGTGATAAACCATTGGGTAATATGTCTTGTAGATACTAAGCATAGGAGATTAGGAAATCTTGAAGTACAATTTGTGTTCCCCATAGTTGGGGCCGGTTAGAGAAGGGGGGGGGGGGGGGTTTAGTTCGAAATCAACTAGCCATTAGGTGCATAGTTAGGGTAAGTTAAGTAATTAACTTGGTTACTTGTGTGTCACGCGTTATAATGGGTGTTAGGGTAATCAGGGACCCTAACTGGCTCGGAAAAATATAAATAGTGAGAATAACAATATTTTCATGTTCCGGGTAAAGTCCGGTTGTTCGGTTGGATAGGTAATCCGTTAAAGTGCTTAACAAAGCTTTAAAGTGTCGTTATTATTCTTTTTAGTGACACTACTCATTCCTGACACTTTGGAAAGTGTCTAGTGTTATTTTTCTCATGTTCTGGCACTTTACTAGTCAGCTAGAAGCTGGATTGTTTATTAAAGTGCTGAGTTTTGTACTTTAAGTACGTTTTAGGCACATCCAGTCACTGTGACTTATCCCTAGAGACGCAGTTTCACAACCCTTGTATCCCTACACTCACTACTAGTGTAGCCAAATATCTCAGGCTCTTATAGGCCTTGGAGGCAGTGTTTGCCTGATGCTGGTTATATCAGCATGTTCAATAGGTTATCCGTTATTGTGCTACTGTGCTTTTTGTGCATCATGGTTGTCACTAGTGTTCTGTATGTAAGTAATGTAGTGACAATAAGTAAAGTATGATGCAAGTAAGTACATGTATCAGATATCAAGTAGCAGTTCATCAGCTAGTTCAAACAAGCACAGTAATTAAGCAGTAATTAATCATTAATTAAGTCGTACGGATACCTGGTTTGGTGAGGGTTGTCACATTCTCCCCCCGTTGAATAAATTTCGTCCCGAAATTTAAGTTCTGCTTGTAGATGCAGTGTTCTTAGGAAAAAGGTGGGGGTATTTCTCTTTCATCCGGTCCTCACGCTCCCAGGTGAACTCAGGACCATGTCTGGCATTCCAACGAACTTTGACAAGTTTGACACTGCTCCGGCGGGTCTTGTTAACTTTCCAATCTGTGACCTCAACAGGTTCTTCAACGAAGTGGAGCGTGTCATCAACATGAATCTCGTCGATGGGAATGGCAACGTCAACTTGAGTTGGACTTTTCTTTAGATTGGATACATGAAATGTATCGTGAACACCATTCAGTTCAGCAGGTAGGTCCAACTTGTATGCTACTAGTCCTATTCTTTCCAGAATTCTGAAAGGACCAATGTAGCGCGGACTTAACTTCCCACGCTTCCCAAAGCGTGCCACCCCCTTCCAGGGTGATACTTTCAATAACACCATTTCTCCAATTTGGAAATCCACATGTTTCCGGTTTGGATCCGCATAGGCCTTTTGTCTGTGGCGAGCTGCTTCGATGCGTTTAAGAATCTGCGCAATCTTATCTGTCGTCTCTTGGACGATTTCGGGACCAGCAAGTTGCCTATCACCTGCGTCAGCCCAACATAGTGGTGATCGGCACTTGCGTCCGTAAAGGGCTTCAAATGGCGCGACACCAATACTGGTGTGGTAGCTGTTGTTGTACGAAAATTCAACCAAAGGTAAATGTTTGTCCCAGCTACCGCCCAAATCCATAACACACGCTCTCAGCATGTCTTCCAAAGTCTGTATCGTTCGCTCGCTCTGGCCGTCAGTTTGCGGATGAAACGCAGTGCTCAGATTCAATTGTGAACCAAAGGCTTCTTGGAAAGATTGCCATATCCTTGACACAAACCTTCCGTCTCTATCAGAGATGATCGAGAGAGGTACTCCATGGCGCGCGACGATCTCTCTCATGTATATTTCGGCCAATTTGCTCGTATTATCCTTCTCTCTGATAGGTAAGAAGTGTGCTGACTTCGTTAATCGATCCACTATCACCCAGATAGTGTCATGGCCTCTTGGCGTTCTTGGCAATTTCGTAATAAAGTCCATGGAGATTTGTTCCCATTTCCACTTGGGAATCTCAGGTTGTTGCAGAAGTCCTGAAGGCTTCTGGTATTCCGCTTTAACCTTAGCGCATGTTAAACATTTGCTCACATAAACAGCAACATCGCCTTTCATCCTAGGCCACCAATAATAATCTTTGAGATCCTGGTACATCTTATCTGCTCCAGGATGGATAGAGTACCGCGACTTGTGAGCTTCATCAAAAATAACCTCCCTTAAATCACCAAACAGAGGAACCCAAATCCTTTTCTCAAAACATAACGTTCCTTCCTCGTTTGGCACCAAAAGCTTCTCCATCCCACGGAGATATTCTTCTTCGAGATTCCTTTCCTTGAGAGCTTCCTTTTGTGCGGCACGAATGCGCAAGGAAAGATCTGTTCGTATAATCATTTCTAGAGCTCTAACCCTTATTGGCTTGATTCTCTCTTTACGACTTAGGGCATCGGCGACGACATTCGCCTTCCCTGGATGATACTTTATCTCGCAGTCGTAATCGTTCAACAATTCAACCCATCGTCTTTGCCTCATATTCAACTCCTTCTGGTTGAATATATGCTGTAGGCTCTTGTGATCTGTAAAGATTGTACACTTCGTACCATAAAGGTAGTGTCTCCAGATCTTTAAAGCAAAAACCACTGCGCCGAGCTCCAAATCGTGTGTGGTATAGTTCTTTTCGTGCACTTTCAATTGACGCGATGCGTAAGCAATAACCTTTTGGCGTTGCATCAACACGCAACCCAATCCTTGGCGCGATGCGTCGCAGTATACCACAAAATCATCTGTACCTTCTGGTAGAGCTAAAAATGGCGCGTTACAGAGCTTATCCTTCAATATCTGGAAGGCTTCCTCCTGTTTGATTTCCCAATCAAACTTCTTATCCTTCTGCGTGAGGAGCGTCAATGGTTGAGCGATCTTTGAAAAATTCTCAATGAATCTTCGATAATAGCCAGCCAATCCCAAGAATTGCCGAATCTCTGTTGGCGTCTTTGGCGTTTCCCAATCCTTGATCGCCTCGATCTTTGTGGGATCAACATGGATTCCATTTCCATTAACCACATGTCCAAGAAACTGGACTTCACGTAGCCAAAATTCGCACTTGGAGAATTTGGCGTACAACTGTTCCTTCCTTAGCAGCTCCAAAATAGCTCTTAGGTGTTGCTCATGTTCAGCCTTCGTCTTTGAATAAATTAAAATGTCGTCGATGAACACAATCAAGAACTTATCTAAGTATGGTTTGCAAACTCTATTCATTAGATCCATGAATACCGCAGGTGCGTTTGTCAAGCCAAACAGCATAAGTAGGAACTCGTAGTGCCCATAGCGGGTTCTGAAGGCTGTTTTCGGAATGCTTTCCTCTTGTATCCTTAACTGATGGTATCCAGATCGAAGATCGATCTTTGAATAAAAGCTTGAACCTTGCAGTTGGTCAAACAGATCATCAATTCTTGGCAGAGGATATCTATTCTTGATCGTCAGCTTGTTTAACTCCCGGTAGTCAATGCACATGCGGAAACTACCGTCCTTCTTCTTGACAAACAGGACCGGAGCTCCCCAAGGCGAGAAGCTTGGTCGGATAAAACCCTTGTCTAACAACTCTTGAAGTTGTGTCGACAGTTCCTGCATCTCAGACGGAGCAAGTCTATAAGGTGCCTTAGCCACAGGCGCGGCGCCCGGAACTAAGTCGATATGAAACTCTACTTGCCTCTGAGGTGGCAGTCCAGGCAAGTCTTCTGGGAAGACTTCTGGATACTCCCTCACGACAGGGATGTCTTCGATTCTTGGCTCAGCAGCCTTCTTATCCACAATGTGTGCCAGGAAGGCAACACATCCTTTCTGCAAACACTTCCTTGCTTTCAAGCAGCTGATAATCCTCAACGGCGTCTCACGCTTCTCTCCATGAACAACAATGGTCTCACCATCATCGGTTGGGATACGAACAACCTTTTCGTGACATACTATCTCAGCCTTGTTGCCTGATAACCAATCCATTCCTACTACCACGTCGAAGCTTCCCAACTGGACTGGTAGCAGATCCAGAGCAAACTTACGTTCTCCTAATTCGATCACACAGCCTCTGATAACTTCATTGGCTTCCACTAACTTTCCATTAGCTAATTCGATCGAGTAGGGAATATCTAACTTATTAGCGGCTAACCCAAGCATATTCTTAAATTCTAACGACACGAAGCTATAATCGGCACCAGTATCAAATAAAACGGATGCATAGCGTTGATTCACAGGGAACGTACCAGTAACGACATTGGGATCCTGGCGCGCTTCCCTTGCTTCGAGTTGGAACACTCTTCCACGGGCTTGGTTTAGGTCTGGGCAGTTCTTCTTAAAATGCCCGATATCACCGCAGTTAAAGCACCCAAGTCTTTGCCCGTTTCCACCAACTTGATCATTCCTCTGATTACGATTCACAGCGCCCGCTTGGTTAGCATTGTTGCCCCGATTCTCGTTACCTCCATAGTTTCCTTGTGGGCGATTTCCACCACGATTATTATTCCTATTCTCAAATCCTCCCTGGCCTCCCCGGCCAGCACTAGCCCAACAAGTGTCCTTCGAGTGGCCACGTTTCCCACATGCTTCGCATACTCTTAGCCCGCACTGACCAGAATGGTGGCGCTGGCAGGTGTTGCATTTGGGCTGGGCTCCCATATATCCTCTTCCTTTCTTTCCTCTACCAGCTGTAACCTGAGCTGGCGTGTCTGATCCTCCTTTCTTAACCACCACACTGGCGCCCTGCTTGAAGTTTGAGAACTTCCGTTTGTTACCTCCTGATGACTCGACATGAGTCTCTGCCTTCTTGGTCTTGATCTCATCAAACTTGTTCAAACGAATTGCCTCCTCGGTGAGAGCCACGCTCAAATCGATGGCTTCAGTGATAGTTGCTGGTTTGGAGGAGGTTACCATACTTATGATTTGAGGAGCTAAACCCCAAATGAAGCGCTCGATTCGCTTGTATTCTGGTGTAACCATGTATGGAACCACTTGAGATAAGTCGTGGAATCTTTGAACGTATTCTGCTACCTTTGGACCGTCCATTTTCAAGTGCCAGAACTCGGTTTCCAATCTCTGGATTTCTGCGCGGGAACAGTACTTTTTGCGCATGAGTTCCTTTAGTTCGGTCCAGGTTAGTGCGTAGGCGGCAGCTTCGCCTAGTGTCTGAACTTGTAGATTCCACCAAGAGAGAGCTCCATCTAGAAACAGCCCTAAGATATAGGTGACTTGCTGATCCAGCGCGCACTTGCTCATGCGAAGAACAGATTCGGTTTTCTCAGCCCAACGAACAAAGGCGACAGCACGTCCAGTGCCATCGAAGTTGACCGGTTTGCAGTCTAGAAACTGCTTGTAGGTGCACCCTGCACATACGTTATAACATATAAATGGCATTAGCGTCTTCGCTAGAAATATCCAATTAGGCCACGGTGTGTCTCAATGACTAGGTATTACCGTGAGGTGGATTGTTATTGCCTTGGTTAATACTTCCGCTCGTTCCTGGCTGAGAAGCTGCATACTGTGCTATGGCAGCAGCAATGACTTGTTGTAGCTCTGCCTCATTAGTAGGCATGCGTGTCTCACGTCTTGGCGGCATCTTCTAAAAGATGGTTTAAGTTGGTCAGGCCATAGTAAAGCTCCCATGTTATAATACGTAGGTCAGGTCATAGTGTAGCGTACGTATATAACGATAATAATAGTAAAAGCACATAACATCTCATGTTATCAATACATCACAAATACCAATCACACAACATCCCATGTCATAAAAATACAAGTAAGCAATCAAGCGAATCAAATAGGATGAGAATACTGCGATTGCCATATATCGAGACCACATAGTAAGTGTATCAGTACATCACAGTGTCATACAACATCAATCCACTAGGGGCTACATCACCCCTGTCCAAAAACTATATCATGTCAAGGTCGAATACAACATCAAATACAAGTCAACAATAGTCTGAATCAAATGTGGTCTCCAAAAATGCTGTGCAGTCCAACAATCGCCGTCTTCTCATCCTCGTCTACCCAAACAGCACTGATGAGCTCTATACAGATGGTGGTGGAGGAGGGGGAAAGTGGGTGTAAAACAAACGACGTAACTGGAGCCAGTCCTCCTCCTGGGCTCGCTGAGTACGAAGGATAGAGGCAACCTGCTGCTCTAGTGTCAAGAGACGGGCAGCATAATCTGGAGGTAAGGGTCGAAATGGCTGCAGAGGGGAGTGTGTCTGACCATGGCACGGGCACGGTGGCAGCTGAGCTCTCTCGAGCTCCTGGATGCGCTGCGTGTGTGACTCGTGCTGAGCGACAAAAGACATCAAGATGTCCTCGATAGTGTGTCCCATGTGAAAAGCATGGTAGGGGTCAGTAGGTGGCATACCAGAGTCTGGTGCCCAAAGGAACGGCTCACTGGTGAGGTCAAAAGGTGCCACATGAAATGGAGCAACAGAGGGTGGAACAGATGACATCTGGGGCATGAAAGGGATAGGCATCGGTACATGCCCAAAAGGATGGGCTGAAGAACCCTCTCCAGCCCTCGCTGGAGGTACAAACTGTGGAACCTGAAAAGAAAAATCAACATGCCGTGTAACAGGGATCTGAGGAGGAAAAGGTGGAACATCCTTATCAGCAGGTATCCAACCGTGCTGTGCATGCTCGTCTGGTGGATCCATGTGTGCCGCGAACTGTGCATGCCCGGGCTCTAGTGGAATGGGATCAGGTGCAACAAAAGGGTGAACAGGTGCAATGTGCTCAACAGGATGGTCAACAGGTATATCAACAATAGGTAGAGGAACGACAGGATCAACAGCAACATGATCGCCCTCTAACAAAGGAACATCCACGGGGAGATCATCAACAGGTGGGTCTGCTATAACAGGCTCAAAAGGGATGCCAGCATGTACGAGGTCATGCTCAAGTATGGGGTCTAGAGCGGCTGCCTGCTCAGGGACAATGGCAGGCTCAGGGTCATCAAAAGCCATCTCGAAGTCAAACTCTGGGTCGATAGGATCTACTGGGTTAGCTGGATCCTCCATGGGCTGATCCATAGGTATAAACTCGATATCATGATCGGGGTCGTACCCCGGGGGAAAGATAGGGTCAGAGTCCTCTATGTCATCATGGTCAAACATAAAGCTGGGAATAGGTGCAACAGAGGATGCCTGGTCAGGATCAGAATCGTGCACATGGTGATGTGCGCTCAAAGTATGAGAAGGTGCGGATGCCACAGACTCGAAGGAGTCTGGGACAGGTGAATGAGCAGGTGACTCCGCGGCGGGAGCATCTGCGATCACCAAGAGATCATCAGCAACAGGAAGGGCCTCGCCCTGAGCATCCTCCTCTAAAGGCTCGTCATCGAGTAGATCGATGTCGTCATCATCTCCGTCGTCGAGAAACAAACCATGGGCAGGGTATGAAGCAAGTGGTACGGGAGCAGGAATCTCCACTAAAGGTAGGTACTCAGCAGGAAGGTCATCTGCAAGCTCATCAGCACCATCGGGTAGTGCGAAGGGCTGGAAATCGTCCTCATCAGTGCTGGTATAGTCGGACGTGTACACCTCGTGCTCGGAGGGTGTAAGGTCATCAGATACAGTGGGTATAGGTCCTGTGGTGCCCGAATCGTCAGTACCAGCCGAATCCATGAGTCTGTAACACAAATATGCTCAAATAATCAATCATACAATCAGATAATCACATAAGTCACCAAGTAAGATGTCACATAATTTCTCCTAGTCCCACTAGCCTCCCAGTCTCCTAGACTGCTCTATCAACTACCTCGACCTCTCAGATCGAGCCTCGGTCTCCAACACCGAGCCTCAGTCTCCAAACTGAGCCTACTCTTCCTAGTCCCACTAGCTAACTACCTCGATCTCTCAGACCGAGCCTCGGTCTCCATCACCGAGCCTCAGTCTCCAAACTGAGCCTACTCTTCCTAGTCCCACTAGCCAATTACCTCGATCTCTCAGACCGAGCCTCGGCCTCTCAGACCGAGCCTCAGCCCTCCAGGCTGAGCCTATAAATAATAAAATGTGCTCAACATTTGTTTGTAAAAAGTTCTGGATCTGGACTTAAGTGGTATGCAGAAAAATGTTTTCGTGAGAGCCCTAGTGATCATAGTCTAGACTCGAGAAAGAATCCTAGTTCGCTATGATCAGAGCTCTGATACCAAGCTGTCACACCCTGGCTTTGCGGAAGCGTGGTTAGTTTTGGTGTGACTTCTTAATACCATAGCTTAACCATAACAAAGCTATATGAATTAAAAACATACAAGATCATCCATTAAGTTTTGAAAACCAAATACAGTACCTTTGTTTTAACGGGAACATACCCTAACAAACATAATCTTGTTCAACAGACGTTACAACTTAAACATAATATAAACATGGTTTAAGGATTGTGTCTTGTCCAGGAAAGAGACACATCCCCTAAACCCCGGATGACCTCGGAAACTAGTGCAGCGGAAAACATGCCATACCGTGCCAGATCTCGTTAATTTCCTGAAATACATGTAAGTTGAAAAATCAACAATAATGTTGAGCGAGTTCATGTGCAAGTGAGTAAGTAAAACACTTGTAAGTATAAAAGTTCCCTGGTATGTAGCAGTGTAAGGAAAAGAGATCACCAATGGTTTGCAAGGCCATTAGCATGTGTGAAATGCAAGTAGGAAGACTCAACCTAGCAGATTTTTGCGTCGGGTACAAAGTCACTCAAGGTCCGTTCTGTTGGTCCTCTTAGAGGTCCGTTCTGTTGGGCCTAGAGTTGGGCTCGCTACACCCAGATAGATCTACCGCTTACGTCCCTCGGTGTTCTGCCTACCCATTCACATGATCTAAGTAGTAAACCTCCTTACGTTAACATACCGTGTATAATAGTACTTGTAAACAAAGTAACATGTATTTCACCCCCGCAGTTAAGAAAACTGAAAACAGTTAGAGAAAAGGGGGACATGAACTCACAGTCTGTGCGTCTCTACCAAGTACTCCAAATCAGAAAGCTGTGCGTCGACCTACAAGTGCTAATTTTATTAGACGGACGGTCGTGCCTTAGCTTTATAGCTAAATCTTTGGGGAAATAGTTAGACAACTATTTCGTGTTTACGTTCTGTATATACTTGGTAGTTAATCTCCTTCCCAAGGATGGGGGATTTAATACATGTGCGTTCAGATTAAATCATTAAGTCTCACTTAATATATATACCTTTCCAATTCCAAAATATAAGTATTTTTCTCAAAAATATTATATTTTCATTTCACATAATTTTTCTCCAATAATACGTTGTTAAAATACGCGTTCATAAATATTTCTGTAAGTGTGTAAGTTACGTTTTAACAATAGAGTGGTAATATAATTACCGGTGTAACTTATATATATTTATGGTGAAAGCGTTCGTATTATTTTGGATTCGTTAACGCTCGTAAACATTATTTTTACTCTAAAAATAATATTTAGGTATTTCCACAAAATAATCATAAACAGTGTGTGAAAATATACATTTATCACGTTAAATTTTGTGAGAATCCCACCTCCGAATATTTAGTAAATAAAGTCATGGCGAAATTTATGTTTCGAAAACATGTCAAAAATAATTCTAACACTTGTAGTGTAAATATTTCTAAGTGTTAGGTTTTTAGAAAAATTTCGCCAGAGTTTCCTCTGTAACTGGAGGTGGCCACGCTTTCAAGCGTATCATTTTCTTTTAACAAATCAAATCAACCAATGTTCTCAACATTATCAAACAACTTTTCAACATTTTAACTAGTCAAAGATAGACATAATCGCAAAAATATACGAACTTGTGGTTTGTCTAAAATATGTAGTAAATCTCTTTACTTTTAATGGATCTTTTGTGTAAATAATCCGATTTTGTAAAAATCTCGTCTTTCGAGAAAATCCCTCTTTACAACTTCTAGTAACATTTGACAAAACTAGTTCTTTGTCGGATCTTTTCATTTCTCAAGTGTTTACACACTTGTGGTTTATAAAATCATGCTTGTTAGTATAAAATCCTTCTTTAAAATACATGATTTCTTTGATATGTGGTTCTTTGAAAATACCACTTGCAGATGCGTAGATCCGCTAGTTTTAAACACCGTTGTACAAGTTAAAACACTTTTACACAAGTAAAACATTTTTACACAAGTTCATGTCTCATGTGTGGTAGAGTTTCACCTTTTTAACCCTTGTATTACCCAAAACAAGCTTATGTTAAGATCCATGATCTTACCAAACCGGGTTAAACGGTGATCCGAACTACCACATCATAGATCGGGTCTAAATAATCACAACTTTCAAATACTACGACTTTTACACAACATAAATGCTATTAACCACCATTATTCATGCTTTTAGTAGACTTTAGTTCATCAACTTGCATTTTAACGAGATTTAACCGATAAAAATTCTTTTAACCACTTTGGATAAGTTCAAATATGAGTTTTAAGTGTTATACCTCTAGCTCGAGGCTAGGGAAGATTCTTGACGAAAAACGGGTGGATAAAAGCTAGAGAAGATGGTCCTTCGCGTTCCGTTTGCTCCAAGACTCCTTATCCGAGACCCCTAACACTTGTATGATGATGGAATGTGATGATCAAGAACCGAAAGTATGATGGATGTAAGAGGGGTGTTCGGCCGAGAATAGTAGAGCAAGAGGGAGAGAGTTTGTTGTGGTGTTGTGTTGTGATAATGATCTTGTAGGTTAAGTGTTAACTTATAGGTAAAGATTAGTGTGATAAACCATTGGGTAATATGTCTTGTAGATACTAAGCATAGGAGATTAGGAAATCTTGAAGTACAATTTGTGTTCCCCATAGTTGGGGCCGGTTAGAGAAGGGGGGGGGGGGTTTAGTTCGAAATCAACTAGCCATTAGGTGCATAGTTAGGGTAAGTTAAGTAATTAACTTGGTTACTTGTGTGTCACGCGTTATAATGGGTGTTAGGGTAATCAGGGACCCTAACTGGCTCGGAAAAATATAAATAGTGAGAATAACAATATTTTCATGTTCCGGGTAAAGTCCGGTTGTTCGGTTGGATAGTAATCCGTTAAAGTGCTTAACAAAGCTTTAAAGTGTCGTTATTATTCTTTTTAGTGACACTACTCATTCCTGACACTTTGGAAAGTGTCTAGTGTTATTTTTCTCATGTTCTGGCACTTTACTAGTCAGCTAGAAGCTGGATTGTTTATTAAAGTGCTGAGTTTTGTACTTTAAGTACGTTTTAGGCACATCCAGTCACTGTGACTTATCCCTAGAGACGCAGTTTCACAACCCTTGTATCCCTACACTCACTACTAGTGTAGCCAAATATCTCAGGCTCTTATAGGCCTTGGAGGCAGTGTTTGCCTGATGCTGGTTATATCAGCATGTTCAATAGGTTATCCGTTATTGTGCTACTGTGCTTTTTGTGCATCATGGTTGTCACTAGTGTTCTGTATGTAAGTAATGTAGTGACGATAAGTAAAGTATGATGCAAGTAAGTACATGTATCAGATATCAAGTAGCAGTTCATCAGCTAGTTCAAACAAGCACAGTAATTAAGCAGTAATTAATCATTAATTAAGTCGTACGGATACCTGGTTTGGTGAGGGTTGTCACATTCTCCCCCCATTGAATAAATTTCGTCCCGAAATTTAAGTTCTGCTTGTAGATGCAGTGTTCTTAGGAAAAAGGTGGGGGTATTTCTCTTTCATCCGGTCCTCACGCTCCCAGGTGAACTCAGGACCATGTCTGGCATTCCAACGAACTTTGACAAGTTTGACACTGCTCCGGCGGGTCTTGTTAACTTTCCAATCTGTGACCTCAACAGGTTCTTCAACGAAGTGGAGCGTGTCGTCAACATGAATCTCGTCGATGGGAATGGCAACGTCAACTTGAGTTGGACTTTTCTTTAGATTGGATACATGAAATGTATCGTGAACACCATTCAGTTCAGCAGGTAGGTCCAACTTGTATGCTACTAGTCCTATTCTTTCCAGAATTCTGAAAGGACCAATGTAGCGCGGATTTAACTTCCCACGCTTCCCAAAGCGTGCCACCCCCTTCCAGGGTGATACTTTCAATAACACCATTTCTCCAATTTGGAAATCCACATGTTTCCGGTTTGGATCCGCATAGGCCTTTTGTCTGTGGCGAGCTGCTTCGATGCGTTTAAGAATCTGCGCAATCTTATCTGTCGTCTCTTGGACGATTTTAGGACCAGCAAGTTGCCTATCACATGCGTCAGCCCAACATAGTGGTGATCGGCACTTGCGTCCGTAAAGGGCTTCAAATGGCGCGACACCAATACTGGTGTGGTAGCTGTTGTTGTACGAAAATTCGACCAAAGGTAAATGTTTGTCCCAGCTACTGCCCAAATCCATAACACACGCTCTCAGCATGTCTTCCAAAGTCTGTATCGTTCGCTCGCTCTGGCCGTCAGTTTGCGGATGAAACGCAGTGCTCAGATTCAATTGTGAACCAAAGGCTTCTTGGAAAGATTGCCATATCCTTGACACAAACCTTCCGTCTCTATCAGAGATGATCGAGAGAGGTACTCCATGGCACGCGACGATCTCTCTCATGTATATTTCGGCCAATTTGCTCGTATTATCCTTCTCTCTGATAGGTAAGAAGTGTGCTGACTTCGTTAATCGATCCACTATCACCCAGATAGTGTCATGGCCTCTTGGCGTTCTTGGCAATTTCGTAATAAAGTCCATGGAGATTTGTTCCCATTTCCACTTGGGAATCTCAGGTTGTTGCAGAAGTCCTGAAGGCTTCTGGTATTCCGCTTTAACCTTAGCGCATGTTAAACATTTGCTCACATAAACAGCAACATCGCCTTTCATCCTAGGCCACCAATAATAATCTTTGAGATCCTGGTACATCTTATCTGCTCCAGGATGGATAGAGTACCGCGACTTGTGAGCTTCATCAAAAATAACCTCCCTTAAATCACCAAACAGAGGAACCCAAATCCTTTTCTCAAAACATAACGTTCCTTCCTCGTTTGGCACCAAAAGCTTCTCCATCCCACGGAGATATTCTTCTTCGAGATTCCTTTCCTTGAGAGCTTCCTTTTGTGCGGCACGAATGCGCAAGGAAAGATCTGTTCGTATAATCATTTCTAGAGCTCTAACCCTTATTGGCTTGATTCTCTCTTTACGACTTAGGGCATCGGCGACGACATTCGCCTTCCCTGGATGATACTTTATCTCGCAGTCGTAATCGTTCAACAATTCAACCCATCGTCTTTGCCTCATATTCAACTCCTTCTGGTTGAATATATGCTGTAGGCTCTTGTGATCTGTAAAGATTGTACACTTCGTACCATAAAGGTAGTGTCTCCAGATCTTTAAAGCAAAAACCACTGCGCCGAGCTCCAAATCGTGTGTGGTATAGTTCTTTTCGTGCACTTTCAATTGAAGCGATGCGTAAGCAATAACCTTTTGGCGTTGCATCAACACGCAACCCAATCCTTGGCGCGATGCGTCGCAGTATACCACAAAATCATCTGTACCTTCTGGTAGAGCTAAAAATGGCGCGTTACAGAGCTTATCCTTCAATATCTGGAAGGCTTCCTCCTGTTTGATTTCCCAATCAAACTTCTTATCCTTCTGCGTGAGGAGCGTCAATGGTTGAGCGATCTTTGAAAAATTCTCAATGAATCTTCGATAATAGCCAGCCAATCCCAAGAATTGCCGAATCTCTGTTGGCGTCTTTGGCGTTTCCCAATCCTTGATCGCCTCGATCTTTGTGGGATCAACATGGATTCCATTTCCATTAACCACATGTCCAAGAAACTGGACTTCACGTAGCCAAAATTCGCACTTGGAGAATTTGGCGTACAACTGTTCCTTCCTTAGCAGCTCCAAAATAGCTCTTAGGTGTTGCTCATGTTCAGCCTTCGTCTTTGAATAAATTAAAATGTCGTCGATGAACACAATCACGAACTTATCTAAGTATGGTTTGCAAACTCTATTCATTAGATCCATGAATACCGCAGGTGCGTTTGTCAAGCCAAACGGCATAACTAGGAACTCGTAGTGCCCATAGCGGGTTCTGAAGGCTGTTTTCGGAATGCTTTCCTCTTGTATCCTTAACTGATGGTATCCAGATCGAAGATCGATCTTTGAATAAAAGCTTGAACCTTGCAGTTGGTCAAACAAATCATCAATTCTTGGCAGAGGATATCTATTTTTGATCGTCAGCTTGTTTAACTCCCGGTAGTCAATGCACATGCGGAAACTACCGTCCTTCTTCTTGACAAACAGGACCGGAGCTCCCCAAGGCGAGAAGCTTGGTCGGATAAAACCCTTGTCTAACAACTCTTGAAGTTGTGTCGACAGTTCCTGCATCTCAGACGGAGCAAGTCTATAAGGTGCCTTAGCCACAGGCGCGGCGCCCGGAACTAAGTCGATATGAAACTTTACTTGCCTCTGAGGTGGCAGTCCAGGCAAGTCTTCTGGGAAGACTTCTGGATACTCCCTCACGACAGGGATGTCTTCGATTCTTGGCTCAGCAGCCTTCTTATCCACAATGTGTGCCAGGAAGGCAACACATCCTTTCTGCAAACACTTCCTTGCTTTCAAGCAGCTGATAATCCTCAACGGCGTCTCACGCTTCTCTCCATGAACAACAATGGTCTCACCATCATCGGTTGGGATACGAACAACCTTTTCGTGACATACTATCTCAGCCTTGTTGCCTGATAACCAATCCATTCCTACTACCACGTCGAAGCTTCCCAACTGGACTGGTAGCAGATCCAGAGCAAACTTACGTTCTCCTAATTCGATCACACAGCCTCTGATAACTTCATTGGCTTCCACTAACTTTCCATTAGCTAATTCGATCGAGTAGGGAATATCTAACTTATTAGCGGCTAACCCAAGCATATTCTTAAATTCTAACGACACGAAGCTATAATCGGCACCAGTATCAAATAAAACGGATGCATAGCGTTGATTCACAGGGAACGTACCAGTAACGACATTGGGATCCTGGCGCGCTTCCCTTGCTTCGAGTTGGAACACTCTTCCACGGGCTTGGTTTAGGTCTGGGCAGTTCTTCTTAAAATGCCCGATATCACCGCAGTTAAAGCACCCAAGTCTTTGCCCGTTTCCACCAACTTGATCATTCCTCTGATTACGATTCACAGCGCCCGCTTGGTTAGCATTGTTGCCCTGATTCTCGTTACCTCCATAGTTTCCTTGTGGGCGATTTCCACCACGATTATTATTCCTATTCTCAAATCCTCCCTGGCCTCCCCGGCCAGCACTAGCCCAACAAGTGTCCTTCGAGTGGCCACGTTTCCCACATGCTTCGCATACTCTTAGCCCGCACTGACCAGAATGGTGGCGCTGGCAGGTGTTGCATTTGGGCTGGGCTACCATATATCCTCTTCCTTTCTTTCCTCTACCAGCTGTAACCTGAGCTGGCGTGTCTGATCCTCCTTTCTTAACCACCACACTGGCGCCCTGCTTGAAGTTTGAGAACTTCCGTTTGTTACCTCCTGATGACTCGACATGAGTCTCTGCCTTCTTGGTCTTGATCTCATCAAACTTGTTCAAACGAATTGCCTCCTCGGTGAGAGCCACGCTCAAATCGATGGCTTCAGTGATAGTTGCTGGTTTGGAGGAGGTTACCATACTTATGATTTGAGGAGCTAAACCCCAAATGAAGCGCTCGATTCGCTTGTATTCTGGTGTAACCATGTATGGAACCACTTGAGATAAGTCGTGGAATCTTTGAACGTATTCTGCTACCTTTGGACCGTCCATTTTCAAGTGCCAGAACTCGGTTTCCAATCTCTGGATTTCTGCGCGGGAACAGTACTTTTTGCGCATGAGTTCCTTTAGTTCGGTCCAGGTTAGTGCGTAGGCGGCAGCTTCGCCTAGTGTCTGAACTTGTAGATTCCACCAAGAGAGAGCTCCATCTAGAAACAGCCCTAAGATATAGGTGACTTGCTGATCCAGCGCGCACTTGCTCATGCGAAGAACAGATTCGGTTTTCTCAGCCCAACGAACAAAGGCGACAGCACGTCCAGTGCCATCGAAGTTGACCGGTTTGCAGTCTAGAAACTGCTTGTAGGTGCACCCTGCACATACGTTATAACATATAAATGGCATTAGCGTCTTCGCTAGAAATATCCAATTAGGCCACGGTGTGTCTCAATGACTAGGTATTACCGTGAGGTGGATTGTTATTGCCTTGGTTAATACTTCCGCTCGTTCCTGGCTGAGAAGCTGCATACTGTGCTATGGCAGCAGCAATGACTTGTTGTAGCTCTGCCTCATTAGTAGGCATGCGTGTCTCACATCTTGGCGGCATCTTCTAAAAGATGGTTTAAGTTGGTCAGGCCATAGTAAAGCTCCCATGTTATAATACGTAGGTCAGGTCATAGTGTAGCGTACGTATATAACGATAATAATAGTAAAAACACATAACATCTCATGTTATCAATACATCACAAATACCAATCACACAACATCCCATGTCATAAAAATACAAGTAAGCAATCAAGCGAATCAAATAGGATGAGAATACTGCGATTGCCATATATCGAGACCACATAGTAAGTGTATCAGTACATCACAGTGTCATACAACATCAATCCACTAGGGGCTACATCACCCCTGTCCAAAAACTATATCATGTCAAGGTCGAATACAACATCAAATACAAGTCAACAATAGTCTGAATCAAATGTGGTCTCCAAAAATGCTGTGCAGTCCAACAATCGCCGTCTTCTCATCCTCGTCTACCCAAACAGCACTGATGAGCTCTATACAGATGGTGGTGGAGGAGGGGGAAAGTGGGTGTAAAACAAACGACGTAACTGGAGCCAGTCCTCCTCCTGGGCTCGCTGAGTACGAAGGATAGAGGCAACCTGCTGCTCTAGTGTCAAGAGACGGGCAGCATAATCTGGAGGTAAGGGTCGAAATGGCTGCAGAGGGGAGTGTGTCTGACCATGGCACGGGCACGGTGGCAGCTGAGCTCTCTCGAGCTCCTGGATGCGCTGCGTGTGTGACTCGTGCTGAGCGACAAAAGACATCAAGACGTCCTCGATAGTGTGTCCCATGTGAAAAGCATGGTAGGGGTCAGTAGGTGGCATACCAGAGTCTGGTGCCCAAAGGAACGGCTCACTGGTGAGGTCAAAAGGTGCCACATGAAATGGAGCAACAGAGGGTGGAACAGATGACATCTGGGGCATGAAAGGGATAGGCATCGGTACATGCCCAAAAGGATGGGCTGAAGAACCCTCTCCAGCCCTCGCTGGAGGTACAAACTGTGGAACCTGAAAAGAAAAATCAACATGCCGTGTAACAGGGATCTGAGGAGGAAAAGGTGGAACATCCTTATCAGCAGGTATCCAACCGTGCTGTGCATGCTCGTCTGGTGGATCCATGTGTGCCGCGAACTGTGCATGCCCGGGCTCTAGTGGAATGGGATCAGGTGCAACAAAAGGGTGAACAGGTGCAATGTGCTCAACATGATGGTCAACAGGTATATCAACAATAGGTAGAGGAACGACAGGATCAACAGCAACATGATCGCCCTCTAACAAAGGAACATCTACGGGGAGATCATCAACAGGTGGGTCTGCTATAACAGGCTCAAAAGGGATGCCAGCATGTACGAGGTCATGCTCAAGTATGGGGTCTAGAGCGGCTGCCTGCTCAGGGACAATGGCAGGCTCAGGGTCATCAAAAGCCATCTCGAAGTCAAACTCTGGGTCGATAGGATCTACTGGGTTAGCTGGATCCTCCATGGGCTGATCCATAGGTATAAACTCGATATCATGATCGGGGTCGTACCCCGGGGGAAAGATAGGGTCAGAGTCCTCTATGTCATCATGGTCAAACATAAAGCTGGGAATAGGTGCAACAGAGGATGCCTGGTCAGGATCAGAATCGTGCACATGGTGATGTGCGCTCAAAGTATGAGAAGGTGCGGATGCCACAGACTCGAAGGAGTCTGGGACAGGTGAATGAGCAGGTGACTCAGCGGCGGGAGCATCTGCGATCATCAAGAGATCATCAGCAACAGGAAGGGCCTCGCCCTGAGCATCCTCCTCTAAAGGCTCGTCATCGAGTAGATCGATGTCGTCATCATCTCCGTCGTCGAGAAACAAACCATGGGCAGGGTATGAAGCAAGTGGTACGGGAGCAGGAATCTCCACTAAAGGTAGGTACTCAGCAGGAAGGTCATCTGCAAGCTCATCAGCACCATCGGGTAGTGCGAAGGGCTGGAAATCGTCCTCATCAGTGCTGGTATAGTCGGACGTGTACACCTCGTGCTCGGAGGGTGTAAGGTCATCAGATACAGTGGGTATAGGTCCTGTGGTGCCCGAATCGTCAGTACCAGCCGAATCCATGAGTCTGTAACACAAATATGCTCAAATAATCAATCATACAATCAGATAATCACATAAGTCACCAAGTAAGATGTCACATAATTTCTCCTAGTCCCACTAGCCTCCCAGTCTCCTAGACTGCTCTATCAACTACCTCGACCTCTCAGATCGAGCCTCGGTCTCCAACACCGAGCCTCAGTCTCCAAACTGAGCCTACTCTTCCTAGTCCCACTAGCTAACTACCTCGATCAATCATACAATCAGATAATCACATAAGTCACCAAGTAAGATTATCCATTAAGTTTTGAAAACCAAATACAGTACCTTTGTTTTAACGGGAACATACCCTAACAAACATAATCTTGTTCAACAGACGTTACAACTTAAACATAATATAAACATGGTTTAAGGATTGTGTCTTGTCCAGGAAAGAGACACATCCCCTAAACCCCGGATGACCTCGGAAACTAGTGCAGCGGAAAACATGCCATACCGTGCCAGATCTCGTTAATTTCCTGAAATACATGTAAGTTGAAAAATCAACAATAATGTTGAGCGAGTTCATGTGCAAGTGAGTAAGTAAAACACTTGTAAGTATAAAAGTTCCCTGGTATGTAGCAGTGTAAGGAAAAGAGATCACCAATGGTTTGCAAGGCCATTAGCATGTGTGAAATGCAAGTAGGAAGACTCAACCTAGCAGATTTTTGCGTCGGGTACAAAGTCACTCAAGGTCCGTTCTGTTGGTCCTCTTAGAGGTCCGTTCTGTTGGGCCTAGAGTTGGGCTCGCTACACCCAGATAGATCTACCGCTTACGTCCCTCGGTGTTCTGCCTACCCATTCACATGATCTAAGTAGTAAACCTCCTTACGTTAACGTACCGTGTATAATAGTACTTGTAAACAAAGTAACATGTATTTCACCCCCGCAGTTAAGAAAACTGAAAACAGTTAGAGAAAAGGGGGACATGAACTCACAGTCTGTGCGTCTCTACCAAGTACTCCAAATCAGAAAGCTGTGCGTCGACCTACAAGTGCTAATTTTATTAGACGGACGGTCGTGCCTTAGCTTTATAGCTAAATCTTTGGGGAAATAGTTAGACAACTATTTCGTGTTTACGTTCTGTATATACTTGGTAGTTAATCTCCTTCCCAAGGATGGGGGATTTAATACATGTGCGTTCAGATTAAATCATTAAGTCTCACTTAATATATATACCTTTCCAATTCCAAAATATAAGTATTTTTCTCAAAAATATTATATTTTCATTTCACATAATTTTTCTCCAATAATACGTTGTTAAAATACGCGTTCATAAATATTTCTGTAAGTGTGTAAGTTACGTTTTAACAATAGAGTGGTAATATAATTACCGGTGTAACTTATATGTATTTATGGTGAAAGCGTTCGTATTATTTTGGATTCGTTAACGCTCGTAAACATTATTTTTACTCTAAAAATAATATTTAGGTATTTCCACAAAATAATCATAAACAGTGTGTGAAAATATACATTTATCACGTTAAATTTTGTGAGAATCCCACCTCCGAATATTTAGTAAATAAAGTCATGGCGAAATTTATGTTTCGAAAACATGTCAAAAATAATTCTAACACTTGTAGTGTAAATATTTCTAAGTGTTAGGTTTTTAGAAAAATTTCGCCAGAGTTTCCTCTGTAACTGGAGGTGGCCACGCTTTCAAGCGTATCATTTTCTTTTAACAAATCAAATCAACCAATGTTCTCAACATTATCAAACAACTTTTCAACATTTTAACTAGTCAAAGATAGACATAATCGCAAAAATATACGAACTTGTGGTTTGTCTAAAATATGTAGTAAATCTCTTTACTTTTAATGGATCTTTTGTGTAAATAATCCGATTTTGTAAAAATCTCGTCTTTCGAGAAAATCCCTCTTTACAACTTCTAGTAACATTTGACAAAACTAGTTCTTTGTCGGATCTTTTCATTTCTCAAGTGTTTACACACTTGTGGTTTATAAAATCATGCTTGTTAGTATAAAATCCTTCTTTAAAATACATGATTTCTTTGATATGTGGTTCTTTGAAAATACCACTTGCAGATGCGTAGATCCGCTAGTTTTAAACACCGTTGTACAAGTTAAAACACTTTTACACAAGTAAAACATTTTTACACAAGTTCATGTCTCATGTGTGGTAGAGTTTCACCTTTTTAACCCTTGTATTACCCAAAACAAGCTTATGTTAAGATCCATGATCTTACCAAACCGGGTTAAACGGTGATCCGAACTACCACATCATAGATCGGGTCTAAATAATCACAACTTTCAAATACTACGACTTTTACACAACATAAATGCTATTAACCACCATTATTCATGCTTTTAGTAGACTTTAGTTCATCAACTTGCATTTTAACG
Organism: Helianthus tuberosus; assembly: GCA_030545235.1. NCBI lineage: Eukaryota > Viridiplantae > Streptophyta > Magnoliopsida > Asterales > Asteraceae > Helianthus > Helianthus tuberosus. Next base: position 159,593,836 of record CM060424.1, read on the forward strand.
AGATTTAACCGATAAAAATTCTTTTAACCACTTTGGATAAGTTCAAATATGAGTTTTAAGTGTTATACCTCTAGCTCGAGGCTAGGGAAGATTCTTGACGAAAAACGGGTGGATAAAAGCTAGAGAAGATGGTCCTTCGCGTTCCGTTTGCTCCAAGACTCCTTATCCGAGACCCCTAACACTTGTATGATGATGGAATGTGATGATCAAGAACCGAAAGTATGATGGATGTAAGAGGGGTGTTCGGCCGAGAATAGTAGAGCAAGAGGAAGAGAGTTTGTTGTGGTGTTGTGTTGTGATAATGATCTTGTAGGTTAAGTGTTAACTTATAGGTAAAGATTAGTGTGATAAACCATTGGGTAATATGTCTTGTAGATACTAAGCATAGGAGATTAGGAAATCTTGAAGTACAATTTGTGTTCCCCATAGTTGGGGCCGGTTAGAGAAGGGGGGGGGGGGGTTTAGTTCGGAATCAACTAGCCATTAGGTGCATAGTTAGGGTAAGTTAAGTAATTAACTTGGTTACTTGTGTGTCACGCGTTATAATGGGTGTTAGGGTAATCAGGGACCCTAACTGGCTCGGAAAAATATAAATAGTGAGAATAACAATATTTTCATGTTCCGGGTAAAGTCCGGTTGTTCGGTTGGATAGTAATCCGTTAAAGTGCTTAACAAAGCTTTAAAGTGTCGTTATTATTCTTTTTAGTGACACTACTCATTCCTGACACTTTGGAAAGTGTCTAGTGTTATTTTTCTCATGTTCTGGCACTTTACTAGTCAGCTAGAAGCTGGATTGTTTATTAAAGTGCTGAGTTTTGTACTTTAAGTACGTTTTAGGCACATCCAGTCACTGTGACTTATCCCTAGAGACGCAGTTTCACAACCCTTGTATCCCTACACTCACTACTAGTGTAGCCAAATATCTCAGGCTCTTATAGGCCTTGGAGGCAGTGTTTGCCTGATGCTGGTTATATCAGCATGTTCAATAGGTTATCCGTTATTGTGCTACTGTGCTTTTTGTGCATCATGGTTGTCACTAGTGTTCTGTATGTAAGTAATGTAGTGACGATAAGTAAAGTATGATGCAAGTAAGTACATGTATCAGATATCAAGTAGCAGTTCATCAGCTAGTTCAAACAAGCACAGTAATTAAGCAGTAATTAATCATTAATTAAGTCGTACGGATACCTGGTTTGGTGAGGGTTGTCACAGAAGACTGGTCTGATATTATCCAATATATTAATATAAATGAATGGGTTTATAATGACGAAAATACCCTCACGTTTTTTGCACATGAGGGTGTCAGAGTTAAAGTTAACCAGCCATTAAACGTTAATACCCTCAGATGTTAAAAAATGAAAAGTTAGTACCTTAAAATGTGATTTTAAACTATTAGTACCTTAGATTGTTACTTTGTGTAAACCACAGGGACTAACTATGTAATTAACTCTTATAAATACATGTATAAACATTTTGAATAAAAAAATCAAAAACTAAAAATATAAAAAAATATATATCTTATAAAATTAACTTAACATGTTAAAAAGCACTTTAAAAAAAAAATTAGCGCATTTCCTTCTAAAAATAGGTAGAAACTATTCGAAATATAAAAATAATTTTTGTAAAAAAAAATTAGCCTTTTTTTAATTGTTTTTTTTATAGTTTTAGTTTTGATTATTTTTATTAAATATGCTTCTACAAGTATTTATAAGGAGAAGCGTCGAATTTAAAAAAAATGATTTTTAACGTGTTAAGTTAAATTTTTAAAAGTGTTCTCCGGTTCCCCACTTTTTTAGCATTCATTAATGAACCTTTTAGCATTCATTAATGAACCTTACACTATATATATATATATATATATATATATATATATATATATCAGATGGTTCAATTAAAAACCACTAATTAATGTGAAAACATGAAAACTAATAAAAAAAAACCTAAAAGACACGCCAATTTTTTTTTCAAATTTTCGCTACTTTTTATATATAAAAAGAAAACTTAAAAAAAAAACTTGTACTGCACATGTGCATTATATGTTTACTACACATGTGCATTATTGCACATGTGCACTACAATTTTTTTTTTGAAAAGAAGTTTTTTTATATACAAAAAGTAGCGAAAATTTATAAAAAAATTGTAAAAAAAAATTTGGTATGTTTTTAGACTTTTTTTTAGTTAGTTTTCAAGTTTCACAATAAATGGAGTTTTCGCTTGAACCCTCCCCTATATATATATATATGGGATAAGGTTATTGTAAAAAAGACTAAAAGTGTGAGAAAGGTAAGAAAGAATCTCAGCCATTAGATCTAAATTAATTGAAAAGGGTAAACAAGTAATTTTATCATTAATTCAATTAATTAAAAACTTCCCATAACCGCCACCTTAATTATTGGAAGTATATAACACCATTCAACAAGTATATAACACCATTCAGTAAGTATATAACACCATTCAGCAAGTAGATAACACCATTCAGCAAGTATATAACACCATTCAGTAAGTATATAAACCATTCAGCAAGTATATAACACCATTCAGCAAGTATATAACACCATTCATTGACTAAACATCAGATCGAAACATATTTTTTTGTCTATATAAGTATAGCAATATGGTACTCATATTGAAGATAAAAAAACGCTCGTTATTATGGTGTAATTTTTAAAAAAAAAAGTTACGTATAAAAAGTTATTGACGTTTAAAAAAGACGGGGGAAGTTACATGTGCATTACCTAATTTCTAGTGGGTTTAAAAGACTATATTGCCCCTAGATATTTCAAATCAGTCCAAATTAATGAAAATATTTTACAATTTGGTCCCTATTGATCTCAACCATTAGATCTTTTGATCTAATGGCTGAGATTCTTTCTTACCATTTTCATATTTTAGGCTTTTTTTACAGGATCCTCTACCTATATGTGTGTGTGTAATGTAATATTTAAAATTTAAAATGTATCATATATGTGTAGAATTTAAAATAACTTCAATACTATTAAGTTCCATGAATATGTGGACTATATTTATTAATCAACGTTAATAATCTCTTAAAATGAATATTATATAATTTACACTAATACTATTTTGGGCTTTGTATAAATGGTCATAATTAAATTCTTTAATATTATTAAATTCTACATATAGATGGATTATCATGTAAATTAAATATGCGTTAGAAGTGACTGATTAATTAGTAATTAATAAACTTTTTATTAAAATATCATATATTATAGTTGGCTATATATTATACTATATTATTTTATTTTATATTGAATTATATCATATTACATCATATTATATAATATTACATCATCACATTATATAATATTACATCATATTGCGTCAATTATATCACGTTACATTTATTGTATCATATTATCTCATATCATATTAGTCATCGTATTGCGTTAAGCCGCTAGACAAAATACTTGTCAACATATTCTTTGAAGCGTAAACGTACTACTTAGAGAAACCATACCAAAATCTAGAAAAAGGAACTACATAGCAGCATAGAAGCAAACAAAAAATGTTTCGAGGAGGTTTTCTATATTATAAGTGCTGATTTTTCTTTAAGCAAAAATACCTTATTTCATTTACCATATATTAATCCAAATGAAAGAGATCATGAGTAAGACCATGTATATGTAGTCATGGTTTGAATTTTGTTAAATTAGAATTAGGATTGGTAACGATTACAACAATGACAAACATGACAAAATCATTACCATCCATGATCCATGTAATCAAGCAGTTCATTTTGGCTTGTACTCACCTTTATCTTTTCCCTAATTATTAATAAAACTTCAGTTTGGTCATCAAATAGATCGATTTATTCGTGTTCAAACATTAACGGGACAACAAATAAGATGTGCTCAAACAGGTTAGAACAAGCAGGAAACAACAAAGAAACTGATCAATATAAAACTTTCAAAGCAAACGCTGGCTCTACCATTACAAGAAGGAAATATGAAGAAAAGAAAAAGAAGAAAACTGCAAACAGGACATGCTTCTAACAATATTTTAAAGCCAACAAATCATGCTGTATCTCTTGTAAGGGGTGCAGAAGCTAATTCATTAAATTCGCGCTCAAGTTCACGCATTTCCTCTTCGATTTCATCAACTTCTTTTTCTAAAGCAGCAATTTCTGAATCAAACTTACTCCTCTTTGACACGGACTGCATATATTTTTCCTGAAATTTTCCCATCGCTTGAGCATAGAGTTTACTAATTTTTGTTACATCCCCTTCTGAAATTTCCGTCTCTAGCTCCTCTAACAAGATCTGCAATGGTTTTCCCTCAAGCTCATTACACTGCTTGCATTCAATGTTGGTTACAGGCCCCTTAAACCTCACACAAAACACACAATATTTGCAAATAAAAAAGCTTCTGTATTCGAATGAAAATGGGTGTGTATAACAAAGAAATAATACACCTATTTATAATAAACAAAACAAATAAAAACACATGCCAATTAAACCATCAACTCCTATTTTCTTGGCATGCACGTTGATCTCCACTCAACGTTTCTTTCCATGGAACTCGGTCAATGCTAGACCAAATCTTCTTCCAGTTACACGTAAACATAAGGTACTAAATGACCAATCTACCCCTGGTTCATTAGCTTCCCTATCTGCAACCTGATGATCGAACTAAAACCCGTGACTCACGACCGGTCTAACCCGTGAACGAACCCGATTAATCCAACAATCACCCCCTTAATCGGTTTGTTCACACCACTCGTTCACGACACCCGAATCACCGTTTTTTTTTCGACCATCTCGACTTCTTCCGGACACTCGACCTCCTCCTCGGTCACGCCCAAAGTCTTTATCTACTCGACCTATCCCGGACACCCCGGTCTTCACCTCGACCACGTCCAAAGTCGTCTCTGATCGTGATTTCACTATTCTGTCAAACCCTTCCTTGATAAGCACCACTTGCGTATCAACCACCAACTAGACACTAGCCACCCGCTGCACCGTCTTCGAGTCGCTAAACGAATATCTCAGCCACCTGCTGTTTCGTTTCTACCGCGCTACACCCGTTGGTTTTTCTACCGTAAGAATTCGACTCCTCCTTGCGATTCTTCTCCTCAGCGAGAAAGAGTATCCGACAAATAAAAACACGATCTCTTCTTCGTTCTTCGATCAACAAACTGGGTTGACAAGCCCGCTGATTTGGCCTGAATCTCGACTCGTCTCCGCTACCCTCTTGATCCGCTAGAACGGTAACCTCCACACGGTTGACCTGCGATCACTAATTATCTCCAATCACTGCTGATCCTTCGATCACTGCACATCGGTAACCATCCATCGCTACAACCTTTTCTTCCACTTTAATCACAACTAACAGCCACGAGACACACCGATGTTCACCCGTCACCCCCGTCATCCAAACCGGTACTCTCCGTACGACAACGACTGACACGAACCACCTCTCGGTCTCCGTCTTCTGCTGTATAACGATCCCGAAACAACCCTTCTTTCACTCCTGCCCTCCACCGACCGACACACCCGCCGGTGGCGGAGGCTTCCTCCGATCTTCAAAACCGCTTCTCGAGCCCTAGGCTCTGATACCAATTGTTGGTTACAGGCCCCTTAAACCTCACACAAAACACACAATATTTGCAAATAAAAAAGCTTCTGTATTCGAATGAAAATGGGTGTGTATAACAAAGAAATAATACACCTATTTATAATAAACAAAACAAATAAAAACACATGCCAATTAAACCATCAACTCCTATTTTCTTGGCATGCACGTTGATCTCCACTCAACGTTTCTTTCCATGGAACTCGGTCAATGCTAGACCAAATCTTCTTCCAGTTACACGTAAACATAAGGTACTAAATGACCAATCTACCCCTGGTTCATTAGCTTCCCTATCTGCAACCTGATGATCGAACTAAAACCCGTGACTCACGACCGGTCTAACCCGTGAACGAACCCGATTACCTTTTTCTCCATTTTTGTTAGATTGGTTTGACATTTTTTTATCAAACTTGAAGGTACCTAAGAAATAAAAAACAGTTAGAATTTTGAAATTACAAAAGTGCCACACTAAACCTCAAAAACTTTTAAATTACCTTTTATCAACTCGTCTACAATGAATAAAATGACCAAACCTAGTGGCTCTATTTATAGGAGAAAAATCTAACCATCTATTTTTAATATTATGTGGATGTGGGATTAACACCAAAAGTAAAATTACAAATATATCCCTCTAAATATAGAATTTGGATCAGATACTAACAAAGACAGAGTAGCTACATAAGGTGCTCGAATCGAAGAAGATATGTGATAAGGCGGCCACGAGTTGAGTTTCTAAGCTACTTCATCCTTGTATACCACGAAAAGAAATGCATCATGATCAACAGGCTAAACTGGCTTTAACTTGACCAGATTAAATATTGAAGGCCTGCCACTAATATATCTTTTTAACAAAATGAACTTCTTACTTTACATATCTCACTTATCAGTTAAATTCACAAATCGGAAGAAATGAGATATTTTTGCTCAGCAGATTAAGGGTTAAAACTTTATTTTGCAGGTAGCATGCATCTTGAATATTGATACTTATCATATTCTATGTTATGTGTGTCTGCAAATGAACTGAGTCTGTCGATTAAGTTTTGAAATTACATCATGCAACAACTAATGATGAACAAGTTATGGAACATTACATACATCAGATTTGTAGTAGAGGTCAAAGTCATCATTTTAATTGATTTACATTTTTATTTCAAATAAACATAGGCAATTGCATGAACATATTACCCATGAATTGAATGTTTGTATCTTTGATGCCAATTTCGATTAACAAAATCTCAATTGGTGAACCTTAACCGTTATGTAAATCAACTTGGTCAGTTCTTAGACTTTCATGTTGAATAACTAGAGAATAACCATTGTGTAATGTGCCTCCCTGTTATCCAAGATGTGGAGGTTCAAATCTTGCAAGGTGCATGTATAGGAGTATTTGTGAGTAGGTTAGTTTGTCGTTAGAAAAAAAGAAAAAAATATAATTTGTGATCTTATAACTTATAAGATGTCTGGCAATGGTTCATAATGGTTAGTGCATGTTTGGCTTATGATAACTTCGATCTACCACACCTAAACCTACTAACGGCTCATCAACGTTAATGCATGTTTGTCAAATCTGCTAATTTATAGAAAAAAAACAACTTAAATATGACCTAAATTAATTAGTCTTAATTTTAAACTATGAATCTAATGTTGTTATACCACATAACCTAAACGCAGTCTTAATTAGTGGTTAAACACCACTTTAGTTAATATATGTTTTAGGTCGATCAACGATATGTAAAACAAAAGGAAAGTATAAATGTGTTGGTTCATATATCTTATTGAATTGATTTAACGATTGAAGTTTTGCTAGAATTCACTCTATACCCTTCCCCTCACTTAATTATCTTAAAGTGCCTTCACATGCAACAACGCTTGTTCTCACTCGTATGACATGCATCCATGCACTTCCCTTCGTTCTTTCAGTTACATATTACCGTAAATTCATATTAAACACACACACACATATATGTATATGTGTGTGTGTTATATGCATTAGGGTTTGACTCTTAAGACCCGTTACACCTTTATTAAACTTATTATAAGCCAATATGATCCATCATGGTTTCCTATTATCCATTGTAACGCCGTAAAATTCACTAGAAACTAATATGAACAAATTAAATCTCAACATGAAAACCTATCATGATCCATATATATCCAGTATGACACAATACAACCTAAAATGACCCGGGAACACTCAATATGATCAATTAAAACAAATAAGAACTTTTATGATCCATTATAATCCGATATGCTCCTATAAGATCCAAAATTACCCATCGTAATCTAATATAACCCAACGAGACTTAACAATATCCATTACACCTCACATGACCCTTTACAATCCAAAACCAAATATTAAAATCCATCAGATCATATTAGGACCCACCATGACCTATCAAATCCCATTATTACCTAATATGACACGTACAAGCCAAGACAACCTAAACCCATCACAAATAATATATGATACATTAAGATATGTTGCATCTAACTTGTGTAATTCAATGGTATGTAGTTTATAAATTGTCTTTTAATGGCCCTAACAACTTATTGTTTGATGATATACAAAATGAACCACTAACAAAACATGCATGTTTGTTTGTGGTTCTTTACCCCATAGGTGGTATGTGACTCTTTTTGCATGCCTGATCAAACTAAATATGTGTAAAACATATGGAACTCAACACTTAACTCTCTATATGAAAGGATAGGTACACTAGAAATAAAGTCTTGACATCAAGTATTGCAAGTACTAGCCCATTCCAAAGATGATCGAGTGGTATGTTTTGCAATCACAAGGACACCAAGGACCCCATGTAATGCATGTAATGTATAACGTGAAAGAGTTCAATATTAGATGATTTATAAGTCATAGTAAATGGTATGGTTTGTATCATTGGTACATATATCCGGTCTCTAGTGTATCTCATACAATTCGTTAATAACCACCAAGTTACAACACAATGTAACTAACTCTAAACACTTAACCTTTTCCAAATCCAAATAAAAATCTGTATATTATTTTTTTAACCACATGTGAACTCATAAACCTGAAAAAGAATAAACCCATACGCCATATGGAACATAGATTCATTAGATTTTATATTTGTATCAAATAACACGATTCTATAACTATATCATAAATGCATGAGGCCCTAACAAACCGAGAACAATGATGGGTTACGGTTAACCACACATTTCAAAACAAATCTAACCAAACATAGGATCACATGATAGATAATAACAACCTAACAAATTCTTATTATAAAGAGTTACATGGTTCCGTAATTAGAAAGCACCATCTCATATTATACCAAGGGAAAACAAATTAAGTTGTTATAAAGTCAGAAAAAACTTGAACAACAAACTCTACTAGATTGAAAAACCGAACATGCCTATCTAAAATTACCAAAATCTCTTAAAAACTTATCAACACAACAAGAAAATAGAGAAAATATTATAAAAACATAAAACAAGCACAAAGGTATAAAAGCCTCTAAGCTTGCAACACAACTAAACAAGTTATACACATGTTCACACGTATCCAATATGAACACACTCCACTATATAACATGTATAACAATCTAATCATGACATTTAAGGACCAAAACAAATTTAGAATGACAATAACATCATATATAACCTAAATTACTATTGATAGTACACACTTACTATTTCAAGCATCGACTATTCAACAAACAAGCCTAATTAAAAAACAAAACCGAATCATATTAGAACAAGTGAGAAAAAGCATACCCTGGTTATTATTAAAATACTTTGATTAACTTAACTAAGGCACTAATAGTTTTATCATTAGATTACTATACTATACTATGATGTGTTGTGTTGTGCCGTGTTGTGACGTGACGTGATTATTGTGGAATGTTGTGATGTATTGTGTTGTGATGTATTGTGCTGTAATGTGCCATGTTGTGATGCGATTGTTGTGGTATGTTATTTGTGTTGTGTTAAGTTGTGCTTTGATGTATTGTGTTATAATATGTTATGTTGTGCCGTGTTGTGATGTTTGTATTGTGTTGTGATGTGATGTGACGTGTTATGTTATGATGTGATGTGATTTGTTGTGTTGTGATGTGATGTTTTGTGTTGAGATGTGTGTGTTATGCTAGGCTAGGTTACGCTATATTAAATTCTAGGTTAGAAACCCGTAATATATATACGAGTTAAATAAAATATAAATATTAAATATGTAGTAATTAATATATATGAATTATGTTTGAAATAAAATGAATTCTTATTTGATGTTGTTGAATTATTGTAACAAAGTTAATGAAATCAAGAACCATTTTGAGTTCATAAATGATTTTAAAACCTTTGTGTGCTCACAAAACTAATCATTTTGAGTGAAATAAGAAAAAGTGGTAAAACATTTCATTGTGCTAAAAACAATTACGACACGTGGCTCTGTGAGTTACTTATTTATTAGGTATATAAAGTTTATAACCAAAATATAGTTTATTAAAATTGTAATATTCAATAAGTTTACAATACTTGGTAATCAATTATTTAAATGAAATTATGTCGTGTTAATGACTAATTTTTAAAATTTATGTGAATTTGGTTTGTATTGTATTGTATTGTTTAATGCAAGTTAAACTTTTATATGGATCAATTTGTTGTAAAAAATATATCATTCATGTTTTTAACTAATTTAGACTTTCATAAGCTAATAATATAACAAAGAAGGAAGAACACATTTTTTTGAAACTTTAAATCGAAATAAACACAAAGAATCTTTGCAAATAGTTTACACAAATAAAACATTTATTTAAAACTTTCTCCAAGAAAATATTTGAAACTAAAAAGCCAACGTAATGCCAAATTAATTTATTATAAATACTTTTTAACTGAAATAACCATGATTATCTACGGTAAGTTTGCAAAACGGTTGGTATATAAGAAATAAGATACAAATATATAGGTTTAATTTTCTTTTTATAAAATGTAAATACTCTGAAAAGCTTTCCTTAGGATTTCTTAATCAGATAGAAGGGACATTTTTCATGCCATGTAAAGATTATTATTTATTAAGTAGTATAGATATAGATACTAAATCATTGTTTATTAAATAGTATAAATAATTATATTATATCACATCTTATATAGTATATTAAAGTATATTATATTATACCATATTAGATCATATTACATCACATTACGTTATGATACGTTATATCTATGTATATATATATACACACACACATACTATATAATAAACGAAAATCTTTGAGTTACTTATTTATTAGTCATTGAAGATTTATAACCAAAATATAGTTTATCAACATTTTAATCATTAATAATTTTTTACAATGCTTTTATTGATTAATCAATTATTTAAATGAAATTAAATAATGGCTAATTTTTTTAATTTATGTAAACTTGTTCTGTGTTGTTTAATACTAATTAAATTCTATATTTATTAGGTAGTTGTAAAAATTATATCTTTCATGTTTTTTTTTTTTTACTAAAATAGACTTTAATAAGATAATAATATAACAAATATAAAAAAAAATTCTGAAACTTGAAATCGCAACAAACACAAAGAATCTATAAAACAATTTACACAAATAAAACTTTTATTTCACACTTTTTGTCACCAAAAAATATTTGAAACTGGAAAACCAATGTAACGTCCCCCTTATTTATTATAAATACTTTTTAGACGAAGTTAACCATGATTATCTATGGAATTTCAGTATATTTTAAAAAAGGAGAATTGATTGCAAAAGTGGTTGTTTGAGATCTATAATACATGAAAATATTTGAATTACTTATTTATTATTTATTAGGTATAGAAAATAAAATATAGTTTAACAAAAATTTAATCATCAATAATTTTTACAATAATTTTATCGGGTAATCATTTATTAAAATAAAATTATATCTAGTTATAATGAATATATTTTTTTTAAATTTATGTAAACTTGGATTGTATTTTTAATACCAATTAAATATTTATACTGATCAATTAGTTGTAAAAATTTAATCTTTCATATTTCTAACTAAAAACACTTTCAGAAGCTAATAATCTATACTTCTATAATAAAAGAAACCACTTTAGGGACACATGTCATTATTTTAGAGCATCATAGATTTAATTTAAATTATTAAATTTAATATTTTTAAACATTTAAGAAATTATGGATAAAGTTCCATAAAATATCTTATTATTTATTTATATTAATTAATATGTTAGAAATTATATCTTAATTCCTTAATTGTAGATAATTACTATTTAATTTAAATTATTAAATTAAGAGTAAAATGCACGAATAGTCCCTGTGGTTTTGTAAAATAACACCTACAATCCCCAACTTTTAGAAATTACACTGGTGCTCCCTAAGGTTTGACAGTTTGTTACTCGGATAGTCTCTGGAGTGGATGGGGGTTAGTTTTCTCAGTGAAGTGGGTGTGAAATGACCTTAATGCCCTTACTGTATTAAAAAAATATTAAAAGATAAAGTTAACTCAAGTGGCCCCACCCCACCCTCACCCCCACCACCTGCAACTCACATATTAAATGTATGTTCACATGACTGTTAAAACTCGTGAGAAAGTCGATGATACAACTTGTCTTCTAAATACTTTCATATTTATAAACTTAACAAACATCACAAGTTTTGATCATACATGACACAAAAATTTATTTGTATATCAGAAAAGCGTCTTAAAAATATCGTTTTATAATTGTTAAATATTCGTTATTAACTATTTGATTTTTTATTTACTTAACCCGTGTAATACACGGGGTTATAACCTAGTATAACAAATGAAGAAAAACATTTTTTTTTTGAAACTTGAAACTAAAATAAACCCAAAGAATCAGTAAAATAACTATTTCAAACTTTTTGTAAAAAAAAAAATATTTGAAACTGAAAAACTAACATAATGTCCCATTTTTTAGTATAAATATTTTTAATCAAGGTTAACCATATTTATATATCGAGTTTCAGTAAGTTTGGAAAAAAAACAATGAGAATTGCTTGCAAAAATAGTTGGTTGATATATATAAGAAATAAGATCCGATATTTAGGCTTAATTTTCTTTTTACAATATGTGAATAGCAAAGATTTCCCTCTAATTTCTCAATCATATAGAACAGGCATGTGGCATGACACATAAAAAAACCTTATTTATTAGTAGTATAGATACTATATTGTTGTATTATATTATTTCTCATCATATATAGTATATAAATTATATTTTATTATAGCATATTACACAATGTTGAGTAATAAGGCCAAATCTTGTTACAATGTTGAGTACTAAGGCCAAACATTGCTAACTTTTTATGTTAAGTCTTACTAAAATAACTAAAATGACGTTTAATTTTTTTTTTGAACGGTAGATCAACTGGATTTCCAGCTTACTCCAAAGGGCCAGCATATGCTGTTTAAACCCTTCATCCCAGGTTCGAATCCCTCCTAGAGGTGTTCTCCCATATTTACATAATTTTGAACTTAGTAGGAATCGAAATTGAGACCTCCCCAGGAGGAAACCACTTAGTGGAAAACCTCCTGACCAACTGGGTTATACCATATTGGCAAAAAATGCCGTTTAATAACTAGAGAGTCTCTTTTTTAGTTAATTATATTTGACTAAAATAATTTAAAGTAATGTTTTCTGTTTTATTTATATTTTCTATAAAATTATATGGATTTGAAGTTTATAATCTATAAAATGATTATTATTTATAACCGTATTCTCTCACGAGTTTTAACTCTACATCCAAACGCTCTTTCTCATATGGACGACGGGGCTTCTTGAAAGTCTTTCCATCTGGTATATAACTTGGCAATCAATATCAAATACGACTTAAAAAACAAGTCAAAGTTACTGAAAAATAAATCTATTGTTACAATTTTTCAAAAAAGTAGCAACAAATTACTTGTTCGGCCAGTAGTAAGTCGTTTTTGTGATTTTTTATTAAATTAGCTGATGTTGCATCATAATTTTTTAAATTGTATTTTGTATATGTTGCAGTTTCAGAAAAAGGTAAGTATCAGGTGTCAAAACTAGGGCTGTAAACGAACCGAACGTTCAGCGAACAGTTCGTGAACCGTTCGGCGGGAAGTTCGTTTATGTTCATTCGTTTAATAAACGAACGAACATGAACAAGAAATTCCGTTCGATTAGTTAAATGAACGAACATGAACAAAGGTCTCGTTCGTTCAATTGTGTTCGTGAACGTTCGGTAAGGTGTTCGTGAACATTCGTTCATTTGCGTTCGTTTATGTTCGTATGTTCGTGTTTTAATTAAAGATTTTTATACTTTCATATATTTTATCTATACCTTTTATACTATTAAACTTTTATTTATATCATTACCCTAACAATTAAACTAGGAAACCCTCTTTCACCTTGTTTATGCACAATTTTCCTTTCTTTTCTCATTATTTACATCGACGAATATGATCTACCTCCGTTCCACAATAAGGGATTCAAGTTCCAGTGCTACTCTCTGGGCCATCCACCTTTATCCGTCATCGCGTTCGCCAAATTTATTTGTGTTCGCTTGTGTTCGTGAACCGTTCGTGAACACGCTCATTTCCTTAATGAACGAACACGAACATAAAATCTCGTTCGCTAAGTGTTCGTGAACCGTTCGTGAACACATTTATTTTCTTAACGAACGAACACGAACAAGGCCTCGTTCGTGTTCGTTCGGTTCGTTTACAGCCCTAGTCAAAACTAAGACAATAACTCTTCGTTAGTAAAAGATTTATGAATCAATTAAAACTAATAAAGAGAATGTTAACAATAACAATGAAGCAAATAATCATTTTATTTACATAAAAAATATAATTTTATAAATAATAAACTTCAAATCCATATAATTTTATAAAAAAAATATAAATAAAACAGAAAACATTACTGTAAATTATTTTAGTCAAATATAATTAACTAAAAAATAGACTCTCTAGTTATTAAAGAGCATTTTAGTCATTTAGTAAAACTTAACATAAAAAGTTAATAAGATTTGGCCTTAGTACTCAACACTGTGACAAGGTTTGGCCTTAATACTCAACATTGTGATAAATTAGAACGTTAATACCTGATTTTGCAACAAAAAACTATTAGTACCTGACATTGAAATTTGACAGAAACCACAAGAACCAATGGTGTAATTTTTTCTATAACAAATGAAGAAAAATAATTTTTTTTGAAACTTGAAACTAAAATAAACCCAAAGAATCAGTAAAATAAGAGTTAATTACATAGTTATTCCCTGTGGTTTGCACAAAATAACATACTTAGGTACTAATAGTTTAAAATTACCTTCTAGGGTATTAACTTTTCATTTTGTAACGTTTGAAGGTATTAACTACTAGGGTATTAACATAGTTAGTCCCTGTGTTTTGCATAAAATAACATACTTAGGTACTAATAGAATGTGATTTTAAACCTAAAAATAACGTTAATACCTCCAAACGTTACAAATGAAAAGTTACTACCCTAGAATGTGATTTTAAACTATTAGTACATAAGTATGTTACTTTGTGTAAACCATAGGGACTAACTATGTAATCAACTCGTAAAATAATTATTTCAAACTTTTTGTAAAAAAAATATTTGAAACTGAAAAACGAACATAATGTCCCATTTTTTAGTCTAAATATTTTTTTAACCAAAGTTAACCATATTTATATATCGAGTTTCAGTAAGTTTGAAAAAAAAAATGAGAATTGCTTACAAAAATAGTTGGTTGATATATATAAGAAATAAGATCCGATATTTAGGCTTAATTTTCTTTTTACAATATGTGAATATCAAAGATTTCCCTCTAATTTCTCAATCATATAGAACAAGCATGTGGCA
Source organism: Helianthus tuberosus (assembly GCA_030545235.1). Taxonomy (NCBI): domain Eukaryota; kingdom Viridiplantae; phylum Streptophyta; class Magnoliopsida; order Asterales; family Asteraceae; genus Helianthus; species Helianthus tuberosus. The sequence goes on from CM060424.1 coordinate 159,609,268, forward strand.
TGACACATAAAAAAACCTTATTTATTAGTAGTATAGATACTATATTGTTGTATTATATTATTTCTCATCATATATAGTATATAAATAATATATTATTATATCATATTACACAATATTATATCAAATTACATCATATCATATCATATCATATTATAGCATATTACGTTATATACTTCACATTATGTTACACTATATAGCATCGCATCACATTACATTATGATACTAGTTTATAGCCCTGTGTGTTACACGGTATAACGAATAAAACCAAATGATGATATAACAATTCCCATTATAGAAAAACGATATATTGTTTGAATATCATAAAAACCAGATAGTGTTTGCAAAAATCGTCTTCTTGATCTTTAGAAGTAAGGTATTCAACACTCACGGATAATAAAATATGAAGGTACACATTAAATTTTACAAATCTCTAAAAACTTCTTTATACACGACATTTGTAGTTTTGTTTGTAATTTGACCACCCTAATCAAGTATCTATAGCTTGAGGCCATTTCTACTTTTTACGCAGGCCATGTATAAATGGGTCATACTTTTTTCTTAAAGCGATTGATATCAAGAATGTCCTCGTTGATAATCAGGTTGGTAATATGGAAAGAGTTTGAAACGCCAGGACGTCCTACAAAAACAAATAAATTATTTAATTTTAGATTCTAGTATAAGAAGACTTGAAAAGAACTTTCAAACCTTCATGCATCAAAATGAAGTATTATCACCACATTAGCCTCGTCTTGGAGTGTCAAAAGATAATCTAACATATGTTTGGCCATATGAGTCCCATAAAGTTAAACTTGTGGTTCTTTGCATGTAATAAACAAGTAATAATTTTCATTAATTACTGTTCTAAATCAGCCGACGGAGTGCAACGTTACCTGGTCATTCTATCGGTTTTAAGAGCCTTCGACAACCGCAAAGAAAGACCGTTCTGAGTATAGTCCTTTTTGTGTACAGTGTACGTAAAGTTGGGTCCTTCCCAACCATGATAAAACTATATGCTACTGCATTAGATAGACATGTGAAAAGTTGACTTATTAATATATAGATATGCAAAACTGAGAAACAGCCGCAATAGGTACATACTCATTTTCTATTTATATTCTTTTCAGTTTTGGGAGTTTCTACGATTCCTGTATAGTATATGGTACAAAAGCAACTCCACATAAATCAAGAAATTCAATATATTTTCTTACTTAGCCACCAATATCATAAAATTAAAAGCTCAGTAGAGTGGTAACTATTAATAGTATTTGGTATCTTATATGAAAGCTTAAGGGATAAACATGTAAAACTAACTTACAAGCCACAAGGACAAGAGTGAGCAACTTCCAGATGCGAGTGAGTTGTTTTCATTACTATCGATCTGTTCCCACCAGGTCAACTTGTACATACCCTGATCATTAGCAAAAGGTTTAGACGGATGATGGTGGTAATGCATGATGATCAAGTGTAATAATGTTTAAAATGTCAACAAACTTCTATATAAGAGCTTTTACCATTTGTGTTGTCTCAACCAGTGATATCATGATAAGAGCCAGTGGTGTTCAGCAGAGGCACTTTCACCCAATCAACCCATTTAAATGTTTCCTTATTAGCTCGTTCTTTTTACCCATTTTACCACTTAAAAACATAACCAAAAGAAAATATTGAACTTCCAATTCATAGTATGCTATCTTTTTTATATGCAAGCGTTTTGGGACATTCTTGCAAGCATCAACAACCATATGCACCTGAATTAATGTCCAACAGGTTAAGAAATAAATATACATAATAACTTACGAATGAAAAACTGAACATGGAAAAAAGAACATACCTTATGAATTTTGATTCAGAATCAATGCCAGATGCAAGCCATGGGATCAAACCAATGGGAATTTTAAGTTCACATTAATGTAAAATGTTCTGTTGTTGATTTTCAATGTACCCTGCATCTTTGTTTTATACCCCAATTTAAGAAATCAAAATATATAAAAAAATACATGAAATTGGTTTATCCACTTAACTTATAACCTTCAAAACTTGTATCAATAATGAGATGAGAATACCTTCGAAAGGATCTGTACTTTGAGCATCCGATCTCTGAAAATGGAAAGCAGTGGTCACGGTGCCGAAAACTTAAACCGAAAAACCATCTCATCCGTATCTTCTTAATGGGTTTCTTGTTCAACAGAAGGAAGTGGATAGGGTTGATTAGGGTTTGGGAGTGATGGAGATGCGACTCAGGGGTGGTGGGGAGGGAGACGGCTGTGAGCGTGACGAGGGAGACACTAATTAGGGTTTGGAGTGAAATTGGTATCAGGGAAGAAATTATCGTGTATGGGTGTATGGGTCGGTGGGTTTAGATCCGTGTGTGTCGAATGGTTAACATATGAGAAAAGGCTACGTGGCATTTGAATAAATTGAGGGAAGAGAGGTGTTGACACATGGACTTTTCTTGGAATGGTTTATTAGATTTAGATTAGATGTTATAGGATTAGGTTCAAACGTGAACAATTTCTCCAGCGTGAACTGATCTGGACCATTGATTATTAGGATCTTGATATTTTAAATGGATGGCATGATTGTAATTATTAGGTTTTTTGATACCATTTAATTAAGCTAATAAGGGTAGATATGTAATCTACATATCATATTGAACAACATCCACTTTTACGTTTCAAAATCCCACAAATATCTCTCTCTCACATATCAAAGCCAACATCAAAGAAAATCCCTTATTAGCTCAAAGATCCATCGCCCAGATCCAGGTCTCACCTTCATCGCCCATCCATCCATCCATCCATCAACCCTTCTTTCCGATCAAACATCTAGGGTTTCTGTTACTAATTTCACAAAAAAACTTGCTTTCCACTGCCTATAGATTCCTTGTTTCGGCGTCTTCAACTGGTTTGATCCGCTTCGATCTCTTCGATACTTGAGTTTGTTGCAGTTCATAGATCAGAAATGGGGGAATTTGTCACTGCAAGGTGACGGCTTAAAAAACAGAGAACCAGTTGTAGAGATAGAAACAATAAAAAGATTTGGGTTAGTGAGGTGTACGGCGGAGGGGATAGAGAGAGGGCAAGATAGTAATTTTGTTATGCCGGAAAGATTAAAGGTGGTGGCTTTAATGGGGTGTGTTATGTGTTTGTGTAATGTTGATAGAGTTGTTATGTCTGTGGCTGTTGTTCCTCTTGCTGCTAAACATGGGTGGAATAGTTCTTTCTTGGGCATTGTGCAGGTAGTATTCAGTATTCAACCCTTTGATTGGACTCATCCAAGTTATCTTTTAATCCTTGCTTTTTGTTAGATCTGTAATTCTATGTAAGTTAGGTTAGTGTTGATTGGATTGTTTTTTAATCCTTGCTTTCTGTTCTTTTTTTGCGTCTCTATCACTAGTTACAACAAAATACATGTACATGCAGCCTCAATAATTTAATGATTTAAGTTTTCACTTGATAATTGCTTGAGAACTTTATTGAGATTTTGTTAGATCTGTAATTTTGCTTGTTTTTAAGGCGCTGTACACATGTGTATTCTGATTTTTGCTCTGGTTTTAAGGTGCTGTACACATGTATATTCTGATTTTGCTCTGTTTTTAAGGCACTGTACACATGTGTATTCTGGTTTTGCTATGTTTTTAATGCGGTGTACACATGTGTATAGCGTCTGTTTTTGTGATATCTCATATTTTTTCTGTGTATTGAATGTGTAAAGTTGTTGATGTACACTTGTGAATTATGCAAAGTACTAATTGCTGAGTTTTTTGTGTTATTATAGGAGACGTCGTAAACGAGGAAAGTGGAGATAGAAGGTCAATAAGGATGATTCACGTATGAGGTCGATAAGGATGATTCACGTATGTTTGTTTGCTTGGTCGATAAGGATGATTCAGCATACAACGCGGCGAATAGTTGTAAAAGACTATGTCTTTTTTATTTTTCCGATTATGTTGCGTTTATTGTTTTCACGAAACTGGAACTTGTAATTATATGTTTTTTTTTTGTTTGGCAAACATTATGGAAATTGTTATTTGCTTAATATAAAAGAGTTTTACAGGTTTTTGTTTATATGTATGTATTATGTAGCTAATTACACATATGTACCATGCTGAGTACAAATGTGTACTGTTCACTTCATATCCAAGTACACATGTGTACACTGTTGAAATATGAAGGTTACGCGGATCTTAAAAATCATAATCCGAATTCTGGTGGTGAAATCTGAAAAGTAAAAATGAAATAAAAGATATTGTGGATAATGAATTTAAAATAGGAAAGATGTAACTTAATTTAATTATTAAAATAATGATTTAAATCTAATTTTTTATATAATTACAATCATACCCTTAACAACTAGAAAGGAAATCAATGGTCCAGATCAGTTCACGCAGTTCACGCTTAGGAGGTTGTTCACGCTGGAACCCTACCCAGATGTTATATATATATATATATAGAGAGAGAGGGTTCAAGTGAAAACTCTTTTTATCGCGGGAACTCGAAAACTAACTAAAAAAGCCTAAAAGACATACCAAGTTTTTTTTTACAATTTTTTTATTAAAAATCGCTATTTTTTATATATATAAAAAACTTCTTTCAAACAAAAAAAAAATATTTGTAATGCACATGTGTAGACTACACATGTGTATTATTACACATGTGCACTACAAATTTTTTTTTGAAAAAAAGTTTTTTTTATACACAAAAACTAGCAAAAATTGGTAAAAAAAATTGGTATGTTTTTTAGGATTTTTTAGTTAGTTTTCGAGTTCTCGCGATAAAATGAGTTTTTAACTGAACATTCCCCTATATATATATATATGTGTGTGTGTGTGTGTGTGTGTGTGTGTATAGGGGATGGATCATGAGAAAACTAGTTTAAATGAGAAAACAAAAAAACTAACTAAAAAAGCCTAAAAAAATACCAAATTTTTTTTCTTACAATTTTTTATAAAAAAAATGCTACCTTTTATATATGGAAAAAAAATTTCAAAAAAAAAAATTGTTGTACTGCACATGTGCAATAATACGGATATAATGCACATGTGTAGTACACATATAATGCACATGTGCAGTGCAAATTTTTTTTCTGAAATTTTTTTTATATATAAAAAATAGCGATTTTTTTATAAAAATTTGTAAAAAAAATTGGTATGTTTTTTAGCTTTTTTAGGCTTTTTTAATTAGTTTTCTAGTTTTCTCATTTGGATGTAGTTTTCTCATGATCATCTCCCTATGTGTATATATATATATGTACTATATTATAAATAAAAAAATTTGAGTTACTTATTTATTAGGTATAGAGTATTTTTTTTAATGTCAAATCTTACATACTCCTAAATTAGAGCAAATAAATCGTAATCTACTCTTTGCTTAGGATTGAAACCAATACCTTCCACTAAAAAGCAAGAGTCTCTACCAAGTGAGTTAATCTCCATTAGCATTAGGTATAGAAGAATTATAAAGAAAGTATAGTTTATAAAAATTTTAATCGATAAATTTTTATAATGCTTTTATTGGGCAATCATTTAATACAATAAAATAATATCTAGTTATAATGACTGTATTTAAAAAAAATAATGTATACTTGAATGATTTTATTGGGTAATCATTTATTAAAATAAAATTATATCTACTTATACAAATTAATATATTGTATTGATTAGTTAGTTGTAAAAATTATATCTTTCATATTTGTAGCTAAAATACTTTTAGAAATTAATAATATAGATGAGAAAAAATATTTTTTTCTGAAACCTAAAATCGAAATAAACACAAAAAATTGTAAAAAAAAAATTACACAAATAAAACATTTATTTAAAAGTTTTTGTCACAAAAATATTAATGTCTTATTTATTTATTATAAATAATTTTTAACCAAGTTAATCATAATTCAAGTTTCAGTATGTTTGAAAAAAGAAGAATTGTTTGAAAAATGGTTGCTTGAGATATATAAGATATAAGATTCAAATATTTAGGCTTAATTTTAATTTTACATGTAAACATGTGAATACCTTGAGAAACATTCCCTTTAATTTTCTTAATCAGATAGAAGAGACATGCAATATAGCATATAAAGATCCTTATTTATTACAGAGCAAATTATGATTTTGACTCCTGTGGTTATATCACTTTTACCCTTTTAGCCCAAAAAAATCTTTTAATATCTGAGCCCCCAACATCTTTTTTTCTAACCCTTTTGGCACCTTAAAGTAAATGGATGAGGTTAGTGTTAGGGGCCAAAAGTGTTAGAAAAAAAAGATGTTGAGGACTCAGATGTTAAAAGATTTCTTTTTGGGCTAAAAGGGTAAAAGTGATATAATCACATAGGCTAAAATCGTAATTTCATCTTTATTAAATAGTACATATACTATATTGTTGTTGTATTATATTATGTCACATCATATATAGTATATTAGATTATATTTTATTGTATTATATTATATTACATCATATTATATCAAATTACAACATATCATATCATATTATACCATATTACATCACATTACATCATGATATTTATATCTATATCTATAAGTGTGTGCGTGTGTGTATATATATATATATATATATATAGGAACATGATCAGGAGAAAATGCCTCAAAGTGTGAAAACGGTAAGAACGATTCTCAGCCACAAGATCTTAGTGGTTTGTGGCTGAGATTAATGCGGTGACATTTTTGTAAGTACTAGGGGCCTTGGAACTACAAGGAGGGGTAAAATAGGAAGATCCAAACAAGGGTGCACATGTTAATCACATGCCATTTCCCCGATCATATTTAAACGCCAATAACTTTTTTATACGCGATTATTTTTTTCAAAAAAATCACACCATATAATTCAGTGTTTTTTTATCTTTCCAACGAGTATACTATTGATATATTTTTCGAAAAAAAGAAGTGGGTTTTTTATGGCGTTTTAAACTTTGTTTTTTTACGGCGTTTTCAAATGGGTTTTTATGGCGTTATTCTGAAGTGGGTGTTTTTATGGCGTTTTTCAACAAATTTTTATGGCGTTTTATGAATTAAGTGTTTTTATGGCGTTTTCAATTGAGTTTTTTATGGTGTTTTTCTAAACTGAGTGTTTTATGTCGTTTTCAACTGTGTATTTTCAAACGAGTGTTTTTATGGCGTTTTCAACTGAGGTTTTTTTTATGGTGTCTTTATGAACCAGATGTTTTGTTTTATGGCGTTTTCAACTGGGTATTTTTCATGCCGTTTTTAAACTGGGTGTTTTTATGGCATTTTTATTTGAACACCAAGTTCATGTTTTTTTTTTAATTTCAAAAGTATAGCAATAGTATACATGTTAGAAAAATAATAAAACACTCGATTTTATGGTGTATTTTTTTAAATTATCACGTGTAGAAAAGTTACGAGAGTTTAAAAAAGATGGTAGAATATGCATGTGAGTGGCATGTGCATGGTCTTTGACATGTGAGTGACATGTGCATGAGTTTTTTGATAATATATATTACCCTTAGTGTAAGTTAGCATCAACGTCACATGTCAACACCAAAATCGTTCTCACCGTTTTCACACTTTTAGGCGTTTTCCCTAAATCTCACCTATATATATATATATATATATATATATATATATATATATATATATATATATATAATCAATGTTAATGTTCTCATAAAATGCATATTAAATAATTTATAATAATACTATTTTGGGCTTTGTTTAAATGGTCATAATTTAACTTTTTAATATTATTAAATTCCACATATAGAAGTTATAATATATTTTAATTTACTCTATTGTTTTATAGTGGTAGGATAAAAAAAAGTTAATTTTGTCTAAGTATGATAGGAAATGATCTTAAACTTTTATTTTCAAATCAATGGCTAAGATGAAAATATAAAAAAAGAGGTGTAAGGGTATTTTTGGAATAGCCTATTTATTGACTTTATTTCTCCGCATACTAGGTACATGCATATTCCACCCTCATTTTAAATTTTTTATACAGTTATTTAAAAAAGGCACCATAAATTGATATTTTTTTATCTTTAATTTGAGTACCCTATTGCGATATAAATTATGACAACTAAAAAAACCGCAGAAATGTGTTGTAATTCTATGTTGCATATAGCATTTTTGTACGAGATTTTTTGTAATATATTTTTGTGCTAGATTGTTATGCAAAATTTTTCCTACTAGATTTTTTTTGTTGTATTTTTTTTTTGAGAAAACATAACAGTGAAAGTTTGTGTTTTAGGAACAAAATGCCTTTCGATCCTACTTATAAAGAGTGTCACGTATCTTATCTCCACAATACTTCTTAAGCTACTTAGAAAAAACTTACTTTTTAATGAATTCTTACCTTATTCTATAGTATATTGCATCATATTACATCACATTGTATTACATCGTATTACGTTTAATTATATCACACTACATTTTAAATTTGTATAAATTATTTCATATCATCTTAGATATCATATTATAATAATAATTCTTTTTTTTTTTACTTTTTAACTTTAATTTAAAGATTTTTTTAGTATCTCGGGTTAGGATAAGCTTGGTGTCAACCGGTACTAGTATCAAAAATACCGGTACAGTCCTGTTTGAAATCGGTACAAATAGTAATTTTAATATTATAATAATAATTCTTTTCTTTACTTTTTAACTTTAATTTAATGATTTTTTTAGTATCACAAGTTGGGATAAGTTTGGTGTTAACCGGTATCGAAAATACCGGTACGATCCTGTTCGGTATCATTACATGAAGGTAAAAATCGGTACCAGCCTGTACAAAAAACGTCAAAAGTCGGTACCGAGTTGATATTGAAAATCTTTTAGTTCGGGAAATTCGGTGTTGCTACCCGGTACCATTTGCTTATCCCTTATCACGGGTACTGTACGAACAGTGGTATCGTACATCCTTTTTTTTGTTGGTTTTCTTCAACTTTTAATGATTTCTTTTTTTAGTTTCAGGGGTAGGGATGAGCTCGGTGCCAACAGATACCGAATCGGTACTGGTACCGAATACCGGTTATAGTACTGGTATATGAAGGTAAAACCAGTAGCGAACTGGTACCAAGAATGGCAAAAGTCGGTACCGAATTGTTACTTATGATCTTTCGGTTCGGGAAATTTGGTACCTTCACCCAGTATCATTTGCTCATCTCTGACCACGGGTTTCATACGAATAATATCATTACCATAAAAAAAATTTTGTTGATTTTCTTTTAGTGTTTTTTTCTACATTTTCTTTTTCGTTCTTTTCAGCGTTCTCGTGCGCAACACACACGGAAATACAGACTAGTATTAAGTTCCATGAATATGTGAACTATACTTTTTATTCAACGTTAATGTAGAATAAAATAATCAACGTTAATGTTCTCATAAAATGCATATTAAATAATTTACAATAATACTATTTTGGGCTTTGTTTAAATGGTCATAATTTAACTTTTTAATACTATTAAATTCCACACAGAAGTAGGATTATCATGTAAATTACATATGCTTAGAAGAGACTTATCTAGTAATTAATGAACTTTTTTATTAAGTTATAATATATTTTAATTTACTATATTGTTTTATAGTGGTAGGAGTAAATAAAAAATTAATTTTGTCTAAGTATGATCAAGGGCGTAGCTTTCAAGGGGCCAGGAGGGGTGCCCGACCCCCCGAACTTTTCGCTCAGTAGTGTTATGTATGTACGTTTCGTGTAGAACTTTTTAGGTATATACGTTTTCGACCCCCCGGTTTTATAGAAAAAAAATGACTTATATAGATTTTTTAGTTTCGGTGACTTCCGACCCCCCGGTAGAAATTTTCAAACTACGCCACTAAGTATGATAAGAAATGATCTTAGCCTTTTATTTTCAAATCAATGGCTAAGGGGCTGTTTGTTTACCTCTTAATGAGGCTCTTAATGGTTCAAACCTCTTACTGGTTCAGCACTTAATGGTTCAGACTGTTTGTTTCAAGAGCAGTTGTTTGAATGGTTCAGACATTTGACTCTGAATGGTTAAGATTTATACAGAGTTTGAATGGTTAAGACCTCTAATCTGAATTGGTCAGACATTTGCCTTTGAACGGTTAAGCATGCATTATACAAGCTCTTAATGGTTCAGACCTCTTACTGGTTCAACACTTAATGATTCTGACCTCTTACTGGTTCAGCACTTAACCATTCAGATGTTTCCAAACAGCCCCTAAGATGAAAATATAAAAAAATAGGTGTAAGGGTATTTTTGGAATAGCCTATTTGTTGACTTTATTTCTCCGCATATTAAGTACATGCATATTCCACCCTCATTTTAATTTTTTATACAGTTATTTAAAAAAGGCACCATAAATTGATATTTTTTTATCTTTAATTTGAGTACCCTATTGTGATATAAATTATGACAATGAAAAAAACCGCAGAAATGTTTTGTAATTCTATGTTGTATATAGCATTTTTATGTGAGATTTTTTGTAATATATTTTTGTGCTACATTTTTTATGCTAGATTGTTATGAAAAATTTTTCCTACTAGATTTTTTGTGTTGTATTTTTTTAAGAAAACATAATAGTGAAAGTTTGTATTTTAGGACCAAAATGCCTTTCAATCCTACTTATAATAAGTGTCACATATGTTATCTTCACAATACTTCTTAAGCTACTTAAAGAAAACTTACTTTTTAATGAATTCTTACCTTGTTTTATAATATATTACATCATATTATATCACATCGTATTACACCATATTATATCGTATTACGTTAATTATATCACCCTACGTTTTAAATTTGTATAAATTAGATTATCATATATCATTCCACACGAAAATTTGTATAAATTGGATCATCATATCACCCTACGTTTTAAATTTGTATAAATTATTTCATATCATATTAGACATCGTATGGATTGCCCCGTATTACATCGTATTACTTAATTATATCACATTACGTTTTAAATATTTTTTAGTTATTTCATATCATATTAGACATCGTATGGATTGCCCTAAGAATAAATACTAATTAAATACTTAAACTAATTAATTAACACTTTCTTTAAAGCGCAGTACTATTAACTATTAAGTGAAACCACTCCGAAATCTAGAAAAGGAAGTACATAGCAGCACAGAAGCAAAGAACAATGTTTTGAGGAGGTTTTCTATATTATAAGTGCTGATTTTTCTTTAAGCAAAAACACCGGTTTTCTATATTATAAGTGCTGATTTTTCTTTAAGCAAAAACACCATGTATATGTAAGTCATGGTTCGAATTATGTTAAATTAGAATAAGGGTTGGTAACAATTACAGCTATGACAAACATGCCAAATCATTAACATCCATTAAGTAGCAATCAATGACCATTATTGAACGCTGCGAGAACAAGAAGTTTATCCTGTAACATGTAATCTAGCAGTTCATTTAGGCTTGTACTCACGTTTAGCTTTTCGCTAGTTATTAATAAAACTTCAGTTTGCTCATCAAATAGATCGATTTATGTGTATTCAAACATTACGGGGACGACAAATTAGATGTGCTCAAACAGATTAGAACAAGCAGGAAACAAAAAAGAAACTGATCAACATAAAACTTTCAAAGCAAATGCTGGTTCTGCCATTACAGGAAGGAAATAGGAAGAAAAGAAAAAGAAGAAAACTGCAAATTGGACATGCTTCTAACAATATTTTAAAGCCAACAAATCATGGGGTATTTCTTGTAAATGGTGCAGAAGCTAAGTTATTAAATTCGCGCTCAAGTTCACGCTTATCTGCTTCGATTTCATCAAGTTTTTCTTCCAAAGCAGCATTTTCTGAAACAATCTTCCTCCTCTTTGACACGAGACGCATACGTTTTTCCTGAAGCTTTCTCATCTCTTGATCAAAGAGTTTATTATTTTGTTTTACATCTTCTGAAATCTCCTTCTTTATCTCCTCTAACAAGATCTGCGCCTTCTTTATCTCCTCTAACAAGATCTGAAATGGTTTTTCCTCATTTTTGTTGGGTTGGTTCGACATTTTTTCTATCAAACTTGAAAGTTAAAGTACCTTAAAAATAAAAAATAAAGGTTAGAATTTTAAAATTACAAAAAGTACCACACTAAACCTAAAAAAATGACCATACCTAGTGACTCTATTTATAGGAGAAAAATCTAACTACCTATTTTTAATATTCTGCCGATGTGGGATTAGCACCAAAAGTAAAATTACAAATATATCCCTCTAAATATTGAATTTGATCAGATACTAAAGAAAGACAGAGTAGCTACATAAGGTGCTGGAATCAAAGAAGATATGTACTAAGGCGGCCATGAGTTGAGTTGCTAAGCTACTTCATCCTTGTATACCACACGAAAAGAAATGCATCATGATCAACAGGCTAAACTGGCTTTAACTTGATCAGATTAAATATTGAAGGCCACTGATATATCTTTTTAACAAAATGAGAGTTTACATATCTCACTTATCAGTTAGATTCACAAATTGGAAGAAATTAGATATTTTTGCTCAGCAGATGAAGGGTTAAAACTTTATAGTGCTGGTAGCATGCATCTTGAATATTGATGCTTATCATATTCTATGTTATGTGTATCCAGTGGCGGATCTTGCCCGTTGAACCTGCCAGGGCCGAAAGACACGAGCACTAAAATTAGCACTACGGCTGAAAAACTTGCCAGAGCCGAACATAGTATATATACAAAATTTCGATCGAAATGCGGAAAATTAGCACTACGGCCGAAAAACTTGCCAGGGCCGTGGCCCTGCCACTGCTCCACTAAGATCCGCCCCTGTGTGTATCTGCAAATGAACTGAGTCTGTAGATTATGTCTTACAATTACATCATGCAACAACTAATGATGAACAAGTTAAGGAACATTACCTACATCAGATTTGTAGTAGAGGTCAAAGTCATCATTTTAATTGATTTCCATTTTTATTTCAAATAAACAAAGGCAATTGCTTGAACATATTACCCATGAATTGAATGTTTGTATCTTTGATGCCAATTTCGATTAACAAAATCTGAATTGGTGAACCTTAACCGTTATGTAAATCAACTTGGTCGATTTTTAGACTTTCATGTTGAATAACTAGAGAATAACCATTGTGTAATGTGCCCCCTGTTATCCAAGATGTGGAGGTTCAAATCCTGCAAGGTGCATGTATAAGAATATTTATGAGTAGGTTAGTTTGTCGTTATAAAAAAAGATAAATATTAATTGTGATCTTATAAGATGTTTTGCAATGGTTCATAATCGTTAGTGCATGTTTGGCTTATGATAACTTCAATCTACCACACCTAAACCTAATAATGGCTCATCATCGTTAATGCATGTTTGTTAAATCCGCTAATTTATAGAAAAAAACAACTTAAATATGACCTAAACTAGTCTTGATGTTAAACTATAAATCTAATGTGGTTATACCACATAACCTAAACCGCAGTCTTAATTAGCGGGTAAACACCACTTTAGTTCATATATGTTTTAGGTCGATCAACGAAATGTAAAACAAAAGGAAAGTATAAATGTGTTGGTCCGTATATCTTATATGTATCAGGAACGGTTTGACTCTTAAGTCCCGTTACACCTTAGTCAAACTTATTATAAACTAATATGATCCATCATGGTTTCCTATTGTCTCACTAGAAACTAATATGAAGAAATTAAATCTCAACATATAACCTATCTTGATCCATATATATCCAATATGACACAATACAACCTATAATGTCCTGGTAACACTCAATATGATCAATTAAAACCAATAAGGACACTTGCGATCCATTATAATCCGGTGCTCCTATAAGACCCAAAATGACCCATCGTAATCTAATACAACCCAACGAGACTTAACATTATCCGTTACACCTCACATGACCCTTTACAATCCAAATCCGAAATCAAATGTTAAAATCCATCATATCATATTAGGACCCATCATGACCTATCAAATCCCAATATTACCTAATATGACAAGTACAAGGCAATACAACCTAAACCCATCACAAATAAAATATGATACATTAAGACACGTTGCATCCAACTTGTGTAATTCAATGGTATGTAATTTATAAATTGTCTTTTAATGGCCCTAAGAACTTATTGTTTGATGATGTACAAAATGAACCACTCACAAAACATGCATGTTTATTTGTGATTCTTTACCCCATATGTCACACCCCCAAAATACCACATGTGGTAACATCGCGGGTTGTGTGACGCACCAGGATCAGCCACTAATCCATTGATCTATAACAATATATTAAATAAAAGATTTCCATTTATTTCATAACATAGTTTCAAATCATAACTTAAATCAAAACGTCAGCGGAAGCATAATGTAAATCGTTATTCAACTGTTTCAAAACAAGTGTATGAAACCAAAGAACACGTATCCAAGAGACTCGACCCATGACCACTCCAGCACTCCCAGATAGCAAGTCCCATAACCATGAATCTAACGACCTGCAAGCATGCAGACAAGTGTATCAGACAACGCTGGTGAGTTCAAAGTTTGTTAACACGTTTATGTTTTGGTCAAAAATTACTGAAGCAATTAAGTGATCAAATTAGTTAACTGAGGTAGTGTGCTAGAAATGTGTGTTGAAAATATGTTAATCAAGTTATTTACAAAAACAGTTTCAGGATACAGCCCAGGATATAAAGCTGTATCTATGATCAAACAATGAGCAAAAGAGTAAAGGGTGACACGAGATGTACGAGGAAAGCCCTTGATCAATCTAGATCGCCGGCACAAAACCTCGGGAGCTGAGAATCGCAACTGCCTTGTTCTTCTATTACTTCAAATATCAGGATACAGTGCAGGATATGATGCGGATCAACTAGGTGTTACAATGTAATTTGAGTACAAGTGTTTGTGTGTAATGATTGCTAGTAACTAGAGAGTAAAGTGTGCGAAAGAGAGTGAGTGACTTAATCTGATCCGATCAATCTATTTATAGTTAAACAAAATCAACTAACTATCCTATTAAACCGGGATGTTTCGAATATTCCTCAAGTGAACGTTGTAGTCCACTTCTTCCGGGTTCAACGTCTCTCATATAACTGGTTTGCCCGAGTCTTAAGGAGAAGAGGTCCACTTGACCGTTAGGGACCCGCACCTTCTAATCTGCACGTGGTTAAATTAGTCATTACCAGGATATCACATCAGGATGTTACCAATATCCTGATCTGGTATCCTGATCACAAATAAACAATCAAAAGCAGAATATTAGTCAGGATATATATTCAGAAAATGGCCCATAAAAATTGTCCCCAAATATATCTGTTGGTATACCAATCCAACGGATATATTTTAAAACTTTATCTCGCAAACCGAGGCAATTAAAACGAGGCGACATTTGGGGTAGCTTTATGCAACTTCCAACGCGGTTTTTACTCGATGGATATCCACTATGCCCCTATATCTTCTCTCTTCTTGTTTGAAAATCAGATATCAACAACAGAATCTCCAGGTAATCGCTTATTCCTTCTTCGTTTCCTGTTAGTTTTTCCATCCTTCTTCCAATGGCCACCAGGACCCACTCCCAAACCGGTGAATCATCGGGCACCTTTGTCCAGAAAAATCTTCTCAAAAATCCCGAGAAGGAGATCTGTGCTTTCGACAACGTCGATATTTCCGCGCTGAGGGCCTCCGGCGCTTTCCCCGATGGCACGATTTTCAGGCCGTTTGACCGATCAATTCGGTCGGATGTTTCTTCTGCCGAATGGGTTTGTTTTCCAGCATACCCTTTCTCGTTAGGTCTTCGATACCCATTTCCTGAATTCATGATGCAGTTTTTTCGAACCACTGGTATTTCCTTCGCCCAAAAAATGCCCATGGTTTGGAAGGTACTAATCGTGCTTAATCAAATCAAACATCTTCATTTTCCTGATCTCTGCATCGAAGATATCCCAATCGCTTACCGCCTCCGATCACACGGTTCCAACCGATTCTTGCTTTTTTCAACTTCCAGCAAACCTCTCATTCTTAAAGCCACCAAAAACGAAGATCGATGGCAACATAAATTCTTTTTCGTCAAGCGAGATTCCATCTACGAGGGTGCTAGCCTTCCGGTGGAGTGGTTAACCACCGGTAGGGTTTAGGGCTTCAAGAATATCCATAGACACTTTTAGGCCTCTGTCTTGTGCTAATATTTTCTTAATTGGTGTTTTTTGCAGTGAATTTTAAGGAAGTAGCTCCCCCTACTGCAGAATCTGAAAAAAGGATCAAAGCAATTTACCAGCTACCAGAAGGTGACAGGAGTTTTTCCACACACCTCCCAAGTTCCAGCCAATACTCATCATCCGAGATGTCTGGTAAGAGTTATTTTACAAACAATTGATAATATAACGAAAGATCAATAATAGTTTAGAACTCTCCTTTTATGCAGCACCAGCCAAAATCCCAGAAGTTTTCGACCTTGAGGAGTTAGACAGTTACTCCGATCACATCCAGGTCAAGAAGGAGCCTAATCCCAAAGCTACAGCTACATCTAAACCCAGCAGCTCCAAAGCCATCATCATTCCCAAACCATCACCAGCTACTAAACCTCGGAGTTCAAGTTCCCGCAAAAGGAAAGAGACCGATTCACCTGCCATTTCTGATACGTTTCCCTATGAAAATCATGGGTTTATCGAAGCGAGCGGGTTCATGACCTCTTTTCTCAACCAGATATAAAGTCTTATTCCTTATCCTACACATATATGTCAAATCAATATCCTGGTTATCATAATACCTGTGCTTTTGGATGTAGGGCCTTGAACGTCTGGTTCATCTATATCAAGAATCATGTGAGCTCAACAAGATACGCGAGTCCAAACTGAAGAAAGCCGATGTCACCATTTCCGACCAGGGCGTGATTGCTGCTGCTAAATACCGACATTACGAGGATAAGTTCAAGGTTATGACCCAGGAACACCAGGCTGCCCTTAACAAAGCTACTCTTGAGGCCCAAGCTCATCTCGACGCCGCCCATGCCCAACATGAACGGGACATGATCACCTACCGGGAGGGCCTTAAGAGTTCCGTCGTTACTTCCCTTCTTCAGGCCTGGCTAAAGATGGCCAATGAAGCCAAAGCCCTGGGGTTCGAATGCTCTTCTTGGGATGTTGACGCTTGGGAGACCAAGCTAAGGAGTCTCGGCGGCGATCCTGTTAAACCTGTAGCTGAAGGGCCTTCAAAAGCGGTTAAAAAACCAACTGGTGCCAATGACGAAGCTGAGACGGATGTTCAAGCTAATCCTGAGGCGGATGCTGTGATGAATGAAGAAGGCGCTGCTTCCTAAAACTTACCCCCTTCTTTTTCTTTCTTAATTTTGATTGTTATGGTTTGTTGAACAATTTACTTTTCACGTCTTTGAACAATTTTTATTTAAATTTCAACAGTTAGATAACCAAAGGTGGATGGGTCCTAGGTTCTAGGATGAAGCCTTCGGTTATCAACTAGTATTGCTTATTTTAGACAATATTACCTCCTTGTGATTTACTTGCTGTTGCCTTTTAATTTTCTGTCATGCATTACTTAGTTTAAATTTTAGCTTTGCAAAATTTGTGCAATTATTTTTTGAAAATATCCTGATCAATATACTCAGTGGTATCCTACGAAGACTTTCGTCAAATAGGACTTCTCAAAACCCAAACAATTTAGACAAAGTTTCTAAAGAATAAAAGATAGTTTATTTTTCAAAATCCGTTTTGATAACACTTGTTTGACCAGAGTACTAATTTTCAACCCAAGTATTATTTCCCAAATATTCTAATCAAATATCCTGAAGCGTATCCCGAAAACACATTTTGAGGACATATCCTAAAGATATATTCTTATCAAGATATTTGAGCCTTAAACATAGTTTTAAAAGTTTAAACAACTTATGTAAGGTTCACAAAGGAAAGATCATACCCGGAATAGAGTGTAACCATAGTATCGAACTTCAATCCTTTTGCAACTTCTTCCGCTAGGATGTCCCCAGTCTGAGATACTTGGTACTCTAGGTTTGACTCTTTGAGCCTTACACAATCGCCTTAAGAGGAATGTCCCCAGTGTATAAAGTCTTCGATCACTTAGAAAATTTTTGAATTCAAGTTCTAACTGTTTGGACAGTTCTTGTGTTACTAGGGTAAAACCCAAAAACATTCTGGAGATAAATCCTTAGTATTTGGGGGAAAATCCCATAGGTATCCTGGGAAAAATCCCAAATTTTCATGCGCTACAGGCGGGAGTGTATAAACTCCAAGACTTAGAAAGGTGATAACCTTTAAACCTTAGAGAGTATGAAAATACCCTTCCATAAGAGAGGGTGATCAATCCTCATATACCTTGAGAATCCAGGATATAGCCAACAGTGACGAAATTGTCAGCCACTTTTACATGAACTGGTCCCGCCACCTTGAACTATCCCTGGATAACTTGCGCTCCAGGCGGGGTGTTTAAACCCAATTCGAGAGAAAGGTGAATACCTTTAAACCTGTGAAGGGAACAGGATCTCTTAAACGTGAGAGAGGGGGCCAATCCTCTAATCTTTTGAAGTATCCTGAGTGTGTATCCTGAAGCTATATCCCGAAGCATATACTGCAAAACAATTGTAAGCTAAGGTGGGTGTTAGCCTGGCCAACACCCCTCCGATGCTTAAGTCAGTAATGGGTTCAAAATAATTTAATAAAAGAGATAGAATCCATACCATTCTGAGTTAAATTCTAAACTAACTTGAAATAGAGCTTTAGATGTATAGCATTCCAGGATCTTGGTAGCATATCTCCCTCCATATTATTGAGTCGGTATGCTCATTTTCCTGATTCTGATTCAATCTCATAGGGTCCTTCCCATTTTGGAGCCAACTTTCCATCAGCAGGATTAGTAGTATTCTGGAAAGCCTTTCTCAATACCCAATCTCTGACCTGGAACCTTCTAGTCCTTGTATTCTTGTTATATGCTTTAGATATCCTCTGTTGATATGCTGCCATCCTTAGCCTTGCTACGTCTCTTGTCTCATCAACAGTATCCAATTCCTCGCATAGGACTTCAGGATTCTGCTCAGGATCCCGAAGGTTGGATCGTGCTGTAGGTATTACCATTTCTGTCGGGATCACCGCTTCTGCTCCAAATACCAAGGAAAATGGGGTTTGGACAGTTGCACTTTTCACCGTTGTCCTATCAGCCCACAAAACAAAGGGTAGTTCTTCTGCCCATCTTCCTTTTTTAGCTCCTAGTCTCTTTTTCAGGTTGTTGACAATTATCTTGTTTGAGGATTCTGCTTGTCCATTTGCTTGAGGATGTACCGGTGTGGATGTAATCATTTTGATTCCCCAACTCTTGCAAAAGTCAGTAGTCCTCTTACTTATAAACTGAGATTCGTTGTCACAAATTATCTCAACTGGTACTCCGAACCTAGTCAGGATATTCCTTTTTATGAAGGATACCACTTCTTGATCTCTAACTTGAACGAATGCTTTAGCTTCGACCCACTTAGAGAAATAATCGGTCATTGCCAGCAGGAAGACCTTTCCTCCTGGAGCCTTAGGCAATTTTCCTACTATATCCATTCCCCACTTCATGAATGGCCAAGGGGAAGCTATATGATAAAGTGGCTCGGCCGGCTGATGTAATATATTACTGTGTCTTTGACATGCATCACATCTTCGAGCATATTCTGCAGCATCTTTTCTCATCGTCGGCCAATAATATCATGTTCTTAATGCCTTTGAGAACAACGACCTGCCCCCAGTATGGTTACTACAATCCCCTTCGTGTATATCCTGAAGCACTTCCTTGGTTTCGGGATCCTCTAAGCACCTCAGATATGGTCCTGCAAACGATTTCTTATACAAGACATTATTTATAATAGTGAAACGCGATACCTTCATTCTAAAGGCCTTAGGATTCTCATCCTTTGGGATGTGTCCTTCCTTGAGATATCTTATGATTAGAGCCATCCAAGACCTAGGATCCTTCTCAGGATACTCATCATCAGGATCCTGAACACTTACTACTTCCTTATCCCGAGGATCCGTCGCAGGATACAAGATATGTAATATTGGTATTCGGGTTCCTTCCGGTATCCTAACTGATGATCCTAGATTTGCCAAGGCATCAGCTTCAACATTATCCTCTCTTGGTACCTGTTCAAGTGTAAAAAAATCGAAATATCCTGCTAATTTTTTGAGAATTTCGAGATACTCGATTAATTTCTCACCTTTGACTACATAGGTTCCATTAAAATGATTAGTAATTAACAAAGAATCAATATATACTTGTAAACTCTTAATATTCAAATTTTTGCCAATTCTAATCCTGCAATTAAAGCTTCATATTCTGCCTCATTATTAGTGGCAGGAAACTCACATCTAATAGCCTGGGGTAATATGTCCCCCTGTGGCGATTTTAGTAGTATACCCAAACCTACACCTCTTACATTAGATGCACCATCAGTATATAGCATCCAGGATTCTAAATTTTCTCCTAGCTATTGTACTTCTAAGTCTACCTGGCATCTCTGGTTTCCTAAGCACTTAATTTTAACAGGATAGTCAGCTAAAGCCTGAGACTTTATGGCATTTCTAGGTTCATATACTAGATCAAAGGCACTTAATTTCACTGACCATTTGGCCATCCTACCTGACATCTCTGGTTTCCTAAGCACATTTTTAACAGGATAGTTGGTTTTAACGTGAATCCTATGTGTTTCAAAATAATGTCTAAGTTTTGTTGACGCCATAACTAGGGCTAATATTAGTTTCTCTAAGTGGGAATACCTAGTTTCAGCATCTAATAAACTTTTACTAACATAATAAACAGGATACTGCTGACCTTCATGATCCTTTACAAGGACAGCACTTACTGCATTCCCTGATACTGCAAGATACAGGGATAATGGTTCACCATCTTCAGGCTTCATCAATAAAGGTGCGGTTGAAAGATACTGCTTCAAATCCTGCAAGGCTGCTTCATGCTTTGCTCCCCATTCGAACTTCTTATTCTTCTTCAGGATATCATAAAATTCCTTGCATTTTTCTGAGGATCTTGAAATAAATCTATTTAATGCTGCCACTCGTCCTGTCAACCGTTGAACATCCTTCATATTTGAAGGTGACTTAATATCCAGGATAGCTTTAATCTGCTCCGGGCTTGCTTCTATCCCTCTTTTAGTCACTATATATCCTAGAAACTTTCCTGCCCCCACTCCAAAATGGCACTTAGCAGGATTTAGCTTCATGTTATACTGATCCAGGATATCAAATGCTCCCTTGATATCCTGGAGGTGATCCTCAGCCTTTTTAGATTTCACTACCATGTCGTCGATGTACACCTCCATAGTGTCCCCCAGCTTGTCTTTGAATATCATGTTCACCAATCTTTGATATGTTGCACCTGCATTTTTCAAACCAAAGGGCATAGCAGTGTAGCAATAAATACCTGTTGGTGTCATGAAGGCAATATCCTCCTGGTCTGAAGGTTCCATTTGGATCTGCTGGAATCCTGAAGATGCATCCATGAAGGTTAACATCTCATGGCCGGTAGTAGCATCCACCATTGAGTCAATATGAGGAAGAGGAAATGGGTCTTTAGGACAACCTTTGTTTAAGTCTGTGTAATCTACACAAACTCTCCATTTCCCATTTTTCTTTTGCACCACAACTACATTTGCCAGCCATTTAGGAAACTTCACTTCCCTAATCATCTTGCTCCTTAGTAGTTGTTATGGGTGAAATTCTGAGCCCATATCCTGGAAAATATCTTGACCTATATCTTGTTTATGTAGTATCTGTTTACATCCGGGATGCTGATTCAGGATATTGGTAACATCCTGAATGGTATCCTCGGGATTACTAATGGATTATGTGCAGGTACGTAGGTTAGAAGCTAGCAACGTTCACAAGACTTATTCCGCGGAAGACTCGGTCCAAGTCGTTCAAATGAAGACGTTGGAGCCGTATTACTCGGTCCATAACGTTCATAATGGAATATTCGGAGTAGCCCATATTTGTAGGGATTATTGTTTGTAATTCATTACTATAAATAGGTGGGTATATCAGATCAACTAGGACATCACAATCACACTCGCTACACTTTAACACTTGCTCTCGAGCAATTCTTATTTTCATACAAAGGCATTGTAACACTTAGCGATCTGGTCTATATCCTGCACTGTATCCTGAAGTTTAAAGCAATAAGAAGAACAAGGCAGCTGCGATTGTCAGCTCCCGAGGTTTTATGCCGGCGATCTAAATTGATCAAGGGCTTTCCTCGCACATCTCGTGTCATTTCCTTTACTTTTTTCTTATCGTTTGCTCATTGTTTGATCGCAGATACAGCTCAATATCCTGAGCCGTATCTTAAATACTGATTTTCTAAATAACTCAGCAAGCATATTTTCTATACACTTTCCAGCACACTACCTCACTTTACTAATTTGATCACTAAATTGCTTCGGTAATTTTTGACCAAAACAATTTGGCGCCCACCGTGGGGCAAGTGGTGCTCTCTTTACTAAAAATTTTTGTCAAATCGCTAATCGGTTTTCTATTTTCAAAACTTTTTGCCACATTATCCATAATGGCCTCAAGATCAAACATGAGTTCCTCTACTGTGTCTGCTGTGACTTCTGCTACTACCGGTTCGGTGCTTCCACCACCTCCTCCAAGGATGCCAGCCTCTACACAATCTCAAGATGTTATCCCTACTCGGAGTGTCCAGGGATCTGCTCCCGTTTTAGCTTCTAACGATGAAATTTTAACCTTATTTGGAAGTGTGCAGGAACAAATGAGGCAGCAACAGGAAACAAACCAAATGCTTTTAAGGGAAATACAACTCTTGAAGTCCGGCTCGAGCAGATCTGCTGAGGATATTGTCACTCCATTACACCCCAGAGCTTTGAACTTCAGTTCGGCTGTGTATACTGAGGATAACAGGGGGAATATTGTGCCCAGCCTTCCTCAGAATCATACTCCTGAAATACCCTCCTCGGTCAGGATGTCGACCATAAGGAGCTCAGGATATGCTTCAGGATATGGGCAAAATCCTCCCACGGGTAACGTGTCAAATAATAATAATACTCATGCTACTAACAATAGTGGATCTTTGCAGGATACAGGTGTGACATCAGCACTTACTAGGGAACTTCAGAAGTTAAAGGACATGATATCAAGTGTACCCGGGGTGGTCCAGCCAATCCCGGAAGTGTCTCAAGACAGCCACAAGATATCTCGTTTTGCATATCCTATCTGTGATGCTGAGATCCCAAAGAGGTTCCAAACCCCCAACATGAAGCTTTACGACGGAACAACGGATCCTGAAGAGCATATTGCTCAGTATAGGGAAAGGATGGAGATTAACCCTATCCCTCCGGATCTTAAGGAAGCATGCTTGTGCAAGGGTTTTGGTTCAACCTTGACAGGATCAGCTTTGAAATGGCTCTTGAATGTTCCTCCACATTCGATTACATCTTTTGCTCACTTAGTAAATTTATTTAATAGTCAGTTTTCTTGTAGTAGAAGCTTTGAAAAATTAACAAGTGATCTCTACAGGATAACACAAGGGCCTCAGGAATCCCTTAGGGATTATGTGAACAAGTTCAGTCGGGAATCACTAGACATTCCTCATCTTGATGTTGCAACAGCTGTGCAAGCTTTCAAGATGGGGCTGCAAAAGGATTCTCAATTTTATCAAGACCTTGTAATGAACCCATGCAGGAACTTGGACGAAGCTCGGAACAGGGCCCTAAGATACATTCGGTTGGAGGATGACAGAAAGATGCAAGAAAGGATGAACTCATCCAACACTTATGAGTCAACTAACAGGAAGTCAGAATCCCCATTCAAGTCATATCGGCCTAAGCCATATGGCAGAAATGAGAACAAGAGAGTGAATGCTGTCGAAGATGAGGATCCTGAAGAGTATCCTGAATTATCTGAATATTGCTTTTCTGTTAACATTCCTGAATTGATGTATGCCATGCAGGGTCTAGGGGACAAGGCAAGATGGCCTCGAAAGAATCAACAAAAAGCAGATTGGAAAGACAAATCAAAATGGTGTGCTTTCCACGAAGATTTCGGACATATGACTGAGGATTGCATCGCTCTAAGGAAAGAAATAAGCTATCTTCTAAGCAAGGGATATTTGAAGGATCTCTTAGGAAGAAAGAAGAATAAGGGTCAGGATACTGAGAAGGATCCTGAGCGAGCAGCATCACCTCCCGCGGATGCCAAGATAATCAACTTCATTTCGGGAGGATCCGACATTTGTGGGACTTCGTATTCGGTAGCAAAGAGACATGCAAAAGAAGCTAAGGCCGAAAGGGGAGACAAACCTGTCAGGATGACTACACTCACAACTGACAAAGTGATCACATTTGATGCCGATGACAGGGATACTGTCCAGGATCCTCACCATGATGCTCTGGTAATAACGTTATATGTGGCTAACCATTTTGTACGCAGGATATTGGTTGATAATGGCAGCTCCGTCAACATAATCCAACTAGAGACGCTTAAAAGAATGAATGTATCTCCAATGGATATCACTTCAAAGTCTACCGTGCTTGTTGGGTTCAGTGGAGAGGCTAGAAACACAGTGGGAGAGATAAAGTTGCCGGTGTACGTTGAAGGAGTCAACTCGATACAACGTTTCTGTGTGATGGACTCTCTATCCTGCTATAACATTATATTGGGAAGACCGTGGATTCACGATATGAAGGCCGTGCCATCAACATATCACCAATGCATCAAGATACCTACCCCTTGGGGAGTTGTTAAAGTTGATAGTGATCAGCAGGAGGCGAAAGAATGTTACTCATCCTCGATGAAATCCTCAACCAAACCTAGTGCAGCATAGCAATTAAAGACGCGGGCCCAGGATATCGTGGAGGATCCGGAGCAGGATGTGAAGAAAGTTATCCTAGACCAGGATAATCCCGATATTTCGGTGCTCGTGGGAACCAATATCCCTCAGGATATTGAAGAACAATTAATTAACTTTTTAAAATGCAGGATGTCAACGTTTGCATGGAAGCATGAGGATATGACAGGCATATCCAAAGATATTATCACTCACAAGCTTGGAATTGATAAATCATTCAAGCCTGTGCAACAAAAAAGAAGGAAGTTTGCTCCTGAGCGGAATACGATTATTCAAGAGGAAGTTGAAAGATTGTTGAAGTCCAAAATGATTAGAGAAGTCAAGTTCCCAAGGTGACTAGCAAACGTGGTTGTGGTACAGAAGAAAAACGGGAAATGGAGAGTCTGTGTAGATTACACAGACTTGAACAAAGCTTGTCCTAAAGACCCATTTCCTCTTCCCCACATTGATGCAATGGTAGATGCCACTGCTGGGCATGAAATGCTGACTTTCATGGATGCATCCTCAGGATTTCAACGGATCCAAATGGAGCCTTCTGACTAGGAGGATACTGCCTTCATGACACCAACAGGTATTTATTGTTATACAGCTATGCCTTTTGGTTTGAAAAATGCAGGTGCAACATACCAAAGATTGGTAAACATGATGTTCAAAGACAAACTGGGGGGACACCATGGAGGTGTACATTGACGATATGGTGGTAAAGTCAAAGAAAGCTCAGGATCACCTCCAGGATATTAAAGGAGCGTTTGATATCCTGGATCAGTATAATATGAAGCTGAATCCTGCTAAGTGCCATTTTGGAGTAGGAGCAGGAAAATTCCTAGGATATATGGTGACCAAAAGAGGAATAGAAGCAAGCCCGGAGCAGATTAAAGCCATCTTGGATATTAAATCACCCTCAAATATGAAGGATGTTCAACGATTAACAGGGCGAGTGGCAGCATTGAATAGATTTATCTCAAGATCTTCAGAAAAATGCAAGGATTTTTATGATATCCTGAAGAAGAACAAAAAATTCGAGTGGGGTGAGAAGCATGAAGCAGCCCTACAGGATTTGAAACGATATCTCTCAACCGCACCTCTGTTGATGAAACCTGAAAATGGTGAACCACTATCCCTGTACCTTGCTGTATCAGGGAATGCTGTAAGTGCCGTTCTTAAAAAAGACCATGAAGGTCAGCAATATCCTGTTTATTATGTTAGTAAAAGTTTGTTAGATGCTGAAACTAGGTACTCTCATTTAGAAAAATTAATACTAGCATTAGTTATGGCATCGACAAAACTTAGACACTACTTTGAAACACATAGGATACACTTAAAGACAAACTATCCTGTAAAAAATGTACTTAGGAAACCGGAAATGTCGGGTAGAATGGCTAAATGGTCAGTAAAGTTAAGTGCCTATGATTTAGTATATGAACCTAGGAATGCCATAAAGTCTCAGGCTTTAGCTGACTTTGTGGCTGATTTCAGTAGTGACATTCAGGATGAGGTAGACCTAGAAGTTCAACAGCTAGGAGAATCCTCAGGATCCTGGACATTATATACTGATGGTGCATCTAATATAAGAGGAGTAGGATTAGGAATACTACTAAAATCGCCACAGGGGGACATATTACCCCAGGCTATTAGGTGTAAATTTCCTGCTACCAATAATGAAGCAGAATATGAGGCTTTAATTGCAGGATTAGAATTGGCTAAGAGCATGAATATCAAAAATTTACAAGTATATGTTGATTCTTTGTTAATTACTAACCATTTTAATGGATCCTATGCAGTTAAGGGTGAGAAGTTAATAGAATATCTTGATATTCTCAAAAAATTAGCAGGATATTTCGATGTTTTTACACTTGAACAGGTACCAAGGGAGGATAATGCTGAAGCGGATGCCTTAGCAAATTTGGGATCATCAATCAGGATACCTGAAGGGACCCAAATACCAATATTACATGTCTTATATCCTGCAACGAATCCTCAGGATAAAGAAGTAGCGGGTATTCAGGATCCTGAAGTGGAATATCCTGAACAGGATCCTAAATCTTGGACGGCTCCAATTATGAGATATCTCAAAGAAGGACACATCCCCGGAAATGAAAATCCTAAGGCATTTAGGATGAAGGTATCACGATTCACTATTATAAATAATGTTTTATACAAGAAATCTCTTGCAGGACCGTATTTGAGGTGCTTGGAGGATCCTGAAGCCAAAGAAGTACTTCAGGATATACATGAAGGGGATTGTGGTAATCACACCGGGGGCAGATCATTGTTCTCGAAAGTATTAAGGACAGGATATTATTGGCCAACGATGAGGAAAGATGCTGCAGAATATGCTCGAAGATGTGATGCATGTCAAAGACATAGTAACATACTACATCAACCAGCTGAACCATTATATCCTGTAGTTTCCCCTTGGCCATTCATGAAGTGGGGGATGGATATAGTAGGGAAGTTACCAAAAGCTCCGGGAGGAAAAGTTTTTATGTTAGCTATGACAGATTATTTCTCCAAGTGGGTTGAGGCTGAAGCATTTGTCCAAGTAAGAGACCAAGAAGTAGTATCCTTCATAAAGAGGAATATCCTGACTAGGTTTGGAGTACCAGCTGAGATCATTTGTGATAATAGGTCCCAGTTTATAAGCAAAAGGACTACTGACTTTTGCAAAAGTTGGGGAATCAAAATGATCACATCTACTCCAGTACATCCTCAAGCGAATGGACAAGCTGAATCTTCAAACAAGATAATAGTCAATAACTTAAAGAAGAGACTTGGGGCCAAAAAAGGAAGATGGGCGGATGAGTTACCCTTTGTTTTGTGGGCTGATAGGACAACGGTAAAGAATGCAACCGGCCAAACCCCGTTTTCCTTGGTATTTGGAGCGGAGGCGATGATTCCAACAGAAATGACGATACCTACCGCAAGATCCATGCTGCAGGATCCTGAACAGAATCCTGAAGTTTTGTGTCAGGATTTGGATACTATAGACGAAAAAAGAGATGCAGCAAGGCTAAGGATAGCAGCATATCAACAAAGAATATCCAGAGCATATAATAAAAACATAAGGACTAGAAGATTTCGAGTTGGTGATTGGGTGCTAAGAAAGGCTTTTCAAAATACCATTAATCCTGCCGATGGCAAGCTAGCTCTGAAATGGGAAGGCCCTTATGAAGTCGAGTCAGAAGCAGGGAAAGGAGCATATCGACTCAGGAACGTGGAAGGGGATATGCTACCGAGATCTTGAAATGCTATACACCTTAAGCTCTATTTCAAGTGAGTTTAGAATTCAATTTCTAACTCAGAATGGTATGAATTCTATCTTTTTTAAATATGTTTTGGTTTAATCTATTCTTTGAAACTCAATACTGACTTAAGCATCGGAGGGGTGTTAGCCAAGCTAACACCCACCTTAGTTTACAATTGTTTTGCAGAATATCTTTCAGGATATAGCTCCAGGATATATACTCAGGATAAGTCGAAAGATTAGAGGATTGGCCCCCTCTCTCACGTTTAAGGGATCCTGGTCCCTTCAAAGGTTTAAAGGTATTCACCTTTCTTTCGAATTGGGTTTAAACACCTCGCCTGGAGCGCAAGTTATCTAGGTATAGTTCAAGGTAGCGGGACCAGTTCATGTAAAAGTGGCTGACAATTTCGTTACTGTTGGCTATATCCTGGATCCTAAAGGTATATGAGGATTGATCACCCTCTCTCACGAAAGAGTATTTTCATACTCTCAAAGGTTTAAAGGTTTTCACCTTTCTAAGGATTGGAGTTTATACACTCTCGCCTGTAGCGCATGAAATTTAGGGTTTATCCCCAGATATCAGGGTTTATCCCCAGGGTATTAAGGGTTTATCCCAAGTATGCTAAAGATTCATTTCAGGATATCAGGGGTTTTGCCCCAGGGTATGCAGAATTTACTTAAGACAAGGTATGAATGCATTTGCGTTTCTGTGTCAAACACAGGGGACATACATTATACTGTTCAAAGAATGGATCCAAGTTCACAAGTATGCACTGGGGACAAAACTTATAATGAAGGATTAGAATTGGTTCTGTAAGAATCTCTGGTATGATCTCTCCTTTTTATTTGGACAATTTGTAGATTATATTTTTATATCCTTATCAAGATATCTTTCAGGATACCTTTCAGGATACATCTATAATATATATTCCTAAAAGTGTACAAACCAAACAATTTTTACAACTACGATTTTCATAGCAATAACAACAGTAATAGGGTCAAAAGAGAAGTTATATTATTAACATACCAAAAGATGTGCTCTTAGTTTCACCTCAAAACAAGGCCCATCCACTAAGAGCACTAATAGTTCATTACCATATTTACCCAACAGTTGAAGGCTTCATCTCAAACCGAGACCCATCCACCTTCAACTGTTGTATTGTTCAAAAAGCATGCAGGAAATATAAATTGTTCAGATGCGGAAAAATAAAGTGCAGAAAAGTAAATTGTTTATGGGACTACAAACCAACATTCAAATTCAAAAAGGTGGGCTCTGGCCTCGGCACGTATATCCGTCATCGCCCACCTAAATGCCCTCACACAGCGGCATCTCCTCCAACCTTCTCAGGCTTCTCCGCTCCAGCATCCTGACCAGCATCCTGTGCAGCATCCTGACCTATGTCCATCCCAGCATCAGCTCCAGCATCCTTCTTGTCTCCAGCTTGGACCACCACTTCTGCTGACTTAGAAGACTCACCGGCTTCAGCAGGAAGTGGCACAACTTTGCCTCCGAGCTCCTTTAACTTGGCCACCCAGGATTCAACTGGCCAAGATGGACAAACAAGGCCCGTCTCCTTGGCCTCGTAAGCCATCTTGATGCGTGCTTGCAGCAGGGAGACGATAGCAGAAGCCTTGATTCCCTCCCGGAAGTTGATCAAGGCCTGATCATGATCCATTTGAACGGTGGCAAGTTTGACCTCAGCGTCTTGGGTGACCTTCTTTAGCAAGCTTTCGTAGTGCCGGCTCTTCGCTTCAGCAATAGCACCTTGGTCAGCAACGGTGCTCTCGAGCTGTTTGATCCTGGCTTCATGAAGTGCCACAGTACCACAAGCGTCATTATACAAGTGGAGCAAATGCTGGAGGCCCTGCACATCAATTACAGGTATAAAGTTAGAATGTATGTTGACCAAGATATCCTACCAGGATATCCTGTTAGGATATACGTGCAGGATATATGTGCAGGATATACATGAAGGATAGGCGTCAGGATATTACCTTGTTAAGGAAGGATGTCATTGGCTCTAAGGAATCGGAGAAGCTGAGTTCGTCATAGGAGAACCCTTCTGGGACTAGAGCACTGACCTCAAGACCCTTTCTCTTTTTCGCTGCGGAAGCACGGGTTCTTGGATTGGCCTTGGGAGCCGGGAGTGGCTTGGAGCTAGTAGCAGCAGGAGTCTCCTTCTTGACTATGGCTGGAGTTGGATAGCTATCAAGTTCATCAAGGTCTAGATAGACTGGGACTTTGCTGGAATCTGCATACAGGGAGTAAATTCTAAATCCCTCCTATGAATAACAGATAAAAAACATATGTGTGCAGGATATCTTGCAGGATCCTTACCAGACATGTTGGCACTTGAAAGAGGGCTTGGAGTTGGTGGAGAAGGATTGAAACTTCTCTCTGCCTCTGGAAGAAGTCTGATGGCGTCTATTCTTTCTTGAGAATTAGCAAGAGGAGGTGCAATCTTCCTGAAATCAGCTGCACAAAAATGAAAATTTGTTAGTTCAGAATATGAGACAGGATCATTCTTAAACCCTAAGTCCTAACCTTTCTTAACCATCTCATCGGATAATCCGTTCCACCGGGGATTGAATCCCTTTTTACGAAGAAAAACTTGGATTGCCAACCATCCTCGTTTTTGGTGGCACGAAGTATCAATGGATCACCGGAAGTAGAATAAAATAGAAATCTAGATGAGCCATGGCATCTAAGCTTGTAGGCTAAAGGGAGATCATGGACGGAAAGGTCAGGTATGTGGTTTCTCTTGATTTGGTCAAGAACAGACAAAACACGCCAAAGCATTGGCATGGTTTGACTGAAAGAAATTTTAGTGATGTTAAAAAACTCGGTAATGAAGTCCGGAAAGGGGAATCGTAGCCCTAAGGTAAAGGGGAAAGCATTGAAACAAATCCACTCGTTGGAAACCATATCTGACCGGATTTCTCTGTCAAAGGGTCGGAATATGGTTCCATCCGGAAAGATACCGGAGGATTTCAAAGCCGACAGATGAGCACTATCAAAGGTGCATGTTTCATTCTCCGGTTCTTGGAGAAGATTCTGTTGGATGAATGTGGGAGCCGAGTCGCCTGAACTGGACCTCGTTTGCCTAGGCATTTGGTCGCCTGAATTCTTGCCGGAGTAAGATAAAAGATGGTTATGAAGATGAGAGAGAGAATATTACCTTTTTCTTGTCGATTGTGGGTAAAAAAGGAGATGAGGATGAGAAGATATAGGGTATGATGAGTAAATATAGGCCGGGTGGTTGAAAGCTGTCACATCAATAGTCTTATCTCTTAATTGTCTCGGCCACTGTGAAAAAATGTAACCGTTAGGATATCAAACGGTAACATTTTTGGGGACAATTGTTATGGGTGAAATTCTGAGCCCATATCCTGGAAAATATCTTGACCTATATCTTGTTTATGTAGTATCTGTTTACATCCGGGATGCTGATTCAGGATATTGGTAACATCCTGAATGGTATCCTCGGGATTACTAATGGATTATGTGCAGGTACGTGGGTTAGAAGCTAGCAACGTTCACAAGACTTATTCCGCGGAAGACTCGGTCCAAGTCGTTCAAATGAAGACGTTGAAGCCGTATTACTCGGTCCATAACGTTCATAATGGAATATTCGGAGTAGCCCATATTTGTAGGGATTATTGTTTGTAATTCATTACTATAAATAGGTGGGTATATCAGATCAACTAGGACATCACAATCACACTCGCTACACTTTAACACTTGCTCTCGAGCAATTCTTATTTTCATACAAAGGCATTGTAACACTTAGCGATCTGGTCTATATCCTGCACTGTATCCTGAAGTTTAAAGCAATAAGAAGAACAAGGCAGCTGCGATTGTCAGCTCCCGAGGTTTTATGCCGGCGATCTAAATTGATCAAGGGCTTTCCTCGTACATCTCTTGTCATTTCCTTTACTTTTTGCTTATCGTTTGCTCATTGTTTGATCGCAGATACAGCTCAATATCCTGAGCCGTATCTTGAATACTGATTTTCTAAATAACTCAGCAAGCATATTTTCTATACACTTTCCAGCACACTACCTCACTTTACTAATTTGATCACTAAATTGCTTCGGTAATTTTTGACCAAAACAGTAGTCTTTCAACTTCCTCTTGGATGATCACATTTCGTTCCGGAGCAAACTTCCTTCTCTTTTGTTGGACAGGCTTGAATGACCTGTCAATACCGAGCTTATGTGTTATAATATCCTTGGAAATACCTGTCATATCCTCATGCTTCCACGCAAATGTTGACATCCTGCATTTTAAAAAATTAGTCAATTGATCTTCAATATCCTGAGGGATATTGGTTCCCACGAGCACCGAGATATCCGGATTATTCTGATCCAAGACCACTTTCTTTACATCCTGCTCTGAAGCCTCCATGATATCCTGGCCTCGAATCTTTAATTGCTATGCTGCACTAGGCTTTGTTGAGGATTTCATCGAAGAAGAGTAACACTCCTTTGCTTCCTGTTGATCACTTTCCACCTTGACAAGGAGTAGGGATCTTGATGCATTGGTGGTAGGTTGACGGAACAGCTTTCATATCATGGATCCAAGGCCTACCTAGTATAATATTATAGCAGGATAAAGAGTCCATGACACAAAAGCGTTGCATTGAGTTGACCCCTTGAATATACACGGGCAACTTTATCTCTCCTACGGTATTCCTAGCTTCTCCACTGAAACCAACGAGCACAGTGGATTTTGAAGTAATGTCCATCAGAGATACATTCATCCTCTTCAATGTTTCCAGCTGAATTATGTTGACTGAGCTGCCATTATCCACTAATATCCTGCGTACAAAATGGTTAGCAACATATAACGTTATCACTAAGGCATCATGATGAGGATCCTGGACAGTATCCCTGTCATCATTATCGAACGTGATGACTTTGTCAGTCGTGAGGGTTGACATCCTTGTCGGCTTATCTCCCCTCTCTGCTTTGGCTTCCTTCGCGTGTCTTTTTGCCGCAGAATATGATGTGCCGCAGATGTCGGATCCTCCTGAAATAAAGTTAATTATTTTTGCATCCGCAGGAGGTGATGCTGCCCATTCAGGATCCTTCTCAGGATCCTGACCCTTATTCTTCTTTCTTCCCAAGAGGTCCTTCAGATATCCCTTACTCAAGAGATAACTTATTTCTTTTCTTAAAGCGATGCAATCCTCAGTAACATGTCCGAAGTCCTCATGGAAAGCACACCATTTGGACTTGTCCTTCCAATCAGCCTTTTGTTGATTCTTTCAGGGCCATCTTGCTTTGTCTCCTAAACCCTGCATAGCATACATTAGTTCAGGTATGTTAACAGAAAAACAGTATTCAGACAACTCAGGATACTCCTCAGGATCCTCGTCTTCAACGGCATTTACTTTTTTGCTCTCATTTCTGCCATATGGCTTTGAGCGATGTGGTTTATACGAGGATTCTGATTTCCTGTTGGTTGACTCATAGGTTGTGGACGAATTCATTCTCTCTTGCATCTTTTTATCATCCTCCAGCCGAATGTATCTTAAAGCCCTGTTACGAGCTTCGTCCAGATTTCTGCAGGGATTCATTACAAGATCCTGATAATACTGAGAATCCTTTTGCAACCCCATCTTGAAGGCTTGCACAGCTGTTGCAACATCAAGATGCGGGATATCTAAGGATTCATGACTAAACTTGTTCACATAATCCCTCAAGGATTCCTGAGGTCCTTGAGTTATCCTGTAGAGATCACTGGTTAGTTTCTCAAAACTCCGGCTGCAAGAAAATTGACTATTAAATAAATTAACTAAGTGAGCAAAAGAAGTAATTGAGTGAGGAGGAACGTTTAACCGCCATTTTAAGGCTGATCATGTTAAGGTAGAACCGAAACCCTTGCACAAGCATGCTTCTTTGAGGTCTGGAGGGATAAGGTTGATTTCCATCCTTTCCCTATACTGGGCAATATGCTCCTCAGGATCCGTAGTTCCGTCATAGAGCTTCATGTTGGGGGTTTGAAATCTTTTTGGGATTTCAGCATCACAAATGGGATATCCAAACCGGGATATCCTGCGGCTGTCCTGGGATACTTCAGGAATTGGCTGAACCACCCCAGGTACACTGGATATCATGTCCTTCAATTTTTGAAGCTCCCTGGAAAATGCTGATGTCATACCTGCATCCTGCAAAGATCCAACACTATTAGTAGCAAGAGTATTATTATTATTAGATACATTACCAGCTTGGGGATTCTGGCCATATCCTGAAGCATATCCTGAGCTTCTCACAGTTGATACTCTTACTGAAGAGGGTATCTCAGGAGTATGATTCTGGGAATGACTAGGCACAATATTCCCCCGGTTATCCTCAGTATAAACTGCAGAACTGAAGTTCAAAGCCCTGGGTTGCGAGGGAGTGACAGTATCTTCAGCAGGCCGACTCGGGCCAGACTTCAAGAGTTGTATCTCCCTTATCAGCATCTGATTAGTTTCCTACTGCTGCCCCATCTGTTCCTGTACACTACCAAACAAATTTAGAATTTCTTCGTTAGAGGCCAAAACAGGACCGGATCCCTGGACATTGCGAGCATGGATAACATCCCGAGCCACATGACTTTCAGTTCCTTGTGAAGAGGCTTGCATTCTCGGAGGAGGTGGTGAAAGCACCGAACCAATTGTTGCAGAGGTTGTAGCAGACACGGTGGAAGAGCTCATGTTTGATCTTGAGGCCATTGAAAATAGTGTAGCAAAAAGTTTTGAAAATAGAAAACCAAGTATTGATTTTGCAAAAACTTTTAGTAGAAATAGCACCACTTGCCCCACGGTGGGCGCCAAATTGTTTTGGTCAAAAATTACCGAAGCAATTAAGTGATCAAATTAGTTAAGTGAGGTAGTGTGCTAGAAATGTGTGTTGAAAATATGTTAATCAAGTTATTTGCAAAAACAGTTTCAGGATACAGCCCAGGATATAAAGCTGTATCTATGATCAAACAATGAG
The DNA here is from genome assembly GCA_030545235.1 of Helianthus tuberosus. Classification (NCBI taxonomy): domain Eukaryota; kingdom Viridiplantae; phylum Streptophyta; class Magnoliopsida; order Asterales; family Asteraceae; genus Helianthus; species Helianthus tuberosus. The sequence continues at coordinate 159,644,302 of CM060424.1, forward strand.
CAAAAGAGTAAAGGGTGACACGAGATGTACGAGGAAAGCCCTTGATCCATCTAGATCGTCGGCACAAAACCTCGGGAGCTGACAATCGCAACTGCCTTGTTCTTCTATTACTTCAAATATCAGGATACAGTGCAGGATATGATGCGGATCAACTAGGTGTTACAATGTAATTTGAGTACAAGTGTTTGTGTGTAGTGATTGCTAGTAACTAGAGAGTAAAGTGTGCAAAAGAGAGTGAGTGACTTAATCTGATCTGATCAATCTATTTATAGTTAAACAAAATCAACTAACTATCCTATTAAACCGGGATGCTTCGAATATTCCTCAAGTGAACGTTGTAGTCCACTTCTTCCGGGTTCAACGTCTCTCATATAACTGGTTTGCCCGAGTCTTAAGGAGAAGAGGTCCACTTGACCGTTAGGGACCCGCACCTTCTAATCTGCACGTGGTTAAATTAGTCATTACCAGGATATCACATCAGGATGTTACCAATATCCTGATCAGGTATCCTGATCACAAATAAACAATCAAAAGCAGAATATTAGTCAGGATATATGTTCAGAAAATGGCCCATAACAGTTTAGTTACCAGATATGCGTTTAAAACATTTCAAAGATTTGATGTAGTTAATAACTCGATTGCCGCAGATGGCTCCAGATTATTTGCCCTTCCCCAATCCTCTATCAAAAATTGGTTAAGTGGTTAAGGTAATTAGTTCATGCACGTCCTCCCCGGTACGGTGTGAGGGTGCCAAACCTAATAGCGTTATCAACTAATAACCTCGTTGCCTCCCCGGCAACCAATTCGGTATATGATGGGACTTAATGATAGATATGAGTGTATTAACCAACATCCCGAGTTTAACATTCCAGTCAAACCTATTTACCCGACATTCCTCCCTAGAACGTTTACCAGATGTCCCTCCCCGGGACGCATGCTTGGAAAAAGAGCAGTGAACTCACCTTAGATTTGCTCGGGAAGACAAATTACACGTTCAAGTTAATCAAGGCCTATAACGTTTACACATACCCAATCAGTTTGTATGCAAATTATTATCCATGCATGCAATCTAGCATTTTTACACCACACATACACAATTCATATATCACATGAATACAAGCAAGCAGTTTTTTGATCTTAACACGGTGTGGCCCATTTAGCATAACAGGCCCACACAACAAGGGGCCCAAGGGATTTGTGCGATTGGCCTTGCCTTGTGCGATTGGCTCGGGCTTGTGCGACTCAGGACCCCTTGTGCGATTCAGGTGTGGTCCGGCCCAACCAGACTGGCCCAATATCAGCTTGCACGGCCCCCTTCTCGATCGCACAACTTGTGCGATCCGTGCACGTCCCAACTGACTTATTAAGATTGCAAAGCCCAAACAATTTATGCAGCTCATACACTTGTGCGACCCGAGACTACTTGTGCGATTGGGATCCCTTGTGCGATTGGGATCCCTTGTCTGTTGTGCGACCAATCTTATGTGATTGGGTCTAGTCAACGGTTTCCCTTAAATTTAGCAAACATAATTTCCTCAATGTTCCCACCCCAATCATGGATCAAGACAGTTACTAATTCCCAACATTATTCAAACCCTAATTGCCCTTCTATGATTAACGACCACAATTAACACAAAACATCATCCTAATGATTCGATTAGTGCAATCATCACCACGAATCCCCCGCATCATTTACAAACCGAATCCATTTAATACTAGCAAAGATCACGTCACTGTTTGTTTCAAACATCATACCAGGTTTATCGATTTTCATGAATTCTTATCACCCTTCTATGTTCAATTAAATTCCAAATCGATATACAAACAAAACCCTAGATCGTTCTTACATCTCATTCATACTAAAATAGATGAACACATTTACACACAATCAACACAACAAAGAACACAACCATAGGTAGCGAATAAACAATGATCAAGACTAACCAAAAGAGTGTGTAGAGTGTGAATGGATGCTTGAACAAGAGGGAACTAGTGCCACGATCCTCAAGGAACTTTGAAAGGAGTATGTCATCGCCGGTTCTTAAGGGGATTAGGGTTGCTTGGTTGTGTGAATTGCAAATTATGGAAAAACCATACACAACCCCTCATGTGTATGCGCACAAGGTAGGTGAGCCGGGCCTAGCTTTAGGTCGTAGGCCATTGCACAGTTCACAAGATGTAGAGTGTGATCGAGAGACAAATGTGCAACTCTAAATGTTGTGTGATCGGATTAGTATAACTTTCACATAAAACATATACATCATAAACATAGCAACACATACACGTTCAATTAAAATCACCACATCAACTATGCAAGCTAAACCAAAACACACGGACAAGTTTTTGAAACACGGGTTGTCACACCATAGGTGGTATGTGATTCTTTTTGTATGCCTGATCAAACTAAATGTTTCAAATGTTTCACTTATCAACAAAGTGGGGTGGATGATATATCAACATCATATCTTATAGACCTTTTTACTTTTGGTGTTCATTTTACATTTGTAGTGATACATTTATGCCAAATATATTTCTTGTTTAGTTCATTTAATTTTGCTCAATAATGCATTAATTTTCAATCTATGACGACATCTTCTTTGACTTTCACCATCGATAAAATATGTGGAACTCAATACTTAAATCTCTGTATGAAAGGATAGGTACACTATAAATGAAGTCTTGACATAAAGTATTGCAAGTACTAGATCATTCCAAAGATGATTGAGTGGTAAGTTTTGCAATCAGAAGGCACACTAAAGACAATAATTCAATGTTAGATGATTTATAAGTCACAACAAACGGTGTGGTTTTTATCCATGGTACATATTTCCTGTCTCTAGTGTATCTCATACAATTCGTTAATAACCACCAAGTTACAACACAATGTAACAAACTATACACACTTAGCCTTTACCAAATACAAATAAAAATTTGTATATTATTTTTTTAACCAAAAGTGAACTAATAACCCTGAAAAAGAATAAACCCATACACCATAAGAAACACAGATTCATTAGATTCTTTGATAGTATCAAATAAATAACATGATTCTATAACTATATCATTTAATAAATGCATGAGACCCTAAGAAATCGAGAACAATGACGGGTTACGGTTAACCACACATTTCAAAACAAATCTAACCAAACATAAATGATAGATAATAACAACCTAACAAATTATACTATATAACAATTTTCGCAGGGTGTTAACTACAGTTCCGGTTTCAAGGTTTTTTGTAACCCACATCTGTCAGTCATTATCACCGATAATACCTCTTTTCTCCCTTCACCCCGCTTGATATTCATGCCAAGACGATTCTCTAAGTTGGGGATTACAAAGCCTCCTCATGGTCGAATACATTGCCACCTCTACAAATGGAAGTCCAGATATATGAAGATCGGTCGGAAGTAGGCACCATTCCCACCACTGCTAATACCACTCATGATATTTATGGTAAGATGATGCTCTAATTTGGTGGTTATGAAGACTAGACATTGTGGAATACCTTCGGTAACGTCGTTGTGGTGTAATGTTATTCGCAATGAGTCAGAATTGGTGACGGTTAAGGCACCGAAGTCGCCAATATGGTCGTCGGTGACGGGGTGGGGTGATGAGGGTTGTTCGGACTCATCATCGTGCCAAGTTGTGTGTGGTGAGACAGAATCGGTGACGGTTATGGCGCCGAAGTCTTCGGAGAGGTCGGTGGTGACAGTGGGTGGTGGTGACGGTTGTTCGGATCGGTCGTCGTCTAACTTGGTGGTGTAGGTGACTTATGTTAGATATTTGGGAAAGAGGGCCAGGCGGATGCGTGTAAGAAAACTGTGTGGAATAGCTTTGATAATAGGGTCGTGGATGCGGTTAGTCCGGTTATGGTTGCAGTTTGGCCTGCGCTCGGTAAGTCGACTAAACTGATGCTTAATTCATCATTGTCGCATTCATTAAAAGCGTTTTCTGATGGTTCATTACCCCCTGCATTATAGGTAGCAGTTTTACATAGTTGTATATGTATAAGTTTAAGATACTTATGAATTACATTGCTCATATCTTTGTTAATTGATAACTTAATAAGTGAATTGGCTGATCGGTTTAGGGGTTTACACCTTTATTTAGATATAATGGTTGTATACATGTTTCGTGTGTGCCTACCTTTGTTACATTGTAGGTTATAGGGAGTACCTCTCTCACATAAACAGGTAAATACAAATAGTTTGAATTCTACTTCAACTACAAACCATGTTTATAAATAACATTTGCTAACCTCTTTATCACATAAATAGGAAAATTCAAATACTTTAAATTCTACTTCAACTACAAAACATGTTGTAACTAACATTAGCTATCTAATAGAAATGAAATACCCTGCTGCACTGCGGCGGGTAAACCTCTTGTTCTTATTATAAAGAATCACATGGTTCCGCAATTAGAAAGCACCATCTCATATTATACCACGAGAAAACAAATTAAGTTGTTATAAAGTCAAAAAAAAAAAAAAAACCTTGAAAAGCAAACTCTCTACTAGATTGAAAAATCAAACAGCTTATCTAAAATTACCAAAATCTCTTAAAAACTTATCAACACCACAAGAAAATAGATAAATGTTTATAACAACATAAAACAAGCACAAAGGTATATAAAAGCCTCCAAGATTGCAACACAACTAAACAAATTATACATATGTTCACACGTATCCAATATAAACACGCTTCACTATAGAACATGTATAACATTCTAATAATGACATTTAAGGACCAAAACAAATTTGGAATGACAATAACATCATATGTATATATATATATATATATATAACCTAAATTACCCCTATTGATAGGTACACATTTATTATTTCAAGCATTGACTATTCAATAAACAAACCCAATTATAAAAACAAAACCGAATTTTATTTAAACAAGTGAGAAAAACAAACCTTAGTTATTATTAAAATACTTTGATTAACTTAAGGCACTAATAGTTTTATTATTAGATTACTATACTACGCTATGATGTGTTGAGTTATGTCGTGTTGTGACGTGATTGTTGTGGAATGTTGTGTTGTATTGTGTTGTGTTGTGATGTATTGTGTTGTAATGTCCCATGTTGTGACAAGATTGTTGTGGTAGGTTGTGTTGTGTTGTGCTCTGATGTATTGTGCTATAATTTGTTATGCACTACTAGAAAAAAAAACCTTCAATGACACGCATTGCGCGTCATTAAAGGGTAGATATGACACACAAAAGAGTGTCAAGGAAGCCCCTGTCATTAATTGAAGATGACATGCATTTGTGTGTCATCCATTTATGACACACCTTAATGACACGTTTTAGTGACACACTTTAATGACACACCTTTATGACACGCTTTAATGACACGCCTTAATGACACGTTTTAATGACACACCTTTATGACACGCTTTAATGACACACCTTAATGACACACATTTATGACACGCGTTGATGACACATTTTAATGACACGCGTTTATGACCCTTTAATGACAACATTTATGACACGCATTGCGTGTCACGGTTTTCACTGTTTAATTTTTTTTTTTAGAATTTCGAATTTTCTTTAGAGAACCAAAACAATATATAAATATATTTTATGACAAAATACACAAAAACCAAAGCAATTCATTTCATAGTCATATGTCAAATATAATTCAAATATCTTAAGTTAACAAAACAAAAAAACTATTTGCCGTACATACTTCAACATCTAAAATAGTCACTTGAAAACAAACGTTGCCCCATAACTCGAACACCCTTCACGTATTCCATCAATATCCTCATCCGTGTATACCTCTTTTCCTTCCCCAACCTGAGAAAATATTAAAGAACCTAAATACATACACTTTGATATGAAAAACAATTAATGACAAACAAATTTATAGAGTCTAAATACATGCACTTTGATATGATAAAAAAAGATGATATCCACACAATTATATTCTCATTCCACCCGGTTATTTAGTTATCTTTTCACCCAGTTTCTTTTATATGCAAATCAAACACACAAATCTCATCAAAATCCTCAAAATTATCAACTAAATTCACTGATCTAAAAAAATTTTTGCAACTAATTAACTAACAAACTAATAATACTCCAAAAGTAATCATTTAAAAATAGTACTTACGTTGTCATTGGCTAGTATTTCAATTCCTTCTTCAACCACCTCTTTCATGAACTTCAACACATAATAGCCACATTAAGTACCTCCCGTCTGATATGGACACTACACAATTAAAGATTCCAATTCACTCGATGAAGTTAAAGCTACAATTTCAACACATGTACACTACACAAATAAAAATACTGATATGTTTCTTTCAATAAGAAATAAGTGCTCACCTTAGCGTTAACCCAGTTGACACTTTGTATAGCATACAATGCCATTGCCCTAAAAAATTAAGAAATATATCATAATAATATAATATAATTTTTCGATAATGTATATTACTTACGCATCAATAATTTGCCTCAACATCGGATTGATTGTGCTATTCCTTATAGAATCAAGATAATAGCAAGTATATGTTTTCATGTCCAAAACTGCCAACACCCAATGTCTTCTACAAAAACCAAAAACCAAACTAAGTCAAATAATATCAAGATAATAGTGTTTTTCTTTAGGGTCATTTACATATATCCCCCTACTAAGATCAATTATTGCATATTTACCCAACCCTTAAAATCAATTACATATTTCCCCTTTCTAAACCATATATATTACATATTTACCCATTTTATTAAAATTACTCTTATTAAATTACTATTTTACACTTAATGAACCTATTAACTAACTATTTACATATTTCCCTTTTCTAGCTAGTTATTCACCATGACAAAAAACAAAATCAAACTTCAAACCTAATTTAATAACTTATAAAACAAAATACAAAATTTAGGTAACAAGTAAGAACATAACAAACACAAAACTGCTAACAATTTAGGTGGCCCATTTAATGTTACTTTGTATATGCCGAATATCGCTAAGAAATTCTGATCCATATAGATACTCACAAGTCTACAAAAGCATGTCCTCCTAAGTCCTATCCAAGTGAAGGTTGGTATCCAATATCCATGCCCAACTTCAATTTCTGTCTTTCACCTTTAGAAAGATGTTGAAATTGAAGAGGAAACCTATTTAATGCAAAAAAGTCAAAATTTTGATGACGTGGACTGCTTATGTGGCAGTCCACGTCAGCAAAAACTAATTGGGTTAACTTTTAGTTAGTGTGGGGTCGGTAAGGGAATACAGGTTAAAAGTTGGGACTGTCACAAAACATTTATTTACTTAGGACTGTTGCCGGCCAATATGTCAAAGTTTGGATTATTAAAATCCAAATTTTCCTAAAAAAACAATTTGTCTGAAGCTATTTTTTTGTTTTTGTCCTGTTTAAGATAAAACACACCCGGATCAATTAATTCATATGTAAGTGGATTGAAAGTGCTAGCTCTATTACTCTTATATCTTCTCTAATATGCATTTTCAAAGGAACAACTTGCACGTGTGAAAGCTCAAAAGGAGGAAATCCGGAATCTTAGAGAACAAATTACTTTTGCAAGTGTCAAGGTATTTGTTGTCCTACTCTTTTTTTTTTCCTTTGGTATATTTGTTATTTGGTCTCATGCATAGATATGAGTGTTTTACAACTTTGGATTTGGTGATGATATCAGGAACGGCAATTGTGGAATGAAAAATGTACATTGGAAAATAAAATTTCCCAGCTACGATCGGTTTGTCCCATTTTTTTTTTAAATTACAAGCTTATCTTTTGGCTGGTATTTCCTTATGTTCATCTTTAATCTTAAATTTTTAATTAACAATGTTTTTAATCACAATGAGATCATTGATCATTTATTATTTAAAATAAATTTGGACAAGAATGTGTTTATGGGTCAGTCTAATGTAGAGGTGGCAAAATGGGTGGGTTGGATTGGGTTGGTTGTTGAGTTAGGATGGGTTTGGGTTAGGATGGGCAATTTACAAAAAAAGGTAAGGATGAGTATGGTTAAAATGGGTTTGGGTCAGGATGGGTTCGGGTCAAGATGGGTTAAAAATGATCATTGTGTGCTATACTTACCAGTTACCACCAAGTACTGAAAACTGCATTTGCATCCATTTCATTCAGGAATCATTCTTGTCATCAATTTTCTTCAAATCAAACCTCTTTGATCCCATTGTATATAATCTGCAGTGTTCTTGAATGCAGCTTCAAGTCTTATAGTTTCGTATGGTTTTGTCATTTATAAGTGATGATCATTTCAAGTCTTAACATATGCATTCAAGATCAGTGCCGATGGTCATTCATAAGCGATCTTGTGTATTTAGGTTTTAATGTCACTTGTAGACGTGGCAAAATGGGCGGGTCTGGTCGGTTTAAAAGGGATTATTTTTGGTTTAAGTCAAAACGGGTCGCTTTGAAAGAAGGCATAAAATGGCTAAATTATCTTAACTATTAACGAAGATCATGTTCCGATCTCAACATCACGTTCAGAGCAACATCAAAAGGAGATTCAAACTCAACATCATAATGAAATTCACTTACAAATGGCAAAATCAAGTGCAGCAAGTTATAACAGATTATTATATAATCAAGTGCTGCAAAAAACTGTGTAACAATGAACATTCAAGTTGTTGAAATATAAGATATCATAACATCTTAAAGTTTCATTCAATTGGTGGATCACAATAGAGAACATAACCGCAAAAATATATGCAATCTAACACAAATATGCATTCAAAATTTGTATAACTGTAATGCAAATAACACATTTTCAATTAATCAAAGGAAAAAAAAGATTACTGAATCTGAACTGAAACAGTATCCATCGTATTTTAACAACGTCAGAATTTCATGCTTCTTCAGACATGTGATTAACAGAAACCTGTGATTTCATGCCGCCGGTGAAGACCAATAAATCAAAAGTGGAAATTGGGTAATTCGGGAAGAAGACGATGAGAAGTGATCTGAAAAGAGAAGCGATTGGAATGGTAAATTGGTAACCTAAACCTTGGCCGATGTTGATGAAGAAGACCTACTTCAGTCAGTCGATTGGAATAGGTAATTACACCCATCCTAACCCACTCTCTTATTTTGTTTGACCCATCCTGACCCGTGAATGTTACTCCCCGACTCACATCCAACCCATTTGAACCCACTACTAGTTTTTATAATAATTAATTTGTACATGTGATTTTAGATGTTTTATGCATTAAAACTTCCCTATGTGTGCATATAATTTGAAGTTCGTCAAATAACAGTAACATCCATCAACAATGCAAACTCAAGTGGCACTATAACTTCAACACATGCTTCAAGATCAAAATTGTGAGGTATTCTATGAAATTATGATGGTATAAACTTTCTCCAAATATACTTTTGTATAATTATCAAAACCCTAACTAACATATTATCAGACATATTCTGCATTACAAAAACCCTAGCTACAGATTTGAAGCAGATGATGTAAACTATTAATGGATTAAACTCGCAATTCACAAACACTAAAAAATAAAACTCGCAATTCATAAGCAGATGATGTAAACAGATGAAATTTACCGGCGGTTGTTTTCCGGCGGTTGCAGTGGTGAAGCAGCCTGGCGTTCGAAGATCAATTTTGATGGATTTAGTGTTTTAACTGAGATGGTGATGGATTTAGTTTTAGAGAGAATTCCGGGAAGTGGGTGTGGGAGTTAATATAAAAGTTTGAAGTTTTAAATTAATGAATTATTTTTTATTTTAGAGGGGCGGGAATTATAAGACCGTGGGTATGGTGGGGCTTGGGTTGGGCTTGGGTTGGGCTTGGGTTGGGGCATGAGTTGACACCTGGAATGGGACCCCCCCCCCCCCTCCCCCCGCCTAGTGACGTGTCCACGGGGTATGGTGGGGCATGGGTTGGGATTGGGTTAAGTGCACCGCGTGACAGATTATTAAAAAAAATTACAAAAAATTTATAAAATTCAGATAACATTTATAAAAAAAACCTAAAAATTTTAAAAATTACATAATCCTAAAAATTACAAAATCCTAAAAATTACATAATCCTAAAAATTACATAATTCCTAAAAATTACAAAATAAAAAACCTAGAGCGTTAGGTAAATTTCAAAAATGTCGATTTTGTCGAACGCCTTTCGCTCCTTGCCTCGAAACTCTATGTTCGCCACCGCCACCCGGTCCTCGTGGCTTAACTCGCCGCTCGGAACGGCTTCGTAGTAAGCCTTGAAACGCTCGAGCTTGAGCCGTAGCTCGCGCATTTATGTTGGCACGCGTTGAGGTTGTGGCGGTCGTTACCGACGTTATGTCGGTAGGTTGCGAATGCTTCCGGACAATATTTTGTTTGGCCCGGTGGCCGCCCCTTCATAGCGTCAACGACGCTTGTGACGAGAGCCAATTCTTCCTCGTGGTCCAGGATGCCATGTTCTTCGGGTTGGGGTAGCGGGTTCGTGGGATGAAGTGGGTAGCCGGTGGGGTAGCGGGGGATAGCGACGGTTTGGGATGGACCACCCGGTGGGGTTTGGGGTTATTTATAGGGGATGTTGGGGTTGGGGTGACCGCTTGGCTTGGCCAAACGGTTTGAATTTAAAATTCAAACTTTTCAAATGGCCCGCTATGACATGGCGGGGTCAGCGAATAGGAGGCCGCCAGCTAGGATGTCAAGACCGCCCCACGCCGGGCTTGAAACCCAAGCCCCAAGGGCCACGCCCCAACCCAAGCCCACCCGGGGTGGTGGCTTGGGCGTTTCCCCCCAACCCATGCCCAAACCCCCGCCCCATACCCCACAGTCTAAAAAGGGGGTGTTCTTTGGGCAGGGATGGCAATGGGTCGGGTATTGGTAATTTCATACCCATACCCGGTTATAAAATCGTGTTTCATATCCGACCCAATATCTGTGGGGTATTTGTCGGGTAATTACCCGTCGGGTATCGGGTATACTCATTAGTTTGTTAAAAGATATACGTTGAGATTTTCAAATCCATTTTTTTACTATTATAATTATTATATAATTTTATTTACACAACTATTATAAATTAAAAATGTATATTACATACATATAAGTTTTATTATGAATTAATAATAATTTTATAATACTTATACCTTATATGTATACCCGTCCGGCTCAGGTATTTTTGTCATCCCTATCTTTGGGTTTGGTTCTCAGGTTTCGGATTTTTTAGTCTAGATGTTTTAACTGATAACCGAACCATACTAGATTCGGGTAGATGTTTCTCGGCTTAGTTCAGTTCAGGTTTCACCGGGTCGGGTTTCTTGGGTATCTGGATTTATTCCATCTGTATTAGAATAATCTACCGTTGCATGAATGGTTAGATCTTGAATAATAATATCACTGTACATAAATAAAAAGTTTCTTATTAGATACCGTGTTAGAGATTTAAAACAAAAAATCTTAGACTGGCTGACAGGTTGACCTGCTACAAACTGGATGAACAAACCACAAAAGTGAGTCGATCAATCGGTACAAAAGTCTAGTTTAGCGTTATCAGTCATAAAAGTCTGGTTCCACCACTGGTCAAGGTGGTGCAGCGGTAGAGTGTGTTGTGGTGTGAGAGAGAGCCATTGTTGTGTGCATATTTGGTGTAGAGATGTGCATAATAACCGGTTCCAAACCCGACCCGGTAGACTCGACCAGGAACCGGTTCCAGTTCCTACCCACTGTAAAGAAGAACCGATTCTGGGTTTAAAAACCCCGTTGGTTCGTACCCGGTTCCACATTTTATAAAAAAATAGAGTCGTACCCGGTTTCTTCCCGGAACCGGTTCCTCCAAAAACACAAAGAACTGGCAGGATTAAAATAAAACCGATTACATTAAAAGTTAAAACCAAACATTACCTACCTACCATATATTAAAACCAAACATCATACCTAAACATCATAACTAACCATAAGATTAACATAAAACACACTCAAACCAACATCACATAAACACACTAAATCTTCGAAGAACCGGTTTCAGATGATTCACCGCCTTCACTTTTCTTCGTTGTAACCTTTGTCACCGGACAATGACGGTTGGTGTGTTTTTTAAGGGTCGAGTTCGCCGTAGCCTTCATGAACTTCCCACAACCTTTGCAACGTGCCATTTCATGGCTATCAGACATCAGGCACAGATCAAAGTGCTTCCAGACTTGTGGGTTTCTTTTGGTTTCCAAAACCATGACCACTTCATCGTTGCATGCCATAACCGATTTGAGGGGTAACTTGAAGGTTGAAACCGATTTGAGTGGGACTAAGTTTTGGTTGAAGGTGATATGCTTATAAATACTTGAAACTAATTCTAAAGTTTTAATGGCAATTAATCGATTCCAACGGATATAAAGCCGTTAGGAATCGATTCCGGCAGCTTTATTGCAACTTTTTCTGGAAGTTACCCGGAGGAACCGGTTCCTGTTCCTCAGAGGAACCGGTTACAATATACCCGGACCGGTTAGGAACAGTTCTGGTAATTTTGGTTTGAAACCGGGTACTAACCGGAACCGGGTCCTAGAAGAATCGGTTCCGGTCAAACTCAGTCAAGAACCGGGTACGGTAACCAGTTCCGAATATACAAAAAACCCGATTTGCCCATCTCTAATTTGGTGTGAAGGGAAAATGCCCGCTAAAAGTCAAGGAGAGACTTTTACTCCTTCTTTATTCAGGGATAAACCCTATCCATTTGATTAGTTAAGGAAGGAAAGGCCCATATCACTTGAAAGGCCCGAGTTCCAGATTAAGGCCTTTAGCAGCGACTTTCCTTTGTCGCTGCTGAAAGTGTTGCCACTATAACTTAAATTTATTGTAGTGATACATAAATTGACCATGCATATTCAGTTTATCACAACGTGCCAGCATAGAATCTCGTTTTTCCACCTCCCAACTCTCAAATTACTTAGAATATATTGGGATTTGAAATGCTGATCTATGAGTTTTTCGGGTATTTCGGGTGAACCCAAAACACCAAATCATATAAGTTCAATCGGGTTATGGTTTCACCCTTCATTGGGCTCAGGTATTATAGTTTTTCAGGTCGGGTGATGTTGGGTTCGGGTTTTGGACCCATAAATTTATAAGATAACACAAAATGATGACACACATATTTCAATATGATTTTTAAATGATGACACACAAATATAGTGTCATAAAAATTATATGATGACACACAACGATGACACACATATTTCAATATGATTTTTAATCACAGTTAAACGATGACACACAAATATAGTGTCATAAAAATTATAAGATGTCACACAACGATGACACACATATTTCAATGTGTTTTGTTTTTTTTAAATGACATTTAAACGATGACACACAATATAAGTGTCATAAAATATTCAGATTTTACCAACGATGACATTTTTTTTATGACACACGTGTTTACGTGTCATAAGATTAGTGTGTGTCATTGTTCTTGTGTCATTAAAGGTCTTTTTTCTAGTAGTGATGTTGTGTCGTGTCGTGATGTTTGTGTTGTGTCGTGATATGTTATGTTGTGATGCGATGTGAATTGTGGTGTTGTGAAGTTTTGTGTTGAGATTTGTGTGTTATGATAGGCTAGGCTATGTTACGATATACTAAATTCTAGGTTAGAAACCCGTAATATATATTTACGAGTTGAATATAGTATGAATGTTAAATATGTAGTAATTAATATATATGATTTATGTTTGAAATAAAATGAATTCTTATTTGATGTTGTTGAATAATAGTTGTAACAAAGTAAATGAAATCAAAAACCATATAAAACATTTTATTGTGCTCACAAAATTATGACACGTAGCTCTGTGAGTTACTTATTTATTAGGTATAGAAGATTTATAACCAAAATATAGTTTATCAAAAGTTTAATCATCAATAATATTTACAATACTTTTTATTGGGTAATCAATTATTTAAATGAAATTATATCCCGTTAACGACTAATTTTTAAAATTTATGTGAACTTAGTTTGTATTGTATTTTTTAATACCAGTTAAACTTCAATATAGATCAGTTTGTTGTAAAAAATATATTTTTCATATTTTTAACTAATTCAGACTTTCATAAGCTAATAATATAACAAACAAGGAAGAAAAAAATATATTTTTCATGTTTCATGAAACTTTCATAAGCTAAAAAAATATATTTTTCATGTTTCATGAAACTTTAAATGGAAATAAACACAATGAATCTATAAAAACAATTTACACAAATAAAATATTTATTTCAAAATTTTTCACGAAAATATTTGAAACTAAAAAAGCAACGTAATGTCAAATTAATTTATTATAAATACTTTTTTTATCGAGAATAACCATGATTATCTATGGAGTTTAGTAAGTTAGAAAAAGGAACAATTGTTTGCAAAAGTGGTTGGTATATAAGAAATAAGATCCAAACTTTTAGGTTTAATTTTCTTTTTATAAATTGTAAATTCTTTTAATAGCTTTCCTTATGATTTCTCAATGAGATGGAAGGGACATTTGGCATGCCACGTAAAGATTATTATTTATTAATCAGTATAGATATAGATACTAAATCATTGTTTATTTAGTAGTATAAATAATTATATTATATCACATCTTATATAATATATTAAATTATATTTTATTATACCATTTTACATCATATTATGTCATATTACATCACATTATGTTGCACTCTATTGTATTACATCACATTACGTGCATTATGATATGTTATATCTATATATATCTATATATATATATATATATATATATATATATATATAGGGTCAGGATTTAGGGAAAACGGTGAAAAGTGTGAGAACAGTGAGAACGTTTATGGATCGTCAGATCAAAACAATCTATGGACAAGATTGGCGCGGTGACGTTTTCGTAAATAACATCAATTTTATTACTTGGAAGTGATTCATTAAGGGTAAAAAGGGTAAACATCGTGTCTCTCATAAAACGCCATTAAATATAAAACGCCAACTAAATAGAAAACGCCAGCTAATAAAAAATATTTTTCCTGTGTGGATTTTTCTGTGTTTTAGTTGGTGTATTTTATAATCTTAGCCTACAAAAACGCCATTAAAGATGGGACGTGTTACATACTTAACAGATAAAGCTGAGCAGAACAGGAAATACAAACAGTAACTGAAACGACAGATATTTTATTAATTGCACTTATTAATAATATCTTGCTTAAACTACGCGCCAAAGACACCGTATAAACAGTAACAGTGAGAACGTTTATGGATCGTCAGATCAAAACAATCTATGGACAAGATTGGCGCGGTGACGTTTTCGTAAATAACATCAATTTACGCCATGGTTCCTAAATACCGCTCACTGTAAAACGCCAAAAAGTTAAAAAAAAATCAAAGATGGCAAACATCGTTTCTTGGATATTCAGTATTGTTTTGCGTGAAGTTTCACTGAATGGATTGTTAGCTGAGGGGGGGGGGGTAACTCAATAAGATTTTGCTTCATGAGATAGAAAAATCTTCAAGAAAAAGAGAATGTATGTCATTTTGTGTGCTTTGTTCTTTTTGAATATTTGAATGGCATGAAGAGACCGATGACACTGAAGAGTGGGATGAAGATAAAGATGAAGAGCAAGCAAAAAACTCACTCACACGCCATCGATCTAGGTCTCAAACATCCACAAGTACTTATTTTTTTAACTGTTTTTTGTATATTTTTAGTTTTTTATTTTTTTTATTAAATATGTTTCTACAAGTACTTATAAGGAGAAGAGTCGAATTTTTTTTTTTTTTAAAATTGATTTTTAACATGTTAAGTAAAATTTTTAAAAGTGTTCTCCGGTTCCCCACTTTTTTAGTGTTCCTCAATGAACTCAAAAAAAAAAAAAAAAAAAAAAAAAAAAAAAACTTGTAAATTGTTATGTTTATTTGGATTTTTAAGTTAGTTTTTAAGTTTTCACAATAAAAGGAGTTTTCGTATGAACCCTTCCCTATATATATATATATAGGGGAAGGATCCACTAAAAAGTTGATTTTGCCTAAGTAGCCTAAGAAGGATTGTGGTGATGACATGTGGCACACCTAATTAGTAGGAAGGAAGGGTATTTTGGTCCTTATAAATAGGAGTGAAAATGACACGTGGCACCCCTTTTGTTTTGTTTTTTTAAGAATACAACAAAAAAATCTAGCACAAAAAATCTAGCACAAAAAATCTAGTACAAAAATATAGCACAAAAAATGTAGCACAAAAAAATATAGCACAAAAAAATATAGCACGAAAAAAGTCAGCAAAAAATGTAGTACAAAAAAATCTAGCACAAAAAAATGAGAAAAAAAATTTAAGAAAAAAAAATTAAGACAAAAAAATACAGCACAAAAAATTTAGCACAAAAATATAGTATAAAAATCCAGCACAAAAAAATGTTATACAACATAGAAATACAACACATTTTGGTGGTTTTTTTAGTCTTCATATTTTATATAGCAATATGGTAGTCAAATTAAAGATAAAAAGACGCTCGATTTTACGGTGAAATTTTTATGAAAAAATAATGTCGTATAAAAAAGTTATGAACGTTTAAAAAATGAGGGTGGAATATGCATGTGGAGAGAGAAAGTCCATAAATATGATTTTCCAAAGATACCCTTGCACTCCTCCTTTCTCTTACCCTTTCATCTTAACCATTGATTTGAAAAATGAATGGTTAAGATTCCTTCTTAGGCTACTTAGGCAAAATCCACTTTTTAGTGGATCCTTCCCCTATATATATATATATATATATATATATATATGTGTGTGTGTGTGTGTGTGTGTGTAATGTAATATTTAAAATGTATCATATATATATAGAATTTAAAATAACTTCAATACTATTAAGTTCCTGAATATGTGGACTATACTTATTAATCAACGTTAATGTTCTCTCAAAATCAATATTATAGAATTTACACTAATACTATTTTGGGCTTTGTTTAAATGGTCATAATTAAATTCTTTAATATTATTAAATTCTATATATAGATGGCCTAGTGGTAGGAGACTTGGGTTTTCCAATGGAGACTCAAGTTCAATTCCCACTTGTGTCATATTTGGGTGGATATTGGGCAATGATGGTGACAAACCCACCGAGGGGAGTTCGATCCTGAGCCGCACCCCGGTTTTCATCCGGCTGTTACTTCAGCGAGGCAACTCGTGTGGAGGCAGTACGGTTTCCGGGGGAACGCCGTAACCAAGTCTGGCCAACCCAGCGCGGGCCCGGTTAAGACAACGTAAGTCTGGGCAGACTTGGCTAGGGCCGCCGATTAGGCGGTGTGACATTGGGTCACTCAAAAAGAAAGTCACCGTTCAAAAAAAAAATCATGTAAATTAAATAAGCGTTAGAAGTGACTGATTAATTAGTAATTAATAAACTTTTTATTAAATTATCATATATTATAGTTGGCTATATATTATACTATATTATTTTATATTATATTAAATTATATCATATTACATCATATTATATAATATTACATCATCATATTATATAGTATTGCATCATATTGCGTCAATTATATCACGTTACATTTTGTTTGTTTATTATATCATCTTATCTCATATCATATTAGTCACCGTATTGCGTTAAGCCGCTAAGACAAAATACTTGAACTAATTAATCAACATATTCTTTGAAGCGCAAACGTACTATTTAGAGAAACCATACCAAAATCTAGAAAAAGAGGAACTACATAGCAGCACAGAAGCAAACAAAAATGTTTTGAGGAGGTTTTCTATTTTATAAGTGCTGATTTTTCTTTAAGCAAAAACACCTTATTTCATTTACCATATATTAATCCAAATGAAAGAGATCATGAGTAAGACCATGTATTTGTAGTCATGGTTTGAATTTTGTTAAATTAGAATTAGGATTGGTAACGATTACAACAATGACGAACATGTCAAAATCATTACCATCCATGTAATCAAGCAGTTCATTTTGGCTTGTACTCACCTTTATCTTTTTCCTAATTATTAATAAAACTTCAGTTTAATCATCAAATAGATCGATTTATTCGTGTTCAAACATTAACGGGACAACAAATAAGATGTGCTCAAGCAGGTTAGAACAAGCAGGAAACAACAAAGAAACTGATCAATATAAAACTTTCAAAGCAAACGCTGGCTCTACCATTACAAGAAGGAAATATGAAGAAAAGAAAAAGAAGAAAACTGCAAATAGTACATGCTTCTAACAATATTTTAAAGCCAACAAATCATGCTGTATCTCTTGTAAGGGGTGCAGAAGCTAATTCATTAAATTCGCGCTCAAGTTCACGCATTTCCTCTTCGATTTCATCAACTTCTTTTTCTAAAGCAGTAATTTCTGAATCAAACTTACTCCTCTTTGACACGGACTGCATATATTTTTCCTGAAATTTTCCCATCGCTTGAGCATAGAGTTTACTAATTTTTGTTACATCCCCTTCTGAAATTTCCGTCTCTAGCTCCTCTAACAAGATCTGCAATGGTTTTCCCTCAAGCTCATTACACTGCTTGCATTCAACACCTTTTTCTCCATTTTTGTTAGATTGGTTCGACATTTTTTTATCAAACTTGAAGGTACCTAAGAAATAAAAAACAGTTAGAATTTTGAAATTACAAAAGTGCCACACTAAACCTCAAAAACTTTTAAATTACCTTTTATCAACTCGTCTACAATGAATAAAATGACCATACCTAGTGGCTCTATTTATAGGAGAAAAATCTAACCATCTATTTTTAATATTATGTGGATGTGGGATTAACACCAAAAGTAAAATTACAAATATATCCCTCTAAATATTGAATTTGGATCAGATACTAACAAAGACAGAGTAGCTACATAAGGTGCTCGAATCGAAGAAGATATGTGATAAGGCGGCCACGAGTTGAGTTGCTAAGCTACTTCATCCTTGTATACCACGAAAAGAAATGCATCATGATCAACAGGCTAAACTGGCTTTAACTTGATCAGATTAAATATTGAAGGCCTACCACTAATATATCTTTTTAACAAAATGAACTTCTTACTTTACATATCTCACTTATCAGTTAAATTCACAAATCGGAAGAAATGAGATATTTTTGCTCAGCAGATTAAGGGTTAAAACTTTATTTTGCAGGTAGCATGCATCTTGAATGTTGATACTTATCATATTCTATGTTATGTGTGTCTGCAAATGAACTGAGTCTGTCGATTAAGTTTTGAAATTACATCATGCAACAACTAATGATGAACAAGTTATGGAACATTACATACATCAGATTTGTAGTAGAGGTCAAAGTCATCATTTTAATTGATTTCCATTTTTGTTTCAAATAAACAAAGGCAATTGCATGAACATATTACCCCTGAATTGAATGTTTGTATCTCTGATGCCAATTTCGATTAACAAAATCTGAATTGGTGAACCTTAACCGTTATGTAAATCAACTTGGTCAGTTCTTAGACTTTCATGTTGGATAACTAGAGAATAACCATTGTGTAATGTGCCTCCCTGTTATCCAAGATGTGGAGGTTCAAATCTTGCAAGGTGCATGTATAGGAGTATTTATGAGTAGGTTAGTTTGTCGTTAGAAAAAAAGAAAAAATATAATTTGTGTTCTTATAACTTATAAGATGTCTGCCAATGGTTCATAATGGTTAGTGCATGTTTGGCTTATGATAACTTCGATCTACCACACCTAAACCTACTAACAGCTCATCAACGTTAATGCATGTTTGTCAAATCTGCTAATTTATAGAAAAAAACAACTTAAATATGACCTAAATTAGTCTTAATTTTAAACTTTGAATCTAATGTGGTTATACCACATAACCTAAACACAGTCTTAATTAGTGGTTAAACACCACTTTAGTTAATATATGTTTTAGGTCGATCAACGATATGTAAAACAAAAGGAAAGTATAAATGTGTTGGTTCATATATCTTATTGAATTGATTTAACTAGAATTCACCCTTCCCCTCACTTAATTCTCTTAAAGTGCCTTCACATGCAACAACGCTTGTTCTCACTCGTATGACATGCATCTATGCACTTCCCTTCGTTCTTTCAGTTACATATGACCGTAAATTCATATTAAACACACACGTGCGCGCGCGCACACACACACACATATGTATATGTGTGTGTTTGACTCTTAAGACCCGTTACACCTTTATGAAACTTATTACAAGCCAATATGATCCATCATGGTTTCCTATTATCCATTGTAACGCTGTAAAATTCACTAGAAACTAATATGAACAAATTAAATCTCAACATGAAAACCTATCATGATCCATATATATCCAGTATGACACAATACAACCTAAAATGACCCGGGAACACTCAATATGATCAATTAAAACAAATAAGAACTCTTATGATCCATTATAATCCGATATGCTCCTATAAGATACAAAATTACCCATCGCAATCTAATATAACCCAACGAGACTTAACAATATCCATTACACCTCACATGACCCTTTACAATCCAAAACCAAATATTAAAATCCATCAGATCATATTAGGACCCATCATGACCTATCAAATCCCATTATTACCTAATATGACACGTACAAGCCAAGACAACCTAAACCCATCACAAATAATATATGATACATTAAGATATGTTGCATCTAACTTGTGTAATTCAATGGTATGTAGTTTATAAATTGTCTTTTAATGGCCCTAACAACTTATTGTTTGATGATATACAAAATGAACCACTCACAAAACATGCATGTTTGTTTGTGATTCTTTACCCCATAGGTGGTATGTGACTCTTTTTGCATGCCTGATCAAACTAAATATGTGTAAAACATATGGAACTCAACACTTAACTCTCTATATGAAAGGATAGGGACACTAGAAATAAAGTCTTGACATCAAGTATTGCAAGTACTAGCCTATTCCAAAGATGATCGAGTGGTATGTTTTGCAATCACAAGGCACACCAAGGACCCCATGTAATGCATGTAATGTATAACGTGAAAGAGTTCAATATTAGATGATTTATAAGTCATAGTAAATGGTATGGTTTGTATCATTGGTACATATATCCGGTCTCTAGTGTGTCTCATACAATTAGTTAATAACCACCAAGTTACAACACAATGTAACTAACTATAAACACTTAACCTTTACCAAATCCAAATAAAAATATGTATATTATTTTTTTAACCAAATGTGAACTCATCATCCTGAAAAAGAATAAACCCATACGCCATATGGAACATAGATTCGTTAGATTTTATATTTGTATCAAATAACACGATTCTATAACTATATCATAAATGCATGAGGCCCTAACAAACCGAGAACAATGCCGGGTTACGGTTAACCACACATTTCAAAACAAATCTAACCAAACACAGGATCACATGATAGATAATAACAACCTAACAAATTCTTATTATAAAGAGTTACATGGTTCCGTAATTAGAAAGCACCATCTCATATTATACCAAGGGAAAACAAATTAAGTTGTTATAAAGTCAGAAAAAACTTGAACAACAAACTCTACTAGATTGAAAAATCGAACATGCCTATCTAAAATTACCAAAATCTCTTAAAAACTTATCAACACAACAAGAAAATAGATAAAATATTAAAAAAAACATAAAACAAGCACAGAGGTATAAAAGCCTCTAAGCTTGCAACACAACTAAACAAGTTATACACATGTTCACACGTATCCAATATGAACACACTCCACTATAGACACGTATAACAATCTAATCATGACATTTAAGGACCAAAACAAATTTGGAATGACAATAACATCATATATAACCTAAATTACCATTATTACTATTGATAGTACACACTTACTATTTCAAGCATCGACTATTCAACAAACAAGCCTAATTAAAAAACAAAACCGAATCATATTAGAACAAGTGAGAAAAAACATACCCTGGTTATTATTAAAATACTTTGATTAACTTAACTAAGGCACTAATAGTTTTATCATTAGATTACTATACTATGATGTGTTGTGTTGTGTTGTGTTGCGTTGTGTCGTGTTGTGACATGACGTGATTGTTGTGGAATGTTGTGATGTATTGTGTTGTGATGTTGATGTGCGTGCGATGTGATATAAATTTAAGTATATTTTAAGCCCTTTTTACACGTTAGTCAAGTTTTAAATTTATAAAACACGATATTTTACTAACACCAAACACACATATGGGCAAGTGCACCCATCGTGAGCGTAGTATATTGTTGGCAAGATACCGAGGTCGTCCAAGGACACAAGAGCTTTTAGTACCGGTTTATCCTCAACGTCTAATCAGATCAAAAGTTAGAAAAAAAGGTTTTAAACTAGAAAAATAAAAACTAACTAAAATGCTGAAAAATAAAATAAAAATAAAAACAGATAGACAAGATGAATCACTTGGCTCCGACTCGTGTATAGTGTAACCTTTGATTATTTCCGCACTTTTGCACTTTTTAAGAGATTATCTTAGTTATTGTAGTAGGCCCCTCTTTTGAAGGTGACGTTACCCTCAACCCAGTAGTTTGAGTCAGCAAGGATACAATCCTAAAGGGTCGGATTATTGAAAGATAATTAATTAAGTTATTAATGCATATTATGGTAGGCCCCTCTTTTGAAGGTGACGTTACCCTCGGCTAAGTAGTCTGAGTCAGCAGGGATACAGTCTTAAGTAGCCGGGTTAAATTATTAATAGTAGCTTACATATGAGGGGATCAAAGAGTTTGGACCCCCGCCATCCAATACCGGTGGGTATTGAAGGAGGTCCTACTAAATTTGACACAGGTCCTTGCAGGATCTATACACTGAACAAGGCAAGACTCTTACCAAACCGTTCTCTTAACCCCCGACTAGGTAGCCAACATACCTCCGTATAGACCGTGGAGATATGAATGGTGAAAATCTTTTATTTTATATAGACAGTAAAATAATGACAAGACAACACGGACAAACGATAAGGAAGAATCACCTTCAACATAAGAAACTAGTTATTAAAGTCATTAATACATAACCAAGTAAAAAGTGCGAAAAGATTAAAAATAAAAGTATTACACTAGACATTTGTCTTCACCAAGTGATGTAAGAGACTTAGGCAAACATGGCCTTTGATTGTCAAGAACTCTTACGATCAATCTTGGATCCCGAGACGACTCACACACTCTATGATGGACAATGGATGATGGTGGTGGATGATGGTGTTGTGATGGTGGTGGGTGGTAGGTGAAGTGTGAGAGAGGTGGTGTGCCAAGGGATGGTTTACAAATGAGCCAAGCACCCCTATTTATAGCCTGAACAGCAGCTCGGGCACGGCCCCATGTCCATCCTCTTCTCTTCCTTCATTAATTGCAGTTTGTCTGCATTAGTTGACCACGCCCCCGTGTTCGCTGGGCACGCCCCCATGTGCAGAAGCATATCTGTACTATCAAGATTTCCCCAGATTCTGCGAATCTTAGAGTTGACCACTGCCCCGTGTCCGCTGGGCACGCCCCCGTGGTGGGTGATAGATGGTTCTATAGCTTTGTCTTTTATGCTGGCACTTGGGCACGCCCCCGTGTTCACTGAGCACGGGGCGTGTTCAGTCTTCTGTCTTCTTGATTTTGCTTGGGAAGATGCTGTCGGGGGGTCGGGCATGCCACGTTTGTTCCTTTTCTTGTATTTATGTTAGATTTAGCTGCCTTTTTGCTTCTTTTGTTAATTTGAGCTCATTTAATCCTGAAAATACAAAAGGAAGACAAAAACACACTTTTTCCAACATTAGTACTAAAAAAGGATTAGTTTTATGCCACAATTGGTGTAATTTATATGTTGCATTTTGTGCAGATCAAATACCCCCACACTTGAATCTTTGCTTGTCCTCAAGCAAAACTCTTTATAATGTGGCTTTACACTCCCAAATGGAATGGGTAGAAGAGAAGGTTTTTTGGCTTGTCATAGAGTGTCGGGATTTCCAAGATTCTTTATCAAGTTTTATTTTTATTTATTTACAATCCTATTCGTCATGATTTATTTAAAACATTACATAAGATAAATTACTTATTAGGGCATAACATACCTTCTTAAAATTCCATTTATATACAAGTTCACATACCTCATGGGGATCACTCAACACTCGGCCGAAAATGTATTTTAGTGAATCACTCGAGAGTGGCATGGAACTTATTCCTACCACAGGCTTGCCAAGCAATCAATCCTCCTCCTTTTTAACTATACACCTTTGTAAATATCAAGAGGACTTTTGGGTGAAGGGTTAGGCTAGGGTTAAAGATAGGTGGTTGGGTTAATGGTTAGAAGAAAAGGGCAAAAAAGCGTAAAAAACATCGGTTTTCGTAAGACTTTTTATTTTTTTCAATTTTTATTTTGATGAAGCCATTATTCAAACAAAGTTATTTTTGATGAACTTGCTTGTTTATTTCTTTTGCTTCATCATCAACAATTTTTTTTTGAAAAGTCATACGAAAAAAAACCGAGCTTGTTACTAAAACAAAGGGTTAAAAATAAAAAGGGTTTTGGTGGGTGAAAGGGTGTTTGTTTTTGGGTTAAGAAATGAAAAGGTTTAGGCTCAAAGGGGTTAACTAGGGGGATTTTGGGTAGGTGGTAAAAAAAAAAGAAAATAATGGTGTAGAAATGAAAAAGGGTTAGTCCTAATGCCTCCATCATTTACTTACTCGGGTTTAAGTTGGTAAGGACCGGGAATGTATCGTCGTGGCAAGTTCTAGACTCGTAAGAACCAAGCGGCTATTCACACAAGAAACGAAAAATGAGCATTTAGTTTAAAGATATGTATTTGTATGCTTAATAAAGGCTCAAAACTCACTTTTGTGGGAATGGGTTTTTATGTGATCAAGTATATATAATCAAATTATAACTAAGCTTGTCATGCTGTTACATAATTTTCTTATGTTGGTTCTTTTTATCACGACGCTATCGGTTGTAAATTTGTAAAAATATAACCTTTATAGAATTTGAAATTCCCAAGTTAAACCTAGACAAGTAAGAAAAATGAAAAAAATTTTGAAAAAAATTGGGGTGATTAGCGGTTCCAATAGAGTTTTATGTAAGGCTTGTAATTAGGACTTGCAAGATTCAAGATTTTAGCATCCCCCCCCACACTTAAATTACACATTGTCCTCAATGTGTCCCAAAAATAATTTTTTAGGTTGATTGAATGTGTAAAAAGGTGTGAAAAAGCAAAATTTATGTTACTGGGCGTCTGGACACGGCCCCGTGTTCAGATCGCCAGTAACATAGTATGTAAAAAGAAACAGAAGCCTGGACACGGGGGCGTGTTTGGTGAACACGACCCGTGTCCAGTTACCTGAACTGGGCATTTTCTGCAGATTGTGCAGCACGGGGCCGTGTTGGCCGGGCACGG
Organism: Helianthus tuberosus; assembly: GCA_030545235.1. NCBI lineage: Eukaryota > Viridiplantae > Streptophyta > Magnoliopsida > Asterales > Asteraceae > Helianthus > Helianthus tuberosus. The sequence continues at coordinate 159,669,612 of CM060424.1, forward strand.
CCCGTGCTGAACTTGCTGTAATGAAGAAAATTTTGTCGGATGGCCCTGTTTTCTTGCATGGGGTGCTGGTTAAAGTTTCCCTTGTTATCCTTCACCATCCGAGTGTGTTTTATTCCTGAAAATTAAAACTAAACTAGAAAACATAAAAATTAATCTAAACTAAACTAAAGATAGTTCCGCGGAATGCCTCCGTGGTGCGCCACATTTATAAGGGTCCTTGGCTAGACCCAAAGCCTGGTCATATGTCACCCAAGTGGGATGTTTTGCATCCCATGCTACACCGTCGGAGAGCGTCATCCAAGCTTGAGTCTATGACCTTCATGTAGTTGACCGGGTCTTCGTCTTCTACTCTTTTTCCAACTCCAAACTTCACTTCCTCGTCCCCAAACTTCAATGTTAGTGTTCCGTCATTCATGTCTACCACTGCTTGGGCTGTGGCTAGAAATGGCCTCCCTAGGATGAGAGGGACTTCGGCGTCTTCTTCCATATCTGAAATGACAAAGTCGGCCGGGAAGACGAAATTGTCGACTTTGACTAATAGATTTTCAACGACACCTTGTGGATATTTGACGGATCTGTCGGCAAGTTGTATGCTCATCTTTGTAGGGCTCATTTTTCCTAGGCCGAGTCATTTGAACATTAAGGTGGGCATGAGGTTGATGCTAGCCCCAAGATCGGCTTGTGCATTGCGAATGGGGGATCCCCCAATTGAGCAAGGAATCGTGAAGCTTCCAGCATCAATCTTCTTTTGCGGGAGTTTGTTGAGTAGTAAGGCGTAGCATTCTTCGCCTAATTTAACTAATTGCAATGATTCAATTTTCCTATTATGAGTGAGGAAGTCCCTCATAAATTTTGAATATTTAGGCATTTAGGTTAGGACTTCGATAAATGGAGTATTAACATGTAATTGTTTTAGTAAATTTTCGAACTTTGCGAATTGCTCATCGGTCTTTTGACGAATTAATCGACCGGGGTATGGAACCGGAGGAGTCTTAGTGGGCTCTTGGTTTGGTGGAGAAGCCTTCTCTGGTTGGGGCGTGGGTGGAGTTGTGGTATGGCTGGATTGGCTTCTCTCAGCTGGCGGTAATGGAGCCTCCTCGGGACCCATGGTTCGGTTTCTCAATGTGATGAGATGTACTTGTGCTTTTGGGTTGGTTTCGGTATTACTTGGTAACACGCCTTGTGGTCTCTCGGAGAAATTTTGAGCTATTTGATTTAATTGTTTTTCAATGTTTTGCATGCTAGCTTGTTGATTTCTGAAATTCGATTCCAATTGCTGAAATCGATCCGAGTTTTTCTTTTCGGTGTCGGAGATGAGGCGAGATATAGTATCTTCAAGCCTTTCTCGTCCACCTTGTTGTTGAGAAAAATTTTGTGGTTGTTGAAAGTTAGTTCGTTGGTTTTGTTGGTTACTACTATTGCCGGGATCTCTCCAACCAAGGTTAGGGTGGTTACGCCATCCTTGGTTGTAGGTACCCGTTGGAGGACCCGACGGCCTAGGTCTATTATCAATATAGTTTACCGTTTCCGTTTGATCATCTAATTCTTTCATACAACTCCAATTTTCATGTGGTCCACCACACCCCTCACAAGCCATAACCGAGACCGTTTTTGCCATTTCTAACTTTTTGATTTTTGAAGAAAGGGCCTTGATTTGGGATTGTAAAGACGTGCTTTGATCAACCTTATGGGCGCCCGGGGCAATAGATTTATTGCCTCAGAGAGTGTGCCACTGAAAATTGGTTTGAGCGATTTCCTCAATTTGATTATATATTTCATTTGGGCGACGATTACCTAGAAGTCCCCCGGAGCTAGAATCAAGTGTTTGTCTTGTGTGTGGCAACAACCCATTGTAGACAGTGGATACTTGTTGCCATACCGCAAGACCGTTATGAGGACACTTTCTTAGTAGCTCCTTGAACCTTTCCCAAGTTTCATATAAGGATTCCCCATCTTCTTGTGAATATGTATTAATTTCAGTCATTAATTTAGCCGTTTTAGCAGGAGGGAAATACTTATATAGAAACTTTTGGGCTAGTTCATCCCAGGTGTTTACCGAACCAACTGGGAGGGTGTTAAGCCAAGCCTTAGCTCGGTCTTTTAGTGAAAATGGAAACATACGAAGGCGGATGGCGTCGTTTGATGCTCCATTGCTCCGGAAGGTATCGCATATTTATAAGAAATTAGTAATATGTAGATGGGGATCCTCGTCCGCAAGCCCATGGAAGGTTGCGGAGTTTTGAAGCATTTGTATCAAATGTGGCCGAAGTTCGAAGTTGTTGGCTTCGACATTCGGTGCATTGATAGCGACGCAGAGATTACCTACGGTGGGGCGTAGGTAATCCATGAGGGTACGTTGGTCCGCCATTGGAAGTGGGTCCCCCGAAACTTTCTCTTGGTTTTTAGCTTTAAGTCTTTTTCTGAGAAAGCGTTCGGGTTCTTCAAGAGGTTCTTTTATGTCTCTACTAGAACTGGAGCTCATACACTACGTAGAAAGTTCAGATGTGGCGCCTGGGTTCCAAGTCCTTCAATAAAAACAGAAAAGAACGTTGGTCAGAAGGTTCACCACGGCCCTGTGCTCAGGTGAACAAGGCCCGTGGTCGGAAATACAATGATTGTTTTCCGGATCCCTGTTACTGGGGAGCTGGACACGGCCCCGTGTTACACCGACACGACCCCGTGCTCAACTCTCTGTAACTCGAAAAATAAAGACTGCCAGTGACAATGCTGGGCACGGCCCGTGTCCGACCAGGCACGGCCCGTGCTGAGCTCTGCAGAAACTGAAAAATTAAGAAAATCCTAAAAAAACATAAAAATTAGAAAAAACGATTAGGCCGCTGATTCCTAACTTTCTTAAAATCCTTGTGTCCCCGGCAACGGCGCCAAAAACATGATGTGCGTGCGATGTGATATAAATTTAAGTATATTTTAAGCCCTTTTTACACGTTAGTCAAGTTTTAAATTTATAAAACACGATATTTTACTAACACCAAACACACATATGGGCAAGTGCACCCATCGTGAGCGTAGTATAGTGTTGGCAAGATACCGAGGTCGTCTAAGGACACAAGAGCTTTTAGTACCGGTTTATCCTCAACGTCTAATCAAATCAAAAGTTAGAAAAAAAGTTTTAAACTAGAAAAATAAAAACTAACTAAAATGCTGAAAAATAAAATAAAAATAAAAATAGATAGACAAGATGAATCACTTGGCTCCGACTCGTGTATAGTGTAACCTTTGATTATTTCCGCACTTTTGTAGTAGGCCCCTCTTTTGAAGGTGACGTTACCCTCAACCCAGTAGTTTGAGTCAGCAAGGATACAATCCTAAAGGTTCGGATTATTGAAAGATAATTAATTAAGTTATTAATGCATATTATGGTAGGCCCCTCTTTTGAAGGTGACGTTACCCTCGGCTAAGTAGTCTGAGTCAGCAGGGATACAGTCCTAAGTAGCCGGGTTAAAGTATTAATAGTAGCTTACATATGAGGGGATCAAAGAGTTTGGACCCCCGCCATCCAATACCGGTGGGTATTGAAGGAGGCAAGACTCTTACCAAACCGTTCCCTGAACAAGGCAAGACTCTTACCAAACCGTTCCCTTAACCCCCGACCAGGTAGCCAACATACATCCATATAGACCGTGGAGATATGAATGGTGAAAATCTTTTATTTTATATAGACGGTAAAATAATGACAAGACACCACGGACAAACGATAAGGAAGAATCACCTTCAATATAAGAAACTAGTTATTAAAGTCATTAATATATAACTAAGTAAAAAGTGCGAAAAGATTAAAAATAAAAAGTATTACACTAGACACTTGTCTTCACCAAGTGATGTAAGAGACTTAGACAAACATGGCCTTTGATTGTCAAGAACTGTTACGATCAATCTTGGATCCCGAGACGACTCACACACTCTATGATGGACAATGGATGATGGTGGTGGATGATGGTGTTGTGATGGTGGTGGGTGGTGGGTGAAGTGTGAGAGAGGTGGTGTGCCAAGGGATGGTTTGCAAATGAGCCAAGCACCCCTATTTATATCCTGAACAACAGCTCGGGCACAGCCTCGTGTCCATCCTCTTCTCTTCCTTCATTAATTGCAGTTTGTCTACATTAGTTGACCACGCCCCCGTGTTCGCTGGGCATGCCCCCGTGTGCAGAAGCATATCTGTACTATCAAGATTTCCCCATATTTTGCGAATCTTAGAGTTGACCACGGCCCCGTGTCCGCTGGGCACGCCCCCGTGTTCACTGAGCACGGGGCGTGTTCAGTCTTCTGTCTTCTTGATTTTGCTTGGGAAGATGCTGTCGGGGTGTCGGGCATGCCACGTTTGTTCATTTTCTTTTATTTATGTTAGATTTAGCTGCCTTTTTGCTTCTTTTGTTAATTTGAGCTCATTTAATCCTGAAAATACAAAAGGAAGACAAAAACACACTTTTTCCAACATTAGTACAAAAAAAGGGTTAGTTTTATGCCACAATTGGTGTAATTTATATGTTGCATTTTGTGCACATCAGATGTATTGTGCTATAATGTGCCATGTTGTGATGCGATTGTTGTGGTATGTTATTTGTGTTGTGTTGTGCTTTGATGTATTGTGTTATAATATGTTATGTTGTGCCGTGTTGTGATGTTTGTATTGTGTTGTGATGTGATGTGACGTGTTATGTTGTGATGCGATGTGATTTGTTGTGTTGTGATGTGATGTGATGTTTTGTGTTGAGATGTGTGTGTTATGCTAGGCTAGGTTACGCTATATTAAATTCTAGGTTAGAAACACGTAATATATATACGAGTTAAATAAAATATAAATATTAAATATGTAGTAATTAATATATATGAATTATGTTTGAAATAAAATGAATTCTTATTTGATGTTGTTGAATTATTGTAACAAAGTTAATGAAATCAAGAACCATTTTGAGTTCACAAATGATTTTAAAACCATTGTGTGCTCACAAAATTAATCATTTTAAATGAAATAAGAAAAAGTGGTAAAACATTTCATTGTGCTAAAAAAATTACGACACGTGGCTCTGTGAGTTACTTATTTATTAGGTATAGAAAGTTTATAACCAAAATATAGTTTATTAAAATTTTAATAATCAATAAGTTTACAATACTTGGTAATCAATTTTTTAAATGAAATTATGTCCTGTTAATGACTAATTTTTAAAATTTATGTGAATTTGGTTTGTATTGTATTGTTTAATGCCAGTTAAAGTTCTATATGGATCAATTTGTTGTAAAAATTATATCATTCATGTTTTTAACTAATTAAGACTTTCATAAGCTAATAATATAACAAAGAAGGAAGAACACATTTTTTTTAAACTTTAAATCAAAATAAAAACAAAGAATCTTTGCAAATAGTTTACACAAATAAAACATTTATTTAAAATTTTCTCCTAGAAAATATTTGAAACTAAAAAGCCAACGTAATGTCAAATTAATTTATTATAAATACTTTTTAACTCAAAATAACCATGATTATCTACAGTAAGTTTGCAAAATGGTTGGTATATAAGAAATAAGATACAAATATTTAGGTTTAATTTTCTTTTTATAAAATGTAAATACTCTGAAAAGCTTTCCTTAAGATTTCTTAATCAGATAGATGGGACATTTTTCATGCCATGTAAAGATTATTATTTATTAAGTAGTATAGATATAGATACTAAATCATTGTTTATTAAATAGTAAAGATAATTATATTATATCACATCTTATATAGTATATTAAATTATATTTTATTATACCATATTACATCATATCATATCATATTACGTCATATTACATCACATTACGTTATGATACGTTATATCTATGTATATATATATATATATATACACACACACTTACTATATAATAAACGAAAATCTTATTTATTAGTCATTGAAGATTTATAACCAAAATATAGTTTATCAACATTTTAATCATTAATAATTTTTTACAATGCTTTTATTGATTAATTAATTATTTAAATGAAATTAAATAATGACTAATTTTTTTAATTTATGTAAACTTGGTCTGTATTGTTTAATACTAATTAAATTCTATATTTATCAGGTAGTTGTAAAAATTATATCTTTTATGTTTTTTTTACTAAAGTAGACTTTAATAAGATAATAATATAACAAATATAAAAAAAATTCTGAAACTTGAAATCGCAACAAACACAAAGAATCTATAAAACAATTTACACAAATAAAACTTTTATTTCACACTTTTTGTCACGAAAAAATATTTGAAACTGGAAAACCAATGTAACGTCCCCCCTTATTTATTATAAATACTTTTTAGACGAAGTTAACCATGATTATCTATGGAATTTCAGTATATTTTAAAAAAAGGAGAATTGACTGCAAAAGTGGTTGTTTGAGATCTATAATACATGAAAATATTTGAATTACTTATTTATTATTTATTAGGTATAGAAAATAAAATATAGTTAACAAAAATTTAATCATCAATAATTTTTACAATAATTTTATTGGGTAATCATTTATTAAAAGAAAATTATATCTAGTTATAATGACTATATTTTTTTTAAATTTATGTAAACTTGGATTGTATTTTTAATACCAATTAAATATTTATACTGATCAATTAGTTGTAAAAATTTAATCTTTCATATTTCTAACTAAAAACACTTTCAGAAGCTAATAATCTATCTATACTTTCTATAAAAGGAGAAATCCAAGTGACATAAGAAAAGCTGACGTGTCAGCTAGAGAGCATGTCCAACAATGCTTTTCTTATGTCATCCGCGATGAGGTGGCAGCCATAGAGGAAGCATAGTGACATCATAATTCAAAGATCCGTCATCCAAACCACTGCCCCAATTTTAAATTTCAAAGGTCTGGCCCACATTCAATTATGAAACCACTGATCTTCATTGAAATTTCAAACCACTGATGCTCATTAAAATGGGAGGGTAATTTGAAATTTAAAACTTCATAGGGATATGTAATTTGCATTTAATGTCATCAGAGCTTCAATTCTTCTCTCTCTCAAATATAAATTCAAACCCAAATCCAAACTCGATCATAATTTCAAAAACCCATTTCAATCTCTATGTCTACTCTCTCTCAACTCTCTATCTCTAAAACTGTAGATACAGAGAAGAGGATGAAGATGACAGAGGCGTTGCATTTAACATCGATTTGAATGGTAGTTTAAAAATAGATATTTTTTGATTTTTTTCTTTTTATCACAAACTGAAGGTTTGTATGCTAAATGTTCTTCAGGTAGATCTTGCTGGATTTCTTATTTGGTGCTAAAGTCTTGAGTTCGTTGGCCGAGCTTCCGAATGTGATCAAGGTTATAAAATGGATCTCAACTTTATTGATGAAGAGGTAATGTCTGTTTGTGTTTAAAATAAATCATGATTCTATGAAATTTGATTGATATGTCTGTAGCTTTTGATTTTGTCTTTGATTTGTTATTGTTTATTCAGATGCTTTCATTGGTGTACCATGTGATTACGAGTAGATTGATTTTGATATGTTTGTAAAAGGAGAAATCCCAATGCAAATTAGAAAACCTGTTGATGTCTGTTTATTCATCATGGTTAATATCGATTTGAATATTATGCAGACGAACGGTAGTTTAAAAATAGATATATTTTTATTTTTTTTTCTTTTTATCATGAACTGAAAGTTTGGATGCTAAATGTTCTTCATGTAGATCTTGCTGGATTTGTTATTTGGTGTTGAAGTCTTGAGTTCGTTGGCCGAGCTTCCGAATGTGATCAAGGTTATAAAATGGATCTCAACTTTATTGATGAAGAGGTAATGTATGTTTGTGTTTAAAATAAATCATGATTCTATGAAATTTGTTTGATATGTTTGTAGCTTTTGATTTTGTCTTTGATTTGTTATTGTTTATTCAGATGCTTACATTGGTGTACCATGTGATTACGAGTAGATTGATTTTCAGTTGGTATATATTGGGATTAAATACTCAACTGGTGGAATGACAGCAAGTCCAGCTTATGCTTCAACCTGGTGATGTCTGTTTATTCATCATGGTTAATATCGATTTGAATATTATGCAGACGAACGGTAGTTTAAAAATAGATATTTTTTTGATTTTTTTCTTTTTATCATGAACTGAAAGTTTGGATGCCAAATGTTCTTCAGGTAGATCTTGTTGGATTTGTTATTTGGTGTTGAAGTCTTGAGTTCGTTGGCCAAGCTTCCGAATATGATCAAGGTTATAAAACGATTCTATGAAATTTGTTTGATATGTTTGTAGCTTTTGATTTTGTCTTTGATTTGTTATTGTTTATTCAGATGCTTGCATTGGTGTACCATGTGATTACGAGTAGATTGATTTTCAGTTGGTATATATTGGGATTAAATACTCAACTGGTGGAATGACAGCAATTCCAGCTTGTCACGCCCCCAAAATACCACCTAGGGAATGTCCCTGTTAGGCGTGTGACGTACCAATAACGAGCCACTAATTACATTGAACGCGTACAAGTTTCAAAATAAAATCTTTAATTATTAATGTAAAATACCATCAACGAGTTTAAATGAAAACCAACATGTCCAGCGGAAGCAAATAGTAAACCAATGTTAAACTGTTTCAAAACCAATGTATGATATCAATAGTTCCATCACATGAATCCCTCCAGTCGACCCATGACCACTCCAGCTACTCCAGACAGCAAGTTCCAATCCAAGACATCTAACGACCTACAAGCATACAGACAAGTGTGTCAGACGACGCTGGTGAGTTCAAAGTTTTGTTAACGCGTTTAGTTACCAGGTATGTGTATAAAACAGTTCAACAGTTCAATAGTTCAATAAATTGATTTGATGTTGTTATTAACTCGATTACCGCAGATGGCTACAAGATGTATTTGCCCAACCCTAATGTCTCTATCAAAACATTGGTCATGCTTTAAGGAAATTAGTTCACGCCCGTCCTCCCCGGTATGGTGTGAGGGTGCCAAACCTAATAGCGCTATCAACTAATAACCTCGTTGCCTCCCCGGCAACTATCGGTAGATGTAAGGGGTCTTATGTGATAGACAATGAGTGTAATAACAAACATCCCATTAACCTGACGTTCCTCCCCAGAACGTTACCCGATATCCCTCCCCGGGATGCATGCTTGGAAAAGAGCAGTGAACTCACCTTAGTTTTGCTCGGTAAGATTAATTATCTGTTTAACAGTCAGTCACAAACGTCCTGTCGATGTTTAGAACAAAACACAAGGAATGATGTTCAAGAGAAAAGGGCTTCGACAAAAGGGGAGGGGATCTGCTGTCGAACTCTAGAGGGGTGTAGGGTTTGTTTTTGGTTTAGAGTTTATGTTAAATAATTATAATAAACAAGCTATAAGTGATAAGGTTTGGGGCGGTTCCTGTTGACCGCAATGGGCTCAAGCCTACAACTTTGGGCTGCCGCAATGCTATGGCAAAGTTGCCATTTTAATGGGTAAAGGTGGTGGGTTGGGCTTCAAATGCCACGGCCGAAATGATCAGGTATACGGGTGTTTGGTTTGGGCCCCGAGTATGCGTGTGTGTGTATAGACCGATACGGGTAGTAAACATGAGGCCCAATGTGCGTAGCCCAAATATACAAAAATATTAACTAACCGAGTAATAACAGCACAAAATGTTCAACGCAGCGCGTTTGAGAGAAACAATTAACGAGAAGTTAGAATCACAAGATTAACGTTACAAACTTAGAAAGTTCGGGTTGTCACATCATCACCAACTTGAAAGAAATTTCATCCCGAAATTCACCAATTGTACTAGAATTAGATTGGTCATTAGGAAAAAGTTGAGGATACTTGAGCTTCATCTGATCCTTGCGCTCCCACTTGAACTCCGGTCCACGCCTTGAGTTCCAACAAACTGTAACGATCGGAATTCGACTATGTTTACGCACCTTGACTTCCTGATCCATAATCCTGATAGGTTTTTCGACAAACTGCAACTTGTCGTCAATCTTCATCTCTTGAAACGGCATAATTAGTGTTTCATTAGATAAACACTTCTTTAACTGCGATACATGAAAGACATTGTGAACATTACCCAACTCAGTAGGTAACTCAAGTTTGTAAGCCACTTTACCAATCCGCTCCAGGATTTTAAATGGCCCAACGTAACGCGGATTAAGCTTACCGTGGTTCCTAAAGCGTACAACACCCTTCCATGGCGAAACTTTCAACATAACAGATCACCTACCGCAAACTCCAACGGTTTCCTACGCTTGTCAGCGTAGCTTTTCTGACGCTCACGTGCTGCCGCCATATGGTTTCTGATCTGAACAATCTTTTCTGAAGTTTCAAGTACAAGTTCAGGGCCCGTGATCTGACTGTCACCCACCTCAGCCCAACAGAGAGGAGAACGGCATTTCCGCCCATACAACGCTTCAAACGGAGCTGCCTGAATACTAGTGTGGTAGCTGTTGTTGTACGATAACTCTATCAATGGCAAATGTCTCTCCAAGCCCTTACCGAAATCGATCACACATGCACGTAGCATGTCTTCAAGTGTCTGGATGGTTCGCTCACTCTGACCATCCGTCTGTGGGTGATAAGCAGTACTCAAATCAAGACGTGAACCGAACGATTTATGCATCGACTGCCATAAGTCAGAAATGAAACGCGGATCTCGATCTGAGATGATAGAAGTTGGCACCCCGTGCCTAGAAACCACCTCCTTAAGATAAACCGCTGCAAGCTGTGAGAACTTATATGTTTCCTTGATCGCTAGAAAATGCGCTGACTTCGTGAGACGATCAACAATCACCCAAATAGTATCGTTTCCGGTCTGAGTCCTCAATAAACCTGTGATAAAATCCATAGTAATCTGCTCCCATTTCCATATGGGTGTTTCTGGTTGCTAATACTTCACCTAGACTCTCCCACGAGTCAAACATCATTGGCATACATAGCTAGGTGGGCCTTCATGCCCGATCACCAGTACGAGATTTGTAGATCTTAATATCTCTCATCATAATCCAGACGGCTAAAATATCGAAGCCGGTGTGCTTTGCTCAACACAAGTTTCCCTAAAGTTGTCGTATAATGAGATCCACACTCGTTCCTGGAGGTAGCGAATATCATCCGACCTGCCAAAGGTTGATTCTCCATGCCCCGCATGGGTTCATCTTGAAAATCCTCTTCCTTCAGTTCTCCAGTTTGAACAGAGCGAGTCTGATCAGGTAAGTTAGAGTCGATAGTGAGCTGCAAAGCTCGTGCACATTCAAGTTTCACAATCGTAATCATTCGAAAGTCCCATCTAGTGATGTCATCGCATGCTTTAGCTCTTTTCGAAACAACGATACACGGGATGCCCTTGTGATCGATCTAAGTGATGCATTTGGTACCGTCCAAGTAATGCCTCCAATTTACATCCATAGACCATGGTTTCCACCGCAGGTTGTGTCTCATGCAATTCTCTTTCGTAAATCCACTACGTGCATCATTGTCTTTTCGTGTTGCATCGGCGTGTAACTGGGATTTTGATTCGAACCATCATGGTATACCACTAGATCACCCGTACCCTCGGGTAAAGACGTTGCTCAGTGCATTGTAGAATCGAATTTCAAAAGTTGAAAAAAAACGTTCTTATGTTTTGTCTCCCGCGAATACACAGCACCCTGCTGTGTTAAAGAGATTTAAGCCGCGCAATCCTCGAAAATCCCATGATGAATCTGCGATAGTCTCTAGCGAAACCAAGAAATTACTGTATCCCCGAAGGACTCTTTGGTTTCGATCTGTTCCTAACAAAATGGATCCTAGCGAGATCCATGTGTATTCCCACTTAGTTGATTACATGACCAAAAATGTACCTCTCGAATCCAGAGGTTAGACTTCACCAGACTTCACATGTAGTAGCTCTAAGGTAAGGTACAAATGGCGCCTAGGGTGTTCCTTCCTCCTGGAAATGATTCAAAACGTCTTCAATAAACACGGTCGATTCATATGATCCATAAAGCTGCCAGTGTGTTGGTTAACCCCATAGGTCATGGAATACAACGTCGCAATGGTCGCATTGCGTTTGATATGCCGTTTTAGGAACACCCTCCCCTTGGACTTCCCTCTGACGAGAGCTCTTTCACTAGCCAATCCTCGAATGGGAGGTTGACCCTCGCAACTGGTCAACAGGTTGTCGATACAATGGTCGAGACAAACGGTTCTTGACTGTCACTTTGATGAGTTTTTGATAATCAGTACACATGTCCAACGATACAACTTATCTTCCCGGATATAACTGGGCTCCCCAAAGAGAAAAGCTAGGTTCAACAAAACTCTTGTTTCAACAATTCCTGCAGTTGTTTAAACATCTCTTGCAACCCTCCTGGTGCAAGACGGTAAGAGTGCATGTAGTCAGGGCTGCCTCTGGCGTGAGATCAGACTGAGATTTCGCCTAACAGTTGTTGAAGTAATCCTGAAAGTTCCTTGGGTAGCACACCGAAAGGAATCATGAACGATTGGTGGATCCTCGATCCTCTGTTTCCTTAGCCCTATCATCAGTAACGGTTGCTAATATAGCGGAGTAATCCCTCTGTAGACACTTCTGGTCTTCATAACTGAAATGGCGCTAACCTTTGCACCACTCTGCCGCTTTAGAATGAATAACGATTCTCCACAGAAAACTTTCTCCTCACTGGTATATATGCGCGATCTCTGGATAACCAATCCACACTAACTACTGTATTGTAACCATCAAGGGTAGTAGAAAGAAGATCGATGTCGAACACTTGTCCCACAAGGTCGAATTTGCATCCCAACTAACATATGATATTTCATTTGACTTGCCATCAGCCGATTCCACATCAGGTTCGGTTTCAAGAAGCATCAGGGGCAAACAGATCAGAGACGAAACAAATAGCTACCCATCCAAGCTATCGTGTTGCTATTATGCCTGGCATAGCCTATGCCAATACTAGATGTCCTTCCATGAGCTTCATTTCCAGTGTTGTTTTCGTTACGAGAATTTCCAGTACTGTCGCCGTTCCCTTGGTTATTGTCACCTTAACTTAGCAACAGTCAATACTTTTCGAAGTCACCTCTGTTTCCCTGCTATAGGCTACGATTTCGAGTACCTTGATGTTGCCGCGACTGTTGCCTGTAACGGTATCCTGCGTCCTTTCACCAACAAGGTCCATCTTTTCACATTCCATGCCACGTCCTAAGGCACTACTCATGGCGCGGGCGGTTACACATTCCGCTCTACTGTCAATCGTCATCGATTTTGTCCCGATTGGTTCGTAAGAGTCAACTCCCATAAGTCGCTCACTAGGGTTAAGGATTCGATTGAAGCCAATTCGCTGATGTTCATACCGGTAAGCAGGGTCGTCCTACTACTGAGGTTGGTGAGATACTACGCTCATTCCCTTGTCCATCGATCCAGCAAGTTGACTGAGTAATACACAGTATGTTTCTAGAGTGTAGCAGAAGTGATCGCACTTCAGCAGTTACGACGTCAATACATTGAGTTCCAGCAAACAAAGAGGAGTGTAAGAGGTATAGACCAATCATTGATGTTGCAACATCCAATTCAGGGACCTTCGTACAAGCACCTAACATTCTACACAGTTCGCTAGGCGTTCAGATGGGTGTTCAGGTAATACTCAATAGCTTCGAGATTCGCAAGGATTCAGAGAGGAGTGAAAAGATCACGTTCGAGTAAAAGACAATCATTTCTATGACTCCTATAGATTTGTTATATTTCTCATCGATCAAGTACTGGAACGGAACCCCTTTTTCACTTATTAAGCCTCACTGGGACTCGCATACACCCCACATTATTATTATGTGTGCACCCACAATAATATTCCGATTTGCATGCTCATCTCAGTTCCTCCTAACTCATGTCAAATGGTTCCTCAAACTCGAATGCCAAACAGAGGTTATCAAAACGATAAGATCACAAAAATCTAAGGACTACGACACACCAACTATGCATCATAGAGTAAACAAGCAACTCATGTAATTATACTATAGTGACGAGTGTGTGTCCGTATGCTACGACGTAAACAAGTGTACACTAATCATGTAATGTATACCACAAATGAAAAGACGAACCTTGCAATCTGGAGCTGAGTGTCACTGTCGTATCCTCATTTTTAGAACTGTTCGATTATAGTCTGGTTTTATAAAAATGTTTTTAAAACCAAGTTCACTATAACCAGTGGCTCTGATACCAAACTGTCACACCCCCAAAATACCACCTAGGGAATGTCCCTGTTAGGCGTGTGACGTACCAATAACGAGCCACTAGTTACATTGAATGCGTACAAGTTTCAAAATAAAATCCTTAATTATTAATGTAAAATACCATCAACGAGTTTAAATGAAAACCAACATGTCCTGCGGAAGCAAATAGTAAACCAATGTTAAACTGTTTCAAAACCAATGTATGATATCAATAGTTCCATCACATGAATCCCTCCAGTCGACCCATGACCACTCCAGCTACTCCAGACAGCAAGTTCCAATCCAAGACATCTAACGACCTACAAGCATTCAGACAAGTATGTCAGACGATGCTGGTGAGTTCAAAGTTTTGTTAACACGTTTAGTTACCAGGTATGTGTATAAAACAGTTCAACAGTTCAATAGTTCAATAATTTGATTTGATGTTGTTATTAACTCGATTACCGCAGATGGCTACAAGATGTATTTGCCCAACCCCAATGTCTCTATCAAAACATTGGTCATGCTTTAAGGAAATTAGTTCACGCCCGTCCTCCCCGGTACGGTGTGAGGGTGCCAAACCTAATAGTGCTATCAACTAATAACCTCGTTGCCTCCCCGACAACTATCGGTAGATGTAAGGGGTCTTATGTGATAGACAATGAGTGTAATAACAAACATCCCATTAATCTGACGTTCCTCCCCGGAACGTTACCCGATATCCCTCCCCGGGATGCATGCTTGGAAAAGAGTAGTGAACTCACCTTAGTTTTGCTCTGTAAGATTAATTATCCGTTTAACAGTCAGTCACAAACGTCCTGTCGATGTTTAGAACAAAACACAAGGAATGATGTTCAAGAGAAAAGGGCTTCGACCAAAGGGGAGGGGATCTGCCGTCCAACTCTAGAGGGGTGTAGGGTTTGTTTTTGGTTTAGAGTTTATGTTAAATAATTATAATAAACAAGCTATAAGTGATAAGGTTTGGGGCGGTTCCTGTTGACCGCAATGGGCTTAAGCCCACAACTTTGGGCTACCGCAATGCTATGGCAAAGTTGCCATTTTAATGGGTAAAGGTGGTGGGTTGGGCTTCAAATGCCACGGCCGAAATGATCAGGTATACGGGTGTTTGGTTTGGGCCCCGAGTATGCGTGTGTGTGTATGTATAGGCTGATACGGGTAGTAAACATGAGGCCCAATGTGCGTAGCCCAAATATACAAACATATTAACTAGCCGAGTAATAACAACACAGAATGTTCAACGCAACACGTTAGAGAGAAACAATTAACGAGAAGTTAGAATCACAAGATTAACATTGCAAACTTAGAAAGTTCGGGTTGTCACACAGCTTATGCTTCAAGCTGTCTCGATCTCTTTCAATCGCATTTTCCCTAAATATATTGATTCTGTTTTTCAACAGGGATGTAATGTAATGATTTCTCTCAATTGAATAGATGGACACTGTTGAAGAGACAAAGCTGTTAAAGACAGGCACTTATGTACCTAAGGCTTAATCAACCAAAGGAAAACCACTGCTCAGTTACATCAGTGGTTCAGTATCTACAGCGTATTCAACATTAGTATTTATGTATCAGTTTTTCTTAAGTAACAGTGTGGTGTTTAGATTTTGTTACAGCTTCGATGATGGTTGTTAGATTTATGAAAATGTAATTGCTACAGTTTGAATATTATTGTTATTATATTATCATCTGTTGACTGTGGTCTGTTAAAGCACTGCTCTTAAACATTCTCTGTTGAACTGCATCATCTGTTAGTCCCTAGCAGAGGTTCTCTTTGGTAGACCTTTGCTTGAACTGTCTCGGTATTTATCAGCAGATGTTCATCATGAGGCGTGTGTAAACAGATGTTTGAAATCCTCTGTTGAAGTGTATCACTGTTAAGTCACAGCAGATGTTAGCAATTTATACTGTGGAATGATCAGCAGATGTTATGTTTTGTAGACCTTTGTTTCAACAGCAGATGTTAGCTTTATGATACTTTTGTATTCATATTCAGCAGCAGAGGTTGTTTTATCAGCAGAGGTTATTTGCTATAACAGTCTTTGTGTTTATTAGCAGAGGTTGTTTTATCAACAGAGGTTATTTGCTATAACAGTCTTTGTGTTTATTAGCAGAGGTTGTTTTATCAGCTGAGGTTATTTGCTATAACAGTCTTCGTGTTTATTAGCGGAGTTGTGTTTATCAGCAGAGGTTATTTGCTATAACAGTCTTTGTGTTTATCAGCAGATGTTGTTTGGAACAACAGACTTTGCTTGAACAGATTTTCTGTTTGACAGAGCTTTTGGTTTGTCATACTTTATCTAAATAGAGGTTGAGTGTATAAATTTACAGAATATAATTCAAGTTTTAATGTATCATGAAGAGCCAATGAAAATATATGGAGAATGTACAACAAAGGTTTAAGTTAATATAAATAATAAGATAAGCATACATGATTATAATTTAAATATTCGTAAGTCGTAAGTTTTCAAAATATAGAAGTTTGATACATCACCATCCCATAATTTATCTCAAATGAGATAATACCAACAACCACAACTATCTGTAGACTTTCTTTAAGATCAGCTTGGCTTTTTCTTCAGAGTAGACAAATTTGCATCTCATATTTCTGTAGATACCATTGGGCTTAGTGAACTTCTTGGTGAATTGATAAGCCGCGTATCTAAATCCCTTGCTATGCTTCTCCCATCGAAAGTCAATTACAGTGTCAACTCCATTCAGATTTTCAACTGTCATCTTCAATGTTCTATGAATCCTTGATAAAGAAGCTACTTTCACATTCAGACGCTTAAAAATAAATATAAAATACCAATAATTAATAAGAAATAAATAATGTATTTAAGTAAAGTAACAAAAATTACACCTTAATTGTAAAAAACATTTAACATCCAAAGAATGAGGAATAATATATTAACAGAATAAACTTACAAAATGTTTGCTGCAGTACCATACGATTTGTAAGGGGTATCCATCAGTATCAGCTTCATAATCTGAGACAGCGGCATCAAAATCTCCATCGTCGATATCATTGGATGATTCATTCGATACAACATAATCACTATCAGAACCTTTGTCATTGGATTCTTCAACATCCGACTGGTGATGCAGATCCCCGGTAATTTGAGGAACTTCCAAATTGGGTGAGGAAGTATCGTCTATCGGACTGTCATTGGATTTTGGTGCAACAATCTCACATCCATTCAAATCAAAGGCAGTAAGCAGAAAGATGTAATCCGCTACGTATCTTAAAACAGGTACAATTCCTGTTTGCATACCCATGTAGTGTACAACCTTTTCCCATCCATCGGTTATAATGTAACAATTCCGAAGAGGATCACATTGAAGTAGTACATCAAATCCCACTGATTCACATAGATCTTAAATGTCTCTTTAAGTTTACCAACTCCATACTGACGTTGACTAACTCTTTGGGTATTAGCTGAACAAAAACATATAAAATTATGAAATCAATAAAGGTACAGTAAAATTAACAACTATATCACTAATTACTATAGTAACATTTAAGTTTTGGATTAAAATACCAAAACTTACCAACACGTCTTTACAAACATCAGTAAAACTGTGGGAGAATGAATCCATACATCCAAACTTCCACTCAAACGATATTGATGTGAACATAGAAATCATTGGGAGTTTTGTTGGATAATGATGAACTTTTTCAAAAAGTGTCAGCAGATATGTATATGGTGCAGTTTTTTTAAATACCAATAGACATCCTTATTTCAATGAAAGGTCAGAGACAACTGAGGACCATCCTTCTTTTAGAGAAAAAGTTCCATTGTGTTTTGAAAATCGGTAATCCTATCTCATACCGTTTACACACTCTATAACGCTAACGTTACCAGGAACTTCTTTGAGTAAATGATTGTTTGCAAAGTTTTGTGGTATTATCTGTCGAGTTCAAGTATTTAAGTATTGGCAAATGTTATATGTGAATTAATTGTTAACAATAAAACTGTAGAAAATGGTTTTAATGTAATAATCTTACCAAGATTTTGGAATTAAGAGAATCCAAATATTTATAAAAAGACATCTTCCAAGATATTATGTTTCTGGTTAAAAATCAAAGAAAAAATGAGACAATGTATTTTATCAGATACGTCATTATTTATAAAGACTGTGATAACAAATGTGAACCAACAATGTTTGATATATCTATGTCATTCAAATAACGCATTTAATATATATCGATTTATCTAGAGTATAACAATAAATAAAGATTCTTCTAAAAACTGTAGAATCAAGTACCACTTGTGACACCTGGCTTTTCAGGCCGTACCGTACATTTGTAGCACGTGTTGTAAATAGGTAACAGGGCCATATTTGACTGATTATGATGTTTATATGTGAAATTTAATGATTTGGTAAATTTATACTTTGATAAAAATTATGTTGGCAACGGTAAATTAAACGCCTAACGCGTAACGGTTAAAATGCGAAACGAACACCGGTGACCACCCGATCAGTGTTAAAATCCTAAAAATAGTTTTTTAGGATTAGAATAATTATTTTAATCATATACGTGTGGAAAAATAATTTAAAACACTAGGAAACTCTATTTTTCAAGTTTAAGCGCGTACCGCGCGATGCAGCGCGTGTACCGACAAAATACTGTCAACACAGCCTGTCAAAGCAACTGATAATCATTTTAATAATAATTTGATGAGTTTATCACTTTAGAATGATAAAAATAAATAAAAACGCATAAATCCCTATTTTTGCGATTTTAAACGCGTACCGCGCAGCACAGCGCGTATACTACCAAATACCGACAACGTAGCCAGTCCCGACAAATAAAATATTGTTCAATAATATTTTAGTGAGTTTATTTTTATAAGATATTAAAAATAATTTAAAACGCGTTAAAACGGGATCAAAACGCTAGATAAAATTCCCGGTATCCAGAAAAATACCAGTTTTTACTCTTCATTACAAATATAAATGTATATATATATATATATATGTGTATCCGTGTATATATGAGAGAGAAAGAGTGATATGGCTGCCATGCAAGGGTGTCTCTCTCCTCTCTCTTGTTCCTATTGGCCATGGATGGAGGTGGTGTGATGAGCATGCACTTATGTCCTCTATAACGTTACAAATCAAGACCAAACATTCATTTCAAAATTTCAGCTCTCTCTCTCTCTCTCTCTCTCTCTCTTAAAATCAGCCGAAACCCACCTTCAAACCTTCATATTTTCGAAATTTTTGTAGTTCTTGTAAGGACAACATAAATCCAAGGTGTTTCCAAGCTATTTTGATGATACAAAGGTGTTTTTAAGGTGAAACAAGCTCCATAACACCAAAAATCTTATAAAAAACGCACTAAAATCTTGAATGGTATAAACTTGTTTTTAAAATCATGTTCTTGATTTTTAGAGATGATGATGGAAGGTTTCTCTTTATTCTTAAAATATTTCACAAACTTGAAAAAAATAAAACAAATGGGTTTTCAAAGAAAAATAAAGTGGATGAATATGTGTATGTATGTATGTATGGCCGTGGGTTTTTATGTGTATGTATATGATTGTGTTTTGATTTTTTATTAAGTGATTAATGAATAGTATGATTCTTGGATGATAGAATGCATGCATGTAAATTTTGGTCATATACTCATGAATGAAAGATTGTTGTATGAAAATTTTTTCTAGATGATTAGATGATGAACATGTCTTGGATGTGCATGAATTAACTTCAGGTTTGATGCATATAATTTCATATGAAATGATGATAACACGATATATGTGTTTTAGATACTTGTACACGAGCATGCAAGATGATATATGATCTTAAAAAGGTGATTTGAGTATGATTTAGTAAAAATCAGTTATGAACAGATTATAAACACTAAAATGTTTGCTAGCTTTGCATGTTGTACTTGGTGCATAAAAAGTTGAAAAATACGTGAAATCGCATGATTTATGTGACTTATATAAAAACTGCACTAATCTGAATATAACCATTATTTTAATCAGTAAATAACATGTATTGTGTTAAAATATCAAGTCGTTTCGAGTTGGCATGATTACGGTAACGTTTAACGCAAAACCATGCGTTAAAACGATCAAAAATCGGCTTTTCTGGTGATTTTTATAAAACTGATTTAGATCAGTAAATAAACTGATGTTTTTAGTTTAAAAACAAGTATTTTAACTAATTTTAAGTTTACTTGGTGTTTGGTTGGTCATACGTGACTTTCGATGCCTGAAAACGTTACCGAATCGCTAAAATACACATTTTTCAATGAACACTAGTGTGGGTGAATTTTGAGTGAATCTTATGAGATAAAATGTGTTAAGTGATTTAAACATGCAAATGTGATAATATGTTAAGTGTTAAGTTGATAATGGGAAATTTAGACTATGCATGTATGCATGTACGTTTTGTGCGGTAGAAACGGTAAAATCGCGTTAAATGTGTAACTTGTTTGTCGAGCATGAAATTTGATACTTATGAAATGTTTTATGTATATTTGCTATGAAAATGACAAAATAGATAAGTTAACAAGATTTCGCATGTATCGGTGTTGAATTATATGAACGTTTATGTATATATATTACGACGCACAAGTTATAGATATATTGCGTATAAACGGGAGAGTTAACGGATTTACACAATAATGGTCACCAATAAAATCGTTCAAGTCGCAAAATCATAAATATATATATATGGACTCATATATATATTAACACGCCAACATAATAAAAAATGACAACTTTTAGAGAAAATCTCAAAGTTATGTGATAATTCTAAGAAACAGAGAAACTTCGGATTTTTTGTGATTAATGTATATTGATTTAGAATTGTTCCCATATTAGGACGTATATAATCAATTTCTGGGATTGCGGTATTAAAATACGCACCCAAAGGTGAGTGTCACTAAACCCCCTTTTTTTTACTGCTTTATATATATTTTGGGGGTAGAACACACCAATAAAAGGGTTAATAATGTTTTCGAAATAAAACATACCTTTTGATATAAATTATATATTTTCATTGAAAATATATGTATTTTGAGAAATTATATATGTATTTCGGGATGAAATGGTTTTGAAGAATAAATATGTTTCGGGTAGAAACGGGATTATGCACGGTGGTTGGGGGAAAAACGACCTTGGAGTTGGTACGAATATTGCTTGGTCTCAAGAGAGTAAGTATCAGCATAGGCTTACATTTCGTCGGGGATTTCAGGGGATTCGTACAACGTCGTGTATTAAATTGTCATATTAGTAGGTGTTTTGGTAAAAAATTACCGAAGTAATTAAGTGATCAAATTAGTTAAGTGAGGTAGTGTGCCAAAAAGCGTGTTGAAAATATGCTTGTTATGTTGTTTGTAAAAACAGGTTTCAGGATACGGCTCAGGATATTGAGCTGTATCTGCGGTCAAACTATGAGCAAAAAGTAAAGAAAATGACACGAGATGTACGAGGAAAGCCCTTGATCAATCTAGATCGCCGGCATAAAACCTCGGGAGCTGACAATCGCAGCTGCCTAGTTCTTCTTATTACTTCAAACGTCAGGATACAGTGCAGGATATTGACCAGATCGCTAAGTGTTACAATGCTTTGTGTGAAAGTGTAAATTGCGAGAGAACAAGTATGAGAGTGTAGTGAGTGTAGCTGTGATGTCCTATTCGATCAGGTATACCCACCTATTTATAGTAACGAAATACAAACAAAAATTCCTACAAATGTGGGATGCTCCGAATATTCCATTGTGAACGTTGTAGACCGAGTAATACGGCTTCAACGTCTTCATTTGAACAACTTGGACCGAGTCTCCCGGAGAAAGGGTCTTCG
The DNA here is from genome assembly GCA_030545235.1 of Helianthus tuberosus. Classification (NCBI taxonomy): domain Eukaryota; kingdom Viridiplantae; phylum Streptophyta; class Magnoliopsida; order Asterales; family Asteraceae; genus Helianthus; species Helianthus tuberosus. The sequence goes on from CM060424.1 coordinate 159,691,628, forward strand.
TGAACGTTGCTTCATCTGGACGCGTACTCCTGCACACAACCCGTTAGTAATACTGAGGATACCATTCAGGATGTTACCAATATCCTGAATGAGCATCCCGGACATAAGCAGATATAACACAATCAAGATATAACTCAAGATATTTCCCAGGATATGGGCTCAGAATTTCACCCATAACAATTGTCCCCAAAAAATGTTACCGTTTAGTATCCTGGCACTAACGGTTATATTTTTTCCGGAGACCAAGGCAATTTAAGAGATTAGACTCATGATGTGACTGTTTGCAACTACTCAGCCTATATTTACTCATCACCACCCTATAACTTCTCATTCTTATCCCATTTATCCTTGACCGAAGTGAAAAAGGGTAAAAAGCTTTCTCTCTCTTTTCCATCTTCTTCTTTCTTTCGGTTCAACATTCCGGCGATAATATGACAAGGCAAACAAGATCGAGTTCCGGAGACTCCGCCCCCACATTCATACAACAGAATCTTCTCCAGGATCCGGAAAAAGAAATATGTACCTTTGACAGCGCCCATTTGTCGGCCCTGAAATCCTCCGGTATCTTCCCGGAAGGGACAATATTCCGGCCGTTTGACCGGGAAATCCGATCGGACATGGTTTCTGACGAATGGTTGTGCTTTAATGCCTTTCCCTTCACCTTAGGATTACGGTTCCCCTTTCCAGAGTTTATCACTGAATTTTTCAACATCACAAAAATCTCCTTTAGCCAAACAATGCCAATGCTTTGGCGTGTTTTGTCCGTTCTTGATCAGATCAAGAAAAATCATATTCCCAAGCTTTCTGTTCATGACCTCCCCCTAGCTTACCGGCTTAGGTGCCACGGATCCTGTAGATTTATGTTTTACTCCTCCTCCGGCGAGCCGTTGATACTTCGTGCCACCAGAAACGAGGAGAAATGGCAATCCAAGTTTTTCTTTGTAAAAAGAGACTCAATCCCTGGTGGAACGGAATATCCGGTGAAATGGTTGAAAAAGGGTAGGACTTAGGGTTTAAGGATGATCCTGCCTCTTATCCTGTTCCTTATCCTGAACTGACCTATCTTCTGTTTATTGTTTTGTATACAGCTGATTTTAGGAAGCTTGCACCTCCCCTTGCTGATAAACAAAAAAGGATTGACGCTATCAGACTCCTTCCAGAGGCTGAAAGAAGTTTTAACCCGTCTCCACCATCTCCAAGCCCTCTTTCCAGTGCAAACATGTCTGGTAAGGATCCTGTACATTATCCTGCATACATGTTTTTATTTGGCATATTTAGGAAGAAATTCAACTCCCTGTGTGCAGACTCCAACAAAGTCCCAATCCTCCTCGATCTTGATGAGCATGACAGTTATCCTACTCCAGTCATGGTCAAGAAAGAGACCCCTGCTGCCACCAGCTCCAAACCACTCCCAGCTCCCAAAGCTAATCCAAGGACTCGTGCTTCCACCTCAAAGAAGAGGAAGAACTCGGAAGTTAGTGCTCCAGGCTCTGAAGGATTTTCTTATGATGAGCTCAGCTTCACTGATTCCTTGGAACCGATGACATCCTTCCTTAATAAGGTAATATCCTGACGTTACATCCTGCACATATATCCTGATAGAATATCCTGACAGGATATCCATGTTAGCAAATATTGATTTATACCTGACTTGCTTACTTACAGGGCCTCCAGCATCTGCTCCACCTGTACAACGATGCATGTGGTACTGTTGCACTCTATGAAGCCAAGATTAAACAGCTTGAAACCACTGTCGCCGACCAAGGTGCCATAGCTGAAGTGAAGACTCGGCATTATGAGGACAAGCTGAAGAAAGTAACCCAGGATGCTGAGGTCAAGTTGGCCACTGTCCAAATGGAACATGATCAAGCCATGATTTCTTTCCGGGAAGGAATCAAAGCTTCTGCCATCGTCTCCATGCTACAAGCTCGTATAAAGATGGCCTATGAAGCCAAGGGAACAAGCCTTGAGTGCGCATCCTGGCTTTTGAATCATGGGTGGCAAAGCTGAAGGAGCTTGGAGGCAAGGCTGTGCCCCTTCCTGCTGAAGCTGGTGAATCCTCAAAGTCGGCAGAGGTGGCAGACAAGGCTGGAGACAAGAAGGATGCTGGAGCGGATGCTGGAATGGATGCTGGTGAGGATGCTGAAGCTGAGAAAGCAGAGAAGGCTGGAGAAGATGCCGCTGTGTGAGGGCATTCAGGTGGGCAATGATGGATATACGTGCCAAGGCCGGAGCCCGCCTTTTTTAAATTTGATCGTTGGTCTGTAACCCTAAAACAATTTACTTTTTCTGCACTTTACTTTCCTGCATCTAGACAATATGATGGCCAAAGGTGGGGGGATCCTGAGTTTCAGGTCGAAACCCTTGGTCATCAACGTTAGTATGTTTTGCTTTTTGAACAATATAACAGTTGGAGACGGATGGGTCCCAGTTTGGGACAAAATCTTCAACCGTTAGGTAAATATGGTAAGGAACTAATTGTGCTCTTGGTGGATGGTCCTTGGTTTGAGGTGAAACCAAGAGCACAACTTTTGGTATGTTAATAACATAACCCTTTATTGGCTTTATTTATATTTTTACTACGTGAATTTTACTTGTAAAAATACTTTTGTTTGAACATTCTTCGGAACACATTGTAAACGTATCCTGAGAGATATCCTGATCAGGATACTGACATACAATCTGTAAATTATTCAAATAAAAAGGAGAAATCATACCAGGAATTCCCTAAGGAATCACTTCCTATTTTCCACCATAGGAATGTCCCCAGTACACACTTACAAACTTGGAACCATCCTTTAACTTGTATGATATGTGTCCCCTGTGTTTGACATAGGAATTTAGATGCATTCATACTTTAGCTTTACTAAATAGATCCTGAATATCCAGGGGTAAACCCTCGACATCCTAGGCATTAACCCTCAACATGCTGGGGATAGACCCTTAATATGCCGGGGATAGACCCTTAATATGCTGGGGATAAACCCTGATTTTCATGCGCTACAGGCGAGAGTGTATAAACTCCGAGTCTTAGAAAGGTGAAAACCTTTAAACCTCAGAGGGTATGAAAATACCCTTTCGTGAGAGAGGGTGATCAATCCTCATATACCCTTAGAATCCAGGATATAGCCAATAGTAACGAAATTATCAGCCACTTTTACATGAACTGGTCCCGTTACCTTGAACTATCCCCAGATGACTTGCGCTCCAGGCGGGGTGTTCAAACCCAACTCGAAAGAAAGGTGAATACCTTTAAACCTTTGAAGGGATCAGGATCCCTTAAACGTGAGAGAGGGGGCCAATCCTCTAATCTTCCGAAATATCCTGATCGTATATACTGGAGCTATATCCTGACACATATTCTGCAAAACAACCTTAAACTAAGGTGGGTGTTAGCTTGGCTAACACCCCTCCGATGCCTAAGTCAGTATTGGGTTCAAGATAATAAACGAATTCAAACATATTTAAAAGAGATAGAACACATACCATTCTGGGATAGAAATTAATTTTATTATTACTTGAAATAGAGTTTTAGTTGTATGGCATTCCAGGATCTTGGTAGCATATCCCCTTCCATATTCCTGAACCGGTACGCTCCTTTTCCTGATTCTGACTCAACCTCATATGGTCCTTCCCACTTCGGAGCCAGCTTTCCATCGGCAGGATTAGTTGGATTCTGAAAAGCCTTTCTCAATACCCAATCTCCAACTTTGAACCTTCTAGTCCTTATATTCTTGTTGTATGCTCTGGATATTCTTTGTTGATATGCTGCCATCCTTAGTTTTGTTGCATCTCTTGTCTCGTCTATGGTGTCCAAATCCTGGCACAAAGCTTCAGGATTCTGCTCAGGATCCTGCAAGATAGATCTCGCAGTAGGTATCACCATCTCTGTTGGGATCACTGCTTCTGCTCCGAATACCAATGAGAATGGTGTCTGGCCAGTTGCATTCTTTACCGTTGTTCTGTCAGCCCGCAAAACAAAGGGTAGTTCTTCTGCCCATCTTCCTTTCTTGGCTCCTAATCTCTTCTTCAAGTTGTTAACAATTATCTTATTTGAGGATTCAGTTTGTCCATTTGCTTGAGGATGTACCGGGGTGGACGTGATCATCTTGATTCCCCAACTCTTGCAAAAGTTGGTAGTTCTCTTGCTTATAAACTGAGAACCATTGTCACGGATTATTTCGGCTGGTACTCCGAATCGGGTCAGGATATTCCTCTTTATGAAGGATACTACTTCTTGGACTTTGACTTGAACAAATGTTTCAGCCTCTACCCACTTAGAGAAATAATCAGTCATTGCCAGTATAAAAACTTTTCCTCCTATTTCATGAAAGGCCAAGGGGATACTATAGGATATAGTGGTTCAGCTGGTTGGTGCAGTATGTTACTGTGCTTTTGGTAATTTCCCTACTATGTCCATCCCCCATTTCATGAAAGGCCAAGGGGATACTATAGGATATAGTGGTTCAGCTGGTTGGTGCAGTATGTTACTGTGCCTTTGACATGCATCACATCTTCGAGCATATTCTGTAACATCTTTCCTCATTGTTGGCCAATAGTATCATGTTCTCAACACCTTTGAGAATAATGACCTGCCCCCAGTGTGGTTACCACAATCCCCATCATGTATATCCTGAAGTACTTCTTTAGTTTCGGGATCCTCCAAGCACCTTAGATATGGTCCTGCAAGAGATTTCTTATACAAGATATTATTTATAATGGTGAATCGTGATACCTTCATCCTAAATGCCTTAGGATTTTCGTCTCTAGGGATGTGTCCTTCTTTGAGATATCTTACGATTGGAGCCGTCCAGGATTTAGGATCCTCCTCAGGATATTCAGCAACAGGATCCTGAATATTCACTACTTCTTTATCCTGAGGATTCGTTGTAGGATATAAGATATGCAATATTGGTATTTGGGTTCCTTCTGGTATCCTGACCGATGATCCTAGGTTTGCTAGGGCATCTGCTTCAGCATTATCTTCCCTTGGTACCTGTTCAAGTGTAAAAACATCAAAATATCCTGCTAATTTTTTGAGAATATCGAGGTATTCGATTAACTTCTCACCTTTAACCGCATAGGATCCATTGAAATGATTAGTAATTAACAAGGAGTCAACATATACTTGCAAATTCTTAATACTCATACTCTTAGCTAGTTCTAATCCTGCAATCAAAGCCTCATATTCTGCTTCATTATTGGTAGCAGGAAATTCACATCTAATAGCCTGGGGTAATATGTCCCCATGTGGCGATTTTAGTAGTATTCCCAATCCTACTCCTCTAACGTTAGATGCTCCATCAGTGTACAATGTCCAGGATCCTCAGGATTCTCCTAATTGTTGTACTTCTAGGTCTACCTCATCCTGAATGTCACTACTGAAATCAGCCACAAAGTCAGCTAGAGCTTGTGACTTTACGGCATTTCTAGGTTCGTATACTAAGTCGTAAGCACTCAACTTTACCGACCACTTGGTCATCCTGCCTGACATCTCAGGTTTCCTAAGCACATTCTTAACAGGATAATTTGTCTTAACATGAATTATGTGTGTTTCAAAGTAATGTCTAAGCTTTGTTGATGCCATAACTAGTGCTAGTATCAATTTTTCTAAATGAGAATATCTAGTTTCTGCATCTAACAAACTTTTACTAACATAATAAACAGGATATTGCTGACCTTCATGATCCTTTACAAGGACGGCACTTACAGCATTCCCTGATACTACGAGGTATAAGGACAGTGGTTCACCATTCTCAGGCTTCATTAACAGGGGTGCAGTTGAAAGGTATCGCTTCAAATCCTGCAGAGCTGCTTCATGCTTCTCACCCCATTCGAACTTCTTGTTCTTCTTCAGGATATCATAAAACTCTTTGCATTTCTCCGAGGATCTCGAGATAAATATATTCAATGCTGCAACTCGTCCTGTTAACCGTTGGACATCCTTCATGTTAGAGGGTGATTTGATATCCAAGATAGCTTTAATCTTCTCTGGGATCGCCTCTATTCCTCTTTTGGTCACCATATATCCTAGAAACTTTCCTGCCCCCACTCCGAATTGACACTTGGCAGGATTTAGCTTCATGTTATATTGATCCAGGATATTAAATGCTCCCTTAATATCCTGGAGGTGATCCTCAGCCTTTTTAGATTTTACCACCATATCGTCGATGTATACCTCCATTATGTCCCCCAATTTATCTTTGAACATCATATTCACCAATCTCTGGTATGTTGCACCTGCATTTTTCAAACCGAAAGGCATAGCAGTATAACAATAAATACCTGTTGGTGTCATGAAGGCAGTATCCTCCTGGTCCGAAGGCTCCATTTGAATCTGCTAAAATCCTGAGGATGCATCCATGAAGGTTAACATCTCGTGCCCGGCGGTAGCATCTACCATTGCATCGATATGAGGAAGGGGAAATGGGTCTTTGGGACAAACCTTGTTCAAGTCTGTGTAATCTACACAAACTCTCCATTTCCCATTCTTCTTTTGAACCACGACCACATTTGCTAGCCACTTGGGAAATTTGACTTCTCTGATCATCTTGGACTTCAATAATCTCTCAACTTCTTCTTGAATAATTGCATTTCGTTCAGGAGCAAACTTCCTTCTCTTTTGCTGTACAGGCTTGAATGACCTGTCAATTCCAAGCTTGTGAGTGATAATGTCTTTGGATATACCTGTCATATCCTCATGCTTCCATGCAAATGTTGACATCCTGCACTTTAAAAAGTCAGTTAACTGATCTTCAATATCCTGAGGGATATTGGTTCCTACGAGCACCGAGGTATCTGGATTATCCTGGTCCAGGATAATTTTCTTCATATCCTGCTCCGAAGCCTCCACGATATCCTGGGCCCTTATCTTTAATTGCTATGCTGCACTAGGTTTGGTTGAGGATTTCATCGAGGATGAGTAACATTCTTTCGCCTCCTGCTGATCACTATCAACCTTGACGACCCCCCAAGGGGTAGGAATCTTGATGCATTGATAATAAGTTGATGGAACAGCCTTCATATCATGGATCCATGGCCTGCCCACTATAATGTTATAGCAGGATAGGGAGTCCATCACACCGAAACGTTGTATCGAGTTGACCCCTTCAATATATACTGGTAGCTTTATTTCTCCCACTGTGTTCCTAGCTTCTCCGCTGAAGCCAACGAGCACAGTGGACTTTGAAGTAATGTCCATCGGAGATACATTCATCCTCTTCAATGTTTCCAGCTGAATTATATTGACAGAGCTACCGTTGTCCACCAATATCCTGCGTACAAAATGGTTAGCAACATACAATGTAATTACGAGAGCATCATGGTGAGGATCCTGCACAGTATCCCGGTCATCACTGTCAAAAGTGATCACTTTATCAGTTGTAAGGGTGGTCATCCTGGCTGGTTTGTCTCCCCTTTCAGTCTTAGCCTCCTTTGCATGCCTCTTGGCCGCAGAATACGAAGTTCCGCAAATGTCGGATCCCCCTAAAATAAAGTTGATTATCTTGGCATCCGCGGGAGGTGATGCTACTCGTTCAGGATCCTTTTCAGTATCCTGACCCTTATTCTTCTTTCTTCCTAGGAGATCCTTCAAATATCCTTTGCTCAGAAGATAACTTATCTCTTTTCTTAGAGCAATGCAATCCTCAGTCACATGACCAAAATCTTCGTGGAAGGCACACCATTTGGATTTATCCTTCCAATCAGCCTTTTGTTGATTCTTTCGAGGCCACCTAGCTTTTTCTCCTAAACCCTGCATAGCATACATTAATTCAGGAATGTTAACAGAAAAGCAGTATTCAGATAACTCAGGATATTCTTCAGGATCCTCCTCTTCAACAGCATTCACTTTCTTGTTGTCATTTCTACCATATGGCTTAGAGCGATATGGTTTAAATGAGGATTCTAACTTCCTATTGATTCGTAGGTAGTGGATGAGTTCATCCTTTCTTGCATCTTCTTATCATCCTCCAGTCTGATATACCTCAAGGCCCTGTTTTGAGCCTCATCCAAATTCCTGCAAGGATTCATCACAAGATCCTGATAAAATTGGGAATCCTTTTGTAGCCCCAACTTGAATGCTTGGACCGCTGTGGCAACATCAAGGTGCGGGATATCCAAGGATTCCCTACTGAATTTGTTCACATAATCCCTTAGGGATTCCTGAGGTCCTTGAGTTATCCTGTAGAGATCACTTGTTAGTTTTTCAAAACTCCGGCTGCAAGAAAATTGACTATTAAATAAATTCACTAGGTGAGCAAAAGATGTAATCGAATGTGGAGGAACATTTAAGAGCCATTTCAAGGCTGATCCTGTTAAAGTAGAACCAAAGCCTTTGCACAAGCATGCTTCCTTGAGCTCCGGAGGAATAGGATTAATCTCCATTCTTTCCCTATACTGGGCAATATGCTCTTTAGGATCCGTAGTCCCGTCGTAGAGTTTCATGTTGGGGGTTTGAAATCCTTTCGAAATCTCAGCATCACGGATAGGATACGCGAAACGAGATATCCTGTGGCTGTCTTGGGACACTTCCGGAATTGGCTGGACCACTCCAGGTACACTGGATATCATGTCCTTCAATTTCTGAAGCTCCCTAGTAAATGTTGACGTCATACCTGCATCCTGCAAAGATCCACTATTATTAGTAACAAGATTATTATTATTTGACACGTTACCAGTCTGAGGATTCTGGCCATATCCTGAAGCATATCCTGAGCTCCTCACAGTTGACATCCTGATCGAGGAGGGTATTTTAGAAGTATGATTCTGGGAATGACTAGGCACAATATTCCCCCTATTATCCTCAGTATACACAGCCGAACTGAAGTTCAAAGTTCTGGGTTGTAAAGGAGTAACAATATCCTCAGCGGATCTGCTTGAGCTAGCTTTTAAGAGTTGTATTTCTCTTAATAGCATTTGGTTAGTTTTCTGTTGCTGCCTCATTTGTTCCTGCACACTTCTAAACAAGGTTAGAATTTCATCATTAGAGGCTAAAACGGGAGCAGATCCCTGAACACTCCGAGTGGGGATAATATCCTGAGGTTGTGAAGGGGCTGGCATCCTTGGAGGAGGTCGTGGAAGCACCGAACCAGTAGCAGCAGAAGTTGTGGCAGACACAGTGGAGGAGCTCATGTTTGATCTTGAGGCCATTGTGGAGAATGTGGCAAAAAGTTTTGAAAACAAAAAACCGATTAACGATTTTACAAAGATTTTTAGTAAAGATAGCACCACTTGCCCCACGGTGGGCGCCAAATTGTTTTAGTTAAAAATTACCGAAGCAATTAAGTGATCAAATTAGTTAAGTGAGGTAGTGTGCCAAAAAGCGTGTTGAAAATATGCTTGTTATGTTGTTTGTAAAAACAGGTTTCAGGATACGGCTCAGGATATTGAGCTGTATCTGCGATCAAACTATGAGCAAAAAGTAAAGAAAATGACACGAGATGTACGAGGAAAGCCCTTGATCAATCTAGATCGCCGGTATAAAACCTCGGGAGCTGACAATCGCAGCTGCCTAGTTCTTCTTATTACTTCAAACGTCAGGATACAGTGCAGGATATTGACCAGATCGCTAAGTGTTACAATGCTTTGTGTGAAAGTGTAAATTGTGAGAGAACAAGTATGAGAATGTAGTGAGTGTAGCTGTGATGTCCTATTCGATCAGGTATACCCACCTATTTATAGTAACGAAATACAAACAAAAATTCCTACAAATGTGGGATGCTCTGAATATTCCATTGTGAACGTTGTAGACCGAGTAATACGGCTTCAACGTCTTCATTTGAACAACTTGGACCGAGTCTCCCGGAGAAAGGGTCTTTGTGAACATTGCTTCATCTGGACGCGTACTCTTGCACACAACCCGTTAGTAATCCTGAGGATACCATTCAGGATGTTACCAATATCATGAATGAGCATCCCGGACATAAGCAGATATCACACAATCAAGATATAACTCAAGATATTTCCCAGGATATGGGCTCAGAATTTCACCCATAACAGTAGGATATATATATTGTACGTGAGGCAGACATTATATTGTTATTGGAGAGTAAAGAACCATGCGCTCATGATGTCGTTTAATCATTTAAGTATTGCACGCGATGAATTGTTGGTAGATCTATCGGGTTGACAACCCCGTCGTGACCGGTCGCCCCGAGTCAATGTCAAACGAGGAATTTATTACTTATTGTCTAGCTTTTGGTTATCCCTGCATGGTTAATATATACTTCGTATCGTCTAGCTAACATACGAGTCTGAAAATGGACGTTATAATTTAATATACAAAACCTGGGCAGTATTACAATTGTCGGAGTAATGACCCGATGGCAGGCCCATGGATTTTATCAAATGAGTAAAATGGACTTTCTAAAACTATATAGATGTTTTCAAATAAACACCTAATCAGAAAGTTTTCCTTGAAATAAAATCTGTTAGTAAACGAATAAGTGAACTCACATTCCTTTGTGTTGACACTTGATTTTAACGTGTTCTACAGGTACTTGAGTGCGGCTTCGGGAATTATGGCGTATCTTGTGGTTATTGATGCATGTTTTGTCACTTAAATATATTGGACTAATTTTAAAATTTTATGGGACGAATGTAATAAGATCCATGAGGATCAAAACAACTTAACTAATTCATGGTTGTGTGATAATTTAAAACGTAACGTTTAAAATGTAGATTTTGAATAGGATAATATGTCCAACAAATTAAATGCATCGGTCTACAAGATATAAATGGGCACCAACTTCCGTCTCCTCTACGTTAGATATTCCACTGCGACGTTTTTGGGGTGTGACAAAAGTTGGTATCAAAGCCATTGGTTGTTAGCGAACTAGATGTTTTCGTGGAAAGCACTAGACTTCAACCGAAGAATTTTGAGATTTAAAGTCCAAAATTCTCGAAGCCAAGATTTTTAAATAAATGTGGAAATCTTATCATATATGAAAACCTTTATATGTTTATGTGTATACGTGATTTTCTGTTTATTTGGACCTTATGTGTTACTATTCACGTTGATCACATACTTACTTTGTACGGTTACGATTTGTCACGTCTCGGTTTACAGAACTATCAGTAGTCCTACTCACTGATACTGTCGAGCCTACATTTGAGATTCTTTCATTCGTTGTCACAAAATCGTTTATTCTGTTATTCGAGTCACGTGTTCTGCTACACCTCTTTTGAGTCTACACTCGCCATAGGAAGAGGACTCGACCTGTTAGAGAAATTGCATCAACTTCGAGAGCTGAGACAACGTCCACTTTGATGAAGCAGAAGGAGATTTGGGTCAATCGCTCTCACTGTGATCGTCAATTCGCCACGTTACGAGGAGGCATGGAGACGATGAAGGACTTAGAGGGACAGATGGACTGCTATGATGAGCTAGAGGGGCTTGTTAGGAAGATGTTGGACTTCCAGGGATTGAAGCATTTGTTGTTGTTTGTTTCGTATGTCTCGTTTGATAAACCCTATTTTTTGGCTTGCATGCCAAATTTTCAGATATTGAGGAGGAAATTTCATATAGAACTGTTGCGGGTGTTGAAGTAGACACACCGAAATTTTGATTAGTCTTAGTACTAAAAACAATTTTTGTAAATTTCTTGTATGTTTCGAATAAAAAACCAATCTATGTTCATACTTTTAATACCAAAGCTGACTTGAGTTTCGTTCGAGAAACTTTGAACCATTTTTGTGTTCACCAACAAGAAAGCTGGGTATAAAGTGCCCGATAGAACTAGTAATTGGTAAGTTGGTAGAAACTAGTAAGATCGTTTGCGATTATAGTGTTTAGTTAGGTGATCGTACTTCTAGTGTTGGTCTATTTCCAGTGGAGCTGGGGAGTTTTGACGAAGATGTGAGGATGGATTTATTATCCAAAAGCTAAGTGGGGACTATTGCTGGAAGAAGCTAGCTAGGATATCTCGTCCTGATGATGGTAGAGAGATGGTAGTTGTTCATGAAGACCGACCTAGTCGAGTGTCGAGTTTCGAGTGTTGAGTGTTGATGGTTGAGAGTTATCAGTTTTGTAAGGATGCTCAAGTGGTTGCAAAAGGGGCTATCCTGCGTTCTCAGTCAACGTGGTGGATACGAAAGCCGAATATAGGAATACCGGAGAGATTCCTATTGTTCGCAATTATCCAGAAGTTTTCCTAAAAAGACTTACCTGGATTTCCCCCTGCGAGACAGATCGAATTTCAAATCGATCTGGCACCCGGTGCTGCGCCCAATTGCATAATCTCCTGATAGATTAAGCACCATCTGGGAATGATAGAAGCGTCAAGTCAGTTTCAAGAGCTGCTAGACAAGGGTTTCATTCGATTAAGCTTTTCGCTTTAAGGCGCATCTGTTTTGTTGAGAGAAAGAAGGATGGATCCTTCAGGATGTGAGAGGATTTTAGAGAGCTGAACAAGTTGACTATCAAAGAATTGGTACCCTTTACCGAGGATTGATGATTTATTCGATCAAGCTACCGGGATCCAGCTGCTACACGATGATCGATCTACGATTGGGATACTATCAGTTGAAGGTTGCTGACGAAGATATGCTGAGGACTACTTTTCGAACCCAATATGGCCATTACGAGTTACTAGTCATGCCTATTGACTAAATTAATGCGCCATTTATATTCATGGATCCCGTGAACAGGGTATGGAAACCCTAATCGGATGAGTTCGTGATAATATTCGTCGATGATATACTTGTATATGTGCGAACCAAGGAAAATCATGAGTAACGTTTGAAGTTAACTATGGAGTTGATGAATGATGAGGAGCACCAAAGACCCGTCGGGAGTATGACGATCCATATGACTAGCTAGATGCTACCAGGAGATTTATTAAGAATTTCCCTAAATTAGTGCAGCCTTCGACGCTAATAACCCCTAAAGGAAAAAGGGAATGAATTGGGCAGAAAAGCAAGAGGAAGCTTTTCAAACCCAGGAGCGTGTATGATGGACTCCGAAGGAAGTTAAGATACTCACATGCCCTTGGAAGAGTTATCTTACAATTATAATTAACACGCTAGTATTTAGATTGCTCCGTTTGAAGCCTTGCATAGATGGAAGTGTTGATCGTCACTTTGTTGAGCTAACGTGACGAAGGACAACTAACCAGACCTTAGTTTATCTAGGAAACCAGCAACAGGATTTTCCTGGATCAAGGGTAGGTAAAAAGTCGCCAATTGATCAACAAAAGGATTACATGGACAATTGAAGAAATTATTGCGATTCCATATTGAAAATTTTGTTCTGGTAAAGGAGTTATCTTGCAGAAGTGCTATTAGGTTTAGCAGAGTGAAGAAAAGCTGAGCCACATTGACTTGGTCCTTTCAAGAGCCCATCTTGAGTTGAATCAGTCGGTTATAGGCTCAAGCTACCATAAGGATGGAGTAGTGTACATGAAGTTTTGGTTGGATTCAGTTGAGAAAGTGTATAATGGATAATACACTGATTTTGTTCTTTATAGAGATTTGTTTGGAAGATAACCGAAAGTTTATCGAAGTATCGTAGAAGCAGTACGTATAGCTAGAAGAATTATACTAATAATCGGACAGGCAATTACAGCATCCTGGGCATGTATGCAAATTTATTGATTTGGCAATTTGTAGATATCTGAAATGTATGCCAGAAGGAAGGAAGACGAGTTTATGAGATTTGATTCTTTCGAGAGCCCATCTCGAGTTGGATCAATAGTGTGTAAACTCGGACTACCTCAAGTACGGGGTAATGTATATGTAAATATACATATGTAGAACTCAAATTGGTGGAATTTTGACTTAATCTTCTTGATTAAGTGCTCGAAATGTTGAACCCTCGAAATGGTGGAGAGCGTTGAGATGCGAGATTAGGAATTAAGAGTGTATGTAATATAGATCTACAAGGATTCGTTTTAAGAATCAAAGTTTCCCACAGAAACTATAAATTTATATTCATTAAACCTGTTTTCACTGTTTTCATCCAGTGCGAAAACAAAACCTATAAAGTAAAATTTCGGGGATGAAATTTCCTAAACAGGGGAGACTGTGACACCTGGCTTTTCAGGCCGTATCGTACATTTGTAGCACGTGTTGTAAATAGGTAATAGGGCCATATTTGACTGATTATGATGTTTATATGTGAAATTTAATGAGTTGGTAAATTTAAACTTTGATAAAAATTATGTTGGCAACGGTAAATTAAACGCCTAACGCGTAACGGTTAAAATGCGAAACGAACATCGGTAACCACCCAATCAGTGTTAAAATCCTAAAAATAGTTTGTTAGGATTAGAATAATTATCTTAATCATATCAGTGTGAAAAAATAATTTAAAACGCTAGGAAACTCTATTTTTCAAGTTTAAGCGCGTACCGCGCAATGCAGCGCGTGTACCGACAAAATACTGTCAACACAGCCTGTCAAAGCAACTGATAATCATTTTAATAATAATTTGATGAGTTTATCACTTTAGAATGATAAAAATAAATAAAAACGCATAAATCCCTATTTTTGCGATTTTAAACGCGTACCGCGCAGCACAGCGCGTATACTACCAAATACCGACAACGTAGCCAGTCCCGACAAATAAAATATTGTTCAATAATATTTTAGTGAGTTTATTTTTATAGGATATTAAAAATAATTTAAAACGCGTTAAAACGGGATCAAAACGCTAGATAAAATACCGGGTATGCAGAAAAATACCAGTTTTTACTCTTTATTACAAATATAAAGGTATATATATGTGTATCCGTGTATATATGAGAGAGAAAGAGTGATATGGCTGCCATGCAAGGGTGTCTCTCTCCTCTCTCCTCTCTCTTGTTCCTATTGGCCATGGATGGAGGTGGTGTGATGAGCATGCACTTATGTCCTCTATAACCTTACAAATCAAGACCAAACATTCCTTTCAAAATTTCATCTCTCTCTCTCTTAAAATCAGCCGAAACCCACCTTCAAACCTTCACATTTTCGAAATTTTTGTAGTTCTTGTAAGGATCAACATAAATCCAAGGTGTTTCCAAGCTATTTTGATGATACAAAGGTGTTTTTAAGGTGAAACAAGCTCCATAACACCAAAAATCTTGTCAAAACCCCACTAAAATCTTGGAAGGTATAAACTTGTTTTTAAAATCATGTTCTTGATTTTTAGAGATGATGATGGAAGGTTTCTCTTTATTCTTAAAATATTTCACAAACTTGAAAAAAATAAAACAAATGGGTTTTCAAAGAAAAATAAAGTGGATGAATATGTGTATGTATGTATGGTCGTGGGTTTTTATGTGTATGTATATGATTGTGTTTTTATTTTTGATTAAGTGATTAATGAATAGTATGGTTCTTGGATGATAGAATGCATGCATGTAAATTTTGGTCATATACTCGTGAATGAAAGATTGTTGTATGAAAATTTTGTCTAGATGATTAGATGATGAACATGTCTTGGATGTGCATGAATTAACTTCAGGTTTGATGCATATAATTTCATATGAAATGCTGATAACACGATATATGTGTTTTAGATACTTGTACACGAGCATGCAAGATGATATGTGATCTTAAAAAGGTGATTTGAGTATGATTTAGTAAAAATCAGTTATGAACAGATTATAAACACTAAAATAAAGTTATTTTAAAGTGTTTAGTGACACATAACTTTGACATAATGTTTGCTAGCTTTGCATGTTGTACTTGGTGCATAAAAAGTTGTAAAATACGTGAAATCGCATGGTTTATGTGACTTATATAAAAACTGCACTAATCTGATTATAACCACTATTTTAATCAGTAAATAAAATGTACAATGTTAAAATATCAAGTCGTTTCGAGTTGGGATGATTACGGTAACGTTTAACGCAAAACCATGCGTTAAAACGATCAAAAATCGGCTTTTCCGGTGATTTTTATAAAACTGATTTAGATCAGTAAATAAACTGATGTTTTTAGTTTAAAAACAAGTATTTTAACTAATTTTAAGTTTACTTGGTGTTTGGTTGGTCATACGTGACTTTCGACGCCGGAAAACGTTACCGAATCGCTAAAATACCCATTTTTCAATGAACACTAGTATGGGTGAATTTTGAGTGAATCTTATGAGATAAAATGTGTTAAGTGATTTAAACATGCAAATGTGATAATATGTTAAGTGTTAATTTGATAATGGGAAATTTAGACTATGCATGTATGCATGTACGTTTTGTGCGGTAGAAACAGTAAAATCGCGTTAAATGTGTAACTTGTTTGTCGAGCATGAAATTTGATACTTATGAAATGTTTTATGTATATTTGCTATGAAAATGACAAAATAGATAAGTTAACAAGATTTCGCATGTATCGGTGTTGAATTATATGAACGTGTATGTATATATATTACGACGCGCAAGTTATAGATATATTGCGTATAAACGGGAGAGTTAACGAATTTACACAATAAAGGTAACCAATAAAATCGTTCAAGTCGCAAAATCATAAATATATATATATATATATGGGCTCATATATATATTAACACGCCAACATAATAAAAAATGACAACTTTTAGAGAAAATCTCAAAGTTATGTGATAAGTCTAAGAAACAGAGAAACTTAGGATTTTGTGATTAAATGTATATTGATTTAGAATTTTTCCCATATTAGGACGTATATAATCAATTTCTGGGATTGCGGTATTAAAATACGCACCCAAAGGTGAGTGTCACTAAACCCCCTTTTTTTTACTACTTTATATGTATTTTGGGGGTAGAACACACCAATAAAAGGGTTTAATAATGTTTTTGAAATAAAACATACCTTTTGATATAAATTAGATATTTCATTGAAAATATATGTATTTTGAGAAATTATATATGTATTTCGTGATGAAATGGTTTTGAAGAATAAATATGTTTCTGGTAGAAACGGGATTATGCACGGTGGTTGGGGGAAAAACGACTGTGGAGTTGGTACGAATATTGCTTGGTCTCAAGAGAGTAAGTATCAGCATAGGCTTACATTTCGTCGGGGATTTCAGGGGATTCGTACAACGTCGTGTATTAAATTGTCATGTTAGTAGGATATATATATTGTACGTGAGGCAGACATCATATTTGTAACAACCCTCGGTAAAACCGACACTCTCAAATATTTCCGACACCCTAGTATATGTTAAAATATCTTAATATGTCTTTAAATACACCCGTATGTGAAAACCGAGCACGAAATACGTTATAGTATTTAAAATAAATTAAAAACAAGAAATAGTAAGCTGAGGCGGGCCGCGTAGACCCACCCCAACATTCACGCGGGCCGCGTGAGATCTTAATGGTGGCGCAGCCCTGAGCTGACACGTGTCGATATCGTGGCGGGTCTACTTGGTGAGCCGGACAAGCTAGTCCGTTGACTAGCTTTGACGCGGGCCGCGTAGCCCTAAGGCTACCTTTACGCGGGGCGCGTGGAGACCAGAATCAGGCACTATATAAGAAGGCCATCGGGCTTCATTTTCCGTCGTTCATTTCTCAATTCTCAATCACAATTTCTGTAGTAGAGTTATAATACTCGGGTATTATACCCCCTAATTAGCGAGGTTCTGCTTCGTTGTAAATATTATAACCCCAGTTTCATAGTAGATACGCTACCCGATTGATTTAGGGTTCCGTAACAACTGTCGTGGTTCTACCCGACGTAGTTGTTGGAATGCCGTCTCGGGGAGGGTATCATTAATATTTTCAAAGGGTTAGGATACTAACCAATGTACATTTGTATAAATTATAGATTATATCCAGGAAACCCTTACGCGAAGTCTAAGATAGCAATGTGAGTTTATCCTCTTTTTGATAACCTTTTTGTAATATTTTACAAAACCTTAAATGTTTTACAATGTGATTAAGCGGTGATTGAGTCTTTGTAGTTCTTCAATTACTGCCGGTATGTTGGGGTTTTGTATACAAAATTTACTACTCTGTAAAGTAGTAAGTCGGGGATGACAGTACGTTACCATTGGACGAAGAGTTAGCCAATGAGTAATATGACCCACAAGTCAGGATTGACAGTACTAAATGAGTAATTGTGTAGAAATAAACAATGTGATCGCTCTCAATAATGTTTTAATTGATAAAATGTTTGTTGATTAAACTGGGATTCACTCACCAGTATTTCCCACTGATAAATGTTTTTAAAACATGTTTCAGGTAACAAAATGTGACAGCCAATTAGTAAAAAGGCAGCTGGAAAGCACTGAAGGCTTGGGAAAATGAGGCTATAAAAGTTACCTAAAAGATGATGTTTTAAATTCAATAAAATAGGGTTTATCCCTATGAATGTATTGTAATAAGAAACTTGGGTTTTACCCATGTGATTATTAATATAAAAGAAGGTGGTTTTACTATGATAAACATTTCCTAATTACGGTCCTGATGAAATTTCCGCTGCCAAATTAACAAACTGATACCACCACAGCTGAGTTCGCGTCCGCCCGTTCCCGGGACAGATAAGGGATCGGGGGTTGCGACAAGAGGTGGTATCAGAGCCTAGCCACTGGTCTGAGCCAAAGAAGTGTTCTGCTGACACTTAAATTCTAAATTTTGTGTTAGGAAATAAATTATGGAAATATGTGCATAACTGTATTTATTTGTTATGTGTTATTTGACTATTTGTTAGTTTACAGTATGAGTGATCAAGGACCCTCAGACATGAGTCGTCAGTTGTCTGAATCACCTATGAGTGAAGGTACCTCTTCACAGCCTGCCCTCTCTAGGTATACTGCTGGTCAAGAAGAAGGAATGTTTGCTTTTAAAGCACAGTCAGAAGAGCCATTCCGTCATAAGAAACGAGGATGGTTCAGTAAGGAAGCCTTTACACGTAGGAAGAGAATGAGAAAGTTGCAACAGCAAAGAGTTTTAGCAGCTGCTAAGCGAAAGACTGATGCACATACACAGGATGTGCTTAATAGAAGCCTAGCCAATTTCCATATCCTAGCCACAACTGCTGTTGACCTGAGTCTGGAACAACTAGTAGTCCCACAACCCTAAATCCCAGAACAACCCATGGAAATAGAAAACCCTGAAAACCAAGTGGAGATGCATGACTTTAACCCAGAAGAAATCCCTAGGGTACCTGCACCAAACCCCCTAGACCCAAATTACGACCCCTGGTGGGACGACAGTAGGGACTTTGTGCAACGTTACCCGATACATGAAGACACCCCCATACAGAACATAGGAGCCTACCCAGGTATGGACCCTTTAGATCCCTATTACCACGATGAATATATTAGGGAAATCTTAGAAGATCCTTACCGATTTCAGGCACTTTCACCCCCATATCAGGAACCCGCACCCCAAATTCCAAACCCAGTCCTAGAACCTGCACCCACAATGAGTGCAGAAAACGTGCAAGAACTTAGGACTTTTGGAGAAGAGATTTTAGAAAGCAGTGAGAGAATGAGACAGGTGGGAGAGCGTCTCGTATGGAAATACGATGAGCGCAATATGGATTTTTGGAGAAATCCATATCCGTGATGTGATAGAAAAGTTGGTAATAGTAATAATAATAATAATATAATAAAATAAAAATAAAATATGTGTGTACGGATGCATATTACTATTAGTGTGATTCTATTCTGTTGGTATTGTAATTTTATTTCAGTACTAGAATGTAATAGATGCATAATAGTATATGAAAATAGAGTAAAAGTCGCAATGATCGACGGTTTTGGCTAGATTGCTCGTTATATGATTAATTATATTGAATATTATCTTGTGATATTAATATGGGATAAATGTTTAAAATTCAGATGGCCGATGAAGGAAATCAAGGAAATCTGAATAATGATAACCAGAGTAACACTAACGTGGTTAATGAGAATCCAAGCATCAATAACAATGGAAATCAAATGGATAATAGTGTTGTTCAACATATAGTGGCACAAGGAATCATAGATGCAATGCCATTTATTATTCAAACTATTCAAGAAGCGAATAATAAAAGTAAGCATAGCAGTAAGCGACCCATTGAACCAGAACACAGCGTGAACAATGGACCTGTACTTCAAATGCCCATTCCTAAAAGAAGAAGAACCGTATCTTACGGTTGTTCTTATAAAGAATTCTGGTCTTGTAAACCAATAGAATTCTCGGGCAACGAAGGGGCCATTGCAACCTTACGCTGGATAGAGAAGACTGAGGCAGTTTTAAGAATAAGCAAGTGTGCTGAAGAAGATAAGATATTGTTTTCTTCAAATCTATTTAAGAATTCAGCGCTAGAGTGGTGAAACACTATCCTCCAATCAAGAGGAAGTGATAGAACCTACAATATGGAATGTGAAGATTTTAAGAACAAGGTAGAAAGGAAATTCTGCCCACCCAATGAAAAGGAACAGATAGCAAACAAATTCTTAAACCTTAGGATGACTGGTGTAGATAGTAAGGGATACACTAAAATATTCTTCGAATATGCTAGAATAGTGCCAACTCTTGCTTCACCAGAACCAGTGTTAATCTCCCGTTATATTTGGGGATTAATTGGAGAGATTAGACATGTAGTCAAGGCAGCTAGACCTCAAACCATAGAAGAAGCTGTAGAACTAGCCAATACCTTGACTGATGAATTAGTCCGTACCCGAGAAGAGGATCAAAGGAGGAACCTAACCCAGAAATTGACTCAAGAATTTCGTTCTGGAAATTCTAACTGTGGGAGAAATGTAGGTTCTACCTCGGCACCCTACTGTAGGCATTGCAAAAGAAAGCATTCAGGAAGATGCTCCATATACTGTAATTTTTGCAAAATATCGGGACACAAAGAAGAAGACTGCCGGAAGAAAGCTGACAACAAGATATGTTACAACTGCGGAGAACAAGGTCATATTAAGCTTAATTGCCCAAAATTAGCTCCAGCTACAAACAACAAGAAT
Organism: Helianthus tuberosus; assembly: GCA_030545235.1. Taxonomy (NCBI): domain Eukaryota; kingdom Viridiplantae; phylum Streptophyta; class Magnoliopsida; order Asterales; family Asteraceae; genus Helianthus; species Helianthus tuberosus. Next base: position 159,712,491 of record CM060424.1, read on the forward strand.
ACCAAAAATGCTAGAGCATTTGTTCTAACTACAGATGAAGCCAAGATGATTCCAGATGTCATAGCTGGTACGTTTTTAGTTAATGATGTCTTTGCTAAAGTATTATTTGACTCTGGTGCAAACCAAAGTTTTATTAATACATCATTTTGCAAATTTCTAAATCAATCATTAACTAAACTACCACTAGAATGCTTAGTAGAGACAGCTAATGGAGAAACTGTTAGAATTTCTGAAATCTTGCAGGGGGCAAGAATTGAAATTTTAAATCTGAAATTTATAGCAAACCTATATCCCATGAATCTGGCAGGATTCGATGTTGTTTTAGGAATGGATTGGTTAATAGCCAATAAAGCCAGTATTTTATGTGATCAAAAGTCAATCCAAGTAAATTCACTAAAAGGTAAAACGATCACAATTAAAGGAGATAAACCATCTAGAATTACAAAATTCATCTCTGTGATGAAAACTGCAAGCTATATAAGGAAAGGTTCTATAGTGTATATGATTTCCATAATCACTAACACTAAAGGAAAAGAACTCAAAGACATTCCAGTAGTGTCTCAGTTTTCAGAAGTATTTCCAGAAGAATTACCAGCACTACCGCCAGACAGAGAAGTTGAATTCAGAATCTATCTACTGCTAGGAACAACACCAATTGCCAAAGCACCTTACCGTTTGGCACCCACCGAAATGCATAAGCTGAAGAAACAATTAGATGAATTATCAGAAAAAGGATTTATATAGCCAAGCTCATCGCCATGGGGAGCACCCATCTTATTTGTTAAAAAGAAGGACGGATCGATGCGCATGTGCATTGATTACCCTGAATTAAACAAAGTCACGATTAAGAATCGGTACCCATTACCTAGAATCGATGATTTGTTTGATCAACTGCAAGGAGCTCGATTTTTCTCTAAAATCGATTTAAGGTCAGGATATCATCAATTAAAGGTACAGGAAGAGGACATTCCTAAAACCGCTTTCAGAACAAGGTATGGCTATTATGAATTTACTGTCATGCCATTTGGTTTAACCAATGCCCCAGCTGCATTTATGGACATGATGAACCGAATATGTAAGCCATATTTGGATAAATTCATAATTGTCTTTATAGATGATATTCTAACTTACTCTAAGAGTAAAGAGGATCATGCAAAGCATTTGCACGCACTTTTGAGTCTATTAAGAAAAGAAAAACTTTATGCTAAGTTTTCAAAATGCGATTTTTGGTTAGAACACGTACAATTTCTCGGACACTTAGTCAATCATGAAGGAATTCATGTGGATCCCACAAAGATCGAGGCAATTATTAAATGGAAAACCCCTGAGTCACCAACCGAGGTTAGAAGTTTCTTAGGATTGGCCGGTTATTATAGAAGGTTTATTCAAGATTTTTCTAGAATAGCCATTCCTTTAACTAAGCTGACCTGTAAATCTGTTAATTTTAAATGGGGATCAAAACAGGAAGAAGCATTTAGAATCCTTAAGCATAGATTGACTCATACACCCATACTAGCATTACTAGAAGGAACTGAAGACTTTGTAGTCTATTGTGATGCTTCCAAATTAGGTTATGAATGTGTATTAATGCAACGACAAAAGGTTATAGCTTACGCATCTAGACAACTTAAGAATCATGAAGAGAATTATTCAACCCATGATTTAGAGTTAGGAGCTATAATATTTGCTCTTAAGATTTGGAGACATTACCTTTATGGTAGTAAGTTTACCATATTCACTGATCATAAGAGTTTAAGGTATATTTTCAAGCAAAAGGAGTTGAATATGAGACAAAGACGCTGGATGGAAATGCTTAGTGATTATGATTGTGATATTCAGTATCATGAAGGAAAAGCAAACGTAGTAGCAGATGCTTTAAGCCGAAAATATCATGAAAAGCCAAAAAGGGTACGTTCCCTTAAATTAAATCTACAAGTAGATTTAAATGATCAGATAAGAGAAGCACAAGAATCAGTAATCAAGGATGATACTGAAAAATTAAAAGGTATGCTAAAAGAATTAGAACAAGGAACTGATGGAATTTGGAGATTTCATGAAAAGAGAATGTGGATACCTAAATTAGGAAACCTATGTCATCGTATTTTAGAAGAAGCCCATAAATCTAAGTATACGATGCACCCAGGAAGTGATAAAATGTACCAGGATTTAAGGAAAAATTTCTGGTGGATAGGAATGAAAAAGGACATAGCAGCTTATGTTTCTAAATGTTTAACTTGTTCAGAAGTCAAAGCTGAACACCAGAAACCCTCAGGATTTCTACAACAGTTAGAAATGCCAGTATGGAAATGGGAATTGATAACAATGGATTGTGTTACTAAATTACCCAAAACAAAGAAAGGAAATGATACAATCTGGGTGATTGTAGATAGACTAACCAAGTCAGCTCATTTCCTACCAATGAAAGAAACTTTCAATATGGAACAGTTAGCTAAGTTGTATGTAAATGAGATTGTTTCTTTACATGGCATTCCTTTATCAATTATTTCTGATAGGGATAGCCGATTTACCTCTCATTTTTGGTCAAGTTTCCAAAAGACAATGGGAACCAAGTTAAAATTAAGCACAGCTTATCATCCTCAAATGGACGGACAAAGCGAAAGAACAATTCAAACAATGGAGGACATGCTTAGAGCTTGTGTAATTGATTTTGGAGGTAACTGGGACGATCACTTACCTTTAATAGAATTTTCTTACAATAATAGTTATCACACAAGTATCAATGCTGCACCATTCGAAGCACTTTATGGACGTAAGTGCCGAACCCCAGTCTGTTGGGCAGAAATTGGGGAAAAGAAATTATCTGGACCTGAGATAGTGCAAGAAACCACTGACAAGATTATTCAATTCAAAGAACGATTGAAAGCAGCACGTGATCGACAAAAGAGCTATGCCGATAATCGACGCAAGCCCTTGGAGTTTCAAGTAGGAGATAAAGTATTATTGAAAGTCTCTCCTTGGAAATGAGTGGTAAGATTCATCAAAAGAGGAAAGCTAAGTCCTAGGTATATTGGACCTTTTGAGATTATTAGAAGAATAGGACCTGTAGCCTATCAACTACAACTGCCAGAGGAAATGGCTAGTATACATGATGTGTTACATGTATCTAATCTCAAGAAATGCTTAGCAGATGAATCACTGATAATACCTCTTAAGGATATAGAGGTAAATGAACAACTCAAGTTTATAGAAAGGCCTCTACAGATTGAAGACAGGAAAGTCAAGAATCTCAAACATAAAAGACTAGTTCTAGTCAATGTGAAGTGGGACTCCAAAAGAGGACCTGAGTACACATGGGAGCTTGAATCAGAAATGCAAAGGAAATATCCGCACTTGTTCCAGTAGATCTCGAGGACGAGCTCTAAAACAAGGTGGGGAGAATGTAACAACCCTCGGTAAAATCGACACTCTCAAATATTTCCGACACCCTAGTATATGTTAAAATATCTTAATATGTCTTTAAATACACCCGTATGTGAAAACCGAGCCTGAAATACGTTATAGTATTTAAAATAAATTAAAAACAAGAAATAGTAAGCTGAGGCGGACCGCGTAGACCCACCCCAACATTCACGCGGGCCGCGTGAGATCTGAATGGTGGCGCAGCCCTGAGCTGACACGTGTCGATATCGTGGCGGGTTTACTTGGTGAGCCGGACAAGCTAGTCCGTTGACTAGCTTTGACGCGGGCTGCGTAGCCCTAAGGCTACCTTTACGCGGGGCGCGTGGAGACCAGAATCAGGCACTATATAAGAAGGCCATCGGGTTTCATTTTCCGTCGTTCATTTATCAATTCTCAATCACAATTTCTGTAGTAGAGTTATAATACTCGGGTATTATACCCCCTAATTAGCGAGATTCTGCTCCGTTGTAAGTATTATAACCCCGGTTTCATAGTAGATCCGCTACCCGATTGATTTAGGGTCCCGTAACAACTGTCGTGGTTCTACCCAACGTAGTTGTTGGAATGCCGTCTCGGGGAGGGTATCATTAATATTTTCAAAGGGTTAGGATACTAACCAATGTACATTTGTATAAATTATAGATTATATCCAGGAAACCCTTACGCGAAGTCTAAGATAGCAATGTGAGTTTATCCTCTTTTTGATAACCTTTTTGTAATATTTTACAAAACCTTAAATGTTTTACAATGTGATTAAGCGGTGATTGAGTCTTTGTAGTTCTTCAATTACTGCCGGTATGTTGGGGTTTTGTATACAAAATTTACTACTCTGTAAAGTAGTAAGTCGGGGATGACAGTACGTTACCATTGGACGAAGAGTTAGCCAATGAGTAATATGACCCACAAGTCAGGATTGACAGTACTGAATGAGTAATTGTGTAGAAATAAACAATGTGATCGCTCTCAATACTGTTTTAATTGATAAAATGTTTCTTGATTAAACTGGGATTCACTCACCAGTATTTCACACTGACAAATGTTTTTAAAACATGTTTCAGGTAACAAAATGTGACAGCCAATTAGTAAAAAGCCAGGTGGAAAGCACTGAAGGCTTGGGAAAAATGTGGCAATAAAAGTTACCTAAAAGATGATGTTTTAAATTCAATAAAATAGGGTTTAACCCTATGAATGTATTTTAATAAGAAACTTAGGTTTTACCCATGTGATTATTAATATAAAAGAAGGTGGTTTTACTCTGATAAACATTTCCTAACTACGGTCCTGATGAAATTTCAGCTGCCAAATTAACAAACTGATACCACCACAACTGAGTTCGCGTCCGCCCGTTCCAGGGACATATAAGGGATCTGGGGTTGCGACAATATTGTTCTTGGAGAGTAAAGAACCCTGCGCCCATGATGTCGTTTAATCATTTAAGTATTGCAGGCGATGAATTGTTGGTAGATCTATCGGGTTGACAACCCCATCATGACCGGTCACCCCGAGTCAATGTCAAATGATGAATTTAAATTTTGTTTATTGTCTAGCTTTTGGTTATCCCTGCATGGTTAATATATACTTCGTATCGTCTAGCTAACATACGAGTCTGAAAATAGACGCTATAATTTAATATACATAACCTGGGCAATATTACAATTGTCGGAGTAATGACCCGATGGCAGGCCCATGGATTTTATCAAATGAGTAAAATGGACTTTCTAAAACTATATAGATGTTTTCAAATAAACACCTAATCAGAAAGTTTTCCTTGAAATAAAATATGTTAGTAAACGAATAAGTGAACTCACCTTCCTTTGTGTTGACACTTGATTTTAACGTGTTCTACAGGTACTTGAGTGCGGCTTCGGGAATTATGGCGTATCTTGTGGTTATTGATGCATGTTTTGTCACTTAAATATATTGGACTAATTTTAAAATTTTCTGGGACAAATGTAATAAGATCCATGAGGATCAAAACAACTTAACTAAGTCATGGTTGTGTCATAATGTAAAATGTAACGTTTAAAATGTAATATGTTCAACAAATTAAATGCATCGGTCGACAAGATATAAATGGGCACCAACTTCCGTCTCCACTATGTTAGATATTCCGCTGCGACGTTTTTGAGGTGTGACACCACTCTCAATAACTTTTTTTGGATGCAAGTCAATAAATAAAAGATTTGTCATTTAATCATATTCTTTAATATCAAATAAGAAAAACAACAAAATATACCTTATCGATTGCTTTCAAGAATCCAAATGTAACACCATATCGAACAAAACTTCAAATCAGAAACATTATAAAAAATAAAAAAGCTTGTAAAATTAAATTGATATATCATCTAAAACATGCAATACATTGAGAACAGTCTTCATAACAGTTGTTAATCATGTGCATATGAAACTAATGTATATACAAATTTTAATAAATATTATTATACCTTGATCGAAGTTGTTGATGATGTCAAAAGTAAGAAGAATTCAAGTGGAGTGATTCAATATTTCAAATGGACATCGTGATTAAAACTTGAAGCACTTTTTATGAGATCAGACAAACAATTTTGTAAAGTGGATTTGGAGAGTCGTTAAAAATGTAAAGTATGTTTCTATCTGCCTCTAGGTAAAAAGGTAAACCGCCATTGGAATAATAAATTACATTTTACCGCCATTGAGATAAGGAACTTACATTTTACCCCCTAATAATATAGCTTTCTTTTTCAAATAATTCAAACCATTTTCAAAATACTTTGAAAGACTTTTTCTTGAGTACTCAACAATCTTCTTCATTCAGATATTTGAAATTATGGCTACAGATAATAGAATTTCAAGTAAGTATGAACTGTTCTTTCAAGCAAGCCAAAGTCAAGTCTGTGCTGAAACAAGGAAAAAAAGGAAGCGTGTTCTGCAACAAAAGCGAAACAAGAGTGCTTTTCATCGTACATCGACATCCAATTATGTTAAAAGGATTCCATTATTAAACACTCCAAGTGGTATGTCTTGTAGGTTTGTAAACAAAATTTTACAAGAAATATATATTTATATGTTATCTTTTGGGAATCCTTACACATGTTTCGTATTTTCCAAGTTTCAACAACCAATGTTGAGAGAAGGAATGTGTATCATTTTCCTGCTTATGCTACTCCAAATATTAGCAGTAATTTGCTTATGCAAGAGTACTTTGCTATCAACATAATGGAATTGCTGTTGAATAAACCTATTGACCATTAGTGTATATCTATTTTATAAGTCTGCACTAATTATTTTTTTACTCTCTGTCAATGTGGGCTATGCATGGTTTTCTAAGAAACGACCCGTGTTTGCACACGGGTCTTACTGCTAGTACTTGTATAATAAAATAAACCACTTTAGGGACACATGTCATTATTCTAGAGCATCATAGATTTAATTTAAATTACTAAATTTAATATTTTCAAACATTTAAGAAATTATGGATAAAGTTCCATAAAATATATAATTATTTATTTATATCAATTAATAGGTTAGAAATTATATCTTAATTCCTTAATTGTAGATAATTACTATTTAATTTAAATTATTAAATTAAGAGTAAAATGCACGGATAGTCCCTGTGGTTTTGTAAAATAACACCTACAGTCCCCAACTTTTAGAAATTACACCGGTGCTCCCTGTGGTTTGACAGTTTGTTACTCGGATAGTCTCTGGAGTGGATGGGGGTTAGTTTTCTCAGTGAAGTCGGTGTGAAATGACCTTAATGCCCTTACTGTATTAAAAAAATATTAAAAGATAAAGTTAACTCAAGTGGCCCCACCCCACCCTCACCCCCACCACCTGCAACTTACTTATTAAATGTATGTTCACATGACTGTTAAAACTCGTGAGAAAGTCGATGATACAACCTGTCTTCTAATCGATGGTTCAAATACTTTCATATTTATAAACTTAACAAACATCACAAGTTTTGATCATACATGACACAACATTTTATTTGTATATCAGAAAAGCGTCTTAAAAATATGGTTTTATAATTGTTAAATCTTCGTTATTAACTATTTGATTTTTTATTTACTTAACCCGTGTAATACACGGGGTTATAACCTAGTAAAACAAATGAAGAAAAACATTTTTTTTTTTAAACTTGAAACTAAAATAAACCCAAAGAATCAGTAAAATAATTATTTCAAACTTTTTGTCAAAAAAAAATATTTGAAATTGAAAAACTAACATAATGTCCCATTTTTTAGTATAAATATTTTTAACCAAGGTTAACCATATTTATATATCGAGTTTCAGTAAGTTTGGAAAAAAATGAGAATTGCTTGCAAAAATAGTTGGTTGATATATATAAGAAATAAGATCTGATATTTAGGCTTAATTTTCTTTTTACAATATGTGAATACCAAAGATTTTCCTCTAATTTCTCAATCATATAGAACAGGCATGTGGCATGACACATTAAAAAACCTTATTTATTAGTAGTATAGATACTATATTGTTGTATTATATTGTTTCTCATCATATATAGTATATAAATTATATTTTATTATATCATATTACAAAATGTTGAGTACTAAGGCCAAATCTTGTTACAATGTTGAGTACTAAGGCCAAACATTGCTAACTTTTTATGTTAAGTCTTACTAAAATAACTAAAATGTCGTTTAATTTTTTTTGAACGGTAGATCAACTGGATTTCCAGCTTACTCCAAAGGGCCAGTATATGATGTTTAAACCCTTCATCCCAGGTTCGAATCCCTCCTAGAGGTGTTCTCCCATATTTACATAATTTTGCACTTAGTAGGAATCGAACCTGAGACCTCCCCAGGAGGAAACCACTTAGTGGAAAACCCCTGACCAACTGGGTTATACCATATTGGCAAAAAAATGTCGTTTAATAACTAGGGAGTCTATTTTTTAGTTAATTATATTTGACTAAATTAATTTAAAGTAATGTTTTCTGTTTTAATTATATTTTTTTATAAAATTATATGGATTTGAAGTTTATTATTTATAAAATTATTATTATTTATAACCGTATTCTCTCACGAGTTTTAACTCTACATCCAAACGCTCCTTCTCATATGGACGACGAGGCTTCTTGAAAGTCTTTCCCTCTGGTATATAACTTGGCAATCAATATCAAATACGACTTAAAAAACAAGTCAAAGTTACTGAAAAATAAATCTAGGCTCTAACTATTTGCACACATTGGTAGGCTATCTACACACTTAGGGTTTACATACGCTGCGTAGAGACCTATACGCAGCGTATACGGTTACCTCTATACGCTGCGTATAGGTCTCTACTCAGCGTATGTAAGGGGTAGGTACACGACCAGACAGTCAAACCTAGTACCATGTCAAATCAGTCTGACATACGCTGCGTATGGATCTATACACAGCGTATAGAGGTAACCCTATACGCTGCGTATAGATCCATATGCAGCGCATGTCAGACTGATTTGACACTGATACGATGTTTTCTAGGCACGTGAATAAAGCAATACGGGGAGTAGAGTGCTATACGCTGCGTATTTAAGTGAATTTGAAAGTCTATTTATCCATGCATCTCTGCTTCCCTTCGAATTCATCTCATATTCTGTTTTTCATCTTCTTCTTCAATAGCAAACTAAAATCATTTGTTCTGTTTTTTGTTCAATATTGTTAAAATGTCATCATTTTGGAACGAGAATTATTTCGGTCATCGCTATTCCAACGACACATGGGGAGCAAAGGATGCCAATGAGGGGGAGGAGGTTGTGTCTGGAGTCCCTGTTGATAAAAAAACACAGTTGCTAGACTTGAACAAGACTCCCACTACACCTGTTGATGAACCAAATTACCCGACGCATCAAGTGTATCCGGATTACGGATACGGGTATGAATATCCGTACGTGCAACAAAGTGGATACGGTGCTGAGAATGCACCTGTTGATGAACCATATTACCCGACGCAACAATCGTATCCGGGTTACGGATACGTGGGTGAAAGTGGATATGGTGGATATGGGGGTGAAGGTGGATACGGTGGATACGGGGGTGAAGGTGGATACAGTGGATACGGTAGATATGGGGGTGAAGGTGGATATGGTGGATACGGAGGCTACGGTGGATAAGAAGAATACGGTGGATACGGTTATGAGCCCCGTAACACACCACTGTATGATGATTATGAACCATCTACCTCGGGCAATCCGTTTCAAATAAAGGAGGTATCACATTAATATTTGTATTATTTTTATAATAATTATTATTATTGTTAGAATTATATTGTTATTGTTGTTGTTGTTGTTGTTGTTGTTGTTATTATTATTATTATTTTATTATTATTATTGTTATTATTATTATAATTATTATTATTATTATTATTACTATTATTATTATTGTTGTTGTTGTTGTTGTTGTTGTTATAATGGAGCAGCTAACTGCTCAAAACATGGAGCCACGTATCATATTTCAAACCCTAAGAAAGTAGTTCCCCGACAGCCTGCATGTTCAGAAAGACGTGCAAAATGCGGTACAAAAAAATAGAGCGACTCTGATGGACGGAAATACTCCTATGCAGGCACTGGAAAGCGTGCTGCATGACAACAGATTCATTTACGACACCTGACAGGAACCCAAAACAGATGTCGTAACAGAGATTTTCTTTGTTCATCCTTATTCAATCACTATGTGGCATGCATCCCACACTTGATGTTGATCGACGCGACCTACAAAACAAACATGTACAACATGCCATTTGTCCAGGTTGTGGGTTTGACGTCCACCAACAAGTCTTTTTGTATCACACATGCCGTTATTTGCAAAGAACGAAGGGATAACTACGTGTGGGTGCTTGAGCGGATCAGGTCAATTTTGCATGAATGTATAATGCCGCGTGTGATAGTCACGGATAGAGAGCTTGCCCTAATTAACGCGTGTGCTAAAGTATTCCCGAACGCATCTAGGCTTCTATGCCAGTTTCACATCAAACAAAATATATGTAGACATTGCAAGCAAGGGTTCAATAAAGAAGATTGAGGGAAATTTATGTCGTACTGGCGGAGAGTGTGCGAATCTGCTTCAGAGCCCATGTACAAGTACAACTTGGAGAAACTGTATAACTGACTCGTGGTTGCCAACCGAGAAAGTAAGTGTTCCTTCAACAAACGACTCACCCAATCTATTATATTTTACACACGCTTTTACATTTCATTATTTTATATTTGCAGGTGTCTTTGATTACGTCTACGAAAACTGGCTCAAAGACTATAAAGAAATGTTCGTTTATGCGTGGACCAATAAGTGTTGCAACTTTGGTCAGCGCACCATCAACAGAGTTGAGAGCCAGCACACAAATTTAAAAAGATATATTACGCGCGGGAGTTCATTGGAGCGAATAGCAAGATGCGTCATTGATATAGTTGAAACTCAGTACGATGAAATACAAAAAAGTTTCACCGAGAGCATCAAAAAAATGATGAACCACCACAGACACCCACTGTTGGAAAACCTACGTGGAAGGGTTTCCCATACAGCACTTGATTTGCTGGCAGCAGAGCTCATGAGGAAGCTGGAGGTGTTGCGGACTGCTATACGGCGGCGCCTACGTGACCATGATAGCCCTTTCGTTGGGCTATCATCCGGAGAATGACCGCGGCCGTGTAGGCCCGGCGAAACAGCCAAAGCGGATGGGGATGAACACATTACACGGAATGCAAGTTACCAAAGACTTCCCATGAGGGAAGCGGTTAAAGAAACTGGACGGCACGCAATACGAGCTTACACAGCTGCCGGAACAGTTCCCTCCGGTATTTCCCCCGCACGATCCGAAGGCGCCTGAGCCGCATGAGCCGGCCGCCGCCATTCCGCAGCCACCACCGCCGCGTGGACCACCCGGGGCGCCTCAGTTCCCACGCCATGTTTGGCCCGGTCCTGACCCATCACATCAGCGGCTGCTTCGGTACGCTGAAAGGAACAACTATCTGTTGGAGTGGGTGGCTGCGGAGCTGCGGGAGCGCCGACAGCATGACGGGTTACCTCCACGACCCTTCATTACGGATGCGGAATGGGATCAGCATCAGCAGCAGCAGCAGTAGCCATAGTATTTTATCATTTTATCATTTTGTTATGTATGCACAAACTTTTGCTGTATCAAACTTTCGGTGTACATATAAAACTTTTGCTGTAAACGGTTTAACATGTTCGAACAGTACCCGGGTATTTCCACTTATTTAAGCTATAATATTTTAAAGTTATAGTATTCGAACCGTATATACGCTTTTCAAAATTTTAACATTATACGCTTTTCGACGACATCGACTAAATAAATTAACGACGACGTCGACTAAATAATAAAAAAACATTATATATTTTTAACTCGTTATATATTTTAAGCGAGTTAACGTTGTAACCGGGTGAGAATTTTTACCACAAATAGGCCGAATGTTGAAACAAAATTATGGAAGGTTATATATGCTGCGTATTGACCTATAAGCAGCGTATATAAACCTGGTAAAAATCTGATGCTTCAAACCTACCAAAATGGCCCCAAATTTTCAGATTGTTTATATACGCTGCGTATTGACCTATACGCAGCGTATATAGACTTGTTTTCTATGCAATGATTGGTTATTAGGCACTGAGATCCATGGTTTATCTACGCAGCGTATAGGTCTCTACGCAGCATATAGGGTTAACCCTATACGCTGCGTAGATAAACCCTAATTTTGCTAGAGTTTGCTAGGGTTTGGTGTGCCGATAGGCATACCCTAAATCTATTGTTACAACTTTTTCAAAAAAGTAGCAACATAAACATGTCAGATTACCGCTTCTAGAATTACTTGTTCGGCCAGTAGTAAGTCGTTTTTGTGATTTTTTATTAAATTAGCTGATGTGCATTATAGTATTTTTAAATTGTATTTTGTATATGTTGCAGTTTTAGAAAAAGGTAAGTATCAGGTGTTAAAACTAAGACAATAACTCTTCATTATTAAAAGATTTATGAATCAATTAAAACTAATAAAGAGAATGTTAACAATAACAATGAAGCAAATAATCATTTTATTTACATAAAATATATAATTTTATAAATAATAAACTTCAAATCCATATAATTTTATAAAAAATATAAATAAAACAGAAAACATTACTGTAAATTATTTTAGTCAAATATAATTAACCAAAAAATAGACTCTCTAGTTATTAAAGAGCATTTTAGTCATTTAGTAAAACTTAACATAAAAAGTTAACAAGATTTGGCCTTAGTACTCAACACTGTGGCAAGGTTTGGCCTTAATACTCAACATTGTGACAAATTAGAATGTTAATACCTGATTTTGCAACAAAAAACTATTAGTACCTGACATTGAAATTTGACTTAAACCACAAGAACCAACGATGTAATTTTTTCTATAACAAATGAAGAAAAACAATTTTTTTTTTGAAACTTGAAACTAAAATAAACCCAAAGAATCAGTAAAATAAGAGTTAATTACATAGTTATTCCCTGTGGTTTGCACAAAATAACATACTTAGGTACTAATAGTTTAAAATCACCTTCTAGGGTATTAACTTTTCATTTTGTAATGTTTGAAGGTATTAACTACTAGGGTATTAACATAGTTAGTCCCTGTGTTTTGCACAAAATAACATACTTAGGTACTAATAGAATGTGATTTTAAACCTAAAAATAACGTTAATACCTCCAAATGTTACAAAATGAAAAGTTACTACCCTAGAATGTGATTATAAACTATTAGTAACTAAGTATGTTACTTTGTGTAAACCACAGGGACTAACTATGTAATCAACTCGTAAAATAATTATTTCAAACTTTTTGTCAAAGAAAATATTTGAAACTGAAAAACTAACATAATGTCCCATTTTTTAGTCTAAATATTTTTTAACCAAAGTTAACCATATTTATATATCGAGTTTCGGTAAGTTTGAAAAAAAAATGAGAATTGCTTGCAAAAATAGTTGGTTGATATATCTATACTATCTATTAAAGGAGATTAGAAGCTGATGTCGATTTGCTTACGTGTCAACCAATTGGATATGCCACATAGTCCATGATGATGTCATAATTCGGATATATATATAAATCTATAAATCTAAATTCTAAATAATATAATATATAATACATAATTCAAATTTCAAAATATGGCTCCACTTTCAAATTTCAATACCTCTCTCTCTCTCTCTCTCTCAAAACATACACCTAATCATTTACAGAGAAAAAGAAGAGCACCTGCATCATCTCCTACCCAAAACCATAACATCATCTCCTCTATTTATGTTTAAGCATGTCCGATCCGGCCTCCACTCCGATCTCCGATCCGGCCTGCTCATGCTGCTCTCCATCTCCGATCCAGCCTCCACAATCTCAGGTGCTATCATAATCACTTAAATCAAACTCGAAATTGTACAATTTTAGGGTTTTTGGTTCTTTAATTATGTGTATGTGGGTTGTATATTACTAATTATTATCTGATTTTTGTTGGATTACTCTTGATGATGTTCGACACTGAGAAAAAACTGGGACGACGCGCACTCAGGCAACGTTTTGGCTTTTGATAAGCAATCCTATTTGATTTTGTACTTCTGGCTTTTGATACTCCTGATAACTATCACCCCAGCTCACGGATTTTGTAGTTAGGGTTTCATATGATATCTATTAAGCAGTCTCCTTTAGTGGTTTGATTTATCATATTGCGATTTTATACATGTTTGATTACATGAGCGATTTAATACCTAGTGGTTTTGTTTCTTGGAAACCCAATTAATGGAAGGAGCTTTTGTTACTCAAATAATAGTCAGTAGCTTCAATTATTCAACCAGCTTGGAAGGAGCTTTTTACTGATGAATCCTATCAAAGAGAAGACATCGTTACAATTCAGGTATTGCACTTAGTAATTGTATATGTAATAGACACATATGTGGTTTTTGTTACGTAAGTATGTCTTTCAAAGATTTTTTAATCATACCCTTCACAGATTTATATATATATATATATATTTGTCAATTGGTGATATGGAGTATGAATGTTAGTAATGACTAAAATCATTTTGGAAAAGTATTAAATGACCGAATTTTATATATCATTAAAATACATATAGTGGTTTTCTATATTTTTTGGTGATTATCTTGGTGTGACTTTTTTTGTGAATAAACTTGCAGGTAGGAAGACTATCGATTGATACAACAATCTGTGAAGAGTTTACATGTTTAAGGGTAAGTGGATCAAATACCTTGGTGTTTTTGATAAAACGTTATTAACCATAATGTATGACTAGAGCTGAAATGAAGAACTAAATTATTGATAATGCTAAAGCAAGGACCCATTTGAAATGGGTGTTAATGACCCATTTGAAAATGTTGCAGGGAGATATTTTATCGTTCACTGTTGATGTGAGTTTCTTAATTACATTCTTCTTTCAGTGTTTGATTCATTTTATTGAAGTTATTAAAGTATATTAAAAGTGCTTCTATCATCAACTTTGTTTGAAGGTATTGTTTTGTTCTTTGGTGTAAAGCCGTGTATGACCGGACATGCTAACCGGCCCACACCAGGCCGCCCTAGGCCCAACGTATGAGAGGTAAATCAGCCTCACTCAACGGCAAGGCTATTGGCGCTTAGGATCGGAATCGAACTCTCGACCTTTAACTTTTGGTGCAAATCTGACGCACCCTTAACCACGATGAAACGACAGTTGAAGGTTCAGAAGGATCAGCTAACCAACTATCATGTGTGATGAAGTTTGGTTGATCTTCGGTTTCATCGGTAGATAGAATGAAAGAAGTAGTTGAGCTTATCCTCAGCTTTCCAGAAGAGAATCCTGTGATAGTTTTGTCTGCTATGGGCAAAACTACCAACAAGCTTATAGCGGTTTGTGCAATCATTAATATATATTAAATTGAAATTTTATCTCTTTTTACAAGAAGGTTTAAAGTTAAATATTTGTTGTATCATAAAGGCTGAAGAAAAGGCTGCAAGTTGTATTTCGGATGTGTTTGAAATCGATGAGTTGAGTTTTGTGAAAGAACTGAACAACAGGTAAACATCTGGATTAATATAAAGTTACAGACATTAGTTTATGCTGATTGTGCATTGGTGTATATATGCAGGACAGTGGATGAGCTTGGTTTAGACAGATCAATTATTATCGTTAAGCTTCCACTATTTATTAAATCATTAAAGAGTTTTCTACTTAAATAATGAGTTTAATACCCATAATGAGAATGATTGCTTGCTCATTTGGTAGATATGGAGCATGCATTTGTCAATTGGTGATATGGAGTATGAATTTTAGTAATGACTAAAATCATTTTGGAAAAGTATTAAATGACGGAATTTTATATATCATTAAAATACATATAGTGGTTTTCTATATTTTTTGGTGAATATCTTGGTGTGACTTTTTTTTGTGAATAAACTTGAAGGTAAGAAGACTATCGATTGATACAACAATCCGTGAAGAGTTTACATGTTTAAGGGTAAGTGGATCAAATACCTGGGTGTTTTTGATAAAACATTATTAACCATATTGCATGACTAGAGCTGAAATGAAGAACTAAATTATTGATAATGCTAAAGCTATATTATAATATGCTAATCAGGTAAAAGTAATAGTTTTGCTTAAATGATAGGTATTACTAACAAGTTTTTTTTTATTATCTTTTTTGAGATAGAGGGTTATTTTAGTCAGATCTTTTTACCATGTACCTTACACCTAATCGGAATATGTACAACAATCTCAAGTTATGTTTGTACAAACATGATCAGGATCAGGGGGCGGGGAAAGGCATCAGGAAGATAAATTATAGTTGAGATTTATCATACACGCCGGGGTAAGCATACAATTAGTTGCACTTTAATTATCAAGTTTACAATGCTTCTTTGTTTTTTTTTTTTGTTCTGGTTTTTATATCAAAGTGTTCCTCCAGCTGCAAACTACGCTTTTAGCGTTTTCTCATGAACTTGCAGATTTCTATAATGGCTTGCTTAACATTCCGTTTGATGTTGCTTCTGTTTGTTGTATCATTTGCATTTTGAGTTTATTTGATGCAGAGCATCTAAGATATCTTTTATTAATTCAAATTTTATTTTCCTAATCTTTTTTATGTTGATTCATATTTGATAAGTATTGTGGTTGAACTATAAATAAGTGATTTAGGGTTTATTGTTAGTTAGTTTTTTATTGAATTTTATTGAAAGAACTTTGTTCTTGAACCTTTTGGTTTGTATTTATCGTCATTGATTACTAATCGTTCTTGAGCAATTTGATCGCACGCGAAACTCCAAATGAGTTAGAGGTTTTAATAGCTCACTTGAGATGGTAACTTGAACTTATTCCCAATTTGAAACTGTGTCATTGTTATATATTATCTTTGATTTTTTTAAAATAAAGTTGCTGAGTTATGTAGGTGTTAGTAGCTGCAATGATGAAGGAAAAAAGAACTGTTGAAGCTTTAACAATGAATTATCATCACGGAGCTGGTATGGAAGTATGTATTGACTTTGACTTTTGACCCTTTTTTTGGTCATGTCAAGCTAGATAATAAAAGCAAGGTTTTAATAATCTTGATAAAGTTCGGATAATGGCATAATGCATCTTATACATCATAATTTCTACATTTAAACCCATATAAAATTTGATGACATATTTGAATTTTTGATTAAATTCCTGAAATTTTAGCTTTTTAATAATAGGGTTTTGTACTTTTGTTTGTTACATCTACAAATATTATGTTGTGAAATTTGATCATAAATATGTATTTGTACATATTTACTGATGTTTTTTTTTTTCATTTGTGGGAAAAGTTTCAGATTGTTGATCAATGTGAGTGGATAAAATAGCATATCTTTGTGTTCCGTAGCTGAAAATTTGGATTAAAAAGAAAGTATTTTTATTGGATCTTTGAACATTGTTGTGAAAGTTTTAAGAAGAATGCTGGAAACTAAGCTCTATTCTTCTAGAATCTTCTCACATTTCCGTGAAGATTATGGCGATGAAGAGCTTTCTGTTCTTCCAAGGCATACGAAGGTTATAGTTACCGGAAATAACCGAACAAGGTCGGTTTTTGTTGGTCTTCAAGGCACTGTGAAGAAAGCTGTTGATCTTGGTGGCTGGCATTGGCTGGTATTTTCTTTTACTCATTTTGTTTTTATTTATTTTGGTTTAATTTGACATACTTATGTTAGTTTGAATCTTTTAACAATATAAATGAACAAGAAAAAGAAAAACTGAGCTTATATTGGAACTGATTTAATATTTTTAGGGAAACATTCATTCAAATCCTACAAAGGAACATCTAGTTAATGCTATCCAAAAGCATTTTGCTTCACATGTATCTTATACATACGCATACAAGAAAAACTTGAATTAATTTATGGTTTATGGTGATATTATGAAACTGATTTATGTGTGTTTTTCATGCAACAGCAAGTGAGTGAAGTGGAAGTGATAATGGAGTTCATTCATAAAGATATGTAACTAAACGCAAACAATTTAAATGATATATTATAATCTGTTTTTTAGTATTTTATTTCGATCGTTATTAAACCTACCCGTGTGTTCACACGGGTATTACAACTAGTATAAGAAATAAGATCCGATATTTAGGCTTAATTTTCTTTTTACAATATGTGAATATCAAAGATTTCCCTCTAATTTCTCAATCATATAGAACAAGCATGTGGCATGACACATAAAAAACCTTATTTATTAGTAGTATAGATACTATATTGTTGTATTATATTATTTATCATCATATATAGTATATAAATAATATATTATTATATCATATTACACAATATTATATCAAATTACATCATATCATATCATATTATAGCATACTACGTTATATACTTCACATTATGTTACACTATATAATATCGCATCACATTACGTTATGATACTATTTTATAGCCCTGTGTGTTACACGGTATAACGAATAAAACCAAATGATGATATAACAATTCCCATTATAGAAAAACGACATATTGTTTGAATATCATAAAAACAAGATAGTGTTTGCAAAAATCGTCTTCTTGATCTTTAGAAGTAAAGTATTCAACACTCACGGACAATAAAATATGAAGGTACACATTAAATTTTACAAATCTCTAAAAACTTCTTTATACACGACATTTGTAGTTTTGTTTGTAACTAGTGGGTTACAGCCGCGCTTCGCGGCGGGGCGACCCGATTTTTGATTTGATATAGCAGTCGATAGAGAAAACTTACAAAATAAAGTCGTGATAAGTACAAAAGTATGTCGACACGTGTTTTACATCGACCGGAAAACTCGATTACAAAAGTACTTAGAAAGTTAAAGGGTTGTCAGTGTCAATGCTAAAAGTTGAGAAAATACAAAAAAAAAATTATGTCGAAATAAAAGTCAACTTAAGTTTATATCGACACGTAAATAAAAATAAAGACGTAAAAATCGATTAAAAAGTATTTAGAAAGTTAAGAGGTTGTAAGAGTCAATACTGAAAATTAAAGGTTAAAAGTAAAAAACTAAATAAATAAAATAAAATAAAAAGCAAAAAGACAAAAAAAAAATCACCGACTACAAAAGTATTTAGAAAGTTAAAGGGTTGTCAGTGTGAATACTGTGAATACAGAAAGTTGAGAAAACACAAAAGAAAATTATGTCGAAACGTAAATCAACTTAAGTTTATATCGACACGTAAATAAAAATAAAGACGTAAACTCGGTTAAAAAGTATTTAGAAAGTTAAGGGGTTGTAAGAGTTAATACTAAAAGTTAAAGGTTAAAAATAAAAAATAAAACAAAAAGACAAAGCTAAAGACAAAAAAAAAACAAAAAGACAAAAACTACTGTAGCACTATTCATCCCAATGTTTCAAATTAATACATATATATGAATTTGACCACCCTAATCAAGTATCTATAGCTTGAGGCCATTTCTACTTTTTACGCAGGCCATGTGTAAATGGGTCATACTTTTTCTTAAAGCGATTGATATCAAGAATGTCCTCGTTGATAATCAGGTTGGTAATATGGAAAGAGTTTGAAATGCCAAGACGTCCTACAAAAACAAATAAATTATTTAATTTTAGATTCAAGTATAAGAAGACTTGAAAAGAACTTTCAAACCCTCATGAATCAAAATGAAGTATTATCAGTATTATCACCACAGTAGCCTCGTCTTGGAGTGTCAAAAGATAATCTAACATATGTTCAGCCATATGAGTCCCATAAAGTTAAACGTGTGGTTCTTTGCCTGTAATAAACAAGTAATAATTTTCATTAATTACTGTTCTAAATCAGCCGACGGAGTGCAACGTTACCTGGTCATTCTGTCGGTTTTAAGAGCCTTCGGAAACCGCAAAGAAAGACCGTTCTGAGTAGAGTCCTTTTTGTGTACAGTGTACGTAAAGTTGGGTCCTTCCCAACCATGATAAAACTATATGCTACTGCATTAGATAGACATGTGAAAAGTTGACTTATTAACCATATAGATATGCAAAACTGAGAAACAGCCGCAATAGGTACATACTCATTTTCTATTTATATTCTTTTCAGTTTTGGGAGTTTCTATGATTCCTGTATAGTTTATGGTACAAAAGCAACTCCACATAAATCAAGAAATTCAATATATTTTCTTACTTAGCCACCAATATCAAAAAATTAAAAGCTCAGTAGAGTGGTAACTATTAATAGTATTTGGTATCTTATATGAAAGCTTAAGGGATAAACATGTAAAACTAACTTACAAGCCACAAGGACAAGAGTGAGCAACTTCCAGATGCGAGTGAGTTGTTTTCACTACTATCGATACGTTCCCACCAGGTCAACTTGTACATACCCTGATCATTAGCAAAAGGTTTAGACGGATGATGGTGGTAATGCATGATGATCAAGTGTAATAATGTTTAAAATGTCAACAAACTTCTATATAAGAGCTTTTACCATTTGTGTTGTCTCAACCAGTGATATCATGATAAGAGCCAGTGATGTTCAACCAGTCAAATCTTACATACTCCTAAATTAGAGCAAATAAATAGTAATATACTCTTTGCTTAGGATTGAAACCAATTTCTTGAAATGGTTTATTAGATTTAGATTAGATATTATATATATATATATATATAGAGAGAGAGAGAGAGAGGGGGGGTTCAAGTGAAAACTCTTTTTATCGCGAGAACTAGAAAACAAACTAAAAAACCCTAAAAGACATACCAAAATATTTTTTTACAGTTTTTTTATTAAAAATCTCTATTTTTTATATATATAAAAAACTATTTTTCAAACAAAAAAAATATTTGTAATGCACATGTGTATTATTACACACGTGCACTGATGCGTGTGAAGTGTTATATATTTTAGGTGTATATTTTTAAGCCCCTTTAACACTTATTTTTAGCCAAGTTTTAAATTTATAAAACACGATATTTCACTAACACTAAACACACATATGGGCAAGTGCATCCATCGTGAGGGTAGTATAGTGTTGGTAAGATACCGAGGTCGTCCAAGGACACAAGAGCTTTTAGTACCGGTTTATCCTCAACGTCTAATAAAAAATAAAAAGGTTTAGAAAAATGTTTTAAACTAAGAAAAGTAAAAACTAACTAAAATGCTGAAAATAAAAATAAAATAAAAACAGATAGACAAGATGAATCACTTGGTTCCGACTCGTATCTAGTGTAACCTTTGATTATTTCCGCACTTTTGCACGTAATTAAGAGATTATCTTAGTTATTGTAGTAGGCCCCTCTTTTGAAGGTGACGTTACCCTCACCCCATTAGTTTGAGTCAGCAAGGATACAATCCTAAAAGGGTGGATTATTGGAAGATAATTAATTAAGTTATTAATGCAATATTATGGTAGGCCCCTCTTTTGGAGGTGACGTTACCCTCGGCTAAGTAGTCTGAGTCAGCAGGGATACAGTCCTAAATAGCCGGGTTATAGTATTAATAGTAGTTAACTTATGAGGGGATCAAAGAGTTTGGACCCCCGCCATCCAATACCGTGAAGTATTGAAGGAGGTCCTACTAAATTTGACCCAGGTCCATTGCAGGACCTCTAAACGCTGAACAATGGCAAGACCTTTACCAAACCGTTCCCTTAACCCCCGACCAGGTAGCCAACATACCTCCATATAGACCGTGGAGATATGAATGGTGAAAATCTTTTATTTTATATAGACAGTAAAATAATGTCAAGACACCACGGACAAACGATAAGGAAAGATCACCTTCAACATAAGAAACTAGTTATTAAAGTCATTATTACAAAACCAAGTAAAAAGTGCGAAAAGATTAGAAATAAAAAGTATTACACTAGACACTTTGTCTTCACCAAGTGATGTAAGAGACTTAGGCAAACATGGCCTTGATTGTCAAGAACTCTTACGATCAATCTTGGATCCCGAGACGACTCACACACTCTATGATGGACAATGGATGATGGTGGTGGATGATGGTGTTATAGTGGTGGTGGGTGGTGGGTGAAGTGTGAGAGAGGTGGTGTGCCAAGGGATGGTTTGAGCTTGAGCCAAGCACTTCTATTTATAGGCTGAACAGAAGCTCGGGCACGGCCCCGTGTCCAGTGGGCACGGCCCCGTGTCCACATCCTTCTCTTTCTTCATTAAATGCAGCTTTGTCTTATTAGTTGACCACGCCCTCGTGTCCGCTGAGCACGACCCCGTGTGCAGAAGAATCTTTGTACTATGAAGATTTGCCTGGATTGTGCGAATCTTATAGTTGACCACGGCCCGTGTCCGCTGAGCACGGCCCCGTGGTGGGCAATAGAAGCTTCTACCACTTTGTCTTTTCTGCTGACACTTGGGCACGCCCCCGTGCTGGCTGACCACGGGGCGTGTTCAGGCTTCTGATCTCTTGTTTTGCTTGGAAAGATGCTGTCGTGGGGTCGGGCATGTCACATTCTGTTCCTTTTCTTGTATTTATGTTAGATTTTGATGTCTTTTTAAGCTCATTTAATCCTGAAAATACAAAAGGAAGACAAAAGCACACTTTTTCCAACATTAGTACTAAAAAGGGGTTAGTTTTATGCCTCATTTGATGAAATTTATATGTTACATTTTGAGCACATCAAATACCCCCACACTTGAATCTTTTCTTGTCCTCAAGCAAAACTCTTTAATTTGTGGCTATTACACTCCCAAATGGAATGGGTAGAGAAGAAGGTTTTTGGGCTTGTCGTAGAGTGTCGGGATTTCCAAGATTCTTTATTTAATTTTATTTTTATTTACTTACATTCCTATTCGTCATGATTTATTTAAAACTTTTCATAAGAGAAATTACTTATTAGGGCATAACATGCCTTTGTAAAATTCTATTTATATACAAGTTCACATACCTCACGGGGATCACTCAACACTCGGCCGAAAATGTATTTTTGTGGATCACTCGAGAGCGGCATGGAACTTACTCCTACCATAGGCTTGCCAAGCAATCAATCCTCCTCCTTTTTAACTTATATACCTTTGTAAATATCAAGAGGACTTTGTGGGTAAAGGGTTAGGCTTGGGTTAAAGGTAGGTGGTTGGGTTGGTGGTTAGTGGTTAGTAGAAAAAGGCGAAAAGCGTAACAAGTGTCGGTTTTCGTAAGACTTTTTATTTTTGTAACTTTTATTTTGATGAAGCTATTTATTCAAACAAAGTTATTTTTGATGAACTTGTTTATTTATTTTCTTTTGCCTCATCATCAACACAAATAATTTTTTTTTTCAAAAGTCATATGAAGAACCGAACTTGTTACTAAAACAAAGGGTTAAAAATGAAAAAGGTTTTGGTGGGTAAAAAGGGTGTTTGGTTTGGGTTATGAAATGAAAAGGTTTAGGCTCAAAGGGGCTAACTAGGGGGATTTTGGGTAGGTGGTAAAAAAAAAGAAAAAATAATGGTGTAGAAATAAAAAAAAAAAAAAAAAGGTTAATCCTAATGCCTCCATCATTTACTTACTCAGGTTTAAGTTGGTAAGGACTGTGAGTGTATCGTCATGGCAAGTTCTAGAGTCGTAAGAACCAAGCGGCTATTCACACAAGAAACGAAAATGAGCATTTAGTCAAATAATATGTAAGTGTTTGCTCAATAAAGGCTCAAAACTCACTTTTGTGGGAATGGGTTTTTATGTGATCAAGTATATATAATCAAATTTTAACTAAGCTTGTTATGCCTTTTCATAACTTTCTTATGTTGGTTCTTTTTATCACGACGCTATCGGTTGTAAATTCGTAAAAATATAACCTTTTTGAGAACTTGAATTTCCCGAGTTAAACCTAGACAAGTAAAAAAATATGAAAATTTTTGAAAAAAAAAAAATTGGGGTGATTAGCGGTTCCAATAGAGTTTTGTGTAAGGCTTGTATTTAGGACTTGCAAGATTCAAGGTTTTAGCATCCCCCCCACACTTAAATTACACATTGTCCTCAATGTGTCCCAAAAATAAGTTTTTAGGTTGATTGAATGTGTAAAAGGTGTGAAAAAGCAAAAGTTTTGTGTTACTGGGCGCTGAACACGGCCCCGTGTTATCCGGGCACGGCCCCGTTTTCAAGTGCCAGTAACAAAATTAAAACAAGAGAAACAGAAGTCTGGACACGGGGGCGTGTTGGGTGAACACGGCCCGTGTCCAGTTACCTGAACTGGGTCTTTTTCTGCAGACAGTGCAGCACGGGGCCGTGTTGGGTGGACACGGCCCGTGCCGAGCTTACTGTAAACGAAGAAATTTGTTGGACGGTTCTGTTTTCCTGTATGGAGTGCTGGTTCAAGTTTCCCTTGCATCCTTTGCCATCTCAAGTGTGTTTTATTCCTGAAAATTAAAACTAACTAGAAAACAAGAAAATTAATCTAATCTAAACTAAGGATAGTTCCGTGGAATGCCTCCATGGTGCGCCACGTTTATAAGGGTCCTTGGCTAGACCCAAAGCCTGGTCACATGTTACCCAAGTGGGATGTATTGCATCCCATGTTACACCGTCGGAGAGCGTCATCCAAGCTTGAGTCTATGACCTTCATGTATTTGACCGGGTCTTCTTCCTCTACTTTCTTTCCACATTCAAACTTCACTTCCTCATCCCCAAACTTCAATGTTAACGTTCCGTCATTCATATCCACCACTGCTTGGGCGGTGGCTAGAAATGGCCTCCCTAGGATGAGAGGGACATCGGTGTCTTCTTCCATGTCTAAGATGACAAAGTCGGTTGGAAAAACGAAGTTGTCTATCTTGACCAGCAGATTTTCAGCGACACCTTGTGGAAATTTGACGGACCTGTCGGCGAGTTGTATGCTCATCTTTGTAGGGCTTGTTGCTCCTAGGCCGAGTCGTTTGAACATTGACGTGGGCATGAGGTTAATGCTAGCCCCAAGATCGGCTAATGCATTACGAACGAGAGACTTCCCAATCGAGCAAGGAATTGTGAAGCTCCCGGGATCGATTTTCTTTTGTGGAAGTTTGTTGAGTACTAAAGCGGAGCATTCTTCGCCTAAGTTAACTAATTGCAATGATTCAATTTTCCTTTTGTGAGTGAGGAAATCCCTCATGAATTTTGCATATTTAGGCATTTGGGTTAGGACCTCAATAAATGGAATATTAACATGCAATTGTTTTAGTAAACTTTTGAACTTTGCGAATTGCTCATCGGTCTTTTGACGATTCAACCTACCGGGGTATGGAATTGTAGGAGTCTTAGTGGGCTCTTGATTTGGTGAAGAAGCCGTTTCTGGTTGAGGTGTAGGTGAAGTCATGTTTTGGTGTTGACTTCCTTCAACTGGTGGTAACGGTGCATCCTCGGGACCCACGGTTCGGTTTCTCAAAGTGATGAGGTGTACTTGCGCCTTTGGGTTGGTTTCGGTATTACTCGGTAACGCGCCTTGTGGTCTCTCGGAGAAATTTTGAGCTAGTTGATTTAATTGTTTTTCAACGTTTTGAATGCTAGCTTGTTGATTTCTAAAATTCGATTCTATTTGTTGAAATCGATCTGAGTTTTTCTTTTCGGTGTCGGAGATGAGGCGAGATACGGTATCTTCAAGCCTTTCTCTTCCACCTTGTTGTTGAGAGAAATTTTGTGGTTGTTGAAAATTAGTTCGTTGGTTTTGTTGGTTACTACTATTGCCGGGATCTCTCCAACCAAGATTTGGGTGGTTACGCCATCCTTGGTTGTAGGTACCCGTTGGAGGACCCGATGGCCTAGGTCTATTATCAATGTAGTTTACCGTTTCTGCTTGTTCGTCTAATTCTTTCATACAACTCCAATTTTCATGTGACCCACCACACCCTTCACAAGCCATAACCGAGGCCGTTTTTGTCATTTCTAACTTTTTGATTTTCGAAGAGAGGGCCTCGATTTGGGCTTGTAAAGAGGTGCTTTCATCAACCTTATGGGCGCCCGGGGCAATAGATTTATTACCTCGGGGAGTGTGCCATTGAAAATTGGTTTGAGAAATTTCCTCAATTTGATTATATATTTCATTTGGGCGACGATTACCTAAAAGTCCCCCGGAGCTTGAATCAAGTGTAACAACTCTCATCAAAAAGTACTAATTATTACTTTAATTAACCAATAGGAAACCCTAATTGAGAAACTCAAGTAATTCTGAACAAACCCTAAAATTTTTAGAATAAACGGAATCAGGATCAGGGCCCCTAAAACTCAGGGGGGGTAAACCCTAGTTGGTATTATCTTAACAGTTTTACGTGGAAATTGAATTTGAACGAATTGTCGACTCACCTGAGCTAGTTGGACACGTGCCTACCCTACTCTAAAATGTCACCTCTCGCGCCACGCGACGGGAACAGGAAGACCTGTCGCGACACGCGACAGGGACCATTTTTCAGCTTTAAATAGTCGGCTGTGGGACTTGATTCCTGGCTTCAGAACGACGTAAAACTTCGAAATATACACTGAGTTATGCTCTGTTTATCACAATTAACACACACGGATCACTAATCGACACCGCAATCAGGGTATTAATTCGATCGCTATTACGATTCATTTTCCGATCGATCAATATACTCAATGGATGTTTAAGTACTGCCCACATTAGGGTTTATGCTTTGTCATTCGTCGTTAATTCGATGGATGTTTAAGTATCGCACTTTGTCATTCGTTGTGAGGATTGATCTCGTGAGTTATCGTAAATGCTGTATTGATTACTAACCCAGAATTGTGTGCCTGTTATTAATTTAGGTTAAAAGGCTAATCAGTAGGCTAAACTATGCCCGTATAAATCTGCAATGTGAGTCATTCTCTTTTTATCAACTATTTTACAATACCTCAAATTATTTTTAAGGTTATAATTGCAGGGACTAAGTTGTGGATATCTTGAATTACTGGCTAGTGGGGTATTGTGCACATTACTAATTTTCTCCCAGTTAGGTTCATTGACCTACTCGGGATAATCATTGTTAGGTTCATTGACCTACAGAGATAATCATCACTATTTAGGTTCATTGACCTAATAGTGGTATGACCATCGTCACCATTGTGACATGTCACCATTGTGACAGAACACCAGATAAAAATAAGATAGAAGCCATTGTAATTGCTCTTATGCTGTAATTAATAACTATGCATCATTATGCAAAATAGAATGATTCACTCAGTATTTCCGGCTGACAAAACCTTTTTCAAACATGTTTCAGGTGATATGTTATGATCTAGGGGAAAAGTGCCATAAAGCACTACAAGCTCAAGGAAGTGGCTCAAGATAAAAATAAAGAAACATGTTTTGTAAAATAAAAAGGTTTCTTACTAAAATCAAATGATTGTAAATTACCGGGGTTTTATCCCGAGTTGTGAAATAAAATAATCGTGAAATATTTCAGTTTTAAAAAGATCCTGATGAAAACTTCCGCTGTTAAACTCAATTAATTAAATACCACGGGATTTCTGTTCCGCGGCTCCTGAAACGGGTCAAACCGGGTCGGGGGCCGTGACAGAAAAAGGTGGTATCAGAGCCACTGATCGAGCCACTGATTTAAGCCAATTAAGTATTTAGAAAATACTTAATTTTTGTTAATTGCTATTTTGTGATTATGTGTTTTATTATCTAACTAATTTTGTACAGTATGGGCAGATCTTTATATGTTAACCACTGTAGCAATAAATACAAATCTTTAAGTATTCTAACTCAAAGTTTAGCACCTTTATTTATTTACAGTTTAGAAACCTTATTCAGTAAATAAATAAATTCATAAATAAAACCTAGTATGTTTTCATATTCGGTTGTTTCATAGTTACCCAATATGAAATAATATTTAAAGGTTTTCTATGAAATTTGATATAATTTTTAACTTAGTAATTATGTGTATTTTGCATAAACAGCATGAGTAACTTGTCTGACGCCCTTCAGAATTTAAATTTCTATCCGGTAAGAATAGAGGTTTCCAGAGATTTCGATAGGTATATATCAGATATAAAAGAACCTATAGAATTCAACGCTTTACCTCTCGAGAAACCCAAGCCTAAGAAAATGGAAATTGGGGAAAGCTCTAGGCAAATTGCGGGGTTACCATCTCAGGAAGAGCTAGATTTTATAATGACAAGCTATAATACTATTAAGCCTGTTAATGAAAATGTTTTTATTCACTCTTTTGAAACACAACTACCAATAAACTTAGAACCAGCTATTCCAAACCCTTCAATCCACACGCAAATAGACGAATGGTTGACTAATGAAATACAGTTACAAAACCATCCCTATAAGCTTTTTCCTCAGTTCAATCCAGAACCTTTACCAAATTCACTAATGAGTAACGAGAATATGGCTAAACTCCGCCACTTTGGTGAAGAACTAATGGATACTGGGAATAGGATCCAAGAGATTGGGGGACAGATCTCCTGGAAAATACGATGAGAGTGAACGCCGTTACTAGAATATCATCTGACAAAGGATAGGGAATTTATGGAACTATGGTGGTGTAATAGTAATAGTAAAATCAGTATTTGTAAAATAAATAATACAATGGTTGTCTATAGAAGCATAATCTATAAAACAAATGAAATTTTAGAAAGTTACAGTTTTGTTTGTATATTCGTTTACGTGATTATGTGCAATTAATTGTGACATTAGATTATTTCTTTTATACTAATTATTTATCTATAAATTAGATATCAGATGGAAAACGCTAATAATGAACCAGTTAATGAGGTTAATCAATCTGAGCAACAACCGGGGGACCAATATGTGACTAGGCAAGATATAGAAAATATCGTTGCTCAAGGGATAGCCAACGCTATTCCAGCAATAGTTACTCAAGGGATAGCCAACGCTATTCCAGCAATTGTTGCTGCTATTAAAAAATCCAATCGAACCGCAACAAATCGTTCCTAGCAAACGCATTTCTGAAAATAACTTCAATAATAGCGTAAATGGATGCGGTAATCATGTTAATCATGATAGTGAACCACGGCAAGCTCCTCCTCCTAAGAAAATGAAAGCTGCAACGCCTGGTTGCACTTACAAAGAATTTCTTGCTTGTAAACCCACTGAGTTTGCAGGCAATGAAGGAGCTACTGCGGCACTACGTTGGTTAGAGAAAACCGAGGCAGTAATTGCCATAAGTAAATGTGCTCAGGATGATCAGGTCATGTACGCGTCAAACCTTTTCAAAGAAGGGGCGCTAGAATGGTGGAATACGGTGTTACAGGCTAAAGGAAGAAATAGGGCTTATGCCATGAAATGGGAAGAATTTAAGAATCTTGTAGAAAGAAAATTTTGTCCTGAATATGAAAAAGATCAAATGGCAAATAAGTTTCTAATCCACCGGATGGTGGATGTAGATTGTCGAGGGTATACTTCGACATTCTTCGAATATGCTAGAGTGGTACCAACGCTGGCTTCGCCAGAACCGGTACTCATTTCTCGTTATATTTGGGGATTGATTTCCGAAATCCGTAATATCGTCAAGGCTGCGAAACCTCGCACAATTGATGATGCAGTGGAATTAGCCAATACTCTGACTGACGAGCTAGTACGGACAAGAGAAGAAAATAGAAGGAAGGAAGTAGCCCAAAAGATTACCCAAGAATTCCGTTCGGGTAACCATAACAATTTCAAGAAAGGAAGGAATGGGCAATCTACCACTAGTCCATTTTGCAATTTTTGAAAAAGGAAGCATTTTGGAAGATGTAAAGGATATTGCAATTTTTGCAAAATTCCGGGGCATCAAGAAGAAGACTGCAGGAGGAAGAAATTTTCAGTCTGCTACAACTGTGGAGAAGCTGGACATCTTAGGCCAGATTGTCCAAAACTGAACAAACCATCTGACAATAAAGCCAAACCTGCAGAAGGAGCAAAAAGGAATATAAGAGCCTTCCAGCTGACTACTCAAGAAGCCGAGATGATCCCAGATGTAATAGCCGGTACGTTCTGAGTTCACAACGTTTACACAAAAGTATTATTTAACTCTGGTGCAAACCAAAGTTTTTATAAATACTTCATTCTGTCAAACTCTTAACTTACCTTTAACCAGCATTAGGCAAATTTCTACAGTAGAAACGGCAGATGGGAATTCAGTTAAAATAAATAAGGTTCTGCAAAACGTAGAAATAGAAGTTTTAAGTCATAAATTTTCTGCAACCATATTGGTTGAATTCGATGTTATGTTAGGAATGAAATTGATTAGTAAACAACTATGCTCGAATTATCTGCGATAGGAATTCCATATAAATTTATGTAACCACTGGAGAAGTAATAATGATTACAGGAGATAAGCCATATAAACCCATAAAGTTCATATCAGTAATGAAAGTTGCTAATTATGAACGAAAGCAAGGAATAGTATATATGATTTCAGTAATCATTAAATACTAAAGATAAAGAACTTAAGGAATTTCTGTAGTTTCAGAATACCCAGATATATTCCCAGAAGAGTTACAGGGTTACCACCAGATAGGGAGGTAGAATTTAGGATTCATCTAATTCCAGGAATTATACCGATAAGTCAAGGCACCTTATCGGTTAGCACCCACAGAAATAGTAAAACTGAAAAAGCAATTAGATGAATTACTAAGTAAAGGTTTCATACAACCTAGTTTATCCTCGTGGGAGGCACCAGTGTTGTTTATTAAGAAAAAGGATGGTTCGATGAGAAAGTGTATTAATTATAGGGAATTAAATAAGGTTACAAATAAGAATCGATATCCATTACCTAGAATTGATGATCTATTTCGATCAATTCTAGGGAAATAGATATTTTTCTAAAAGATCGATTTACGTTCAGGATATCATCAATTGAAAGTACAAGAGGAAGACATACCTAAAACTGCTTTCAGGACTAGGTATGGTCATTACGAGTTTACAGTCTTGCCCTTTGGGTTAACGAATGCACCTGTAGCATTCATAGACATGATGAATAGTATCTGTAAATCATATTTGGATAAATTGGTATTTATATTCATCGATGATATACTTATTTATTCAAAAAGTCAGGACGAACATTGTCAGCATTTGCATATACTCTTAACTCTGTTAAGAAAAGAAAAGCTTTACGTCAAATTTTCGAAGTGTGAATTTTGGCTGCCAGAAGTGCAATTTCTAGGTCATATGGTGAATCATGAACGTATTCACATAGATCCTGATAAGATAGCAGCAGTTACTAAAGATTTCGCAATCCGCAAGGGAAATTAGGAGTTTTGTAAGTTTAGCCGGTTACTATAAACGGTTTATTAAGGATTTTTCCAAGATAGCTATACCATTAACTAAGCTAACCTGTAAAATAGTTAAGTTTGAATGGGGACCCAAACAAGAAGAAGCCTTTAGGATCTTAAAGCATAAATTAACAAATGCCCCACTCCTAGCCTTACTAGAAGGAACAGAAGATTTTAAAGTATATGGTGATGCTTCAAAGCTAGGATTTGGATGTGTGTTAATGCAACGCAAAAAGGTAATTGTGTATGCATCAAGACAATTGAAAAGGCACGAAGAAAACTATACCACTCATGACTTAGAATTGGGAGTCATGATTTTTGCCCTTAAGATTTGGAGACATTATCTGTATGGAAGTAAGTTTACTGTTTATACGGATCATAAGAATTTAAGATATATATTTGGGCAAAAAGAATTAAACATGAGACAAAAGAGATGGATGAAAATCCTAAGTGACTACGACTGTGATATTCAATATCACGAAGAAAAGGCTGAAGACGGCTAGAGATCGCCAGAAGAGTTATACAGATAATGGACGAAAGCCGTTGGAATTTCAAGTAGGAGACAAAATGCTATTGAAAGTATCTCCTTGGAAAGGAATTGTTAGATTCGATAAAGAAAGGAAAGCTAAGTTCAAGGTACTTAGGACCATTTCCAGTGATCCAACGTATAGGACCAATTGCTTATCGTTTACAACTACCAGGAGAGTTAGCAGGAGTACATGATGTATTTCATGTATCCAATCTCAAGAAATGTCTATCAGACGAATTTTGATAGTACCTCTCCAAGATATAAAGGTAAACGAAAAATTTAAAATTTGTAGAGAAGCATCTTCAGATAGAAGATAGAAAAATAAAAATTATCAAAACACAAACTATTAATGTTAGTTCAAGAAAAGTGGGATTCAAAGATAAGACTCTAAATACACTTGGGAACTGGAATCGGAAAAGAAGCGAAAGTATCCTCAATTATTCTAGTAAATCTCGAGGACGAGATTTTTATTAAGGTAGGGAGAATGTAACAACTCTCATAAAAAAGTACTAATTATTACTTTAATTAACCAATAGGAAACCCTAATTGAGAAACTCAAGTAATTCTGAACAAACCCTAAAATTTTCAGAATAAACGGAATCAGGATCAGGGCCCCTAAAACTCAGGGGGGGTAAACCCTAGTTGGTATTATCTTAACAGTTTTACGTGGAAATTGAATTTGAACGAATTGTCGACTCACCTGAGCTAGTTGGACACGTGCCTACCCTACTCTAAAATGTCACCTCTCGCGCCACACGACAGGAATAGGAAGACCTGTCGCGACACGCGACAGGGACCATTTTTCAGCTATAAATAGTCGGCTGTGGGACTTGATTCCTGGCTTCAGAACGACGTAAAACTTTGAAATATACACTGAGTTATGCTCTGTTTATCACAATTAACACACACGGATCACTAATCGACGCCGCAATCAGGGTATTAATTCGATCGCTATTACGATTCATTTTCCGATCGATCAATATACTCAATGGTTGTTTAAGTGTTGCCCACATTAGGGTTTATGCTTTGTCATTCATCGCTAATTCGATGGATGTTTAAGTATCGCACTTTGTCATTCGTTGTGAGGATTGATCTCGTGAGTTATCGTAAATGCTGTATTGATTACTAACCCAGAATTGTGTGCCTGTTATTAATTTAGGTTAAAAGGCTAATAGTCATTCTCTTTTTATCAACTATTTTACAATACCTCAAATTATTTTCAAGGTTATAATTACAGGGACTAAGTTGTGGATATCTTGAATTACTGGCTAGTGGGGTATTGTGCACATTTCTAATTTTCTCCCAGTTAGGTTCATTGACCTACTCGGGATAATCACTGTTAGGTTCATTGACCTACAGAGATAATCATCACTATTTAGGTTCATTGACCTAATAGTGGTATGACCATCGTCACCATTGTGACATGTCACCATTGTGACAGAACACCAGATAAAAATAAGATAGAAGCCATTGTAATTGCTCTTATTGTGTAATTAATAACTATGCATCATTATGCAAAATAGAATGATTCACTCAGTATTTCCCGCAGACAAAACCTTTTTCAAACATGTTTCAGGTGATCTGTTCTGATCTAGGGGAAAAGTGCCATAAAGCACTACAAGCTCAAGGAAGTGGCTCAAGATAAAAATAAAGAAACATGTTTTGTAAAATAAAAAGGTTTCTTAGTAAAATCAAATGATTGTAAATTATCGGGGTTTTATCCCGAGTTGTGAAATAAAATAATCGTGAAATATTTCAGTTTTAAAAAATCCTGATGAAAACTTCCGCTGTTAAACTCAATTAATTAAATACCACGGGATTTCTGTTCCGCGGCTCCTGAAACGGGTCAAACCGGGTCGGGGGCCGTGACATCAAGTGCCTGTCTTGTGTGTGGCAACAACCCATTTGTAGAAAGTGGATACTTGTTGCCACACCGCTAGACCGTGATGAGGACACTTTCTTAGAAGCTCCTTGAACCTTTCCCAAGTTTCATATAAGGATTCCCCATCCTCTTGTGAGTATGTATTAATTTCAGTCATTAGCTTAGCCGTTTTAGCAGGAGGGAAATACTTATATAGAAACTTTTGGGCTAGTTCATCCCAGGTGTTTACCGAGCCAACTGGGAGGGTGTTAAGCCAAGCCTTAGCTCGGTCTTTTAGTGAAAATGGAAACATCCTAAGGCGAATGGCGTCGTTTGATGCTCCATTGATCCGAAAAGTATCACATATTTCCAAGAAATTAGTAATATGTAGATGGGGATCCTCGTCCGCAAGCCCATGAAAGGTTGCGGAGTTTTGGAGCATTTGTATCAAATGTGGCCGAAGTTCGAAGTTGTTGGCTTCGACATTCGGTGCATTGATAGCGGCGCCGAGATTGCCTACGGTGGGCCGTAGGTAATCCATGAGGGTACGCTGGTCCGCCATTGGAAGTGGGTCCCCCGAAACTTTCTCTTGGTTTTTAGCTTTAAGTCTTTTTCTGAGAAAGCGTTCGGGTTCTTCTAGAGGTTCTTTTATGTCTTTACTAGAACTGGAGCTCATGCACTGCGTAGGAGGTTCAAATGTGGCCCCTAGGTTCCAAGTCCTGCAAATAAAACAGAAAAGAACGTTGGTCAGAATGTTCACCACGGCCCCGTGCTCGGTGAACACTGCCCGTGGTCAGAGATACAGTGATTGTTTTCTGGATCCCTGTTACTGGGAGTTTGGCACGGCCCCTTGTTGCACCGACACGGCCCCGTGTTCAGCTCTCTGTAACTCAGAAAATAAAAACTGTCAGTGATGATGCTGGGCACGACCCGTGTCCGACCAGGCACGGCCCGTGCTGAGCTCTGCAGAAGCTGAAAAACTAAAAAAAATCCTAAAAAAATGAAAAATAAGAAAAACGATTAGGCCGTTGATTCCTAACTTTCTTAAAATCCTTGTGTCCCCGGCAGCGGCGCCAAAAACTTGATGCGTGTGAAGTGTTATATATTTTAGGTGTATATTTTTAAGCCCCTTTAACACTTATTTTTAGCCAAGTTTTAAATTTATAAAACACGATATTTCACTAACACTAAACACACATATGGGCAGGTGCACCCATCGTGAGCGTAGTATAGTGTTGGTAAGATACCGAGGTCGTCCAAGGACACAAGAGCTTTTAGTACCGGTTTATCCTCAACGTCTAATCAAAAATAAAAAGGTTTAGAAAAATGTTTTAAACTAAGAAAAGTAAAAACTAACTAAAATGCTGAAAATAAAAATAAAATAAAAACAGATAGACAAGATGAATCACTTGGTTCCGACTCGTATCTAGTGTAACCTTTGATTATTTCCGCACTTTTACACATAATTAAGAGATTATCTTAGTTATTGTAGTAGGCCCCTCTTTTGAAGGTGACGTTACCCTCACCCCAGTAGTTTGAGTCAGCAAGGATACAATCCTAAAAGGGTGGATTATTGGAAGATAATTAATTAAGTTATTAATGCAATATTATGGTAGGCCCCTCTTTTGGAGGTGACGTTACCCTCGGCTAAGTAGTCTGAGTCAGCAGGGATTCAGTCCTAAATAGCCGGGTTATAGTATTAATAGTAGTTAACTTATGAGGGGATCAAAGAGTTTGGACCCCCGCCATCCAATACCGTGAAGTATTGATGGAGGTCCTACTAAATTTGACCCAGGTCCATTGCAGGACCTCTAAACGCTGAACAATGGCAAGACCTTTACCAAACCGTTCCCTTAACCCCCGACCAGGTAGCCAACATACCTCCATATAGACCGTGGAGATATGAATGGTGAAAATCTTTTATTTTATATAGACAGTAAAATAATGTCAAGACACCACGGACAAACGATAAGGAAAGATCACCTTCAACATAAGAAACTAGTTATTAAAGTCATTAATACAAAACCAAGTAAAAAGTGCGAAAAGATTAGAAATAAAAAGTATTACACTAGACACTTTGTCTTCACCAAGTGATGTAAGAGACTTAGGCAAACATGGCCTTGATTGTCAAGAACTCTTACGATCAATCTTGGATCCCGAGACGACTCACACACTCTAGGATGGACAATGGATGATGGTGGTGGATGATGGTGTTATGGTGGTGGTGGGTGGTGGGTGAAGTGTGAGAGAGGTGGTGTGCCAAGGGATGGTTTGAGCTTGAGCCAAGCACTTCTATTTATAGGCTGAACAGAAGCTCGGGCACGGCCCCGTGTCCACATCCTTCTCTTTCTTCATTAAATGCAGCTTTGTCTTATTAGTTGACCACGCCCCCGTGTCCGCTGAGCACGACCCCGTGTGCAGAAGAATCTTTGTACTATGAAGATTTGCCTGGATTGTGCGAATCTTATAGTTGACCACGGCCCCGTGTCCGCTGAGCACGGCCCTATGGTGGGCAATAGAAGCTTCTACCACTTTGTCTTTTCTGCTAACACTTGGGCACGCCCCCGTGCTGGCTGAGCACGGGGCGTGTTCAGGCTTCTGATCTCTTGTTTTGCTTGGGAAGATGCTGTCGTGGGGTCGGGCATGTCACATTCTGTTCCTTTTCTTGTATTTATGTTAGATTTTGATGTCTTTTTGCTTCTTTTGCTAATTTGAGCTCATTTAATCCTGAAAATACAAAAGGAAGACAAAAGCACACTTTTTCCAACATTAGTACTAAAAAGGGGTTAGTTTTATGCCTCATTTGATGAAATTTATATGTTACATTTTGAACACATCATGCACAAATTTTTTTTATTGAAAATTTTTTTTATACACAAAAACTAGCAAAAATTGGTAAAAAAATTGGTATGTTATTTAGGCTTTTTAGATAGTTTTCGAGTTCTCTCGATAAAAGGATTTTTTAACTGAACATTCCCCTATATATATATTTAGGGGATGGATAATGAAAAAACTAGTTTAAATGAGAAAACAAAAAAACTAACTAAAAAAGCCTAAAAAACATACCAAATTTTTTTCTTACAATTTTTTATAAAAAAATTGCTACTTTCAATATATGAAAAAAAATTTCAAAAAAAGTGTTGTATTACACATGTACACTAATACGGATATAATGCACATATGTAGTACACATATAATGCACATGTGGAGTGCAAGTTTTTTTTTTCTGAAAAAATTTTTTACATATAAAAAATAGCGATTTTTTTATAAAAATGTGTAAAAACAAAATTGGTATGTTTTTTAGCTTTTTTAATTAGTTTTCTAGTTTTCTCATTTGGATGTAGTTTTCTCATGATCCTCTCCCTATGTATATATATGTATATATATATATATATATATATGTAGTATATGATAAATAAAAATATTTGAGATACTAATTTATTTGGTATAGAATATTTTTTTAATGTCAAATCTTACATACTCCTAAATTAGAGCAAATAAATAGTAATCTACTCTTTGCTTAGGATTGAAACCAATTTCTTGGAATGGTTTATTAGATTTAGATTAGATGTTATATATATATATAGGGGAGGGCTATATAGAAAACCCTATATATATAGAAAACCCAACCTCCCGACATTTTTTTTTTTTTTTTAAATAACACATGTAATATACATGTTTTTAAGAGTTTTGGGCCAAAAAAATCAAAAAAGCGCCAAAGGAATGATTTAAAAAAAAAAAATTCAGCAATTTCTGTCTTTTGTGCCTAACACATGTTAGGCAACCGGACATTGCTGAAATTTGTTTATTTTTTTTAAAAAGTCCCTTCGGCGCTTTTTTGTTTTTTTTTTTGCCCAAAACACTTTAAAACATGTATATTACATGTGTTATTTTTTTCAAAAAAAAAATGTCGGGAGGTTGGGTAAAAATGGGGGGAGATTTGAGTTTCCAGAGTTTTCTAAAAATTTAAGAGTTTTCTGTCTAGCATTCCCTTATATATATATATATATATATATATATATATATATATATATATAGGGAGAAGATCATGCGAGAACCACCTCTTATTGTGAGAACCGCGAGAACCAATGTGAACACAACCAAAAATGCCTAAAAATAGCTAAAAATCACACAAATATTTTTTTTTAATATTTTTTATATAAAAATCGCTACTTTTCGAAGCCAAAAAAATTTAAAAAATTAAAAAAAAAAAATTTTTTTGCCACTAAAAGTAGCGATTTGAGCATAAAAAATATTAAAAAAAAAATTTAGATTTTTTTAGGTTTTTTGAGGGTTTAGTTTTTAGCATTTTAGCTTGGGGGGTGGGGGGTTTAGGTTTTTGGGGGGTGGGGGGGTTAGGTTTTTTTTAGGTTTTTTGGGGGTTTTAGTTTTTAGCATTTAGCTTGTGGGGGGGGGGGGTTAGGTTTTTTTTTGGGGGGGGTGGGGGTTAGGTTTTTTTAGGTTTTTTTAGCTATTTTAGGTTGTGTTCACATTGGTTCTCGCAATAAATGTCTTTTAGGATTTTTTAGTCTGTTTTCGAGTTCTCGCGATAAAAAGAGTTTTTAACTGAACATTCCCATATATATATATATATATATATATATATATATATAAGGGAAGAATCATGAGAAAACTAGTTTAAATGAGAAAACTAAAAAACTAACTAAAAAAACATACCAATTTTTTTTTCTTACAATTTTTTATAAAAAAATTGCTACTTTCTATATATGGAAAAAAATTGAAAAAAAATGCTGTACTACACATGTGCACTAATACGGATATAATGCACATGTGTAGTTCACATATAACGCACATGTGCAGTGCAAGTTTTTTTTCTGAAAAATTTTTTGATATATAAAAAATAGCGATTTTTTAAAAAAATTTGTAAAAGAAAATTTGTATGTTTTTTAGCTTTTTTAATTTGTTTTATAGTTTTCTCATTTGAATGTAGTTTTCTCATGATCCTCTCCCTATGTATATATATGTATGTATATATATATATATATATGTACTATATGATAAATAAAAATATTTGAGTTACTTATTTATTAGGTATAGAATATTTTTTTAATGTCAAATCTTACATACTCCTAAATTAGAGCAAATAAATCGTAATCTACTCTTTGCTTAGGATTGAAACCAATATCTTCCACTAAAAAGCAAGAGTCTCTACCAAGTGAGTTAATCTCCATTATCATTAGGTATAGAAGAATTATAAAGAAAGTATAGTTTATAAAAATTTTAATCGATAAATTTTTATAATGCTTTTACTGGGCAATCATTTAATACAATAAAATAATATCTAGTTATAATGACTATATTTAAAAAAATAATGTATACTTGAATGCTTTTTTTGGGTAATCATTTATTAAAATAAAATTATATCTACTTATACAAATTAATATATTGTATTGATTAGTTAGTTGTAAAAATTATATCTTTCATATTTGTAGCTAAAATACTTTTAGAAATTAATAATATAGATGAGAGAAAATATTTTTTTCTTAAACCTAAAATCGAAATAAACACAAAAAATTGTAAAAAAAAATACACAAATAAAACATTTATTTAAATTTTTTTGTCACAAAAATATTAATGTCCTATTTATTTATTATAAATAATTTATAACCAAGCAAAAATGGTTGCTTGAGATATATAAGATATAAGATTCAAATATTTAGGCTTAATTTTATTTTTACAACATGTGAATACCTTGAGAAGCATTCCCTTTAATTTTCTTAATCAGATAGAAGAGACATGCAATATAGCACATAAAGATCCTTATTTATTACAAAGCAAGTTATGATTTTGGCTCATGTGGTTATATCACTTTTACCCTTTAGCCAAAAAAAAAATCTTTTAACATCTGAGCCCCCAACATCTTTTTTTCTAACTCTTTTGGCACCTAAAAGTAAATGGATTGGGTTAGTGTTAGGGGCCAAAAGTGTTAGAAAAAAAGACGTTGGGGACTCAGATGTTAAAAGATTTCTTTTGGGGCTAAAAGGGTAAAAGTGATATAATCACATGGGCTAAAATCGTAATTTACTATTTATTAAATAGTACATATACTATATTGTTGTTGTATTATATTATGTCACATCATATATAGTATATTAAATTATATTTTATTGTATTATATTACATCATATTATATCAAATTACAGCATATCATATCATATTATACCATATTACATTTTATTGCATCACATTATGTTACACTATATTGTATTACATCACATTACATCATGATATTTATATCTATATCTATATCTATGTGTGTGTGTGTATATATATATATATATATATATAGGAACAGGATCAGGAGAAAATGCCTCAAAGTGTGAAAACGGTAAGAACGATTCTCAGCCACAAGATCTTAGTGGTTTGTGGCTGAGATTAATGCGGTGACATTTGTGTAAATACTAGGGGCCTTGGAACTACAAGGAGGGGTAAAATAGGAAGATCCAAACAAGGGTGCACATGCTAATCACATGCCATTTCCCCGATCATATTTAAACGCCAATAACTTTTTTATACGCGATTATTTTTTTTCAAAAAAATCACACCATATAATTCAGCGTTTTTTTCTCTTTCCAACGAGTATACTATTGATATATTTTTCGAAAAAAAAGAAGTGGGTTTTTTATGGCGTTTTAAACTTTTTTTACGGCGTTTTCAAATGGGTTTTTATGGGGTTTTTATGGCGTTATTCTGAAGTGGGTGTTTTTATGGCGTTTTTCAACCAATTTTTATGGCGTTTTCTGAATTAAGTATTTTTATGGCGTTTTCAACTGAGTTTTTTTATAGTGTTTTTCTAAACTGAGTGTTTTATGTCGATTTCAACTGTGTATTTTCAAATGAGTGTTTTTATGGCGTTTTCAACTGATGTTTTTTATGGGTATTTTTCATGGCGTTTTCTAAACTGGGTGTTATTATGGCATTTTTATTTGAACAACCAGTTCATGTTATTTTTTTTTTTATTTCAAAAGTATAGCAATAGTATACATGTTAGAAAGATAATAAAACACTCGATTTTATGGTGTATTTATTTTTTAAATAATCACGTGTAGAAAAGTTACGAGAGTTTAAAAAAGATGGTAGAATATGCATGTGAGTGGCCTGTGCATGGTCTTTGACATGTGAGTGACATGTGCATGAGTTTTTTGATAATATATATTACCCTTAGTGTAAGTTAGCATCAACGTCACATGTCAACACCAAAATCGTTCTCACCGTTATCACACTTTTAGGAGTTTTCCCTAAATCTCACCCATATATATATATATATATATAGGGTCAGGATTTAGAGAGAACGGTGAAAAGTGTGAGAACAGTGAGAACGATTTTGGTGGTCACATGTGGCATTGATGCTAAATTACACTAAGGGGTAATATTGTCAAAAAAATCCACTCACATGAACTGGGTGTTCAAATAAAACGCCATAAAAACACCCAATTCAGAAAAACGCCATGAAAATACCGAGTTAAAAACGCCATAAAACACTTAGTTCAGAAAAACGCCATAAACAAACTCAGTTGAAAACGCCATAAACACTCAGTTCAGAAAAACGCCATGAAAATACCTAGTTAAAACACTATAAAAACACCTAGTTCATAAAAACATCATGAAAATACATAGTCTAAAACGCCATAAAACACTCAGTTCAGAAAAACTCCATAAAACCCAGTTATTTTTTTTTCGAAAAGTATATCAATAGTATACTCGTTGGAAAGA
This sequence comes from Helianthus tuberosus, assembly GCA_030545235.1. Classification (NCBI taxonomy): domain Eukaryota; kingdom Viridiplantae; phylum Streptophyta; class Magnoliopsida; order Asterales; family Asteraceae; genus Helianthus; species Helianthus tuberosus. The sequence continues at coordinate 159,753,644 of CM060424.1, forward strand.
TAAAAAAACGCTGAGTTTTATGGTGTAATTTTTTTCGAAAAATAATCACGTATAAAAAAGTTATTGTCGCTTAAATATGATGGGGGAAAATAACATGTGATTAGCATGTGCACCTTTGTTTGGATCTTCCTATTTTACCCCTTCTGGTAGTTCCAAGGCCCCTATTATTTACAAAAATGTCACCGCATCAATCTCAGCCACAAATCACTAAGATCTTGTGGCTGAGAATCGTTCTCACCGTTCTCACACTTTGAGGCGTTCTCTCCTGATCCTGTTCCTATATATATATATATATATATATATAGGATTAGGCTCAAATGTGAAAAACTTCTCTAAAGTGAATTGTGTGAACTGATCTGAGCCATTGATTTTTATGATCTTGAGATTTAAATGAGTGGCATGATGGTATTTATATGGTTAATTTTTTCCCTTTAATTAAATACAAAAAGGGTTTATGTGTAATTTCCATCTTAGATTGATTGCATAAATCCCTTTTCTCTCTCACAAATCAAGGAATCAACATATTCAACCCTAGATCTGGAAAAAAAAGTATAGGGTCCGCCGCCGGACTCCGACAACAAATCCGGCCGGTTCAGGCCATTTTTCCGTCAAGCCACTCCACATAACCCCCCAACCCTCCTTCTTCCTATATTGCACACACACAACTCAGAACCACAATGAGAGAGAGATCGAGTGGCAGGAGAACGGGAGAGAGAAAGAGAACAGCAGGAGAGATGAGAGGGAGAAAGAGGGGGCTGCACGGCGGCGGCGGTGACTGATGGCGAAGCCGTCAGTTCGGTGAGAATCAACATCAACGGCATATAATGAAAGTATCAAGTAGGTGTTAATGTTTGTATTACCCCTTCACGATGAACTTGAGTATTAAAATCTTGTAATTTGCAATCAACTAATGATAAAAAATATATATTTACTTTAGGGTATCCGGGTTCAAGTTAGGATTGTGTACATTGAAGGGTGCAGTCAACCTTTGAGAGACCAATATTTCTTCGCATACCGGATACGAATAACTAATAATTCAAACCAGCCTGTACAACTTCTCAAGAGACACTAGATAATCACCAATGCTAATGAGAAATCTGAAGATATTTGGTATGGTCTCTTATTCTCTTTCCATTAACCAACTTCTTACATTGCTGAGGTGTTTTTGACAACTTCATTTTAATAGGGTAATTGGAGTTATCGGTGAGCAACCAGTTATACTTCCTAATAACAATTTCGAATATTCATCAGCATGCCCATTAAACACTCCTAGTGGAAGAATGGTGAGTATATATTCTACTTTTCTGCATATGTGTAGTCATTATTTTGTTTTTCTCATTTAAGCATCTCATTTTTTTTTTTAAATTTAATTACTACATATAGGAAGGTGACTATGAAATGAAGCATATTGATAAGGTAGGGTCAAAGACGTTTAAAGTGGAAGGTGACTATGAAATTATTATCGTTATTATTTGATTGAGGTTCTGAAGATTGTTATGAGTTTGATTATTGAAAAAAAAAGTTTGCAATTTTTCATTGTTTGATGTTTAAAATTATTATTGTTTGATTGAGGTTCTGAAGATTGTTATGAGGTTCTGAAAATTGTTATTATTGTTAAGTTGTTTAGGGTGTTTTGGAGTTCAATTTTTTGATTTTGCTCTTTTTTAAATGCAATGTACACATGTGTATTCTGATTTTGTTCTGATTTTAATGCGATGTACACATGTGTATAGCGTCTGTTTTTTGTGATATCTCAGATTTTTTTATGTATTGAATGTATAAAGTTGTTGATGTACACTTGTGAATTATGCAAATTATTAGTTGCTGAGTTTTTTTTGTTCAATTTTTTTGATTTTGCTCTGTTTTTAACGCGATGTACACATGTGTATTCTGATTTTGCTCTGTTTTTAATGCGATGCACACATGTGTGTTTCTGATTTTGCTCTGATTTTAATGCGATGTACACATGTGTATAGCATCTGTTTTTGTAATATGTCATGTTTTTTGTGTATTGAATGTGTAAAGTTGTTGATGTACACCAGTGAATTATGCAAAGTAGTAGTTGCTGAGTTTTTTTTCTTTTTTTTTATATTATAGGAGATGTCGTTAACGAGAAAAGTGGAGATGGAAGGTCGATAAGGATGATTCACGTATGAGGTCGATAGGGATGATTCATGTATGTTTGTTTGCTTGGTCGATAAGGATGACTCAGCATACAACGTGGCGAATAGTTGTAAAAGACTATGTTTTTTGTTTTTCCGATTATGTTGCGTTTATTGTTTTTACGAAACTGGAACTTGTAATTGTATGTTTTTTTGCTTGATTTGGCAAACATTAAGGAACTTGTAATTTGTTAAATATAAAATAGTTTTTGTTTCTATGTATGTCTTATGTAGCTAATTACACATATGTACGATGCTGATTACACATGTGTACTGTTCTATTCATATCCAAGTACACGTGTGTATACCGTTGAAATATGAAGGTTACGTGGATCTTAAAAAACAAAATTTGAATTCTGGTGATAAAATCTGAAAAATAAAATTGAAATAAAAGGTATTGTGGATAATGAATTTAACATAGGAAATATATTGTGGATAATGAATTTAAAATAGGAAAGATGTAACTTGATTCAATTATCAAAATAATGATTTAAATCTAATTTTTTATATAATTACAATCATATCCTTAACAACTAAAAAGAAAATCAAGGGTCCAGATCAGTTCACACAGTTCACTCTTGGGAGGTTGTTCACTCTAGAACCCTACCATATATATATATATATATATAGGGGGCCGCTAGAATGAGAACCACCACGAGTTATGAGAACCGCGAGAACCAAGTGCCACGGAGGGCCGTTGACCACGAAATTTTTTTTACACCTAGATCCGTATATTTTAAGACCGGGTGTAAATTTTGGGTTCAAACGACGCGCCCGAGGGGGTAGTTTTTTACGCCCAAAGTTTGGGTTTTTTTTAATTTTTCTTTTTTTTAACCAAACTTTGGGCGTAAAAAACTACCCCCTCGGGCGCGCCGTTTGAACCCAAAATTTACACCCGGACTTAAAATATACGGATCTAGGTGTAAAAAAAATTTCGTGGTCAACGGCCCTCCGTGGCACTTGGTTCTCGCGGTTCTCATAACTCGTGGTGGTTCTCATTCTAGCGGCTCCCTATATATATAAATAGATCCGTATATTTTAAGTCCGGGTGTAAATTTTGGGTTCAAACGGCGCGCCTGAGGGGGTAGTTTTTTACGCCCAAAGTTTGGGTTTTTTTAATTTTTCTTTTTTTTTTAACCAAACTTTGGGCGTAAAAAACTAACCCCTCGGGCGCGCCGTTTGAACCCAAAATTTACACCCGGTCTTAAAATATACGGATCTAGGTGTAAAAAAAATTTCGTGGTCAACGGCCCTCCGTGGCACTTGGTTCTCGCGGTTCTCATAACTCGTGGTGGTTCTCATTCTAGCGGCATATATATATATATATTTATTTATGTGTGTGTGTGTGTGAAATTTAATATATATGTGTAGAATTTAAAATAACTCCGTTTCTATATTATTAATTTACATTAAGTTTTAGCATTAAAGTATTATACTATATGTTAATATTGTGTTTCATGCATTGTTTTGTTACAAGCAGTGTTGTTTTATTTGTAAACTATTATTATTTATGATAATCTAATTAATTTAGATAAAATTTTGTTAATAGTATATTATAATAATATATATTTACTTTAATACTTTTATTACTTTAATATTATAATAATAATTCCTTTTAAAACTTTTTAACTTTAATTTAAAGATTTTTTTAGTATCTCGGGTTAAGATAAGCTTGGTGTCAACCGGTACTGGAAAATACCGGTACGGTCCTGTTTGAAATCAGTACAAATAGTAATTTTAATATTATAATAATATATACAGTTTTTTTTAATATTTTTATTATTTTAATATTATAATAATAATTCTTTTCTTTACTTTTTAACTTTGATTTATGTTTTTTTAGTATCATAGGTTGGGATAAGTCTAGTGTTAACCGGTATCGAAAATACCGGTACAATCCTGTTCGGTATCGTTACATGAATGTAAAAATCGGCACCAGCCTGTATAGAAAACGCCAACAGTTGGTACCGAGTTGATACTGAAAGTCTTTTAGTTCGGGAAATACGGTGTTGCTACCCGGTACCATTTGCACATCCCTGATCACGGGTACTATACGGACAATGGTATTGTACAACTTTTTTTTGTTGATTTTCTTCAACTTTTAATGATTTCTTTTTTTAGTTTCAGGTGTAGGGATGAACTCGGTGCCAACAGATACCGAATCGGTACTGGTACCGAAAATACCGGTTACAGTACTGGTATAAAAAGGTAAAACCCAATAGCGAATCGGTACCAAGAACGCCAAACGTCGGTACCGAATTGGTACTTATGATCTTTTGGTTCGGGAAATTCGGTACCGGTACCCAGTACCATTTGCTCATCTCTGGCTACGGGTTTCATACGAACAATATCATTACCATAAAAATTTTTTGGTTGATTTTCTTTCAATTATCTTTTAGTGTTTTTTTTTCTACATTCTTTTGTTCTTCTTAGCGGTCTCGTGCGCGTTCGCACGAAAATATAGAATTAGTATTAAGTTCCATGAATATGTTAACTATACTTTTTATTCAACGTTAATGTAGAATAAAATAATCAACGTTAATGTAGAATAAAATGCATATTAAATAATTTACAATAATACTATTTTGGGCTTTGTTTAAATGGTCATAATTTAACTTTTTAATATTATTAAATTCCACATATAGAAGTAGGATTATCATGTAAATTACATATGGTTAGAAGAGACTTATTAACTAGTAATTAATGAACTTTTTTATTAAGTTATAATATATTTTAATTTACTCTATTGTTTTATAGTGGTAGGAGAAAAAAAAAGTTAATTTTGTCTAAGTATGACAAGAAATGATCTTAAACTTTTTCAAATCAATTGCTAAGATGAAAATATAAAAAAAGAGGTGTAAGGGTATTTTTGAAATAGCCTATTTATTGACTTTATTTCTCCGCATACTAGGTACATGCATATTCCACTCTCATTTTAAATTTTTTATAAAGTTATTTAAAAAAGGCACCATAAATTGATATTTTTTTTTATCTTTAATTTGAGTACCCTATTGCGATATAAATTATGACAACTAAAAAAACCGCAGAAATGTGTTGTAATTCTATGTTGCATATAGCATTTTTGTGCGAGATTTTTTGTAATATATTTTTGTGCTAAGTTGTTATGCAAAATTTTTCCTACTAGATTTTTTTGTTGTATTTTTTTGAGAAAACATAACAGTGAAAGTTTGTGTTTTAGAAACAAAATGCCGTTTGATCATACTTATAAAAAGTGTCACATATGTTATCTCCACAATACTTTTTAAGCTACTTAGACAAAACTTACTTTTTAATGAATTCTTACCTTATTCTATAGTATATAACATCACATTGTATTACCCCGTATTACATCGTATTACGTTTAATTATATCACACTACATTTTAAAATTGTATAAATTATTTCATATCATCTTAGACATCATATTATAATAATAATTTTTTTTTTTTACTTTTTAACTTTAATTTAAAGATTTTTTTAGTATCTCGGGTTAGGATAAGCAATGTGTCAACCGTTACTGGTATCAAAAATATCGGTACGGTCCTGTTTGAAATCGGTACAAATAGTAATTTTAATATTATAATAATATATATAGTTTTTTTTAATATTTTTATTATTTTAATATTATAATAATAATTCTTTTCTTTACTTTTTAACTTTAATTTAATGTTTTTTTTAGTATCACAAGTTGGGATAAGTTTGGTGTTAACCGGTATCGAAAATACCGGTACGATCCTGTTCGGTATCGTTACATGAAGGTAAAAATCGGTACCAGCCTATACAAAAAAGTCAAAAGTCGGTACCGAGTTGATATTGAAAATCTTTTAGTTCGGGAAATTCGGTGTTGCTACCCGGTACCATTTGCTCATCCCTTTTCACGGGTACTGTACGAACAGTGGTATCGTACATCCTTTTTTTGTTGGTTTTCTTCAACTTTTAATGATTTCTTTTTTTAGTTTCAGGGGTAGGGATGAGCTCGGTGGCAACAGATACCGAATCGGTAGTGGTACCAAATACCGGTTATAGTACTGGTATATGAAGGTTAAACCAGTAGCGAACTGGTACCAAAAATGGCAAAAGTCGGTACCGAATTGGTACTTATGATCTTTCGGTTCGGGAAATTCGGTACCGGCATCCAGTACCATTTGCTCATCTCTGACCACGGGTTTCATACGAACAATATCATTACCATAAAAATTTTTTTGTTGATTTTCTTTTAGTGCGTTCTTTTCAGCGTTCTCGTGCGCAACACACACCGAAATACAGACTAGTATTAAGTTCCATGAATATGTGAACTATACTTTTTATTCAACGTTAATGTAGAATAAAATAATCAACGTTAATGTTCTCATAAAATGCATATTAAATAGTTTACAATAATACTATTTTGGGCTTTGTTTAAATGGTCATAATTTAACTTTTTAATACTATTAAATTCCACACATAGAAGTAGGATTATCATGTAAATTACATATGGTTAGAAGAGACTTATTAACTAGTAATTAATGAAATTTTTTATTAAGTTATAATATATTTTAATTTACTATATTGTTTTATAGTGGTAGGAGCAAATAAAAAATTAATTTTGTCTAATTATGATAAGAAATGATCTTAACCTTTTATTTTCAAATCAATGGCTAAGGGGCTGTTTGTTTACCTCTTAATGAGGCTCTTAATGGTTCATACTATTTGTTTCACGAGCAGTTGTCTGAATGGTTCAGACATTTGCCTCTGAATGGTTAAGATTTATACAGAGTCTAAATGGTTAAGACCTCTAATATGAATTGGTCAGACATTTGTCTCTGAACGGTTAAGCATGCATTATACAGGCTCTTAATGGTTCAGACCTCTTACTGGTGTTAGTGCACTATGTCTATTGACTTCGTCTTGTATAGAGTCATGTTATGTAATAGGATAGGATAACCAGTGCTCGAGGTGCTAGAAACTGAGTTTAGTGGATTTAATGCTAATTCCGCTTGAAAGTGTCAAAGACATGTTCAAGCGAAATTAACAAAGTTAATCCCGCTTGAACGTGACTTGGTCGTTTCAAGCGGAATCACATCCATTATAAATAAGGAACATGTCCGTTTCATTTGAAGCGGAATTAGATCTTGTGTTTGGTAACGAAGTGCTGCCAAATCGTCTCCAGGTGCTGTAATACTATCATTTTATATAAGAGACATTTAAATTGAATCGAGTGTCCGTGTCATTGATTCCGTCTTTGATTCGGATAAAAAACTCTTCTTATCGACTCATTCGGGTCATACAACGATCCTACAAGTGGTATCAGAGCTCAGGAGGAAGAGTTCAGCTTGATTGCATCTATTTTCTGACTTCTACACCTTCTTTTTCAAATTGGACAAGATTTCACGGTCAAAATTGACTAAATTTCACACATTAAATGCGAAACAGTGTTTTAACAAAGCCTTGAGAAGATCAGACCTAAATTCAGCTTAAAAGTGACTAAAATGGACCAAAAACCTAATTTCGCTTGAACGAGTATACTAATTCCGCTTGAAAAATTCATCTGATTTCGCTTCAAAGCGTAATTCCGCTTGAAAGTACACATTATTTCGCTTGAATCTGCTATTTCGCTTGAAAAGTTCAGCTATTCCGCTTCAAAGTCTAATTCCGCTTAAAGATTTCGTTTGAATCAAGTGATTCCACTTGAAAGTGGAATTCCGTTTGAAGTTGTGATTTCGCTTGAAAAGTCATCCAAGTGATTCCGCTCCAAAAGTGATTCCGCTTGAAATCACTATTTCGTTTGAAAGTGGATTTTTTGCGTCAAGATCATTTCGCGTCAACCGAGTGTCAGTCTATTACAAGTTGTTTTATAGTGTTTAAACTGATTGTGTTTGTTTGATTGTTTTGTCTCCCGGAAATTCAAAAGAAAACATTCACAACATGACTGAAGAATTCTACAACACATTCGACAATGCATTCACATCCGAATCATCCAAAATTACAACCGTTACACCAAAAACCATAACAAAAGCGATCAATGAGAACATCAAGCATGATAACTTCTATGGCACACATTCAAAACCACCAACTCTGGAAAGCATTGATGTAACACCTGTGTCACTTCAACCGTCAAACAAATGCCAAACCAATGAAATATTGTATTTCATACTTGGGATTTGTAAAATTATGTGTATCTTTTACACATATCAACTCTTGTTTGATTTTAAGCTTTAAATCGCTTTCTGGAGGGTTATACGCGCTCTGATGCGTAAATATAACCAGTTTAATCCAACGAACACTCCGGAATAGTGAAATAGGCTTAACATACCTTAAATAACCTTTACATAACTTAGAAATAAGTTTTAAAGGCTTTGGTATGGCAAAAACAAGTTAATTCGCTTACAGGGACTAAACTTGACAAACTGCGAAAGTATGCCAATTTGAACTGTAACAGACATTCCGGAACATGACCATAAGTTAAACATACCATAAATATCCTTCACATAGCTTAGAAATAGGTTTTGAGGGGTTCGGTATGCTAAAATAAACTTTTGGGTCATTCAGGGACTAAAAGTGTCAAAAAGTGCACAAGTTTGTATTTTCGCGCATAACTTACGTTCTGAATACATCCGGACATCCAAAAATTTATGTAAACATGACTATATTATGCTTTAGTGTTTGGCTTGCCAAAAATCCATTCGTTGCGTCATTTGGATCGTTTTTCGCGCTTATGCGCATTCCGCCGTAATTAAGCGAACATCGCGTTCGTACGACCAAACGAACCAACACCCGGCATATTTTTGAGCATGTTTCATGTCCACAATGTTTAGGCAACATTTTAGGGCCTTAAAGTTGGCTTTACGGGCCTTAGAAGTGTCGGAAATGGCCTTAAACACGTGCAGGGACTGAAACTGTCATTTCTGAAACTTATGTCTGATCTGTGCAGGCCAGGCGGCCCGCCTCAGTTTCCTTACATCCTCATGCGGCCCGTGAGGCCCCTTCTGACCAGGTTAACTGCATTTAACAGCAGATTGCAGCTGGTTGATCCACACCCACACATTCTCAATTGTCTAGTCAGCTGATAAGGATCATTTTTAGTCACCATAAGGTTCCGACACTTGTACGGTTACGATTAAAGCACGGTTTCCATGAAACGATCTTAACGGTGGACCGAAAACTATAAATACCCCATACCCCCCATTGCTTAAATCACTAGAATTTTGATTTGAGAAACTCTAAGTTGAAACTATTGTTTCATACCTGAGATTTTTGAATCGAAATTAGCATTCGGGGACCCTTCGTAAGTATTCTTTCGTTCTTTTATTGCTTTTCGAGTCTTTCGAGTCTGAAAGTCAAACTTTGTTTGACTTTCTACATTGACCAGTTATGGTGAATGCGAAGTTCGTTTGAACTTCGCAACGTGAGTGTAATCACGCTGGTTATAGTCCCTTGGGACTATGCCTACTGATTACCACGTTGTCTAGGGTCGTAGGGTAAGCGATCTAATAAATCGCTTATACCTCGAACCCGACCCATTTGGTCGATCATTAGGATCCGACCAAACACATTAGGTGACCATAGTAGGTAGGGAATAACCTTCCGAGGTTATACCCTATGGTCACATCGTTTAAGTAGTTGTATGATAGGTAGTTTATATGCCTTAGGTAAATTACCAGAATACCCTTTTCATGTATAATTGGTAATTAAGCATATGTAACCTAAACTTTTGTCACATAACTGATTATGTAACATGTTTAGGCATATAACACTTGTCATAGGACTAGTTAGACGGTCCGAACGCGTTTCACGCGCACGACGCGTTAAAGTAGCATAAGCTACCTTAATGGGTCGCGATGGGTCGAAAGCACTTAAGTTAGGTTTCATTTAGTATGTAGGCTTTGTTAAACCATATGACACGAGTCTCTATACTCGTTTGGTTTACGAACCCTCATTCTATCTAAATCCTCCGATTTAGGTCCGGTTTATTAACATAGCTACCTATATTAGGTGTCGTTTGATATCCGTGATCTCTAGCATTGTTTGGTTGTTACACAAGGACTCCTAAGCACTCTCAATATGAGTACATAGTTCCCCTATTTTACTGTTTTCCAAACTGTTTTGGGGTGAAGCATGTGTACCTATCTGTTACTTTCATGTTTTCCAAAAGTATAATTGATTATACATGTTATTACTTATCATTTGACAAACTGAATGACTAACTATGGTTTAAACATTGATTTCTCAAAGAACATAAAATAAATTGTTGAATTGTACTTATTTTATGTTCACCAGACCGATTGTTAGTATGATATAGCGCTATAGGATTTGACACCCCATTCCTGTTGTCATGGAATGTCTGAAACCAATTTGTTGCTCCATCCAAATAGGGATTGCCTTTGTGGTATTTCTATAGTCTCAAAGGTGTATTTTGATGCACCAGGTCTGAATGAATTCTCAAATCACACTAATAAAGTATAATTTGATATACTCTCATGTGTGGTATTGTACAAAACCAACATATATTTTTGTTAATCATCCAAAGCATATTTTTATATATTATTTACAAAACCAAAACATAGTTTAATATATTACTTACAAATCCAAAGTATACTTTTAATATGCTAATATAAGGTTATTCGTTTAACCTTACATTTATTTATACATATCATTTTGGTTACACATTACATGTTTTACATTGGACACATAAACATTATTGACATTGGTTATACATTTCATGATTACATCTTGACATAAACATTTTGACACATTGTTCAATACGTTTGGCAATTGGTTTAAACATATACATCTTACATTGTTGGTTTGGTTTGAGTAAGTGATTAAGTAACGAGGCGTGTGTAATATGATACAAGCATGGTGGATACGCCGCTGGTACTTCCTATATATAAGTGTTTGTATGGTATTACATATATCGTAGCGTTATTTGAATCATTTCAGTTTGATACATATAACATTTTATACAAATAGCATACTTTTCACAATACATTGTTTTACAAACAACTTATCTTATACAAACTCATTTTACAATGGTTATTCGTTTAACCATACATTATTCTCTTATTTATACATATCATCTGATCTTATCATTTTTCAAATGATTTACAAGACAAATCAAATTACAAGGTTCATGACTAAACATTTTCTCAAACATAAGTCATGAAACCTATTTTCACAAAACCTATGTATCTCACAGGCATTTTTATGCTGACGTACCTATTTTTACACATGTTTCAGGTACTGCTTTGCAATGATTGTTGATACATGCTACATTTAGGATGGACTCGTGCCTTAGCGACTTTAAAACTTGGAAGATCATAGTTGTATTTATTTGATTGTATTAAAACAATGAGTTCATTTATTCAATAAAAACAGAATTTATTTATGCCATGGTTATGAAACAATAATTCTGTTACAACACTTCCCGACGTTTCCGCCACGTCTAGTTGCTTTACGTGGTCGGGGCGTGACAGAAAAGTTGGTATCAGAGCCAATGGTTATAGGGAATTAGGTTATTAGTAATGCTTTGACCTTGTCTATAACCTTCTTAGGACCCTAACGCGAGTTTACTTGCGTTTAGTCATAAAACAATACCGTCACCTATCCTTAGGCGACAATCACAACAAGAACATAAATTTCAAAACCGCTTTGAAAACTAATCATCTGTTCTAGGATGATTGATTACTAGGTTTTGAACCCTCTATTGTAAGGTTTTGAACCCTCTGTTATATAGTTTTGAACCCCTTTAAGTTTTCAAAAATCTCGTCAAGGTTTTGGGTTTTAAATAATGTGAACACGTGCAAACTGGAAGGGTGAATGCCTGTATTCTGGGTTTTCTGTCTAGGCAAGCACTTCGTATATATCTCATCAGACGCGAGACCAGTTGTGCTTACCTGGGAGTTCTTGGGATGAGTGTTCACTTGTAACACCGTGCCTCCACGGCCATCAAACAAATACCAAACCAATGAAATATTATATTTCATACTTGGGATTTGTAAAAATATGTGTATCATTTGCACATATCAATTCTCGTTCAATTTCAAACTCTAAATCGCTTTCTGGAAGGTTATACGCGCACCGATGCGTAAATATAACCAGTTTAATGCAACAAACACTCCGGAATAGTGACATAGGCTTAACATACCTTAAATAACCTTTACATAACTTAGAAATAAGTTTTGAAGGCTTTGGTATGGCAAAATCAAGTTAAATCGCTTACAGGGACTAAATTTGACAAACTGCGAAAGTATGCCAATTTGAACTGTAACAGACATTCCGGAGCATGACCATAAGTTAAACATACCATAAATATCCTTCACATAGCTTAGAAATAGGCTTTGAGGTGTTCGGTATGCTAAAATAAACTTTTGTGTCATTCAGGGACTAAAAGTGTCAAAAAGTGCACAAGTTTGCATTTTCGCGCATAACTTACGTTCTGAATACATCCGGACATCCAAAAATTTATGTAAGCATGACTATATTATAATTTAGTGTTTGGCTTGCCAAAAATCCATTCGTCGCGTCATTTGGATCGTTTTTCGCGCTTATGCGCATTCCGTCGTAATTAAGCGAACATCGCGTTCGTACGACCAAACGAACCAACACCCGGAATATTTTTGAGCGTGTTTCATGTCCTCAATGTTTAGGCAACATTTTAGGGCCTTAAAGTTGGCTTTACGGGCCTTAGAAGTGTCGGAAATGGCCTTAAACACGTGCAGGGACTGAAACTGACATTTCTGAAACTTTGTTCTGATCTGTGACTCCTAGGCGGCCCGCCTCAGGATCTTAACATCTTTAGGCGGCCCGCGTCAGACCTTCTGACCAGGTTAAATGTTTCTAACAGCAGATTTCAGCTGTTTGATCCACCACCACACATTCTCATTTGTCTAGTCATCTGATAAGGATCACATTTTAGTCACCATAAGGTCCCGACACTTGTACGGGTGGGATTAAGGCACGTTTTCCATGAAACGATCTTAACGGTGGACCTTTTACTATAAATACCCCACCCCCCATGCTTCAAAATTACAAGAATTCTGATTTGAGAACCTCTAAGTTGAAACCATTGTTTCATACCTGAGATTCTTGAATCGGGATTAGCATTCGGGGACCCTTCGTAAGTATTCTTTCGTTCTTTTCTTTATTTTATTGCTTTTAGAGTCAGAAAGTCAAACTTTGTTTGACTTTCAGCGTTGACCAGCTTATGGTCAATGCGAAGTTCGATTGAACTTCGCAACGTGATTGTAATCACGTTGGTCATAGTCCCTTGGGACTATGCCCACTGATTACCACGTTGTCTAGGGTCGTAGGGTAGGCGATCTAATAAATCGCCTATACCTTCGAACTCGACCCATTTGGTCGATCATTAGGATCCGACCAAATACATTAGGTGACCATAGTAGGTAGGGAATAACCTTCCGAGGTTATACCCTATGGTCACATCGTTTAAGTAGTTGTATGATAGGTAGTTTATATGCCTTAGGTAAATTACCAGAATACCCTTTTCATGTATAATTGGTAATTAAGCATATGTAACCTAAACTTTTGTCACATAACTGATTATGTAACATGTTTAGGCATATAACACTTGTCATAGGACTAGTTAGGCGGTCCGAACGCGTTTCACGCGAACGACGCGTTAAAGTAGCATAAGCTACCTAAACGGGTCGTAATGGGTCGTAAAAACTTAGGTTTGGTTTCATTGTAGTATGTAGGCCTTGTTAAACCATATCATATGAGTTCCAACACTCATTTGGGTTACCAAGCCTCATCCTATCCGATCTCCCGATTTAAGTCCGGTTTATTTATATAGTTTTAGATTGCCGACTGATTCCGTGCTCCCTCAAGATTTGTTTGGTTGTTGTTCAAGACCTCTAAGCATTCTCAGGCGAGTACATTATTCCCCTCTTTTACTGTTTTCAAACTGTTTTGGGGTGAAGCATGTGTACCTATCTATTACTTTCATGTTTTCCAAAAGTATAATTGATTATACATGTTATTACTTATCTATTGACAAATTGATTGACTATCTATGATTTAAGCATTGATTTCTCAAAGAACATAAAATAAAATGTTGAATTGTACTTATTTTATGTTCACCAGACCGATTGTTAGTATGATATAGCGCTATAGGATTTGACACCCCATTCCTGTTGTCATGGAATGTCTGAAACCAATTTGTTGCTCCATCCAAATAGGGATTGCCTTTGTGGTATTTCTATAGTCTCAAAGGTGTATCTTGATGCACCAGGTCTGAATGAATTCTCAAATCACACTATTAAAGTATAGTTTAATATACTCTCATGTGTGGTATTGTACAAAACCAACATATATTTACAAAACCAAAAACATAGTTTAATATGTTATTTATCACATCTAAAGCATATTTTGATATGTTATTTATGAAACCAAAACATAGTTTAATATGTTACTTACAAATCCAAAGTATACTTTTAATATGCTACTATAAGGATAATTGTTTAATCTTACATTTATTTATACAAATCACATTGGTTACACATTACATGATTTACATTGGACACATAAACATTATGGACATTGATTATACATGACATGATTTACATCTTAACATAAACATTTTGTTATATTATTCAATACATTTGACAATTTGTTTAAACATGGACATCTTACATTGGTGGTTTGTTTGGGTAAGTAATTTGAGTAACGGTGCATGTGTAATATGATACAAGCATGGTGGATACGCCGCTGGTACTTCCTATATATAAGTGTTTGTATGGTATTACATATTGTAGCGTTATTTGACTCATTTCAGTTTGAGACATAGAACATTTTATACAAGTAACATACTTTTCACAAGACATTTATTTACAAACAACTTATCTTATACAAACTCATTTTACATGGTTATTCATTTAATCATGCATTATTCTCTTATTATACATATCACCTGAACTTATTATTTTTCAAATGATTTACAAAGGCAAAGCAAATTACAAGGTTCATGACTAAACATTTTCTTAAACAGAAGTCATGAATCTTATTTTCACAAAACCAATGTACTCGCCAGCATTTCTTTGCTGACCTCGTTTTCACATATGTTTCAGGTATTGTTGAATGATATCGATTGATAAGATGCATGCTCACATAGGACTGGACAAGGCCTTAGTGACTCAATAACAATGATAGACTATGTTTAATTTGTGTATTTAGATTTCCAGACAATGTAATTATTCAATGATCAATAAAACGAAACTTCAATTGCCATGGATTTGAAACAATTAATTCTGTTACAACACTCCCCGACATTTCCGCCACGTTTTGTATGTTCTTCGTGGTCGGGGTGTGACAGAAAAGATGGTATCAGAGCCAATGGTTATAGGGAATTAGGTTATTAGTAATGCTTTGACCTAGTCTATAACCTTCTTAGGACCCTAACGCGAGTTTACTTGCGTTTAGTCATAAAACAATACCGTCACCTATCCTTAGGCGACGACCACAACAAGAACATAAATTTCAAAACCGCTTTGAAAACTAATCATCTGTTCTAGGATGATTGATTACTAGGTTTTGAACCCTCTATTGTATGGTTTTGAACTCTCTATTATATGGTTTTGAACCCCTTTGAGTTTTCAAAACTTCGTCAAGGTTTTGGGTTTTAAATAATGTGAACACGTGCAAACTGGAAGGGTGAATGCCTGTATTCTGGGTTTTCTGTCTAGGCAAGCACTTCGTATACATCTCATCAGACGCGAGACCAGTTGTGCTTACCTGGGAATTCTTGGGATGAGTGTTCACTTATAGGCGAGCATGTCTTCGCGATACATTATTTTTGACCCATTTACTTTGATTAGTCACCGTCTCATTTGTTTGCCTTAGGTAACAAACAAATGATCGCAATTTTCATGCGTTATCTTTCTGTTTTGATTGTCCAATAATCTTTCACCTGTTTCTCCCTACGCCTTTCTTTTTCTTCAAGAATGTCTCTTCATCACGATGACGCCCAGATATCTGAGCAAGCAGCCAAATTAGCTCAGCGAATAGGCGAAGTAGTCCTGAACACTGTTGAATTAGCTACTGCCATGTATCATCTCCAGGATGAAGCCACTCAAGAGTCACCAAGACAGGCAGGACCTAGTCAGGCGACAACACCATCAACCAATAAACCAATCGAGAAATCAAAGACCATGGATGAACGATCCCCTAAGAAGTCAAAGAAGCGAAAGGCTTCTCAGAACTTCGCCATGGTCGCTCACAATGGTAAAGCAGTCCCCAACCAACCAGCTCAACCCCCTGCTAGGTGTGTATGGCTTTTCCTATGATACCTACATCAAGGAACTATGTACCTTACAAACTACTCTTGTGATTTCTCTCTTTCAAATGATTGCTCATGATTCCCTCGAAAATTTTAAGTACTCGTTTCACTCTAAGAAACAAAGTACAGAAAATTAAGTGACATTATGAGTAATCGTGCTTTTCGCACATCTGTGCCTTTAAATCCTTGGTTAGATAACTAAGGGTATTTTCAAATCTCATACCCATTCCGTTTTGATTTTTCAACATATACAGTACAAGTATTTCAAAACAATCTTCATGATCTCAAAACATTTCATATAGTTTGAAAACAATTTTTCTAGATGCATTGTCTATGTTATTTCAAAAACATTGGCCATGTTATCAAAACCAACCTTCCTAATTTCAAAATATTTCATATAGTCTGAAGACAATATTAACACAATACATTTTATTATCAAGTGCATGATTTCGAAAAGCATCATTCATGTCTTTCAAAAACCTTATACATAATTTCAAAATTCATCTCTCATGATTTTAAAACATTTTTGTAAATATATCTATCTAATACACCTACTTTATTTCAAAAGTATTATATATAAGGTTTCAAAAACGGTAAACACATTTTTTCTTAAAAGAACCCCATGCATAGTTTTCAAAAATATTTTCCTCATACATTTACTTAACCTTCAAATTCTGCTTCATATGTCGCCTTGACATATCTAGCATCTCAACTTCATAAGCATTTTACATCATGTTTTGACCTAAGCACATCCAGTGCAAGGTTTCAAAACATCTTCAACTTCTAAAATTCATATGGGATCTTTTTATCTTTACAATTAGATCCTTGTGGATGATTATCGTTCAAATCAGAGTCCTTAATCGGATTCCTTATGTACCTTAATTCGAACACTTCGGTTCCTAGTAATCGAAATCGAATTTTCTTTTTGAATCTTTCTATCTTTATAGTTGGATTCTTGATAACGTTTAAAGTACCAAATGAAATCCACGAGATGGATTCCTAGTGTGCTTTAAATGCATGTACGCAATTTACAAGACAAATTAACGAACAATTTTGTGGTTATGTGATATGTGTTTATGTGTTCTCCTCTATGATTTTGTGTGATCCGATTTTCAAATCCTCATGGAATCTTTCATGTTTTCATATGAGAGATTCATAGTAGGATATTCAAAAGGTACTACCTTAAATCCTTATGGGCTTCTACCTGGTAGTTAAGACCCTTGGGTTATATAGTACCACTCCATGATTCATAAGAGACCCTCTTAGTAGTCTAGTCAAAAAGATTGATTCACAATTTGGTTAGAGAACGACATCTAGTGATGTAGCTGAACAGACTCCTTGATAGTCTATTTAGATCATTTATTGATTTAATTCAAAGGACTCTATGGCGGTCTAGTCACACTCATCACAGGTTCATTCATTTGGTTTTACCCTACACATTATAAAATAGACTGTGTGAACTGTGCAAGGAATTGTTTAATTATGGACGCGTACATAATTATGAAACTTAGTGCACAGAAACCCAGTAAGATTTATTATGTGTAAGAACCGATAGTGACAACAATAACAAAATGAGAACAATGTAATGGAGGTACGGTGGACGCACCAATGACGCTTCATATACTTGTATATAAGTATCCCTCTTACATTGCAAACATGATGTTATTAAAGTTACTAGAAGTTCAGAACCCTAACCAATGTTGTTTGATCTTTTCAACTTCATGTTTTCAAGCTCTCACAAGTTTCCTCTAAATAAATTTCGGGACGAAATTTCCTAAAGTAGGGGAGACTGTAACACCTGTGCCTCCACGGCCATCAAACAAATACCAAACCAATGAAATATTATATTTCATACTTGGGATTTGTAAAAATATGTGTATCATTTGCACATATCAATTCTCGTTCAATTTCAAACTCTAAATCGCTTTCTGGAAGGTTATACGCGCACCGATGCGTAAATATAACCAGTTTAATGCAAAAAACACTCCGGAATAGTGACATAGGCTTAACATACCTTAAATAACCTTTACATAACTTAGAAATAAGTTTTGAAGGCTTTGGTATGGCAAAATCAAGTTAAATCGCTTACAGGGACTAAATTTGACAAACTGCGAAAGTATGCCAATTTGAACTGTAACAGACATTCCGGAGCATGACCATAAGTTAAACATACCATAAATATCCTTCACATAGCTTAGAAATAGGCTTTGAGGTGTTCGGTATGCTAAAATAAACTTTTGTGTCATTCAGGGACTAAAAGTGTCAAAAAGTGCACAAGTTTGCATTTTCGCGCATAACTTACGTTCTGAATACATCCGGACATCCAAAAATTTATGTAAGCATGACTATATTATAATTTAGTGTTTGGCTTGCCAAAAATCCATTCGTCGCGTCATTTGGATCGTTTTTCGCGCTTATGCGCATTCCGTCGTAATTAAGCGAACATCGCGTTCGTACGACCAAACGAACCAACACCCGGCATATTTTTGAGCATGTTTCATGTCCTCAATGTTTAGGCAACATTTTAGGGCCTTAAAGTTGGCTTTACGGGCCTTAGAAGTGTCGGAAATGGCCTTAAACACGTGCAGGGACTGAAACTGATATTTCTGAAACTTTGTTCTGATCTGTGACTCCTAGGCGGCCCGCCTCAGGATCTTAACATCCTTAGGCGGCCCGCGTCAGACCTTCTGACCAAGTTAAATGTTTCTAACAGCAGATTTCAGCTGTTTGATCCACCACCACACATTCTCATTTGTCTAGTCATCTGATAAGGATCACATTTTAGTCACCATAAGGTCCCGACACTTGTACGGGTGGGATTAAGGCACGTTTTCCATGAAACGATCTTAACGGTGGACCTTTTACTATAAATACCCCACCCCCCATGCTTCAAAATTACAAGAATTCTGATTTGAGAACCTCTAAGTTGAAACCATTGTTTCATACCTGAGATTCTTGAATCGGGATTAGCATTCGGGGACCCTTTGTAAGTATTCTTTCGTTCTTTTCTTTATTTTATTACTTTTAGAGTCAGAAAGTCAAACTTTGTTTGACTTTCAGCGTTGACCAGCTTATGGTCAATGCGAAGTTCGTTTGAACTTCGCAACGTGATTGTAATCACGTTGGTCATAGTCCCTTGGGACTATGCCCACTGATTACCACGTTGTCTAGGGTCGTAGGGTAGGCGATCTAATAAATCGCCTATACCTTCGAACTCGACCCATTTGGTCGATCATTAGGATCCGACCAAATACATTAGGTGACCATAGTAGGTAGGGAATAACCTTCCGAGGTTATACCCTATGGTCACATCGTTTAAGTAGTTGTATGATAGGTAGTTTATATGCCTTAGGTAAATTACCAGAATACCCTTTTCATGTATAATTAGTAATTAAGCATATGTAACCTAAACTTTTGTCACATAACTGATTATGTAACATGTTTAGGCATATAACACTTGTCATAGGACTAGTTAGGCGGTCCGAACGCGTTTCACGCGAACGACGCGTTAAAGTAGCATAAGCTACCTAAACGGGTCGTAATGGGTCGTAAACACTTAGGTTTGGTTTCATTGTAGTATGTAGGCCTTGTTAAACCATATCATATGAGTTCCAACACTCATTTGGGTTACCAAGCCTCATCCTATCCGATCTCCCGATTTAATTCCGGTTTATTTATATAGTTTTAGATTGCCGACTGATTCCGTGCTCCCTCAAGATTTGTTTGGTTGTTGTTCAAGACCTCTAAGCATTCTCAGGCGAGTACATTATTCCCCTCTTTTACTGTTTTCAAACTGTTTTGGGGTGAAGTATGTGTACCTATCTATTACTTTCATGTTTTCCAAAAGTATAATTGATTATACATGTTATTACTTATCTATTGACAAATTGATTGACTATCTATGATTTAAGCATTGATTTCTCAAAGAACATAAAATAAAATGTTGAATTGTACTTATTTTATGTTCACCAGACCGATTGTTAGTATGATATAGCGCTATAGGATTTGACACCCCATTCCTGTTGTCATGGAATGTCTGAAACCAATTTGTTGCTCCATCCAAATAGGGATTGCCTTTGTGGTATTTCTATAGTCTCAAAGGTGTATCTTGATGCACCAGGTCTGAATGAATTCTCAAATCACACTATTAAAGTATAGTTTAATATACTCTCATGTGTGGTATTGTACAAAACCAACATATATTTACAAAACCAAAAACATAGTTTAATATGTTATTTATCACATCTAAAGCATATTTTGATATGTTATTTATGAAACCAAAACATAGTTTAATATGTTACTTACAAATCCAAAGTATACTTTTAATATGCTACTATAAGGATAATTGTTTAATCTTACATTTATTTATACAAATCACATTGGTTACACATTACATGATTTACATTGGACACATAAACATTATGGACATTGATTATACATGACATGATTTACATCTTAACATAAACATTTTGTTATATTATTCAATACATTTGACAATTTGTTTAAACATGGACATCTTACATTGGTGGTTTGTTTGGGTAAGTAATTTGAGTAACGGTGCATGTGTAATATGATACAAGCATGGTGGATACGCCGCTGGTACTTCCTATATATAAGTGTTTGTATGGTATTACATATTGTAGCGTTATTTGACTCATTTCAGTTTGAGACATAGAACATTTTATACAAGTAACATACTTTTCACAAGACATTTATTTACAAACAACTTATCTTATACAAACTCATTTTACATGGTTATTCATTTAATCATGCATTATTCTCTTATTATACATATCACCTGAACTTATTATTTTTCAAATGATTTACAAAGGCAAAGCAAATTACAAGGTTCATGACTAAACATTTTCTTAAACAGAAGTCATGAATCTTATTTTCACAAAACCTATGTACTCGCCAGCATTTCTTTGCTGACCTCGTTTTCACATATGTTTCAGGTATTGTTGAATGATATCGATTGATAAGATGCATGCTCACATAGGACTGGACAAGGCCTTAGTGACTCAATAACAATGATAGACTATGTTTAATTTGTGTATTTAGATTTCCAGACAATGTAATTATTCAATGATCAATAAAACGAAACTTCAATTGCCATGGATTTGAAACAATTAATTCTGTTACAACACTCCCCGACATTTCCGCCACGTTTTGTATGTTCTACGTGGTCGGGGTGTGACATCACTTATAGGCGAGCATGTCTTCGCGATAAATTATTTTTGACCCATTTACTTTGATTAGTCACTGTGTGTAGTTTGTTTGCTTTGTAAAGCGAACAAATGACCACTATCCTTGCTTTCATCAGATTTGTTTCATCTCATTCTTTTCGTCTAAATTCTCTCACTCGTTTCCTTTCATGTACCTCTTTTAGAATGCCTCCTCGACGCGACAATCAGATGGCAAATGCCGAACTGGCGGAAATCATCGCGCAGCAAATGGCTGTTGCCTTCCCAAATCTTTATGCTCAAATGATGCAAGCCATCAACAACAACAATGCTCCATGCAATTTCAAGAGTTTCAAATCGGCTAAACCGCTCAAGTTTAGTGGTTCTGAGGGAGCAACTGGGCTTCTTCAGTGGTTCGAGAGCATTGAGAATACCTTCCGTCATGTTCAGTGCCTGAAAATCGTAAGGTCGAGTTTTCTTCAAGTGTGTTTCAGAAGAGGGCTCTCACATGGTGGAACGGGGTGATGAGAGACCGCGGTGCTGAGGTTGCATTAGCACAGACTTGGGCTGAGCTTAGGGCTCTTATGATGAAGGAGTTTTGCCCTCGTCATGAACTGTGAGCTTTGGAGAGGGAGTTTGATGATCTGAAGCAAGACAGTGGCGAGCATCGAGCCTATACTGACCGTTTTGAAGAATTGAGCCTGTTGTGTCCTGCTATGGTTACTCCTGTGGATAAGGCGATCAAGAAATATACGGATGGTCTTCCTGACCTAGTTCAGGATATTGTTACTGGCAGTAACCCTACTACTGTCAGACAAGCCATTGAACTGTCTGCCACCTTAACTGAATCCCACATCAGGAAGCGTAAGCTGTTTCGGAAGGACGACTCAAGACCAACTGACAAGACTGCTCAAGTTGAACCAAAGGAAGAACATGCTGAGGTATCCAAGAAGAAGAAGCGCAAAGCCTCTCAAAACTACGCTGTAACTGCTCAAGACAAACAGGTTGCAGCAAACCAACCAGCGCAACCTCACAAAAGGCAAAACTATGTTGGTACCACACCTTTGTGCAACAAGTGCAACCGTCATCATCTAGAGCAAGAGCAGTGTCACAAATGTACCCACTGTGGGCGGTTGGGACATTTGATCAATGTTTGTCGTTATGCAAATCAAGCTGCTGCAAACCCTGCTGCTGTTCAAGCACGGTTCCCTCCGGGGTCATGTTATAACTGCGGTGACCTTACCCACTACAGGAACAATTTCCCAAGGCTTGTTAACGCACCTCCAGCACGTGGACGAGTGTTTAACATCAATGAGACAAACATGAACAATGATGCGGCAGTGAACAATTAGTGTTTTGTTATTTCCTTGGTTGTTATCTTTTGACACTTCAAGACAATTCGGTTATTGCATAAATAAAGATTTGTTGTTTTATTTCTGCAAAAATTATGTGGTTGTGTGAATGCTTGATGCAACCTTATGATGTCAACCCAAAGACAAACTACTCGTATGGTTCTGTCATTTTATGATCACTTGTGATCTCCCCAAGAATCTTAGACACTCGTTTCTTTTAAGAAACAAAGCCAAACTTTTATTGAGAATCCTTCTATCTTTATAGATGGATCCTTGAAAATGATTAAAGTACCGAATGAAATTCATGGATTGGATTTCTAGTGTTCTTTAATTATCCATGCTCAAAGACAACAAATTAAAGAATCAAGTTAACTAATTTTGTGCTTATGTGTTTTCTTACATGTTTGTGGTTGTATGTGATCCATCCAAATCCTCAACGAATCCTTCATATCTCATACGAGAGATTCATAATAGGATATCCAAAGTTACTATCTTAAATCCTTAATGGACTTCTACGTTGTAGTCAAGTCCCTTGGGTTTTAAAGTACTATTCTATAATTGGACCCCTTGGGTGGTCTAGTTAAACAGATTGATTTTGAAAATCTGATTAGAAATATCATGTGATGATATAATTAAAAAGATCCCTTAAGTGGTCTATTTAAGGAGATCGTACGACGGTCTAGTTAAGAAGATCATGTGTTGATCTAGTTAAAAAAATCGTGCGTTGATCAAATTAAAAGGACCCTTTGGTGGTCTAGTCGAGTCACTTCATGTTTATTCAATTGACTTTTCCTCTACGCATTCTGAAATGAACTGTGCGGACTGTGCAAGGAATTAAGTAATTATGGAGGCCTACATAATTATGGAATTCAGTGCACAGAAACCACAGGGAATTTTGTCATGTGTTAAGACCCATAGTGACAAGAATAATGATACGGGAGAAGTCTTGGACCTTGACCGATGTCATTTTATCTTACACTCCCCAATTCTGATTTCAAGCACACACAAGTTTCGTATGATAAGTCTTCATAAGAAACGTTTTTCTATCCATAGTTCAAAAATTCCATGTTTTACTGCTACAAGGAATTCATTTTGAGGGTTAACAAATTCGCTAAGAATCCTAACATGGCCCAGAGTTTTACTTAAGGGTTCAATGGATCTATTAGAAGGCGAAACCGTCACAGCTGTCTTCACAAGTTTCCTCTAGAATTAAATTTCGGGACGAAATTTCCTAAAGTAGGGGAGACTGTAACACCTGTGTCACTTCAACCGTCAAACAAATTCCAAACCAATGAAATATTGTATTTCATACTTGGGATTTGTAAAATTATGTGTATCTTTTACACATATCAACTCTTGTTTGATTTTAAGCTTTAAATCGCTTTCTGGAGGGTTATACGCGCTCTGATGCGTAAATATAACCAGTTTAATCCAACGAACACTCCAGAATAGTGAAATAGGCTTAACATACCTTAAATAACCTTTACATAACTTAGAAATAAGTTTTAAAGGCTTTGGTATGGCAAAAACAAGTTAATTCGCTTACAGGGACTAAACTTGACAAACTGTGAAAGTATGCCAATTTGAACTGTAACAGACATTCCGGAACATGACCATAAGTTAAACATACCATAAATATCCTTCACATAGCTTAGAAATAGGTTTTGAGGGGTTCGGTATGCTAAAATAAACTTTTGGGTCATTCAGGGACTAAAAGTGTCAAAAAGTGCACAAGTTTGCATTTTCGCGCATAACTTACGTTCTGAATACATCTGGACATCCAAAAATTTATGTAAGCATGACTATATTATGCTTTAGTGTTTGGCTTGCCAAAAATCCATTCGTTGCGTCATTTGGATCGTTTTTCGCGCTTATGCGCATTCCGTCGTAATTAAGCGAACATCGCGTTCGTACGACCAAACGAACCAACACCCGGCATATTTTTGAGCATGTTTCATGTCCACAATGTTTAGGCAACATTTTAGGGCCTTAAAGTTGGCTTTACGGGCCTTAGAAGTGTCGGAAATGGCCTTAAACACGTGCAGGGACTGAAACTGTCATTTCTGAAACTTATGTCTGATCTGTGCAGGCCAGGCGGCCCGCCTCAGTTTCCTTACATCCTCACGCGGCCCGCGAGGCCCCTTCTGACCAGGTTAACTGCATTTAACAGCAGATTGCAGCTGGTTGATCCACACCCACACATTCTCAATTGTCTAGTCAGCTGATAAGGATCATTTTTTAGTCACCATAAGGTTCCAACACTTGTACGGTTACGATTAAAGCACGGTTTCCATGAAACGATCTTAACGGTGGACCGAAAACTACAAATACCCCATACCCCCCATTGCTTAAATCACTAGAATTTTGATTTGAGAAACTCTAAGTTGAAACTATTGTTTCATACCTGAGATTTTTGAATCGAAATTAGCATTCGGGGACCCTTCGTAAGTATTCTTTCGTTCTTTTATTGCTTTTCGAGTCTTTCGAGTCTGAAAGTCAAACTTTGTTTGACTTTCTACATTGACCAGTTATGGTCAATGCGAAGTTCGTTTGAACTTCGCAACGTGAGTGTAATCACGTTGGTTATAGTCCCTTGGGACTATGCCTACTGATTACCACGTTGTCTAGGGTCGTAGGGTAAGCGATCTAATAAATCGCTTATACCTCGAACCCGACCCATTTGGTCGATCATTAGGATCCGACCAAACACATTAGGTGACCATAGTAGGTAGGGAATAACCTTCCGAGGTTATACCCTATGGTCACATCGTTTAAGTAGTTGTATGATAGGTAGTTTATATGCCTTAGGTAAATTACCAGAATACCCTTTTCATGTATAATTGGTAATTAAGCATATGTAACCTAAACTTTTGTCACATAACTGATTATGTAACATGTTTAGGCATATAACACTTGTCATAGGACTAGTTAGACGGTCCGAACGCGTTTCACGCGCACGACGCGTTAAAGTAGCATAAGCTACCTTAATGGGTCGCGATGGGTCGAAAGCACTTAAGTTAGGTTTCATTTAGTATGTAGGCTTTGTTAAACCATATGACACGAGTCTCTATACTCGTTTGGTTTACGAACCCTCATTCTATCTAAATCCTCCGATTTAGGTCCGGTTTATTAACATAGCTACCTATATTAGGTGTCGTTTGATATCCGTGATCTCTAGCATTGTTTGGTTGTTACACAAGGACTCCTAAGCACTCTCAATATGAGTACATAGTTCCCCTATTTTACTGTTTTCCAAACTGTTTTGGGGTGAAGCATGTGTACCTATCTGTTACTTTCATGTTTTCCAAAAGTATAATTGATTATACATGTTATTACTTATCATTTGACAAACTGAATGACTAACTATGGTTTAAACATTGATTTCTCAAAGAACATAAAATAAATTGTTGAATTGTACTTATTTTATGTTCACCAGACCGATTGTTAGTATGATATAGCGCTATAGGATTTGACACCCCATTCCTGTTGTCATGGAATGTCTGAAACCAATTTGTTGCTCCATCCAAATAGGGATTGCCTTTGTGGTATTTCTATAGTCTCAAAGGTGTATTTTGATGCACCAGGTCTGAATGAATTCCCAAATCACACTAATAAAGTATAATTTGATATACTCTCATATGTGGTATTGTACAAAACCAACATATATTTTTGTTAATCATCCAAAGCATATTTTAATATATTATTTACAAAACCAAAACATAGTTTAATATATTACTTACAAATCCAAAGTATACTTTTAATATGCTAATATAAGGTTATTCGTTTAACCTTACATTTATTTATACATATCATTTTGGTTACACATTACATGTTCTACATTGGACACATAAACATTATTGACATTGGTTATACATTTCATGATTACATCTTGACATAAACATTTTGACACATTGTTCAATACGTTTGGCAATTGGTTTAAACATATACATCTTACATTGTTGGTTTGGTTTGAGTAAGTGATTAAGTAACGAGGCGTGTGTAATATGATACAAGCATGGTGGATACGCCGCTGGTACTTCCTATATATAAGTGTTTGTATGGTATTACATATATCGTAGCGTTATTTGAATCATTTCAGTTTGATACATATAACATTTTATACAAATAACATACTTTTCACAATACATTGTTTTACAAACAACTTATCTTATACAAACTCATTTTACAATGGTTATTCGTTTAACCATACATTATTCTCTTATTTATACATATCATCTGATCTTATCATTTTTCAAATGATTTACAAGACAAAGCAAATTACAAGGTTCATGACTAAACATTTTCTCAAACATAAGTCATGAAACCTATTTTCACAAAACCTATGTATCTCACAGGCATTTTTATGCTGACGTACCTATTTTTACACATGTTTCAGGTACTGCTTTGCAATGATTGTTGATACATGCTACATTTAGGATGGACTCGTGCCTTAGCGACTTTAAAACTTGGAAGATCATAGTTGTATTTATTTGATTGTATTAAAACAATGAGTTCATTTATTCAATAAAAACAGAATTTATTTATGCCATGGTTATGAAACAATAATTCTGTTACAACACTCCCCGACGTTTCCGCCACGTCTAGTTGCTTTACGTCGTCGGGGTGTGACAATTGAAGATTATACTTGGTGGAAAGATCGATTCATCAATTGGGCAAAAGCGTATGCTCATGAAAGCTGGTTATGTTTGGAGTTTGGGTATAAAAGGCCGGCTGACGATAAAGGAGAAGATCTCCCTATGAAAGGTTTATCCATAGAGGACAAAGCCGAATTCTCATCTGAACATAGAATGATTGCCTTAATACAATCATCAATCAGAAATGATATGTTTGCTTTACTGCAACATGACGGAACATCGAAATCTATCTGGGAAGCTTTACGAGTTAAAGCTGAGGGGGGTAAACAAATCAAGAAAAATAAAATTGCATTACTAAAGAAAGAATTTGATTTATTTGATAGTCTTAATGGTGAATCGGTTAGACAAATGATAGAGAGATTTGGTCATCTAAAAATTGAACTTGATCATTTTGGGATTGTTAAAACCCGAGAAGAAATAATTGATAAGATCATAGAAGCGTTACCACGAGCTGATCAGTGGCAAACGTTTGTTTTTATTCTGAAAAATGATGCTTTGTATGATGAAATTTCTCTTGATGTTTTGATAGAAAAGATTGAAAGTCATGAACTGGAGTTGCAGAAGCAGAACAAGATGAGCAGTTCTTCGCATCAACAGAATGTTGGTCTGTATTACAAAGGTAATTTGCCTTCAGTGAAAGCTGATAGTTCACCAAAGACAACATTCAGTGGTGAGAGGACGAAGGAACCTCAGAAAAGCTCATCAAGCTACAATCCAGGTTATCATTCATCGGCTTCAAAAGCTAGATCTGAAGAAGCAGAGGAGATACTGTGCAACATTGCTCTTAAGTTGAAAAATTCTCCGGCTATGAGTATCAATGCAGCTAAACAGCAAATGAGCTTCCTTGCATCTGTTCTGGAATCGTATGAAGGTCTTGTAGCTGGTAAAACTGGAAACTCAGAATTAACCAAAGAAGACTATGACCAGATTGATCCGGGAGAAATGGAACTCATTGACATCCGCTGGTGTTTAGCTAGTTGCATCCACAGAACTCAGAGATACATGGAGACTACTGGGAAACAGTCTCTTGGTGGTGCATCAACAAAACTTGGATTTGATAAGTCCAAGGTGACCTGCTTCAAATGTAAGCAAAAAGGTCATTTTAAGAGAGAATGTAACAATTCTGCGGTTGGTGGAAATGAACATCCGTTCAATGATGATTACTACCGAAAGGCAATCTACCACCGAAGCAAAGAAGAGCCGAAAATGACTGAAGATAAACCCAGAGAAAAATCAAGAGCACTTGCTGTATTCCATGATGACGAAGGATATGATTGGAGTCATATTTGTCCAGAAGACGATCGTTTGGAAAATATAGTTATAGCTCATGGCAGAAACACATCAAAAAGTCAATATTATGTTTTTATTGCTGAAATCAAAGAGGAAAACAAAGAAGAAAAAGACACAGCTGTAATAAAAGAGAAAACCAGAGAAGAGATTCTGAATGAGAAAAAATGCAGAGAAAGAAGCATTGCTTGGAACAGAATGGATGATATGCAAGAAGAGTATGAAGATGCTGTGAGTAATAAGAGATGGGATAACAAACGAGAATGCTATGTCAATAGAAATGGAGAACCCGTTGTTCCCAAAAAGGACATATTTTATGATGATGTTCTTCTAGTAATTCCTCGTTCCGTCGAATACTATACAAATGTTGGAAAAGACAAAACTTATGTGAAGAAGTTTGAAAAACTCTTAAGAGATGTCATGACTTCAAGTTTAAGGAAGAGGGACGAAGAAAGAATGAAGAAGAATGTTGAGTGTATGCTTGAAGAGTTGAAGAAGGTTGCTGAAGATGTGAAAGTCGAAGCTATGAAAGTTGAAGATGTGAAGGTTGCTGAGAAAGAAAAGATTGAAGAAAAAGTTGAGGTGAATGAAGAGGTAGAGAAAGCTGTTACTAAAGAACAACAAGTTGAAAGTTCGATTAAAGCGAAGGATGAGAAATTGGAAGCTGGTGATGCTGGTGATGAAGTTAGTGTTGAAGAAAAACAAAAGAATGATGCTGATAGGACAGAAATTGCAGCAAACGCCGAGGTGCCAATCACTGAGGTAATTTCTGATTCTCAAATCTTGAAAACTGTTGAACAGTGCAAAAAATGCATGGAAACTTGCAGTGCTTGTACTGAAAAAGACAAACAATTCAAAATAAGAAACCTCGAATTCAATAAAATTGAAGAAGTTTTCAAAAATAAATGCAAAGAAATGTTAGAAAATGAAAAAGTTTTGAAAGAAAATGATGAAAAACTTTTGGAAAAATGTAAAAAGTTAGAAAAAGAAAATGAAATTTTAAAAGAAAATGTTTTGAAAAAGACAGAAGAATGTGAACAAAAAGAAATTGTTTGTCAAGAAATGAAGAAAGAATATGATTCTATAAAATTGGCATATCACATTACAAAAGAGTCATATGAAAAAGTGAAAGATGAAATGAAATTTGCTCAATCAAGAATGAATTATTTTTCTGAAACAACTAAAGAGCTTAAACGAATGTATGAAATAAAACAAGGTGTTGTTAATTCCTATATTGAGGATGTTGCTAAACTTAAGCGTCAGGTTGCTGATTTAGAACATGATAACAACAAGTTAAAGAGTTATCACGTGTCGTCATATGTGCTTGAACGTATTTTCAATATAAAACCGGGAGATGGTGAGTCTGAGCAAAACAAGAAAGGCATTGGCTTAGAGTTTCATCAAGTTCCACCACCGGAAAAGTTTGCATTTTATGATGATGAAAAGGTCGAAAAAGCTTTCAACATGGTAGATCAATTGCCAGATAACATTGACATAACATATTCCAAATCTGATGATTCTAGTGATTCAGAGGTGGTAGGTAAGGTCGTTGAAAGTGTGTTGAAAGAAGAGTCAGTTGATACAGGTAAATCTGAATCACATGATGAAAATGAAGGTAATTTTCATGATGGATATCTGAAAAACTCAAAATCCGAAAAAAAAATTGAATGATGATTCAAAAGGATTGGTTTATACCATGATTGGATCGGACAAATTATTCTTAGATGTTGTATTCCTATTCAGAATGTGATTTCAGAAAAGGTTGATAAAGTTTTCAAAATGGTTGAGATTGAGAAATCTGAAATTCCAAAGTTTGCTGGAAAAGGTTATAAGACTTTTTATAACAAACCTGGTTATAAGAAGAAAAACATGAAGGCTGGGTTGGGTTATAAAAAGAAACAAAATCGGAATAAAAATGAACCGCAAAGTTATGAGACAAAGATGAATTTTGTTCATGGAACAAGTTCTGAGGAAGAGAAAGAAATCCAATTTAGGCGCCAGTCTAATGAAGAATTCTATGCTCAAAAGAAAAGCAACAACCACAGGTCAAAGATGTGTCCAAGAGAACATGTTTCAAGTGTGATCAGATACGACATCTTGCACGCAAGTGTCCAAATCTGAAACCTGTGGATGTTGACAAAAAGAAGTTTGATGATGATGAGAAACAAAAATCTGAGGATGTGAAACATAGGTCGACCAGATTTGATTCAAAACAAACATGGAGGTATAACACAAACAAGTTTGCTTCGAATCAAAATTGGAAATCAAACCCGAACAGGTTCGATTCAAGATAGACCTGGAATTCTCACACACCCAGATTCAGAACAATTCAAAGTTGGAAAATGACAAAACCGAACGAAGTTGTTCAAAATCAAAAAGTTCAAAAAGAATCACATTTTTACAAAAGAGGTACTCCGAAAGGTCAAACATGGAGTGTTAAGAAACAAGTGACTTTGATAAAAGATGAGAAAGTTGAAGTCAAAGATAAAAAAGTCTTTGATGACAAAGATTTTCCGAAACTGCATGATACATATTGTGTTGAAATGCCTAAGGTTCAACAGACCTGGGCTAAATTGTTCAAGTAATCAAGTAGTCTGAATGTGCAGGTGCTCAAGAAAACTGAAGATTGTGAAAATGGTATTCGGAGCAGCCTAGCACGACAACGAGGAGAGGAGGCTGCTGAATCCTGTGTTGGTTAAAACAGGAAGTTTGTTTGTTTTCTGTACATAAATAAACAATATTTCAAAAAAAATGAAAAATTACAAAAATACGTTACTTGAATACGCCGAAACCCTCACGGCTGAACAAACTTGATTAATTTCACAAGATTGAAAAACGGTTTTCAAACTGTAAATATCAATGTGTTGTAAATCATGGGGTATGTTAGATTTTCTGCAAATCAGTACACTTTTAGCAGAAAATGGATGGCGAGACAAAGCTATCAGTATTGCTTGTCAAATTTTCTTTAAATGGTTTTGCATTTTAGGGGGAGTATTGTTGTTAGAAAATACAAAAACATTTGAAAATTTTGAAAAAGTAAAAAACATGATAAAATTCAAAAATTGAGTTTTTGTGTAAAAAGAGGAAATGATAGTACATCAGTAGACAGTTATAGTATGCTAAAGAAATGTAATGATTATATAGCGTTAAACAGTCTCACTGATGATATGCCGATAGGTTTTTATACATTTAGTAAACTTTTTCGGGATATAAACTTAAATTCAAACTTGCTTATTTCGTGGGGAACACTACTTGGATATATATAGGTAACCCCTGAAATCTCCTTTGAAGGACCCCTCTTTCTGAGATACTAAGTCTTTATGTTTAGTGATATCTGGGGTATTATCCCAGGACTTCTGATTTTGCGGAAGCAATGGCCTAGTCCCCGTATAATACTTTTTGCTTGCTTGAAACATAGCGCCGCCCTCATCAAAAATGATGAAACAATAAAATTGATAATCATTGCTGTTGAAGAAAAGATCCTTTAAAGGGGACATACCAAAAGTCGAAGCCGTCATCTCTCTGCTGAACGGAAGTTCTGACCTGAGCTCTCACGGTTTTTCACAATTTAACCCCTTACAGATATCATCTAGGTATACTCACCTGTAAGACTAAATATTGGGATCTGGATACGGGAGTATATTCAAGAGGTGGGACACATGAATGAGTTTAAGTTCTTAAAACACCTAATTCGTATCCTGAATCAGTTGAAGTTTGTGTGAAAATTTAAGTGGATCAGTATAGCGACAATCTAAGTGAATTGTTTAATTCTTAATGTGTAACTAAGCTCAACGGTACTTGTGACTTGTCAAAAACTGATATGATCCTCTAACGCAAACTCAAACAAAAATATTGCCTGTAAATATGTTTGTAAATATTTCTTTACTGCTTTATATTTCAGAAAATACAAAAAGATTTTTGATTCTGCTTTATTTTTGACAACCAATGTCTGAAATGCTGAGTGTCAAAATCTAAGTAAGCTGATTGTGTTTCTGAAAATAAAACAAGTTCATTAATTTGAAACTTGAATTTTTAACAAAAATAAAAAACAGTTTGTGATATCTCCAAGGTCATTAGTTTGGACTTGGATGATTAACTGTGAGGGAGTTGGATGCTTATTTTGTTAAAAAGCCAGTTTCTGATTCTGTTCACTGAAACTGCAAAATTCTGAATTTTGTTGGAAATAGTTAGTTTAGAAAGATTGAAAAGCCAGGTTTTTAAATCCTGGAAGTTTAAAATGTTGTTACTTATAAACGTATGAGTGTTGCAGATACTGTACCAGACTACGATCCCGACAACAGAGTCTAAGGGGGAGTCTGAAGACGAGCTCAAAGCAAGGGGGAGCTTGTAACCTGAAAGTAAGGTGTAGATCCCTAAAGCACGGAAGCTTGATGAAAGGGGGAGCCTGAAGAAGCTGTTAGTGTTAGAGCCAGAGACAGAGCATGAAGACTGATCAAGACTGAATATGTGTTATGATAAAGACTCGACACTGAAGACTTCGTCAACATCCAAGGGGGAGTCTGTTAGTGCACTATGTCTATTGACTTCGTCTTGTATCGAGTCATGTTATGTAATAGGATAGGATAACCAGTGCTCGAGGTGCTAGAAACTGAGTTTAGTGGATTTAATGCTAATTCCGCTTGAAAGTGTCAAAGACATGTTCAAGCGAAATTAACAAAGTTAATTCCGCTTGAACGTGACTTGGTCGTTTCAAGCGGAATCACATCCATTATAAATAGGAAACATGTCCGTTTCATTTGAAGCGGAATTAGATCTTGTGTTTGGTAACGAAGTGCTGCCAAATCGTCTCCAGGTGCTGTAATACTATCAATATCAATATAAGAGACATTTAAATTGAATCGAGTGTCCGTGTCATTGATTCCGCCTTTGATTCGGATAAACAACTCTTCTGATCGACTCATTCGGGTCATACAACGATCCTACAACTGGTTCAGCACTTAATGATTTAGACCTCTTACTGGTTCAGCACTTAACCATTCAGATGTTTCCAAACAGCCCCTAAGATGAAAATATAAAAAAAGAGGTGTAAGGGTATTTTGTTGACTTTATTTCTCCGCATATTAAGTATAGGCATGAGCAAATGGTATAAAATACCGATCCCATCCTGATACCATCCCGATTCCGATACCGATAATCCCGATCCCGACATGTTTCGGTATCGGAAACGGTATCCACATTTTGTTTTTTTCGGTATCGGTACGGTACGGTATCGGTAAAATACCGACTTTTACCCTCAAAATACCGATACCGTACCGATACCGTACTGAACCGACATGTTTCGGTATCGGTATCAAGTATTCATGAAATTTCGGGATTGGGATTATCGGTATCGGAACGGGATCGGTATTTGCTCATCCCTAATTAAGTACATGCATATTCCACCCTCATTTTTAATTTTTTATACAGTTATTTAAAAAAGGCACCATAAATTGATTTTTTTTCTTTAATTTGAGTACCCTATTTTGTTATATAAATTATGACAATGAAAAAAACCGCAGAAATGTTTTGTAATTCTATGTTGTATATAGCATTTTTATGCGAGATTTTTTGTAATATATTTTTGTGCTACATTTTTTATGCTAGATTGTTATGAAAAATTTTTCCTACTAGATTTTTTGTGTTGTATTTTTTTGAGAAAACATAATAGTGAAAGTTTGTATTTTAGGACCAAAATGCCTTTCAATCCTACTTATAATGAGTGTCACATATGTTATCTTCACAATACTTCTTAAGCTACTTAGAGAAAACTTACTTTTTAATGAATTCTTACCTTGTTTTATAATATATTACACCATATTACATTGTATTACGTTAATTATATCACCCTACGTTTTAAATTTGTATAAATTATTTCATATCATATTAGACATCGTATGGATTGCCCCATATTACATCGTATTACGTTAATTATATCACATTACGTTTTAAATATTTTTTAGTTATTTCATATCATATTCCATCATATGGATTGCCCTAAGAATAAATACTTAAACTAATTAATTAACATTTTCTTTAAAGCGCAGTACTATTAACTATTAAATGAAACCACTCCGAAATCTAGAAAAGGAAGTACATAGCAGCACAGAAGCAAAGAACAATGTTTTGAGGAGGTTTTCTACATTATAAGTGCTGATTTTTCTTTAAGCAAAAACACCATGTATATGTAAGTCATGGTTCGAATTATGTTAAATTAGAATAAGGGTTGGTAACAATTACAGCTATGACAAACATGCCAAATCATTAAGATCCATTAATAGCAATCAATGACCATTATTGAACGCTGTGAGAACAACAAGTTTATCCTGTAACATGTAATCTAGCAGTTCATTTAGGCTTGTACTCACGTTTAGCTTTTCGCAAGTTATTAATAAAACTTCAGTTTGCTCATCAAATAGATCGATTTATGTGTATTCAAACATTACCGGGATGACAAATTAGATGTGCTCAAACAGATTAGAACAAGCAGGAAACAAAAATGAAACTGATCAACATAAAACTTTCAAAGCAAACGCTGGTCTGCCATTACAGGAAGGAAATAGGAAGAAAATAAAAAGAAGAAAACTGCAAATTGGACATGCTTCTAACAATAAAGCCAACAAATCATGGCGTATTTCTTGTAAATGGTGCAGAAGCTAAGTTATTAAATTCTCGCTCAAGTTCACGCTTATCTGCTTCGATTTCATCAAGTTTTTCTTCCAAAGCAGCATTTTCTGAAACAATCTTCCTCCTCTTTGACACGAGACGCATACGTTTTTCCTGAAGCTTTCTCATCTCTTGATCAAAGAGTTTATTATTTTGTTTTACATCTTCTGAAATCTCCTTCTTTATCTCCTCTAACAAGATCTGCGCCTTCTTTATCTCCTCTAACAAGATCTGAAATGGTTTTTCCTCATTTTTGTTGGGTTGGTTCGACATTTTTTCTATCAAACTTGAAAGTTAAAGTACCTTAAAAATTAAAAAAAAAAGGTTAGAATTTTAAAATTACAAAAAGTACCACACTAAACCTAAAAAAAATGACCATACCTAGTGACTCTATTTATAGGAGAAAAATCTAACTACCTATTTTTAATATTCTGCCGATGTGGGATTAGCACCAAAAGTAAAATTACAAATATATCCCTCTAAACATTGAATTTGATCAGGTACTAAAGAAAGACAGAGTAGCTACATAAGGTGCTGGAATCAAAGAAGATATGTCGTAAGGCGGCCATGAGTTGAGTTGCTAAGCTACTTCATCCTTGTATACCACACGAAAAGAAATGCATCATGATCAACAGGCTAAACTGGCTTTAACTTGATCAGATTAAATATTGAAGGCCACTGATATATCTTTTTAACAAAATGAGAGTTTACATATCTCACTTATCAGTTAGATTCACAAATTGGAAGAAATTAGATATTTTTGCTTAGCAGATGAAGAGTTAAAACTTTATAGTGCAGGTAGCATGCATCTTGAATATTGATGCTTATCATATTCTATGTTATGTGTATCTGCAAATGAACTAAGTCTGTAGATTATGTCTTAAAATTACATCATGCAACAACTAATGATGAACAAGTTATCGAACATTAGCTACATCAGATTTGTAGTAGAGGTCAAAGTCATCATTTTAATTGATTTCCATTTTTATTTCAAATAAACAAAGGCAATTGCTTGAACATATTACCCATGAATTAAATGTTTGTATCTTTGATGCCAATTTCGCTTAACAAAATCTGAATTGGTGAACCTTAACCGTTATGTAAATCAACTTGGTCGATTTTTAGACTTTCACGTTGAATAACTAGAGAATAACCATTGTGTAATGTGACCCTTGTCATCCAAGATGTGGAGGTTCAAATCCTGCAAGGTGCATGTATAAGAATATTTATGAGTAGGTTAGTTTGTCGTTATAAAAAAGATAAATATTAATTGTGATCTTATAAGATGTTTGGCAATGGTTCATAATGGTTAGTGCATGTTTGGCTTATGATAACTTCAATCTACCACACCTAAACCTAATAATGGCTCATCATCGTTAATGCATGTTTGTTAAATCCGCTAATTTATAGAAAAAACAACTTAAATATGACCTAAACTAGTCTTGATTTTAAACTATAAATCTAATGTGGTTATACCACATAACCTAAACGCAATCTTAATTAGCGGGTAAACACCACTTTAGTTCATATATGTTTTAGGTCGATCAACGACATGTAAAACAAAAGGAAAGTATAAATGTGTTGGTCCGTATATCTTATTGAATTGATTTAATGATTGAAGTTTTGCTACAATCCACTCTATACCCCCCCCCCCCCCCCCTCACTTAATTCTCTTAAAGTGCCTTCACATGCAACAATGCTTGTTCTCACTCTTGTGACATGCATCCATGCACTTCCCTTTGTTCTTTCAGTTACATACTAACATAAATTCATATTAAACACACAGGCGCGCGCACACATTCACACACGTATATATATGTGTGTATATGTGTGTGTGTGTGTGTTATATGTATCAGGAACGGTTTGACTCTTAAGTCCTGTTACACCTTAGTCAAACTTATTATAAACCAATATGATCCATCATGGTTTCCTATTGTCCATTATAACGCTGTAAAATTCACTAGAAACTAATATGAACAAATTAAATTTCAACATATAACCTATCTTGATCCATATATATCCAATATGACACAATACAACCTAAAATGTCCTGGTAACACTCAATATGATCAATTAAAACCAATAAGGACACTTGTGATCCATTATAATCCGGTATGCTCTTATAAGACCCAAAATGACCCATTGTAATTTAATATAACCCAACGAGACTTAACATTATCTGTTACACCTCACATGACCCTTTTACAATCCAAAATCCAAAATCCTAAATCAAATGTTAAAATCCATCGTATCATATTAGGACCCATCATGACCTATCAAATCCCAATATTACCTAATATGACACGTACAAGGCAATACAACCTAAACCCATCACAAATAAAATATGATACATTAAGACACGTTGCATCCAAATTGTGTAATTCAATGGTATGTAATTTATAAATTGTCTTTTAATGGCCCTAACAACTTATTGTTTGATGATGTACAAAATGAACCACTCACAAAACATGCATGTTTATTAGTGATTATGTACCCCATAGGTGGTATGTGATCCTTTTTGCATGCCTGATCAAACTAAATGTTTCAAATGTTTCACTTATCAACAAAGTGGGGTGGATGATATATCAACATCATATCTTATAAACCTTTTTTACTTTTGGTGTTCATTTTACATTTGTAGTGATACATTTATGCCAAATATATTTCTTGTTTAGTTCACTTAAGTTTGCTCAATAGTGCATTAATTTTCAATCTATGACGACATCTTCTTTGACTTTCACCATCGATAAAATATGTGGAACTCAATACTTAAATCTCTGTATGAAAAGATAGGTACACTATAAATGAAGTCTTGACATCAAGTATCGCAAGTACTAAATCATTCCAAATTAGATGATTGAGTGGTAAGTTTTGCAATCAAAAGGCACACTAAAGACAATAATTCAATGTTAGATGATTTATTAGTCACAATAAGCGGTGTGGTTTTTATCCATGGTACATATTTCCGGTCTCTAGTGTATCTCATACAATTTCTTTAATAACCACCAAGTTACAACACAATGTAACAAACTCTAAACACTTAGCCTTTACCAAATACAAATAAAAATTTGTATATTATTTTTTTTAACCAAAAGTGAACTAATAACCCTGAAAAAGAATAAACCCATACGCCATAAGAAACACGGATTCATTAGATTCTTTGATAGTATCAAATAAATAACATGATTCTATAACTATATCATTTAATAAATGCATGAGACCCTAAGAAATCGAGACCAATTACGGGTTACGGTTAATCACATATTTCAAAACAAATCTAACCAAACATACATGATAGATAATAACAACCTAACAAATTATACTATATAACAATTTTCGTAGGGTGTTAACTACAGTTCCGGTTTCAAGGTTTTTTGTAACCCACATTTGTCAGTCATTATCATCGATAATACCTCTATTCTCCCTTCACCCCGCTTGATATTCATGCCAAGACGATTCTCTAATTTGGGGGTTACAAAGCCTACTCATGGTCGAATACATCGGTACCTCTACAAATGGAAGTCCAGATATATGAAGATCGGTCGGAAGTAGGCACCATTCCCATCACCGCGAATACCACTCATGATATTGATGGTAATATGATGCTCTAATTTGGTGGTTATGAAGCCTAGACATTGTGGAATACCATCGGTAACGTCGCTGTGGTGTCATCTTATTCGCGATGAGTCAGAATTGGTGACGGTTAAGGCGCCAAAGTCGCCAACATGGTCGCCAGTGACGGGGTGTGGTGATGAGGGTTGTTCGGATTGATCATCGTGCCAAGTTGTTTCTGGTGAGACAGAATTGGTGACGGTTACGGCGCCGAAGTCGCCGGTGGGGTCGGTGGTGACAGTGGGTGGTGGTGACGGTTGTTCGGATCGGTCGTCGTCTAACTTGATGGTGCAAGTGACTTATGTTAGATATTTGGGAAAGAGGGCCAGGCGGATGCGTGTAAGAAAACTGTGTGGAATAGCTTTGATAATAGGGTCGTGGATGCGGTTAGTCCGATTATGGGTGTAGTTTGGCCTGCGCTCGGTAAGTCGACTAAACCGATGCTTAAGTCTTCATTGTCGCAGTCATTAAACGCGTTTTTTGATGGTTTAGTACCCCCTGCGTTATAGGTAGCAGTTTTACATAGATGTATATGTATAAGTTTAAGATACTTATGAATTACATTGCTCATATCTTTGTTAATTGATAACTTAATAAGTGAATTGGCCGATCGGTTTAGGGGTTTATACCTTTATTTAGATATAATGGTTGTATACATGTTTCGTGTGTGCCTACCTTTGTTACATTGTAGATTATAGGGAGTACCTCTCTCACATAAACATGCAAAGACAAATAGTTTGAATTTTACTTCAACTACAAACCATGTTTGCAAATAACATTTGCTAACCTCTTTATCAAATAAATAGGAAAATTCAAATACTTTGAATTCTATTTCTACTACAAACCATGTTGTAACTAACATTAGCTATCTAATAGAAATGAAATACCCTGCTGCACTGCGGCGGGTAAACCTCTTGTTCTTCTTATAAAGAATCACATGGTTTTGCAATTAGAAAGCACAATCTCATATTATAGCAAGAGAAAACAAATTAAGTTGTTATAAAGTCAAAAAAAACTTGGAAAGCAAACTCTCTACTAGATTGAATAATCAAACAGCTTATCTAAAATTACCAAAATCTCTTAAAAACTTATCAACACCACAAGAAAATAGATAAAAGATTATAACAACATAAAACAAGCACAAAGGTATATAGAAGCCTCCAAGATTGCAACACAACTAAACAAGTTATACATATGTTCACACGTATCCAATATAAACACGTTTCACTATAGAACATGTATAACATTCTAATAATGACATTTAAGGACCAAAACAAATTTGGAATGACAATAACATCATATATATATAAATATATATATATATATATAACCTAAATTACCATTATTACTATTGGTAGTACACATTTATTATTTCAAGCATTGACTATTCAATAAACAAACCCAATTATAAAAACAAAACTGAATTTTATTTAAACAAGTGAGAAAAACAAACCTTGGTTATTATTAAAATACTTTGATTAACTTAACTAAGGCACTAATAGTTTTATCATTAGATTACTATACTACGCTCTGATGTGTTGAGTTATGTCGTGTTGTGACGTGATTGTTGTGGAATGTTGTGTTGTGATGTATTGTGTTGTAATGTCCCATGTTGTGACAAGATTGTTGTGGTATGTTGTGTTGTATTGTGCTGTTCTCTAATGTATTGTGCTATAATTTGGTATGTATGTTGTGTCGTGTCATGATGTTTGTGTTGTGTCGTGATGTGTTATGTTGTGATGCGATGTGAATTGTGGTGTTGTGATGTTTGTTGAGATGTGTGTGTTATGATAGGCTTGGCTATGTTACGATATACTAAATTCTAGGTTAGAAACCCGTAATATATATTTACGAGTTGAATATAGTATGAATGTTAAATATGTGGTAATTAATATATATGATTTATGTTTGAAATAAAATGAATTCTTATTTAATGTTGTTGAATAATAGTTGTAACAAAGTAAATGAAATCAAAAACCATTTTGAGTTCAGAAATAATTTTAAAACCTTTCATTGTGCTCACAAAATTAACCATTTTGAGTGAAATACGAAAAAGTGGTAAAACATTTCATTGTGCTCACAAAATTATAAATTATGACATGTGGCTCTCTGAGTTACTTATTTATTAGGTATAGAAGATTTATAACCAAAATATAGTTTATCAAAATTTTAATCATCAATAATTTTTACAATACTTTTTATTGGGTAATCAATTATTTAAATGAAAATATATCCGGTTAATGACTAATTTTTAAAATTTATGTGAACTTAGTTTGTATTGTATTGTTTAATAGCAGTAAAACTTCTATATAGATCAGTTTGTTATAAAAAATATATTTTCCATCTTTTTAACTAATTTAGACTTTCATAAGCTAATAATATAACAAACAAGGAAGAATAAAATTTCATGAAACTTTAAATGGAAATAAACGTAATGAATCTATAAAAACAATTTACACAAATAAAATATTTATTTCAAAATTTTTTTCACGAAAATATTTGAAACTAAAAAAGCAACGTAATGTCAAATTAATTTATTATAAATACTTTTTTATCGAAAATAACCATGATTATCTGTGGAGTTTAGTAAGTTAGAAAAAGGAACAATTGTTTGCAAAAGTGGTTGGTATATAAGAAATAGGATCCAAACTTTTAGGTTTAATTTTCTTTTTATAAAATGTAAATTCTCTGAATAGCTTTCCTTATGATTTCTCAATGAGATGGAAGGGACATTTAGCATGCCACGTAAAGATTATTATTTATTAATCAATATAGATATATATACTAAATCATTATTTATTTAGTAGTATAGGTAGAGGATCCTGTACATTAATCCAGAAGTATGAGAAGTGTATTATAACACTATATAACACCATATAAACACCGTATAACACTATGTAACACCATATAAAACCACATAATACTATGTAACACTATATAACATTATATAACAAATATAACACTATATTTTGTCTGATAGTATGTCTATGATAGATGTATAGTGTTATATATTGTTATATAGTGTTACAGAGTGTTACATAGTGTTATATGGTGTTATATGGTGTTACATAGTGTTATACAGTGTTTATATGGTGTTATATAGTGTTATATATAGTGTTATAATACACTTCTCACACTTCTGAATTAATGTACATTATCCCTACCCTAGTATTATAAATAATTATATTATATCACATCTTATATAATATATTAAATTATATTTTATTATACCATTTTACATCATATTATGTCATATTACATCACATTACGTTACACTCTATTGTATTACATCACATTACGTACGTTATGATATGTTATATCTATATATGTCTATTATAGGGTCAGGATTTAGGGAAAACGATGAAAAGTGTGAGAACAGTGAAAACGTTTATGGATCGTCAGATCAAAACAATCTATAGACAAGATTGGCGCCGTGGCGTTTTCGTAAATAACGTCAATTTTATTACTTGGAACGTGCTTCATTAAGGGTAAAAAGGGTAAACATCGTTTCTCCCATAAAACGCCATTAAATATAAAACGTCAACTAAATACAAAACGCCATCTAATAAAGAAATATTTTTCCTGCGTGGATTTTTCTGTGTTTTAGTTGGTGTATTTTATAATCTTAGCCTACAAAAACGCCATTAAATATAAAATGTCAATAAAGATTGGACGTGTTACATACTTAACAGATAAAGCTGAGCATAACAGGAAATACACTGAAACGATGGATATTTTATTAATTGCACTTATTAATAATATCTCGCTTAAACTACGCGCCAAAAGTTATAAAAAATAAAAGATGGCAAACATCGTTTCTTGGATATTCAGTATTGTTCTACGTGAAGTTTCACTGAATGGATTGTTAGTTGAGGGGGGGTAACTCAATAAGAGTTTGCTGCTTGAGATGGACAAATCTTCAAGAAAAAGAGACTGATGACATTCATATGTCATTTTGTATGCTTTGTTCTTCATGAATATTTGAATGGCATGAAGAGACCGATGACACTGAAGAGTGGGATGAAGATAAAGGTGAAGATAAAGATGAAGAGCAAGCAAAAAACCCACTCACACGCCATCGATCTATGTCTCCAACATCCACAAAAAGCCACTTCAACAACAAACAACAATAAATCACACCAAAGCCAAAACGCCATATATTTGTGACAGTTCTTGTAGTTTCAAAGAAAAAAGAGACTGATGACAGTGAAGATTTGTAAGAGAAATTCGATTTGGATTTTTTTTTTTTTTTTTTTTTTTGCTGTTTGTTATCTAATTTTCCACTAAAAAATACATTATTTCTCTAAAAAATGCTTATAAAACGCCAAGATGCCACAAACGCCAAACTCTACAACTATAATAAAATTTGTGGCATGTTGGGGTTTTACAAGCATTTTTTTAGAACAAATG
This sequence comes from Helianthus tuberosus, assembly GCA_030545235.1. NCBI lineage: Eukaryota > Viridiplantae > Streptophyta > Magnoliopsida > Asterales > Asteraceae > Helianthus > Helianthus tuberosus. The sequence goes on from CM060424.1 coordinate 159,797,239, forward strand.
TATAAAACAATGTGCAAGAGAACAGAACAATGTGCCATCTTTGTCTAAACGCCATTAAAAATACAAAACGCCAAAATCTAAAAAGATGGGACATGTTACAGCCTTAACAGATGAAGCTGAACAAACAGTAACTACAAACAATAAACTAAAACGACGAAAACTTTATTACTAACATTTGTTATATTAAAGGTCACTCCATGAGTACTTGAATTTATTTATCTTTTTAATGACTCCATAATTACCTGCCATGTTATAGGACTGCATCCTACATGGCACGATAATTGATACACAAAATACACATCAAAAAAATTACTGATGTTTTTTAACGCCAAAAACATATATCTACATGGCGCAAAAAAAAGCTCATTATATAAGTACAATAGCTAAACAAAGCTTGACACTCCACACATTCACTAAACACGCCACACATTGTCTAAACGCCATACAATTTAAAAAAAATGGCTCATGTTATTGAATGGAGGTTTGAGATGTCTGGGAGAAGGGTGAAAGTCAAGACAACCAAGGTCATACTTAGCATGGATAAAGCCATTCAGAGGGATATTCTAGCCCTTGGGATTCCAGTGGCCTACTATTGTAAAAGGACTCGAACGGTAATAAGAAGATTATACAGAAAATTTCCAGCAGATGATGATGATACAGATCTACCTAAAGTTACCAGTTGGGGTTTAGATGAACAATCAAGAACGGTGAACGTAAGCTATCAACACGGGGTGGATTATTCATTAACAACGGACGAAGTGCTGAACACGGATATACTACATCTTCTTGAACAGCTATGTGATTTAGCACCTTCGAACAATGCAAGATCCAGCGTTGTGAAGACATTTAAGTATAAGATGCAACAAAGAAGAGATGAGATTATGGCGTTATACGCCAAAGAATAAGATGATCATGATGAGTCTGATGAGTGTGATGAACAAAGCGATGGTTACATTTCTGATGTAATACCATCCACAAAAGACTATTAGTTTTTGTTTGATTTCTTCTTAGTTGTACTCTTTTAAATTACTGATGAATTTAAAAATGCCATGAACGCCAAGAAATTTACCTTTATAACATATATGAACTGTTGAAATCTACAAAAACGCCTAATGAATTTGGAAACGCCATGGATGAAAAGAAGTTATAATTACTAATTGATTTTAATGAATTTCGGGACGACATAAACGCCAAAATATTTACTATGCACGTGATCTAAAAAACAATAAAACGCCAAAAAAATCTTGCACACTAGAAAAATGAAGCGGTGTTGTGAGACGCATTGAAGAAGAATATAAAAGGACAAAAAAGCCCCTTTGCCCTTCATTATATCGTGTGCCACATGTTGGGCCAGGATCCGTTCTCACACCTTTGGGCGTTTTCTCCTGATCCCGTACCATATTGTATATAAATATTAATGATTCTTAACCGGTTGAATCAAATCTTAAATATTTATATTCATTCCAATCACCTGGGCAAATTACATAATTATAGCATGTAAACAAGCAACAAACTGTGCCGTCATCCCCTTCTGAATAGAAAACCTCTTCTTAAATAATGAAAACACGATATGGTACTATCACTCAAAACATCACGCTGGGTTATTGGTGAATATTCTGACTAATCTTAAATTTAGAAAGTACACCTATAGTTGTCGTAATATAGCGATGGTAAGATACCGAGCGTTATGGGTGAATATTCCGACTAATATTCTGGATTATGACTAACCATCTGGGACATTTGACAGGTTTGATATATTGAACTTGTTCCTTATTTTCGAACTAATCTATTTTTGCATGTGTTGTTTACGTCTCGCAAGCTAAACGATAAGAGACCAAGTCCAAGAATAATTTCCGCTTACTTAGTTGAAGGAAATAATTGTTGAGGTCGACGAGAAGGACTCCAAGGTTCATAAAAGCATATACCGGAGCATCCTCGGAATATCACACACTTAGTTAGATTTTATCTTATAAATAATGAGCTCAAGTGACCGAGTAGACTTTGACGATCCACTACACACACATACTTGCAAGCTCACTTGTTCTCTTTTGCAGATTACACATTTGAATTCACACTAACAGTCACACTATAAAGATCATTGTATCATCGATCACATTAGCTCCTGACTTGTACTTTCTTTCTTGTTGTAATAATATTGACTATGGTAGACGATTTTTAAAGTCGTCTCCCAAGGTTTTGTGCTAGCGATCTACATCGATCAAGGGTTTTCCTCGTAATTCTTTGTGTTCTTACTTATTAAATCATTTCATTTCATTCTAATATTGTAACAACATGACTTTTCGGATCGTTACCCGTTTGTTTGCTTCGTTTTGTAACCAACTTGAATCTCGGGATTCGATATAAACAATGGGTTATATTATACTAAATACTTTTTCATCACACCGCACCGCTACACGTTTAAACGCTTTATATTCGCAACGCTTACGCAACACGAATTAAAGAGAATTATGTTATTTAAATTGCCGAGTGTGTTTGTTTGGTTATCATACGCCTCCGCATACGCTTATCACGACTAACACGCTTTACAATCGCAAACGCTGTTATCAGTAGTAGTAGTAGTAGTAATGTTATGTGTGCTCTTATGTGCCTTACTTGCGTGTGCTTATTATGTGTATTATTACTCGCAAACGCTATCTCAACGCAAAACTCAATGCTACTCGCGTAACTTGGGTATCACTCTGAAACACAACGCAACTCGAAACTCGGTATTATACTAAAATACTTAATGTACCAATACTATTTAACGCAACAAAACGCATTAAACGAGCATCTTACACGTGAAACGAGGAAAAGGTTGCACAAAACAGCATTTTGGTTCGAAGCTAGGCAGCTACTGCCTTCGTACGAAGGCAGCCTGTTCAAACCAAGGATCTTCTGTGTGAACCCACTCCCTCTATAAATACCCAAGCCCTCCTCATTCATTTCTCACTTGCTGATTCTAAACCGAAACTCTGCCAAATTGCTGTCCGAGCAATTTCAAGTAAGATTCAACAGTTTTCTTCAATTATACAACGTTTTCCACTTAAATTTTCACAAGAATCACTACGTTTTTATCAAAATTCTTCTTTTTTCACATAAAAAAAATTAACTTTTCACTTAACTTCTTCTTTTCTTCATAAATTCCTGCTTTACACAAGAACCTTTCGACTTTTTCATTAAAACTTCTTCTTTCACCTCTAATCTACACTTAACCGGGTGTATTGGGACTAGCTCCGGCTTCCCAGGTTAGAAATCAGTTGATTTCACACTCACCAAGTGTTCAATCTGGGTGAAAACTCTTTGAAACCTTTTAAACTTGATTTTTACACCCTCAACGGACTTAAAACTGCATGTATCTCGTTCACTGAACAGTGGAGCGAGGTAATGTCAAAACCAACTTGAAGAGGACTCGGAAACACATCCGATTCAAGCGAAAACACCGCATTGAATGCCAAAAACAGCCACGTTTGTGAACTAGACTGTTCTGTGCGAAGCCAGCTTCGTACGAAGGCACTGCCTTCGTAACGATTAGAACAATGACAAACATGACAAAATCATTACCATCCATGTAATCAAGCAGTTCATTTTGACTTGTACTCACCTTTAGCTTTTCCCTAATTATTAATAAAACTTCAGTTTGGTCATCAAATAGATCGATTTATGGGTTTTCAAACATTAACAGGACAACAAATAAGATGTTCTCAAACAGGTTAGAACAAGCAGGAAACAACAAAGAAATTGATCAATATAAAACTTTCAAAGTAAACACTGGCTCTACCATTACAAGAAGGAAATATGAAGAAAAGAAAAAGAAGAAAACTGCAAATAGGACATGCTTCTAACAATATTTTAAAGCCAACAAATCATGTTGTATTTCTTGTAAGGGGTGCAGAAGCTAATTCATTAAATTCACGCTCAAGTTCACGCATTTCCTCTTCGATTTCATCAACTTCTTTTTCTAAAGCAGCAATTTCTGAATCAAACTTCCTCCTCTTTGACACGGACTGCATACGTTTTTTCCTGAAATTTTCACATCGCTTGAACATAGAGTTTACTAATTTTTGTTCCAGCCCCTTCTGAAATTTCCGTCTCTAGATCCTTGATGCTTGTGTAGCGTTATATGTTTTTATGTATATTTTAAGCCCTTTTTAACACTTTAGCCAAGTTTTAAATTTATAAAACACGATATTTTACTAACACTAAACACACATATGAGCAAGTGCACCCATCGTGAGCGTTGGTAAAATACCGAGGTCGTCCAAGGACACAAGAGCTTTTAGTACCGGTTTATCCTCAACGTCTAATCAAATCAAAAATTTAGAAAAGAGTTTTGAACAAGAAAATGAAAACTAACTAAAGATGCTGAAAATAAAAAAAATAAAACAGATAGACAAGATGAATCACTTGGATCCGACTCGCCTTTAGTGTAACCTTTGATGTTTTCCGCACTTTTGCACTTTTTAAGAGATTATCTTAGTTATAGTAGTAGCCCCCTCTTTTGAAGGTGACGTTACCCTCAACCCAGTAGTTTGAGTCAGCAAGGATACAATCCTAAAGGGTTGGATTATTGGAAGATAATTAATTAAGTTATTAATGCGTAATGTGGTAGGCCCCTCTTTTGAAGGTGACGTTACCCTCGGCTAAGTGGTTTGAGTCAGCAGGGATACAATCCCAAGTAGTCGGGTTAATGTATTAATAGTAGTTTACATATGAGGGGATCAAGAAATTCGCACCCCCGCCATCCAATACCAGTGGGTATTGAAGGAGGTCCTACTAAGCTTGACCCAGGTCCTTGTAGGATCTATACACTGAACAAGGCAAGAACCTTACCAAACCATTCCCTTAACCCTCGACCAGGTAGCCAACATATCTCTATATAGACCGTGGAGATATGAATGGTGTAAATCTTTTATTTTATATAGACAGTAAAATAACGCCAAGACACCATGGACAAATGATAAGGAAGTTTCACCTTCAACATAAGAAACTAGTTATTAAAGTCATTAATACAAAACCAAATAAAAAGTGCGAAAAGATTAAAAAACAAAAGTATTACACTAAATGCTTGTCTTAACCAAGTGATGTAAGAGACTTAGGCAAACATGGCATTTGATTGTCAAGAACTCTTACTATCAATCTTGGATCCCGATACTACTACACACACTCTATGATGGATGATGGATGATGGTGGTGGATGTGGGTGTTGTAATGGTGGTGGAGTGGTGGTAGAGTGTTTTACCGAGCACCCCTATTTATAGCCTGCACAGAAGCCCGGGCACGGCCCCGTGTCCATCCACTTTCTCTTTCTTCATTACTTGCAGTTTGTCTGCATTAGTTGACCACGCCACCGTGTCCGCTGAGCATGGCCCGTGTGTAGAAGCGTATCTGTACTATCAAGATTTGCTTGGATTCTGCGAATCTTAGCGTTGACCATGGCCCCGTGTCCGCTGGGCACGCCCCCGTATTGGGAAATAGAAGCTTCTACAACTTTGTCTTTTCTGCAGACATTTGGGCACGCCCCCGTGTTCAATGAGCACGGGGCGTGTTCAGTCTTTTGATGTCTTGTTTTTGCTTGGGAAGATGATGTCGAGGGGTCGGGCATGCCACGTTTATTCCTTTTCTTGTATTATTGTTAGATTTGGCTGTATTTTTGCTTCTTTTGTTCATTTAAACTCATTTAACCCTGAAAATACAAAAGGAAGACAAAAGCACACTTTTTCCAACATTAGTACTAAAAAAGGGTTAGTTTTATGCATTATTTAATGTAGTTTATATGTTGCATTTTACACACATCAAATACCCCCACAGTTGAATCTTTGCTTGTCCTCAAGCAAAACTCCTTATTTTGTGGCTTACACACCCAAATGGAATGGGTAGAAGAGAAGGTTTTGGGCTTGTCTAGAGTGTCGGGATTCCAAGATTCTTTATTAGGTTTTATTTTTATGTTATTTACAATCCTATTCGTTATGATTTATTTAGAACATTACATAAGAAAAATTACTTATTTGGGAAAAAATGCCTATTTAAAATTCCATTTATATACAAGTTCACATACCTCACGGGAGATCACTCAACACTCGGCCGAAGATGTGTTTTTGTGAAACACTCGAGACCGGCATGGAACTTACTTCTACCATATGCTTGCCAAGCAATCAATCCTCCTCCTTTTTAACTATACACCTTTGTAAATATCAAGAGGACTTTGGGGAAGGGTTAGGCTTGGGTTAAAGGTAGGTGGTTTTGGGTTAGTGGTTAGTAGAAAAGGGCGAAATGCGTAAAAAACATCGGTTTTCGTAAAACATTTTGTTTTTGTGACTTTTTATTTTAATGAAGCATTTTTCAAACAAAATTCTTTTCGATGAACTTGCTTGTTTATTGCTAAACTTCATCATTTTTTTTAATAAGGATGTCACAAGAAAACCAAGCTTTTCACTAAAATAAAGGGTTTAAAATGAAAAAGGGTTTTGGTGGGTAAAGGGTGTTTGTTTTGGGTATATAAATGAAAAGGTTTAGGCTCAAAGGGGTTAACTAGGGGGATTTTGGGTGGGTGGTAAAAAAAAAGAAAAATAATGGTGTTGAAATAAAAAGGTTTAGTCCTAATGCCTCCATCATGTACTTACTCGGGTTTAAGTTGGTAAGGACCAAGAATGTATCGTCATGGCAAGTTCTAGAGTCGTAAGAAACAAAGCGGCTATTCACACAAGAAACGAAAGATGAGCATTTACTTTAAAGATTTGCATGCTCAATAAAGGCTCAAAACTCATTTTTTTGTGAGAATGGGTTTTTAATGTGATTAAGTATACATAATCAAATTTTTACTAGATTTGTCATGCCATTTCATAATTTTCTTATGTTGGTTCTTTTTATCACGACGCTATCGGTTGTAAATTTGTAAAAATATAACCTTTTTAGAACTTGTTATTCCCAATTTAAACCAAGACAAGTAAAAAAAATGAAAAGTTTTTTTGAAAAAATTTGGGGTGTTTAGCGGTTCCAATAGAGTTTTGTTGTAACACCTCGTTAAATCACGACCAATATTATGAAGACACGTGTCATGGACTTTAAACATGTAATGATTTGATCTAGAGGGACTGAAATTGTCAAACAATGTAAATAAGTGAATAAAGGGATCCAAAGTATCAACATGCCATTCTTATGCCTCTGATTGACCTCACACGACGTTCGTATTCTTTAACGAATAATTTATCAAACATTGGAAGTCGTTTGTGCTAAAATAAGGATCTTATGAAACATAAGGGTTAAAAGTGTCAACATGTTGAAAGTAACCTCTGAATGACCTTTTAACAATCCCAAAAAACATTATGATAATTTATTTTGATCCCAAGAATGACGGATATTAATTTCGTGGAGTTTCGACGCATATTAATAAGGAAAGCGGTAATTACAAGTAATAAGGGCTAAATGCGTTAATATTGCATTTCAAGACCGTTCGGGTGACCGCGTAACTAACCGAAGGCCTATTGTTAAATGTTTAAAGACTCAAGACCCTTAAAAATCAAGTTTGGGGGTTAAAAGTGCAATAAACGAAAGTAAAATAAAGTTTTTATGGATCAGGGACCAAAACTGCAAAGTTGGAAAACTTGTTACTGGATGTTGACCTTGGCGCGGGCCGCGTAGGCCATAAGACAACTCTTACGCAGGCCGCGTAAGAGTGTCAGATGTAGAAAACACTACACAGCTGCAGGTTCTTCAGGTTACACCGCCTTTGCATGCCATTTTTCGAATCCAGGAGCTCAGCCAACAGATTTTCATGCATAGGGACACTTGGAATTCATCATGGATCAGTTGTAGACCTTGGTGGAATGATCTTATGAGTTTTAAACTCCTATATAAGCCCTCTTGTTTGATAGTTCAATTGCTCATTCACCAAAAATTATTCTAACTCATTCTCTGGAGCTCTCTGGACTTCAAGCAAGCTTCCATCAGCTCCTAATTCATGCTAAGGACCATTGTGAGTGTTCTTAGCCTCTCTAGTTTAGGTTTTATTAGTTTAATGACCAAAAGTCAAAGCCGTCGTAATTAAGCTTTGACTTAGTGATTAATCACTAATGGTCCAGTCAATTTTCGAATTGAAAGTGGCTATGAGTTGGTAATTATGTGGGTAATAAGTCCTTAAAAGGGCACCCCCTGATTATCACTCTAACTTGGTCAATTGTCGGGTCAAACTTAATACTAAAAAGTCAACAGAAGCTATTTTTGCAAATAAATTCATAATTAGCAATGTAGAAGTTATGGAACCTGTTTTAACACTAAAATAACTTGGTAAATGATGTAAGAACATGTCTAAGCATGTTCAACCCGACAATTCCGAGTTTAGGCTCGGTTCGGAACCGAAAGTCGCAAAAGTAGACTTTTGCTTTGACTTTCAGTTCTGACCCGATTTAGCTTGTTTTAGAAAGGCCTTAGGGTTCCATTAGGACCATACTGCATATTAGTATAACCCTCTGAGTTTATACAATGTGGTTCCTTTGTAATCCTAGTTCATGGCAAGTTTCCGTTAAATGCCTAAAATTGACCATTATGCCCTTTTAATGTAAAAACGAGATTTTTAAAAATGTGAGAAGACAAAAACCTTTATTTCTGATTTAAAAACTTGTCCTAAAAATTTGACATCAGTTTGAGGTCTAAATTAGGAGTTATGCTCAATATCGTAATTTGAAAGCTTTTTATTAATTTAACGGCATATTTAGCATAAAGCCTATTTAAACCCAAATTTTGACACCAAAATTTTTACCCACTGATGTAATATAATATTTTGGGATTTTTGAAGATTTTATTTTTATTTTTAAACTGATCATAACATAGGGTTCTTGCTTTGATTCGGTAATTGACGGTTATACCCTTTTTGCTAATAAAATGAGTTTTACATAACATTTTGATACCAAACCTTTTGCTACTGATTTTATATGTTAAAAAAATATTTTAAGCTTTCTGGACTAGTAAAAATCTCAGCTTTCCTTATATAACCTGAAAATCGCTTAAAACTGACTTTTTACGCGTTTTAAACGCGTAATATGGATTGAAACTATTTTTGACGTATAAGACTTAATACCTACTGATGTTTTAAGTAAATTTTTATACTTTAACAGTAAGTAAAAGTTTTGAACTCAGATTTCCAAATTTGACCTTTAAAGCTTATGTGAAATGACCAAATTGCCCCTACGGTACATAGTTTGGTTATAAATGATAAATTTCACATATATGCAATTCCCTACTGATATGACCTGCAAAATTAATTGTTTTTACTGGTCAATTTAGACCAGAACCTCAGATTAGTATTTAATCTCTTTTATAACCTTTAAAATGACCAAAATACCCCTACGGGGCATAAATTGATTTTAAATTCGTTTTGGGCATAATGGAAGGTATCCTACAGATATCGCAACATATTTAAGGCATATTAACTTGTGAAACCTGTACATGACTCATTTGGTTACCCGTTATGCATTTTTCGCGTTTGATACTGTTTGTGTGACTAGTTTGCATAAATTGACCGAAACGTGTCAAACCTTATCATTTTTACCTCAAAATCCAGAATGTGTTTAGTTTACCCATATTATATAAGTCTTCATACTTTTCGGGTCTAAACCACATTCAAATCCGGTCTTCGCTTAATCTTGCGTTTTGAACCGTATATCTTTCCTTAAAACTAACCGGTCTAAGTTTAAACTTAAGTAAGACCCGTTAGGAATCTAATAGGTTATTAAAACATTCGTTCCAGATTTAGGAGCCCAGTAAAAGATATTTGCACTTGCTGATTGTATACGGCTGGGATAAATTTGTATAATTTGCTCAGGTAAATACTTTTAATTTATTTTCCCTTATACAGGCTTGGGGTACGGTATATAAAATACCGCTTGGTCGGGTATTGAATTTTTAATCATATGAAGGTTAAATCATTGAGATAACCTGTTTAATCAGTTTTGTTTGTTTTACTCCTTTGGGAGGTTAATGACCATGTCCTGAATATCCTCGGCTGATTCATTGAAATGGCCATGACTTAAGCACGGGGTGTAGGCATACACCTGCCGGTGCGTATGTAAAATAATGTACCCACCTGTTAGAGAATAACTCGCCGTGGGATATATTATGTGGTGTGTCAATTAATCTTTAACCCGGTATTCAACCCGGGCTACTGAACGTTTAACAAACATATAATTCTTTTACAAGTTTATTTTTAAATGGTTATCCCAAGTTATAAAAGATTATTTGTGCCTTGTGCATTTAAATCAATTTTCATAAAACATTTTCAAAAGTGTCGGTTAATTGTATTTACCAGTGTAAACTGACGTATATTCCAAAAAGGCTAAGTGCAGATACTAGGCGGAATTGGCTGGCTACTCCTGAGTGAATTAAATAAAGATTTATGCAAGCTTTATCACCTTACAAATCTGTTGAACAATATTTCCTTTGTTTTGATCTGCCTGTGGATCCTTTTACATTCCGTTTGTAATACTCATGTTACTTTCATTCGGTTTGTAATATTATTACTTTTAGACTTCCACTGTGCATTAAACTGTGATTATTGACTATGATGATATCAACTACGTCACGATACTCCCCACCGGGCCCACCGGTAATACGTGGAAATATTAGGGTGTGACAGATTGGTATCAGAGCCAACATTGAGTGAATTAAACACTAGCCTTTTGTGTTTAATCTCAATGACACAGTTGCACATTCCTTGACTTCCGAGTCTAGGCAAAGGACTTAGGACTAATCCTAATCTTTTATTTTGTCCTTTATTGTTTTCCTTTGTGTTTCTTTGTTTGTGTTGACAGGAACAGAAGATGCCACCGCGTATTAGAGGACGAGGAAGAGGCAGTAAAGCCCCAATCTTCACCAGCCATGACCATGAAGCTGGGCCATCACCCTGGCGAACTCCATCAGTGACGATGAGCACGAGTCCACAAGAAGACTGGAGGACATACTTAGAGCCTGCGAGGCGTTCTGTCTCGCTCAGCTCCTCACCTTCGTACCATGATTCCTTTGGACTCCATCATGGCAACGAGTTCGAACATTCTCGCCACTCCTACTTGCCATTGCAGCGGTCGGGTTCACACCGTGCCTTTGAAGATCCGACCCCGTACTTCCAGAGCCGGTTCAATCCGGCAAATCAGGTGCAAGAACCAATGGGTTTTAACCCATTGGGACCAGAAGATCATTTCTCCGGTGACCACGCTATGGATATGGATGATGACCCCGATCCGGAGATGCCACCGAGTGGGACGCCGACGCATCCCATCGAAATTTCAGATGGATCGTCTTTTCACGGTTCACCATACCGAGGCCCAGACAGCTATGAAGCAAGGTTTGCCTCGTACCCTTGGGAGTTCACTCCCCCTTTTAACCCAGCACCTCAGCAGCAGCAGGATCCCTCTGAGGATTCTCGTTTTCAGGCGGTCACTCCGCCACCGCCACCGCCGCCAGAGCAGCAGCCGCCTCCGGAGCCACCGAGGCGGAGAAGATCAAACGCACGGATGTCTGTGTGAGGGGGATTTTGTTTCAGCACCCCTCAACCCTCCAGTGGCAGTCACTACCCGCCACTGTATGAAGACCCGCAGATGGGAGGGCCTTCAAACCCTGTTTTCGAGGTGGACTCCGCGCCAGTCGCACCACCATCACCACCACATATGGGTTTTGATAACCCAATACCTTCATACGCCGGTGCAGCGGCGTATAATCCTTTTGAGCAGCCAGGCCATTCTGGCTATAACTACTACAATGCCCCCGATGTTGACCCATACCTTGTAGCGGCAAACTACAATGCTCTTCATCCTGAAGGGCCTTACGGAGCCCCATATCAGACTGGGTACCCAGCCTATGGGTATCAATACCCGCCACCTCCTCAACCTCTGCAGCAGCAGCAGCCACCACAGATCCAACCACCGCAGCAGCATGAGATTCTTCAAAGGTTGAGCCAGGTGGAGTGGGAGGTTCAAGAAGAGCGTAGAAGCCACCGGGGATTTCTTAAGGGTTTGGCAAATTTAATCAAGGGGGAGAATAGAAGGGATCATTAAATTCCTTTAATTGTTTGTTTGTATTTCTTTAAATTTCAATTAAGTCCCTGTGTGGACATCTATTTATGTACCTAGTCCCTGCGAGGACTTGTATTTTCAGTTCAGCCCCTGCGTGGGCAAGTTATTTCTGTTAAAGTCCCGTTTAGGGCAAATATGTACTCCCTTTTAATTTTAATGGAATGTTTAATTTAAAATTTCATTTTTGTTATTATATGCATAAATATAAAATGTGATATAAATTAAAAATATCATTCCTTTTGTAAGATCTGCCATTATATATTAAACAAAATCTTAAAGGCAAAACCTAGCCCATGTGTCATTTTAAGACAGGGCCATGATGGTAGTTCCTTATTAAGATTCAAATCCTTGTTAACATCTGAAAATATGTTAACACTCCTGGTAAATGTGATTCGATAAAATCACACAAGCCATCCTTATATTGGATTCGTCCAATTCCTTTTCTCTATTTTATTTAATCATCCATTAGTGATAAAGTGCCTACGGGCCATAATTAATGACCTTTGAGACTAAAGACAGTTGTAGTCTACGACTCCCTGTCAAGAAAAGGTGATGAACTATGATTCAAGCCTTAATGCCTCGATCTTATAAGATCTTGGCTTATAATTCAAACTTGTCCTTGTGACTTGGCCTTTTGTGCCATTATAATATTTTAATAAATTAAACTGAGGATAATTATAAAGAAAAAAAATCCTGAATATATATGCTTAACAAATTAACCAATATGGTTTATTAATACCATGGTTAATAAATTATCAAGATGACAATTCTGTTATAGATCTCTAAATAAATAATTGTCATCATTTTATGTAGCAATCAAGCTACATGGCAGAATCAGAAGAAGTCAACAGTCATCCTAGGGAGAATCATGATACTACTAGGATCAACGTAACTGGTGCGGAACTTCAAGCATTGATTGATAATGTTGTTACCAAAGCCATGGATAGGCAGTTTAATGAATCAAGTGGTACTCAGAGCAAGAACCTATCAGTACCTCATTCTAAATCACACCCTAAAACTCATTATGAGGCTCATAGTAAGCCACCTTCTAAAACTCATGAGTCAAAGAAGGATGATGCTCGACACACCTCAAATCAGCATAGTGTTCCACCTAAGAAGATTGTATTCGATCAAGGGCCACGTACAAAGACCTGCTCCTATAAGTATTTCGTCTCCTGCAAGCCCAGGGATTTCACTGGGGAAAAAGGAGCCATTGATTGCATGACGTGGCTAGATGAGATGGATACGGTGGTTGATATTAGCGGATGTGCGGAACAAGATATTGTGAAGTATGTTTCACAATCGTTCAAGGGAGAGGCTCTAGCTTGGTGGAGGTCCTTAATCCAAGCTACTGGAAAGATTCCGTTATACAACTTATCATGGGCTCAGTTTGTTGCTTTGATCAAAGAGAATTTTTGTCCTCAACATGAAGTTGAGAGGATCGAGACTGACTTTCTGACATTGGTTATGAAGAACCTAGACTGTCAGGCATATCTCACAAGTTTTAACACCATGTCTCGATTGGTTGCTTACTTGGTGACACCGAAACCAAAATGTATAGCTCGTTTCATTGGGGGTTTAGCCCCGGAGATCAAAGCTAGTGTGAAAGCATCTCGACCTACTACCTTTAGGTCTGTAGCTGATTTGTCATTATCTCTTACCCTTGATGCGGTCAGGCAAAGATCGCTTAGGCATTCTGATGAAGGGAAGAGGAAACGTGAGGATGATAACTCACACCGTTCAGATAAGAAGCGTAAAGGGAACTCGGATCACAAGAAGGGTTCGGGATTTAAAAAGGATGACCAACAGTCGAGTGAAAAGCCCAAATGCAAGACCTGCAAGAAGCGCCATCTGAGAAAGTGCAGGTATGAATCAAAATCCCAATCTCAGCCTAGGGCTTGTGGGATTTGTAAATCTAGTGAGCATAAGACGTTGGATTGTAAGAAGATAAAGGATGCGACTTGTTAAAACTGTAACGAGAAGGGGCATATCAAGTCCAACTACCCAAAGTATGCTAAGAAACCTGAAGAAGGTAAAAAGACCAATGCTCGGGTCTTTCAAATGAACGCTCAAGAAGCAATCCAGAATGACAACGTGATAACAGGTACCTTTCTTATCAATGATGTCTATGCAAGTGTATTATTTGATTCGTGTGCGGATAAATCATTTGTTGATGACAAGTTTTGTAAGTTGTTAAATCTACCTGTTAAAACTCTAAGCATAAAATATGAAGTAGAATTGGCCGACGGTACAATAAAAACTGCTTCAACTGTGTTAGATGGATGTTTTATATCCATTAGGAACCACTCGTTTCTGTTATCTTTGCTTCCTTTGAAATTAGCTGGTTTCAACATTGTGATTGGCATGGATTGGTTATCCCATAACCAAGCCCAGATCATTTGTAACAAGAAGCAAGTGGTTATCAAGACTCCGTATGGTGAGCCACTCACAATACAAGGAGATACTCAGTATGGGTTGCCTAAGCAAGCATCTATGCTTAAAGCGTCAAGGTGTTTGAAGAAGGGTAGTGTCATCTACATGGCACAGGTAACTATTGATGAACGAAAGCCCAAGATTGAAGACATCCCTGTTATTTCTGAGTATCCAGATGTATTCCCTGAAGAACTACCTGGCTTACCACCAAATAGGCAAGTGGAGTTTAGAATTGACATTATCCCTGGAGCAGCACCTGTTGCAAGAGCACCTTACCGGTTAGCACCGACTGAGATGAAAGAGTTAAGAACTCAATTGGATGATTTGTTGGCCAAGGGTTTTATTAGGCCTAGCTCGTCTCCTTGGGGAGCACCGATTCTGTTTGTGAAGAAAAAGGATGGATCAATGCGTTTATGCATTGATTATCGAGAGCTAAACAAGGTCACAATCAAGAACATATATCCATTGCCCAGGATCGACGATCTGTTCGATCAGCTGCAAGGAGCAAGTTACTTCTCCAAGATTGATTTAAGGTCAGGTTACCATCAGCTAAAGGTTAGAGATGAAGATGTACATAAGACTACATTCAAAACTCGATACGGTCACTACGAGTTCTTGGTGATGCCTTTTGGGCTCACTAATGCACCAGCAGCGTTCATGGATCTCATGAATCGCGTTTGCAAACCCTACATGGACAAGTTTGTCATCCTCTTCATTGATGACATTCTTATTTATTCAAAGAACCAGGCTGATCATGAGAAACACCTTTGTTGTATTCTTAAACTTCTTCAGCATGAGAAGCTCTACGCCAAGTTTTCAAAATGTGTGTTTTGGCTTCGTGAAGTCCAATTTCTTGGACATATGGTTAGTGAGCGTGGTATCCAGGTGGATCCCACTAAGATTGAAGCTATCATGAATTGGCAAGAGCCGAAGACGCCCACAGAGATTCGAAGCTTCTTGGGTCTGGCAGGATATTATAGGCGTTTTATTGAAAATTTCTCAAGGATTGCAACACCCCTAACTTCATTAACTCGCAAGAATATCATGTTTGACTAGGGTCCTAAGCAACAAGAAACCTTTGATATCCTTAAGCAGAAGTTAAGAAATGCACCTGTGTTGACACTACCTGAAGGGATTGAAGAATTTGTGGTTTACTGCGACGCATCACATACTGGCATGGGATGTGTGCTAATGCAGAAGGGCAAAGTTATCGCCTATGCTCCTCGACAATTAAAAGTGCATGAAAAGAATTACACCACCCACGACTTGGAATTGGGTGCCGTGGTGTTTGCACTAAAACTTTGGAGACATTATTTATATGGCACCAAATGTGTGATCTATTCTGATCACAAGAGCCTTCAGCATCTGTTTAATTAGAAGGATCTGAACATGAGATAGCGTCGATGGATGGAGACATTGAATGATGATGATTGTGAAATCCGATACCATCCAGGTAAGGCGAATGTGGTCGCCGATGCTTTGAGTAGAAAGGAAAGGGTTAAGCCTGTTAGAATCAATGCCAAGAGCATTGAATTGAAGAACAGTTTGAATGAGAGATTGTTAGCCGCTCAGAAGGAAGCTGTATTAGAAGCTAACTATCCAAATGAAAAGTTGGGAGTAACTGCTGAACAGTTATCATAAGGCAAGGATGGGATCCTAAGATTGAATGGACGGATATGGGTTCCAATTTATGGAGGACTCAGGGACGTTATCCTTCAAGAAGCCCACAGTTCCAAGTATTCTGTTCATCCTGGAAGTGACAAGATGTACCAGGATTTAAAGGCAAATTACTGGTGGATATGTTTGAAGAAATCTATAGCCACTTATGTAGCCAAATGTTTGACGTGTGCGCAAGTTAAGACAGAATACCAGACGCTGTCAGGCTTGCTACAACAGCCTGAACTTCCCACCTGGAAGTGGGAAATGGTAACCATGGATTTTATCACTAAGTTACCTAAAACGAAGCGAGGAAATGATACTATTTGGGTTATAGTTGACAGGTTGACTAAGTCATCCCACTTCTTACCTATTAAAGAAACACACAGCTCAGATAAGTTAGCTCAGCTGTACGTGGACGAGATTGTATCTCTCCACAGAGTGCCAGTGTCTATCATCTCTGATAGGGATACGAGGTAGACATCGCATTTTTGGAAAAGCTTTCAACAATCACTAGGCACTCGATTGAACTTCAGCACTGCATATCATCCTCAGACGGAGGGTCAAAGTGAGCGTACAATACAAACTCTCGAGGATATGCTACGAGCTTGTGTTATTGATTTAGGTGGAAGTTAGGATGACCATCTTCCATTGATAGAATTTTCATATAATAATAGCTATCATTCCAGTATTCAAGCTGCACCTTTTGAAGCTTTATATGGAAGAAAGTGCAGGACGCCCGTTTGTTGGGCGGAAGTTGGAGATGTCCAACTAACAGGACCTGATATACTCCTGGAGACGACAGATAAGATTGTGCAGATACGTGATCGTCTCAAAGCTGCCAAGGATAGGCAGAAAAGCTACGCAGATAAAAGGCATAAACCTCTGAGTTTCGAGGTAGGTGACAAGGTTCTACTTAAGGTATCACCCTAGAAAGGGGCAATGCAATTTGGCAAAAAAGGCAAGTTAAGCCCAAGATACATAGGACCATTCGAAATCAACGAATGTGTCGGAACAGTAGCTTACAAGTTAAACCTGCCTGAAGAGCTCAGTGGGATCCATAATGTATTTCACATCTGCAATCTAAAGAAATGTCTAGCTGATGAATCGCTAGTCATGTCACATAAAGATGTGCATATTGATGAGAGCTTAAAGTTTGTAGAAAAGCCTTTGTCGATCAAGGATCGACAGGTTAAGAAGCTGCGAAAGAAGCACGTACCGATTGTAAAGGTTAAATGGGATGCCCGTAGAGGTCTCGAATACACGTGGGAGGTTGAATCCACAATTAAACAGAAGTACCCTCATTTATTTCAGTAAATCTCGAGGTTGAGATTTCTTTTAAGGGGGTGAGGATGTAACACCTCGTTAAATCACGACCAATATTATGAAGACACGTGTCATGGACTTAAACATGTAATGATTTGATCTAGAGGGACTGAAATTGTCAAACAATGTAAATATGTGAATAAAGGGATCCAAAGTGTCAACATGCCATTCTTGTGCCTCTGATTGACCTCACACGACGTTCGTATTCTTTAACGAATAATTTATCAAACATTGGAAGTCGTTTGTGCTAAAATAAGGATCTTATGAAACATAGGGGTTAAAAGTGTCAACATGTTGAAAGTAACCTCTGAATGATGTTTTAACAATCCCAAAAAACATTGTGATAATTTATTTTGATCCCAAGAATGACGGATATTAAATTCGTGGAGTTTCGACGCATATTAATAAGCAAAGCGGTAATTACAAGTAATAAGGGCCAAATGCGTTAATATTGCATTTCAAGACCGTTCGGGTGACCTCGTAACTAACCGAAGGCCTATTGTTAAATGTTTAAAGACTCAAGACCCTTAAAAATCAAGTTTGGGGGTTAAAAGTGCAATAAACGAAAGTAAAATAAAGTTTTTATGGACCAGGGACCAAAACTGCAAAGTTGGAAAACTTGTTACCGGATGTTGACCTTGGCGCGGGCCGCGTAGGCCATAAGACAACTCTTACGTGGGTCGCGTAAGAGTGTCAGATGCAGAAAACACTGCACAGCTGCAGGTTCTTCAAGTTACACCGCCTTTGCATGCCATTTTTCGAATCCATGAGCTCAGCCAACAGATTTTCATGCATTGGGACACTTGGAATCCATCAGGGATCAGTTATAGACCTTGGTGGAATGATCTTATGAGTTTTAAACTCCTATATAAGCCCTCTTGTTTGATAGTTCAATTGCTCATTCACCAAAAATTATTCTAACTCATTCTCTGGAGCTCTCTGGACTTCAAGCAAGCTTCCATCAGCTCCTAATTCGTGCTAAGGACCATTGTGAGTGTTCTTAGCCTCTCTAGTTTAGGTTTTATTAGTTTAATGACCAAAAGTCAAAACCGTCGTAATTAAGATTTGACTTAGTGATTAATCACTAATGGTCCAGACATTTTTCGAATTGAAAGTGGCTATGAGTTGGTAATTATGTGGGTAATAAGCCCTTAAAAGGGCACCCCCTGATTATCACTCTAACTTGGTCAATTGTCGGGTCAAACTTAATACTAAAAAGTCAAAAGAAGCTATTTTTGCAAATAAATTCATAATTAGCAATGTAGAAGTTATGGAACCTATTTTAACACTAGAATAACTTAGTAAATGATGTAAGAACATGTCTAAGCATGTTCAACCTGACAATTCCGAGTTTAGGCTCAGTTTGGAACCGAAAGTCGCAAAAGTAGACTTTTGCTTTGACTTTCAGTTCTGACCCGATTTAGCTTAATTTAGAAATGTCTTAGGGTTCCATTAGGACCATATTACATATTAGTATAACCCTCTGAGTTTATAAGATGTGGTTCCTTTGTAATCCTAGTTCATTGCATGTTTCCGTTAAATGCCTAAAATTGACCATTATGCCCTTTTAATGTAAAAACGAGATTTTTGAAAATGTGAGAAGACAAAAACCTTTATTACTGATTTATAAACTTGTCCTAAAAATTTGACATCAGTTTGAGTTCTAAATTAGGAGTTATGCTCAATATCGTAATTTGAAAGCTTTTTATTAATTTACCGGCATATTTAGCATAAAGCCTATTTAAACCCAAATTTCGACACCAAAATTTTTACCCACTGATGTAATATAATATTTTGAGATTTTTTAAGATTTTTATTTATTTTTAAACTGATCATAACATAGGGTTCTTGCTTTGATTCGGTAATTGATGGTTATACCCTTTTTGCTTATAAAATGAGTTTTACATAACATTTTGATACCAAACATTTTGCTACTGATTTTATATATTAAATAAAATATTTTAAGATTTTTGAACTAATAAAAATCTCAGCTTTCCTTATATAACCTGAAAATCGCTTAAAACCGACTTTTTACGCGTTTTAAACGCATAATATGGATTAAAACTATTTTTGACGTATAAGACTTAATACCTACTGATGTTTTAAGTAAAGTTTTATACTTTAATAGTATGTAAAAGTTTTGAACTCAGATTTCCAAATTTGACCTTTAAAGCTTATGTGAAATGACCAAAATGCCCCTACGGTACATAGTTTGGTTATAAATGATAAATTTCACATATATGCAATACCCTATTGATATGACCTGCAAAAATAAATATTTTTACTGATCAATTTAGACCAGAACCACAGATTAGTATTTAATCTCTTTTATAACCTTTAAAATGACCAAAATACCCCTACGGGGCATAAATTGATTTTAAATTCGTTTTGGGCATAATGGAAGGTATCCTACAGACAGTGTTGTAGTAATCGCTAGTCGCTAGTCGGGCGGTGGGGTGGGGACTAGGGATTAATTGGGATTAATCGGGGATTAATCGGAATTTATGGGGATTAATCGGGATTAATTTGATTAATCGGCGACTAATCAGGGATTAATCGGTGATTAATCAGCAACTAGTCGGGATTTTTACAACCATGCCTACAGATATCGCAACATATTTAAGGCATATTAACTTGTGAAACCTGTACATAACTCATTTGGTTACCCGTTATGCATTTTTCGCGTTTGGTACTGTTTATGTGACTAGTTTGCATAAATTGACCGAAACGTGTCAAACCTTATCATTTTTACCTCAAAATCCAGAATGTGTTTAGTTTACCCATATTATACAAGTCTTCATACTTGTCGGGTCTAAACCATATTCAAATCCGGTCTTCGCTTAATCTTGCGTTTTGAATCGTATATCTTTCCTTAAAACTAACCGGTCTAAGTTTAAACTTAAGTAAGACCCGTTAGGAATCTAATAGGTTATTAAAACCTTCGTTCCAGATTTAGGAGCCCAGTAAAAGATATTTGCACTTGCTGATTGTACACGGCTGGGATAAATTTGTATAATTTGCTCAGGTAAATATTTTTAACTTATTTTCCCTTATACGGGCTTGGGGTACGGTATATAAAATACCGCTTGGTCGGGTATTGAATTTTTAATCATATGAAGGTTAAATCATTGAGATAACCTGTTTAATCAGTTTTGTTTGTTTTAAGCCTTTGGGAGGTTAATGACCATGTCCTGGATATCCTCGGCTCATTCATTGAAATGGCCATGACTTAAGCACGAGGTGTAGGCATACACCTGATGGTGCGTTTGTAAAATAATGTACCCACCTGTTCGAGAATAACTCGCCGTGGGATATATTATGTGGTGTGTCAATTAATCTTTAACCCGGTATTCAACCCGGGCTACTGAACGTATAACAAACATATAATTCTTTTACAAGTTTATTTTTAAATGGTTATCCCAAGTTATAAAAGATTATTTATGCCTTGTGCATTTAAATCAATTTTCTTAAAACATTTTCAAAAGTGTCGGTTAGTTGTATTTTATATGCATTATTTGATATAGTTTATATGTTTCATTTTACACACATCACTCCTCTAAGAAGATCTGCAATGCTTTTCCCTCAAGCTCATTACACTGCTTGCATTCAGCATCTTTTTCTCCATTTTTGTTAGATTGGTTCGACATTTTTTCTATCAAACTTGAAGGTACCTAAGAAATAAAAAACAGTTAGAATTTTGAAATTACAAAAGTGCCACACTAAACCTCAAAAAACTTTTAAATTACTTTTTATCAACTCGTCTACAATGAATAAAATGACCATACCTAGTGGCTCTATTTATAGGAGAAAAATCTAACCACCTATTTTTAATATTCTGCGAATGTGGGATTAACATCAAAAGTAAATTACAAATATATTCCTCTAAATATTGAATTTGGATCAGATACTAACAAAGACAGAGTAGCAACATAAGGTGCTGGAATCGAAGAAGATTTGTCATAAGGCGGCCACGAGTTGAGTTGCTAAGCTACTTCACCCTTTTTTTTGTCAAACGAAATTTCATTCATACTTGCCAAGTTACATCAAAACAAAGGGTAGACGGGCAACAAGCTGCGCCGCCACCCCTTTCTGAATTGCAAACCCTAATCTGCCAAACACAAAACCTCGTCCCCCTGATGTTGAGCAATTGTTGTGGATGACCCGTTGGACCCTAGTCAGGAATTGGATAGCTTCTGGCGCTAGGGAGCCAAATGTGTCAAAAGCAAAAGGGACAAAAACATGCTGGTTCTCTGCACAAGCTTTAGCGTGCTTATCAACTTTCTTCGATTCTGCCTTTCTTGCTGCTTGTCCAGCTACAAACCCGTTTTCCCTTAAACCAACCAGAGGGGAAACCCCCGTGAGGTCAACACAAGCATGTTTCCCCTAGCCCAACCAAAGACGAGCAGATCCGCTGGTCGCAGAGTAGATCTCCCTTCCATAGGGTCCGTAAGGAAATTCACAGGAGCCTCTTTCTTAGCCGAAATCCCAGCTCTTCTCAGGATGTCCCACAAAACATCTCGCACCCAGTCATGCCGATATTTAAACCCAGGGAGCTCTTTACAATGCACTGCGTGCTCTCCGTATTTATCCATACAAGCTTTACGACATATCGGGCACGTTTCATCTTCTGGGTACATAGGGATCATCAGCCGGTATTTAAGGATTACTCTGTATTCTAATGCTGATATACATTGTCCCAGCCCCTCAATTGGGATAACGGTCAAAAAATCCTTGGCATGGGGACCCTTCAGGCACTCCCACACTGCCTTCTGGCGGGATGACAAATCAAAATTTTCTCCCAGTCTTTGAGCGATTTTGCTAAACAGAGCATTCGCCAAAGTTGTTTGTGGTTTCGAGGGGGCGGTGTCCTTTTTAGAGAAACCGCTTATATCAAAGTCTGGGAGAGAGACATTTAAGCGTTCAAGCGCCTGCAGATAGTCCCCGTCGAGCCCGACAACCCCACTGTTTCGAAGGATATGATCCTGTAGTTCCCAAGACTGAGCTCTGGATGCCACAAAAGCATAAACTGGCTTTAACTTGATCAGATTAAATATTGAAAGCCCGCCACTAATATATCTTTTTAACAAAATGAACTTCTTACTTTACATATCTCATTTATCAGTTAAATTCACAAATCGAAAGAAATGATATATTTTTGCTCAGTAGATGAAGGGTTAAACTTTATTTTGCAGGTAGCATGCATCTTGAATGTTGATGCTCATCACATTCTATGTTACCTGTGTCTATCGATTAAGTTTTGAAATTACATAATGCAACAACTAATGATGAACAAGTTATGGAACATTACATAACTCAGATTTGTAGTACAGGTCAAAGTCATCATTTTAATTGATTTCCATTTTTATTTCAAATAAACAAAGGCAATTGCATGAACATATTACCCATGAATTGAATGTATGTAGGGGTGTGAATTTCTGACACGACCCAAAAACACGAAACGAACCTAACATGAAATTCGCGGGTTTGGGTTTAGTCTAAACGGGTTCGGGTCAGTTTCTGGTTGAACCTGTCAACCCGTTTAGCTAAATGGGCCAGGTTCGGGTCAACCCCGTCGGGTTGACGGGTTGACCCGTTTGACCCATTTATATAATATTATATTTTTTACAATATGTTTTATGTTATAATAGAAGCCAGATAAGGTTTCTTGGAAGCCGGAGGCACTGGATGACCGGCAGCCGGCGATGGTGGAGGGTGGAGGAGGGTGATGGTGGGTGGAGGTTGAAGATGAAGTGTGGTGGTGGGGTTTTATAAATAAAAATGAAGAAGGTGCCCGGATAGTCCCTATGGTTTGGCCTTTTAAGGAAAGGGTATTTTTGTCATTTCACATCATTTTAACAGAGAAAAGTAACTGAAGTTAGACCCAGGGACTATCCGGGAACAAAATTTGAAAACTTAGGGACTATTCAAGTAGTTTTAGAAAGTTAGGGACTATAGGTGAAAAAAGGTGAAACCACAGGGACTATCATGGCATTTTTCTCATTTTATTTTATATTTATAACTTAAAAATAGAAATTAACATAACATTTTATGATTTTAATGTAATTTTATTATCTAATTTGTGTTTTTTAGTAGTAGATGTTAATTTTAATATATTAATTTACTGAAAAATAAAAAAAATAAAAAAAATAAAAATTCGGGTTAAACGGGTCAGGTTCGGGTCAGCCTGCGAATATTCGTGTCAGGTTCGGGTTCATATGTATGAAACGATTTTCGGGTTTGGGTCGGGTTCGGGTTCGTCTAAAAATTTCGGGTTCGGGTCGGGTTGAACCCGCCAACCACACGACCCGTTTAGCACCCCTAAATGTTTGTATCTTTGATGCCAATTTCGATTAACAAAATCTGAATTGGTGAACCTTAACTGTTATGTAAATCAACTTGGTCAATTCTTAGACTTTCATGTTGAATAACTAGAGAATAACCATTGTGTAATGTGCCTCCCTGTTATCCAAGATGTGGAGGTTCAAATCTTGCAAGTGCACGTATAGGAGTATTTACGAGTAGGCTAGTTTGTCGTTAGAAAAAAAGATAGATATAATTTGTGATCTTATAACTTATAAGATGTCTAGCAATGGTTCATAATGGTTAGTGCATGTTTGGCTTATGATAACTTCAATCTACCATACCTAAACCTACTAACGGCTCATCAACGTTAATGCATGTTTGTCAAATCCGCTAATTTATAGAAAAAAAAAACAACTTAAATATGATGTAAATTAGTCTTAATTTTGAACTATGAATCTAATGTGGTTATACCACATAACCTAAATGCAGTCTTAATTAGTGGTTAAACAGCACTTTACTTAATATATGTTTTAGGTCAATCAACGACATGTAAAACCAAAGGAACGTATAAATGTGTTGGTTCATATATCTTATTGAATTGATTTAACGATTGAATTTTTGCTAGAATTCAATCTATACCTTCCCCCCTCACTTAATTCTCTTAAAGTGCCTTCACATGCAACAATGCTTGTTCTCACTCTTGTGACATGTATCCATTCACTTCCCTTCGTTCTTTTGGTTACACAGGACCGTAAATTCATATTAAACACACATGCGCGAGCACACACACATATATGTATATGTGTGTGTTATATGCATTAGGGTTTGACTCTTAAGACTCGTTATAACTTTATTAAACTTATTATAAGCCATTATGGTCCATCATGGTCTCCTATTATCCATTATAATGTCGTAAAATTCACTAGAAACTAATATGAACAAACTAAATCTCAACATGAAAACCTATCATGATCCATATATATCCAGTATGACACAATACAACCTAAAAAGACCCGGGAACACTCAATATGATCAATTAAAACAAATAAGAACTCTTATGATCCATTATAATCCGATATGCTCCTATAAGATCCAAAATTACCCATCGCAATCTAATATAACCCAACGAGACTTAACAATATCCATTACACCTCACATGACCCTTTACAGTCCAAAACCAAATATTAAAATCCATCATATCATATTAGGACCCATCATGACCTATCAAATCCCATTATTACCTAATATGACACGTACAAGCGAAAATAACCTAAACCCGTCATAAATAATATATGATACATTAAGATACGTTGCATCCAATTTGTGTAATACATTGGTATGTAGTTTATAAATTGTCTTTTAATGGCCCTAACAACTTATTGTTTTGCGATATAAATAATGAACCACTCACAAAATATGCATGTTTATTTGTGATTCTTTACCCCATAGGTGGTATGTGATTCTTTTTGCATACTTGATCAAACTAAATATGTCTAAAATATATGGAACTCAACACTCAACTCTCTATATGAAAGGATAGGTACACTAAAAATGAAGTCTTGACATCAGGTATTGCAGGTACTAGCCAATTCTAAAGATGATCGAGTGGTATGTTTTGCAATCACAAGGCACACCAAGGACCCCATGTAATGCATGGAATGTATAACGAGAAATAGTTCAATATTAGATGATTTATAGGTTACAATAAATGGTATGGTTTGTATCATTGGTACATATATTCGGTCTCTTGTGTATCTCATAGAATTCGTTAATAACCACCAAGTTACAACACAAGGCAACAAACTATAAACACTTAGCCTTTACCGAATCCAAATAAAAATCTTTATATTATATTTTTAACCAAATGTGAACTCATAATCCTGAAAAAGAATAAACCCATACGCCATAAGGAACATAAATTCATTAGATTTTATATTTGTATCAAATAACAGGATCCTATAACTATATCATAAATGCATGAGACCCTAACAAACCGAGAACAATGACGGGTTATGGTTAACCACACATTTCAAAACAAATCTAACCAAACATAGGATCACATGATAGATAATAACAACCTAACAAATTCTTATAATAAAGAATTACATGGTTCCGCAATTAGAAAGCACCATTTCATATTATACCAAGAGAAAACAAATTAAGTTATTATAAAGTCAGAAAAAACTTGAACAACAAACTCTACTTGATTGAAAAATCGAACATGCCTATCTAAAATCACCAAAATCTCTTAAAAACTTATCAAAACAACAAGAAAATAGATAAAAGATTATAACAACATAAAACAAGCAGAAAGGTATAAAAACCTCCAAGCTTGCAACACAACTAAACAAGTTATACACATGTTCACACGTATCCGATATGAACACGCTCCACTATAGAACATGTATAATAATACCTATTAAAACCCAAGATATTTAACACATGTATGGCATAATTAAACATAAAACACATATATGTCACAAACATAAACCCAATACTGTGACTTGTTGTGGCCCATGTGACACATAATGACTTGTAGAAATATTATGATATGTATATTGGTAATTATCAAACCATATTCGCTTGTAGGTGATGGGAGGACCGTTTTTTACGTGTAGGTAAATATGGAGGGTCTAAGTTGATATGTTTGTTAAACATACATTAGTTTCCTAACTACATTATTATTGTAATTTGGCATTGTCTTGACTAGCAAGTTAGGGTTAGTCTATATAAACCATGTTAGGGTTTGAAATTGTAATTAAGTTTTTGAGAATTTTTTTTCATAGTATACGTTTGGGAGTTAGCCAAATTATTGTTTTCATTCTTTTGTTATGGATTCATATATTGAATGTAATTGTTTAAATTGTCGTTTAGTTACCTTAATGATCCTACATATCATGTATGACTAAACGTTTGATATCTGTCTCTAAGTAAATGTTGTTGGCCGTGAATTACTTTGGTATAGTTCTTCAAGTTATGTTATTTAGACAACCATTTCTAGATTCTTTGTTATCATGCAATGTTAAGGAAAACAACATCATAATAAGAAAAAGCGAGCTCTTTTGCCTTTTGCGTTCGTCCTTTTCTTGACCTTGGCATTAGATTTTTGGACTGTTCATTCTTTATTCATTAGTACCGAAACACTCTTTCTAGCAATGTATGTTCATCTTAACAGTCTTAAGCGTCTTATGTGCACCTTGGGATATTTCATGAGATTAAATGCACAACTTGTGATAGACAAAGTTTTAACTTATCTTGATTTTGGGAAATGTGTGGAATATACTAAAATGATCATGATCAAAGTGAATAAGATGAAGTAGAGAATTAATCAGTAATGATATACGTGGAATTTTTAGTGCAAGTATTGTGCAAATGAATCATTCGTTACCTTATAAGTATTCACAATATATAAGTGCTTGTTTTTAATTAAATAAAGATCCAAATGTAACAGTAATATATCTCACCAGTCTAGAAAATAGTCCATGAGGATTGTAATGGCTGTTGTAGCTGATTTTGACTTAGGGTTATGTCACACCCCTAAAATACCACATGCGGAAACCACCGCGAGGCGTATGTAATTAAAAACATCAAGTTAAAACAATATACAATCAGCAGAAGCATAATTATCGTTCAATCAATTCAACATCATTTTGTTTGATAAAAATAAGTAAACCTTAAATGTCTACGCAAGTGTCACGGCTCATGACCACACCGGCTCCCCAGACTGCAAGTTCCATTCCGTGTTATGTCTTACGACTTGCAAGCATGCAGAAAAAGTGTATCAGCATAAAGCTGGCGAGTTCACAGTTTTGTTTAACGTAAAGTTGGTAAATGTTTAGTTTAAATACATGCTAATAATAAACTCGATACCGAAGTGACATATGTTTGTTTGCCATCATCAATGCCTATCAACATTGGCCATGTGTTTATGGTCATTAGTTCACGCACGTCCTCCCCGGTACGATGTGAGGTTGTCAAGCCTAATAGCGCTATCAACTAATACCATGTTGCCTCCCCAGCAACTAGTTCGGTAGTAAGTAAGGACTTTCGTGATAGAGTTGAGTTTATTAACTAACATCGAAATTAAACCAAAGCGTTTAAAAGTATTCCTCCCCGGAATATTAGTTTGTTTGTCCCCCCTGAGACGCATGCTTGTGAAAGAGTAGTGAACTCACCTTGGTTTGCTCGGTAAGTGATAATGTACTTCTAGCGTTAGACAATCGTTAGGTCCGTTACATGTGCCCTAGTGTACAATAAGCGTAAGTACGTGTCAAGTAGGGTTATACAATACCCTAGTGTGTCCAAACAATAGGTTTCCATTATTTGCAAGTTAACAGGTCAATATGCACTATCAGACATGATATTCCAACCGATTGCATGTTTTGTAATTATTATAAGAAGGTTTCATTTGAGTAAAAGACGACTTCACATTTAATTCATAACATCCCTAGTCCACTATTAAAACTACTAGGCCCATATACTTATGTTATCGGCCCACCACCCATTAGCATTAAAATGGACCCTTAAACTATTCCAACCCTCAAAACTAGTACATGTTAATCATCAACTAATATAAAGGCATCATGTGCACAAGTATAACAGCCCATGTGCACATGTATTTACAAAAACCCTTAGTCCACAAACCACTCGGCCCATGTGCACAAGAATACTATATACTTCTTTTTGTTAATTCACTGAACTTTATTATTATTATATCTTACTCTAAATTCGGACACATAGTTTGTGTAGGTGCGGACCAGTTTGACTCCCATATGTCCAGACCATTTCTTTCACATAAATCAAATACGGACATGATATGGTAAGTGCGGACCATATGTAAATTTGATAAGTGCAGACCTATGTTAAACCTATACATGTAGATCAATTATTAAGATTCTATGTGCGGACAACATCAGTTAACAAAGTCGGACTAACTTATATTCTAATAAAAGTTCGGACATATTCGGACCTCTACACCCACTCATAAGTCCGGACAATTACACATCAGTTAAGTGCGGACATAGAGGTGCTCCCTATGTGCGGATAGTGTAAAGTTTGAGTAAATTCGGCCCCTCTAATACTTCCAAGTTCGGACTCCTTTTTAACCTTTATGTTCGGACCTTTATTTCTTTTCTTTTTAAGTTCGGAAATTACTAAAGCATTGTGCGGACAATAGGCAAGGCTACAAGTGCGGACGTTCCATTCTTTTTTGTTATGCGGACATATCAACATAAACATATATTAAGTTCGGATGGCCTTGTACTTCACTATGAATTCTGATTTATGATTTAAATGAGTTCGGACCTCTTGTTTATAAGCTAAGCTCAGATGGTTCTTTTAAATTCTTAAGTTCGGATAGTTATAAGGAAATAAGTTCAAACCTTCTTAAACCTCACGAACTCGTACCTTTATGTAAACTATAAGTTTAGATATAAATGTGACACACTAAATTCGGACCATGTGAAATCTATAAGTTCGGATCATTCATTTAAAGAACACGTGCGGACTCTTTTATAAACCACAAATGCGGACATATTAGACTCCCACAAATACGGACAACGGCTTTGTGACTTCACAAAGTCTTACAACAATCAGAAATCCCTTTCTTCAACGTTTTCACGAACAGAAACCCCCAAATGCACATAAATCAATAATGTCAGGCATCAAATCAATTAATCTAGCAATATTATCATACCACAATCCTCAAACAATCATTTGTCTACAACAATCATCATACATTCCTCAATCATGAAGCAAAAACACAAATTGTTTGGATGTCTAGGGTTTTGAATTGAAATCAGAAGAACAAGATTAACAATCACAAAGCATGGGCACTTACCTTAGATTGATGTAGGGATGGTTCTACGAGAATTGAAAGGGTCAACGATTGATGATTTGTGTGAACTTGGCGGAGTAGCCAAGAGATAAGAGAAAGGATTTGAGAAAACTGTCGTATGATGATGTTGTGGGGATTTTAGGGTTTTGAGTGGTTAATAATGGTTTCTAACTTTTTCACAAAGTACCCCTAATTATGCAACTTTAACACTATGACACATAAATCATGCAATTTCATCTTTAAACACGTAATTCACATAAATCATGTAAACCGTCCGTTTATAATTATTCATGTTAGTCACCAACGTTCAAGAGTTATCATATGTGTGTTCCGGTAATTCCCCGAATTATCCACGTAGACACATTTAACTAACCCTAGTTAAATGCAGTGCTATGAATGTATGATTTAATTAACCATAGTTAGGTTAAAATAGTAACCTAAAGTTGTGGGTTGTCACAGGTTACATCAAATGAAAGTCAAAATTGTTTACTTTGGAGATTTACTTGAAGGTGTATTTATGATCCAATATGAAAGCTTAGGTTATAAAGGTTTTTACAACATAGGTTTCTAAACCATAATAATATATATCATTGATAGTATCCAAAATTTTCTGAAGTAACGAAGACAAAGATACCTAACACTCTTGTAGATGGGTGCATACACCTCAAGATCGATGAGTAGGAGAATTTTATCATACGTGTGTTTTATGTTTATGCCATACATGTTTTTGTGATTACGCCATACTTGTAGCAAGTAATAATGTTAATTTGTTGTATGAGACAAATCATGTTCTTTATAGTAACTTTAATATGAATGATCAACCTTGATGATGCTTTATATGTATTTGGATTGAAATTTACCAAGAACGAACCAATAGGGCATTAGGAAATTGTAAATGGCATATATATCGGATGTGTACTTAGTAGGTTCAATATGTAACAATGCTTATTTAAAATTCAAAAAAATGAGCTTAAACATGAGATAACGAGGTCATTCGTTATTCCTCAGTATAGGAAGTTTAATGTATGTTCATGTTTATACCCGATCAAAGATCGCATATGTAGTATCTATGCTAGGTTAATATCTATAAAATCCCCATCAGCATCTACTAAGAAGGTTTTGTGATATTGATGTGTGTAAAATGCAACATATAAATTACATCAAATGTGGCGTAAAACTAAACCTTTTTTAGTACTAATGTTGGAAAAAGTGTGCTTTTGTCTTCCTTTTGTATACACAGGGTTAAATGAGCTTAAATGAACAAAAGAAGCAAAAATGCAGCTAAATCTAACAATAATACAAGAAAAGGAATAACCGTGGCATGCCCGACCCCTCGACAACATCTTCCCAAGCAAAAACAAGAGATCAGAAGGCTGAACACGCCCCGTGCACATTGAACACGGGGGCGTGCCCAAGTGTCTGCAGAAAAGACAAAGTTGTAGAAGCTTCTATTTCCCAACACGGGGGCATGCCCATCGGACACGGGGCCGTAGTCAACGCCAATATTCGCAGAATCCAAGCAAATCTTGATAGTACAAATACGTTTCTGCACACGGGGCCGTGCACAGCAGACACGGGGGCGTGGTCAACTAATGCAGACAAACTGCATTTAATGTGTGACAACTGCCAAATTTGCATGCATCCATACAATTAATTAATCTTGATTAGTGCTTAATGACTGTGCTGAATTATACTTAACTGCTTTCTGATTACTGCATCATACTTACATGTGCATCACATATTGCATAATGACACATCATTATTACATGCAAACTCTATTGTCATACATGATGCACAAAGCACGGTTAGCACAGTTAACGGATAAGACAGAAAAATGTTGATGGGGTTCAGTACATAGACAGACGTTGTTTGAGACACAGTGTGAGCCAGAGACTAAGTACTACACTAGTATGGTGTGTAGGGAAGTAAGGACCACAAAACTGCTTTTCTAGGTGATAGTTAAAGTGCCGAAAAGTGCCTAAAACTCACCCAAAGTGCAGAATTCTGCATAATTCAGCAAAAATCAGCTTTTTAATAAGCTAGTAACATGCAGAAATATGACTAAATGGTCCTGAATGCTTTCTTAAGTGTCGGGAATTAAAAGTGTCACAAAAGGTAACATAAAGAACACTAAACGGTATAGCTTGACACTTTAATGAACCGGTATCTAACCGAACAACCGGACACTACCCGAAACACAAAAATTTTACTAGAAACATTGTTTTAATGTTTCTGAGCTAGTTGTGATCCCCGAACACCCTAACACACTATATAACACCATATTAACCGAAACACCTAAACATACACTTGAAATCCTACTAGATTCTCTAACTTATCATCACCACCCAACTATACCCCCCCCCCTTTTTAATTTACGGTTATGGTGGTGGCCCCACACCATAATCTTTATTGATTCACTTAAATCTTGTTTGATTTGTCTAAAGATCTTGTCTTGTACTAATGAAGCACATTACACAATGGGTAACCTCTAAACATGGATATAAGTTAAACCCTTAGGCACTTAAGATCATTCATCTTCATCCCATTTCACTAACACACACCAACTCTCTCTCCCTCCTCCATTTACGACCGTGAGCCACCCACCACACCACCATCATCATTCATTCACTTTCATCCATTCCAAGCTCATCACAAGGTGTTAGAAGCAAAGTTAAGAAGTTTGGAGCTTGTGGATCTTGAAGGACCACTACCATTGGCTATTAACCACCACATTTGTCACCTTCATCTTCAAGTGTTCTTCCCTAGCCTTGTGCTAGTAGTAAGGCTCTTATAATCCCTTGTTACTTCTTATTTAGTTGGTTAAAAGATGTTACATGTTGTTAATCATGAAGAACATCAAGAACCATGAACTTAAAACTTTAACATAAGCTTAATAACATAAGAATACATGGTGTTAGTGTTGTTTTGCTTCTTGATGACTGACTATTTGTGTTTATGATGTTAGACATCATACGGAACCTACTAGATTGTGATTAAACACATGATCTAGTAAGTTAAGGTGATAATCTTGTGAAAGACCAAGATGATCATACCTTGTGTATACATGAACTTGAAGAATAAAAAAAATGTTTTAAGATGTGATGACGATTTAAACACAACATAAGTCTTGTAAATGGATAACTTCAAGAAATATTTTCTCAAGAAACTAAAGTTATACACAAGCTTTACATAATCAAGGATTTTAAAGAAAGCAACCATGTTTTAGTTGTGAATCAAGTATAGAAATACATTGTTAACAAGAAAAATACAAGAAGATTGATTTTTGGGAAAATCATCATACAAGTTGTAAAAGACTAAATTTTACAAGAATGAGATTTACTAACAAATAACCATATTCTTAAGGGTAACAAGGCTTACTTAACAACATAGTAAGCTACTACAAGTTTTTATAAAAGTTCAAGTTCATGTTGTTGCATAAATAGCATTGTTTTGGCACTTGGTAAGTGTAGGTTGATTGTTGGTGATGATTTTAAAAAGAAAATGATATGCTTTGATAGCATGGACACCTCCATTTTTAGGAGAAACTATGGCAAAATTTTCTAAAAATATAAATACTTAGAAAAATATTTACAAACAAATATTTACAAGTGTATTTTGACCATGAGTTTTCGATATAAACTTTGCCATAATTTTTAAAAAAAAATACAAATATTGGAGGTTGGTTTTTGTAAATAAAAATAACTAAATATGTATTTAAAAGATATATATTTAGAAGACACATGTGTGTGATTACTTGTATACTTTATGTGATAGTTATATTATTTTAGGATTTGAAATAATATAACTTAACAAATACCAAGATATTACAATCCAAAATATTACCAAATGTCTCAAGGAATAAATACACAAGTTACACACATAATATTGTGAAACCGAACAAGAAATGTAACTTACCAAATATTCCGGAAAATACATTTATGAGCGTATTTTTGGTAAATACTATTTTAGATACAAAAGAAATGAAAATATGATTTTTAGTATTATTACCAAGTTATATCATGTTTTTGACAAGTAGAAAATATATTATTTTGGGAAGTAAAAATATATTTTCTTGGAATTACTAAGAAATATAATATTTTTGGGAAAATATATATTTCCTTGAAATACATTATTTTGGATAAAAATAAGTTTATATATATTTTCTAAGTGGGACTTGAAGATATATTGTTTTGGAAATAGATATTGGATATTTATTAAGAAAATACGTACACACTGGAATACGACGCCAACACATGGCAAGATATACCAATACAAGAATACGGATATACATGTATGAGATACCCCCATCCTTAGGAAGGAAATACGGATATAAATACTTGAGAAGTATTGTTACAAAATATTGTTTAACAATTATTCCGAAATTTAATAAATATAATTTAAGTTAAAATATTAATTATTTTAACAAATAATTATATGCTTGGAATAATAACGAAGACACTTTAAAACGTAACTCAAAGGTACTAATTGATACCAAGTCAAGGCACGACTCGCTCGTCTAATGGACACTAGTACGCATGTAGGTAGTCGTGCGTTCTAGAGGAAGCTTTGAGTTACATCGGATACAAGGAACGCAAAACTGTGAGTTCATGTTCCCCTTTTCTTTAAAACTGTTTTGCTTATTTACTTCGGGGGTGAAATACATGTTACAAAAGGATTACATACAAATACAATTGGTATGGTTAGCCTAGGAAAGAACCATAGATCATGTGAATGGGTAGGCGGATACTTGAGGCCATTAATCCTCGTTGTAGGACCGAGGGACATGAGTGATAGATCTATTTGGGTGTAGCGAGCCCCACACCTGAGTCCGTTGAGTGGACCATGTGGTGACTATGTCTTACTGACTAAATCTGCTAGGTTTGAGTCTTCCTGCATCACTTCACACATATCAATGGCCTTGCAAACCATTGGTGATCTGTTTCATTACTGCTTTCATACCGGGACTTATAAACTTACATACATACTTACAAAGATTTCAAAGGTTTATGCATACACACAAACGAACACATGAACTCGCTCAACTTTTGTTGATGTTTTCAAACTACATGTATTTCAGGGAATTTGTAAGTGGATCTGGCGGGCGTTGGAAGTTTTTATGCTGCGTTAGAAATAAAGATGTCATCCATGGTCTTTGAGTTTGGTCAGTGTGTCTTATTCCTGGACGAGACACGTCTTCCAAACCTTGGTGTTATTCAATATCTTTTGACAAGTCCTTAGTGAACTTATAAACAATTTGTACGGTTTGTAAAACTTGAATTTGAAGTATACGTTTTGAAACAATGTTGTTATGTTTTAAACTTATTTAATGGATGACAAACCTATGGTTTTATCATATAGTTGATGTTATGATTGAATGCAATGATATTAAGAAAGTCACACCATAATCACGCTTCCGCAAAAGTCAGGGTGTGACAGCTTGGTATCAGAGCTTCGATTGTAGCGAACTAGGATTCTTTCTCGAGTCTAGACTACAATCATTAGGGCTCTCACGAAAACGTTTTTACGAACATGTTTTCATTGCATACACGAAACGCCCAGATCCAGGAAACAAACATTTTTACAAACAAAAGACACGAAACACATTTCAAAATTTATGTTTATGATTCAGTCTGAGAGACTAGGTAATTCAGTTTGGGAAACTGGGAGTTTGGTCTGAGAGACTAGAGGATTCAGTCTGAGAGACTAGGAGATTCAGTCTGAGAGACTGGGTAATTCAGTTTGGGAAAATGGGAAGTGTAGTCTGAGAGACTAGGGAGTTCGGTCTGAGAGACTGGGTGTGTCAGCCTGAGGGAGTGGGTTTTTAGTCTGGGAGA
Organism: Helianthus tuberosus; assembly: GCA_030545235.1. Taxonomy (NCBI): domain Eukaryota; kingdom Viridiplantae; phylum Streptophyta; class Magnoliopsida; order Asterales; family Asteraceae; genus Helianthus; species Helianthus tuberosus. Next base: position 159,832,686 of record CM060424.1, read on the forward strand.
CTGGGTGTTTAGTCTGGGAGACTGGGTGTCTAGTCTGGGAGACTGGGTGTTTAGTCTGGGAGACTGGTTGGTTTAGTCTGGGAGACTAGGTGGGTTAGTCTAGGAGACTAGGAAGGATAGAAAGTTTCTTGAAGAATAATGTGAATACATGACTACATGATAAATTACTTTTGTTTGCATACATTAATTGTTAGTGATTTCTATGGATATACATGCTATGACTATTATGTACCGTCACACATGTCACTTTATTTAGAAAGCGAGTTATCAGACATTGATAACCCTATGGCCGCCACAAATAATGAGATTGCACCTGCGCCGGAGATTTTTATGTCAGATACTGAGAGTGACCCTGACATGCTGACCAAGGGCGGGGACGACTTTCAACCGTTCGCGCTAGCAGAATTTTGTGATGATTTACCCTTGCTGATGGCTTCCTTGACAGGGATCTTTTGTCATCCTAGTTTCAGTCGATGACCACCTCATCACTGGTCATCCCGATAGTGAACACACCATGCATGGCCCCGATCCTCGATGATGCATCTCCTGTGGACATTCCTTCCGAAGGTGGGCTACTCGACGAGTAGTTGATGATGACGTTGACATGTTTATTGATGGTCCTCCTGATGACGCCCATGATGATGGAAAGTTAGACGAGAACGTTGTTACTAATTTCACTTCTTGAGACCCCTGTTATCAAGCTATCCTCTAATCCTAGTATACACTCGATTTCAGACTCCTTTGAGTCTGTGACATCTGCAGCCTTACAGACGACCGGATTGCAGCTTTTTTCTACTAACTCAGACAACGACGCCGCTATGACTACTGCACCATCACCTGCTTGAGATGCCACACCTTTACACGACCCAGAGCCTGCTCCTGAGCCAGCTCCTGTTCCTTTTGGGTCAGCTTGATGTTGCACCTGCTGAATCCTGAGCCCTTGCTTGATCATGACCCTGTTCCTTTTGGCCTACCAGACATTGCACCCCCCATACCTGACCCAGTACCTACACCTGATGATCTCCTTTTTGGTTGAGATGTTCGCTCCCGCACTTGCACCCGCTGATATTGCTCCTATGGAGACCGTCGTCCATTGCACCGACATGCCTATCGCTCTCTTTCAGGACATACCCGTACCCCGGAAAGGTACTCCAGGTCAGCACCCGCGTGCGTTCCTTTTTGCTACAGCATCATTTTCTACGACCTCATAGGCTACACCGTTTGCACCTTTCAATACTTCACCGATGGACGAGCCATTCCGATGGTCCCTACCATACACTATGTTGGTTTCAGACCCCTGCAACCCCTCACATTATGGAGACTATACACAGAATGAGTTGCTCCTGTCACATCAGCTACAGTTTGAGGTTATGAGCCGCAGAGTTTTGGAGCTTGAACTGACACATTCATCATTGTCTCCTCTTATACCCTATCCAGGTTTCGATGCTCGTTTCATTACTATCAAGCAGCAGATCAGTTAATTACCTCGACGTGTGCACAAGCTCGGAGGGGAGCTCGCACACCTTAGCAGCTTGCTCTTCTTCCATTCTCCACCTCAGTTAACAGTATAGTTGGCATTTGGCTTTTATGCGGATTGCATTACTTTCGAGTAAAGACACTACTAAAGAGTCGAGACTGTGGAGACTTTTGAAGACCACTTTTGATTACGTAATTTTGATACACCGATATACTTATTGGACAAGGGTAGGGTGACCCTGTGTCCCTTTCGATGTAATACATTTTGTAAGACAATGTAATTGTGGTCGGAGAATAATGAAAGCCCAATCATCATTTAACATACGACAACACTTTGTGGTCAATGACTAATGAAAACTCAGTCGCCATGCCCTCACTAAGCACGTTGTTAATCTGAATGTGTGTGCTATAACTATAATGCTACGTGCTTGCTGGCTATGCTCTCATTAAACATAATTCCCGAATTACTTGGTTATGTTATGATTATGCTATTGCTTGATTGGGTGATCTGATAATCTATTATGTGTATGTACATATGACCTCTAAAACAACTATTTGCACTCCTTGAACAAATAAGACCTGACCTGTAACGCCCCAAAATCCGAATGTTTATAATTGACATATATTCTTATTTAATATATCCTGAAATAAATAATTAGGTTATTTTACCTAGTTAAAGTGTATGGCCAAAACTATTAAATGATGAAAGTTGTGCCAAGTATGTTAAATGGTAAACATGAGGGACTAGATGGTATAGAATGAAAGTTGAGTTATTAAAAGAAAATAACAACACACACAAACACACATTCGTGTGTGTGTTCTAGATCGATCAAGAGCTCCCAAAGGAGCCAAACCCTAGCTCAACCTTAAATGATCAAATTGAAGGATAAATCGAAGCTCAAATTCATGAATGAACATGGATTAATGATCACCTTCACAAGGGGATCATAAGGTATGTCTCAAAACTAAGATTGGTGATCTTGTATGAAGTGGGTTATATTTTAATCCGTGAATCGGGATGAAATTGAGTATGAGTATGTGTTAGTATCATGATATAGAACATAGACTATGAATGGTTTAGGTTAATTTGATGTTTAGTGGTGAAACCCATTTGTTTTGGTGAAGATGATGACTTGAATAATCATCCATGTTCAATTCTTATTGATTGTTGATGTATTATGATGGATATGATGAATTCTTGATTAGACGTTGAGGATAAACCGGTACTAAAAGCTCTTGTGTCCTTGGACGACCTCGGTATCTTACCAACACTATACTACGCTCACGATGGGTGCACTTGCCCATATGTGTGTTTAGTGTTAGTGAAATATCGTGTTTTATAAATTTAAAACTTGGCTAAAAATAAGTGTTAAAGGGGCTTAAAATATACACCTAAAATATATAACACTTCACACGCATCATGTACGCACACCAAGTGTATGATGAAATGTCTAAGTGAAGTTAAGATGTGAGATTGTATGAAATGGCTTGATATATATGAATGGGATGAGGTAATGATGTAATTAGTAGTATACTAACTTGAGGAATGTGCTTTAGATGGAACTCATACAAGAATTCGGGTTGAATGTATGTCTTGGTCAAGACTATGCATTAAGGACTTGTACGTTGTGTTTAATATCACTAGGTGATCATATGATTGTAAGTATATTTGCATCGTAAGTAAGAAATGTATATAGTGTCATTGATATAGCATAAATGATTTTACGGATATATGTGGATAAGTCGGAAGTTCATATGATAAACCGTTGACTTCTGAAAGTCAACTACACATAGGGAGCATAAATTGACTTGTTTTTGTAAAGATAGGATATTAGAAAGTCGTATGGTACATGTTACATCAATACGCGTTACATGGAATGACATGTTGAATTATATGAGTTTGAAAGTATGTGAAAGTGGGTATATGTCTTATGCTTGTTATAATTGACTAATGAAAGTCAAATGTGAAATATGCAATTGATATGATCTTTAACATGTACAATTGTGTATGCTAACGAGAATGTGAATTGGTGGCATGAAAGTAGAGGAATCATATCAAGATGGACTCAAGCATGAAAGGCTAACGGGTCAAGATGAGGCAAGGAAGTGGATACGGATAGGGCTGTAAACGAACCAAACGAACACGAACAAGACCTTGTTCGTGTTCGTTTGTTAAGAAATATATGTGTTTGCGAACAGTTCACGAACACTTATCAAACGAGATTTTATGTTCGTGTTCGTTTGTTAAGGAAATGAAATTGTTCGTGTTCGTTTGTGTTTGTTTGTTAATTTTAGGCAACGAACAAAAACGAACGTTGACGAACACAAATGAGCACAAACTAATGTTCATGAACACAAATGGAAACAAACGAACATAAACAATCGTTCACAAACAGAATATATAATACACGGACACTTATTAGATATTTATTTTGTCGGAATTTTGAAGTATTTAAATAGATATAAAAACTAAAAATACTAATGAACTATCGAACACAAACATACACGTTACCGAACGTTCACGAACATAAACGAACGAACACGACATCTGTTCATGTTTGTTCATTTATCTAAACGAACGGAATTTCTTGTTTGTGTTCGTTTATTTAATAAACGAACGAACACAAACGAACTTCCCGCCGAACGGTTCACGAACTGTTCGCCGAACGTTTGGTTCGTTTACAGCCCTAGATACGGACACGGATGCACAAGGTAAGTGATTTCCGGAATCACTTCTTAGTTTATTTAAGCAAAGTTGTGTACTAGTTATTTATGCATGATAATTGAAATCTAATAAGGTTTGATTATATATAAGTGAGGATTTTCGTTAAGTAGACCATACGGGTCAAAATAATGATTTATTGTAATACGGAATGGTTGCATAAGTAATGACGACGGTATGATAACCGGGTAATGGATAAAATTGTACGTAAGCATGCTAACCGAGTAACGGTGATGCGGGTTAATGGGCAAGAGGTTCGGTAGGAAATTACGAGTAAATGAATAAACAATTTCATAGATGGAAATTGTACTATCTAATGTTCAATTACGTAATAATGAATGAGTTTAACGCATACCGGGTATCGGGTGCGTAAACCACAAGTACGAAACTCCGGATAACGTAAAAGTATTATGGTTATAAGGTTCATGTAAGTTTTGGGCTAAAAGGAATGAGATGTTTGATGAAAACATGAACGGGTCGAATAAGTGAAAGCGGGTATATAAATCCGAGAGCTTTAAGTGAATATTTTCCTTAAACCGGATGTTGGATTTCAAGTTCATATGATAGAATGTGAATTTACAAGCATGTAGGAAGAAATGGGAGGTTAAACGGGTAAACGGTTCAAAAGTTATGCGCGTTTTAGTGCGTACGGACGACGAAACGGAACTGCAGAAAAATGCAAAATCTAGAGGGTGTCGCCGACGGGTATGGGGGCGTCGCCGACGGGCTCTGGAAAGTCAGTTTTTGGCTGACGGGTTATTTGACTGTCTACGGAAGTTTTGGGCTACGGGCATTTGCAAGGGCCGTCGCCGACACCCATAGGGCCGTCGCCGACGGCCTCCCCATGTTCAAATACCTGAAATTTGCTATCTAAGCTGATTTGGGTATAGTAGGCTTCGGTTTGTTATCCGTGGACCACGACGTGCCTCCCAAACATGATTTTGATCATTCCTTTGACGTTTATGGGCTATAAATCTAAGTCTAAGTACCATGTAATTTATATATGGATATATAATAGGTATGTAAGATCTTGAACGTGTGCGTATGAGTGTATGTACATATGTAGACGTGTATCTAAGTATATATAAAGGCACGTATGAGTGTATGCAAGTAAGTAGAAACGTAGTAATGTATGTACGTATGTAGATATGCATTTATGTATATGTGAAGATACGTATGTGTATATGTACGTATGTAGAGACGTGGTAATGTATGTGCGTATGTAGATGTGTGTTTGGTATATATGAAGGTACGTATGAGTGTATGCATGTTTGTAGAGATATAGGAAGTCATGTACGTATGCAGATGTGTATGTATGCATGTAAGAATGTATGTACGCGTGATTTAGATACGTTGAGTAATACGTTATTAATAGGGTGCCTTGAGAATGAAAGGTAATGCAGATACATTATTGAAGCCTCACCAGGACATGGATACGCAGATGAAATGCTTAAAGTTAGAAAGATAACGAAATGGGAAGTGTACGAGATTGAATCTTGTTTATGTATTGTATACTAATGTTATGAATGTATGTGGTGAGTGCAGGTTGTACGAATCACAGGCGGTTATCACGAGGAATAGAGATCGAAGATCGGGTCACAAAGTAGATTGTACGGGGATAATTGAGTATGTACATTAGTAAACATGACTTATACCTTATTTTTGTAAAAGATTCATATTAAAACCAACTTTCAAGTAAGTTAAGATGTTTGTAATGAAAGAAATTTTGTGGTACGTATTTCCGCTGCGTCTTTTCAGTTAAAGCGTGTTAGGGTCTTACAAGTTGGTATCAGAGCCCTGGTTTGAGTGAATCAAGTACGAGAAGATAAATGCTTGAACTCAAACCCGGTGTGCTCTTGTGATAAGGAACCCGTACAATCCATGACTCGATCAAGATCTAAAGGTAGAAATGGGTTAAGAGATTTGGTTGTCCTGCACTGCATCCACAACCGCAGGCAGCTCGATGTTCCGTTCCTCATGCTCCGAAACATGCATCACAACCGCCTTGCTAGTGCACCGACTCCTATCTTCTTTGGGGGATGGGTGTACCGTCTCTTCAGGCACTTCGCCCACATACCTAGGGCATTTGAAAGGAGCCCATGGTCGGGTATGGTGGATATACACATATGCCGCTCAATGAACCTGATTTATGAGGCGGAAGACGGGACGGTGAGCTTTCAAAGGATGCAAGGTCATGCATGGAACCCGCAAGAAGCACTTGTCCTCCAAGCTCCGCAACATCATCAATACCAACCCCAGGGTGATCCGGGCCAATCATCCTCCTCGGGAGGCGGTTTTCCTAACTTTCAAAGTTTGCATGATTTGTTGCAGGAAAACCTTATGTGCACCAGGAACACCTACAACATGGCGAGCAACACCTACCACCGGGTTGGAGCTATCGAAAGAAACATATCTGATATCCAAGACGATGTTGGATACATACGAGACCACATTGCACGCCATGGAGGGGATGATGACGATGATGATGATGATGATGATGCCATGGAGTAGGCGGGAGGAGCGGAGGAAGAGAAGGTTGTTTGATGGTTTCCCAGGTTAACCCTTTTCCACTCTTGAACAATTGATGGTTTGCGTGCCAAGTGTTGAACAATTTACTTTCCCTAACTTCTTTTATTTTCTGCATTTATTTTTCTTTTAACTTTGACATGGATGTTGAATATTGGTAAAAGTAGGATGTTTGCTATGGTATGGTATGGTGTCTATTGAATAAGCAGGTACATACGAGGCTTAGAGTGCTAAACATTAGTACTACTAAAGCCGGGGCAGAAAAACCGACGAAAGGAACCTGTTTTTCAACTTTGCAGACTGTCCACACGGGGCCGTGTCCAGCCAACACGCCCCCGTGCCCACTCCCCTGAACCTGCTGATTGTTTTATTTCTGCAGACCTTGACAGACACGGGGTCGTGTTCAGCCGACAGGCCCCCGTGTTCACCTTCTGTAAGTCTTCGTTACTGGCACCTGAGCACGGGGTCGTGTTCACGCAACACGGGGACGTGCCCAGGATACCAGTAACACAAAATTTTTGCTTTTTCACACCTTTTACACGTTCAAGGTAAGTATTAAACGGAAGACAACGATACTGTCTTGGTAAGATTTTAAAAATGTTGCACGAACTAGGACCCCTACTTCGGACATAAGGCGATGATTTCATGAAGGCACTAACTAGTATGTGAATTGCGCACCTGGCCAGTACGCAAGAAGCATAGGACGTTCGTGAGACCATGGCAATTATCGCAGGTATGTCCGTTAGAATTGGGTAACAGGTGGACGTGCGGGTGAAATGGGTAGTAAGACTCTCGGGAAATTGAGAGTACTATGTAGGAATGAAAAGTATGAGTGATAAAAATGAAGAATGTTGAATCCGTAAGAAAGTACGGATCAACAAGATATGAATGAAATGTTCGAATCCACGAGACGGATTCAAGGAATGAAATGTATGAATGAAATGATTGAATCCGCGAGACGGATTCAAGGAAAGAAAGGCATGAAGGAAATGTTTGAATCCAAGAGACGGGTTCAAAGAATGAAAAGTGTGAATGCAATGTTTGAATCCGCGAGACAGATTAAAGGGATGAAAGGTGTGAATGGAATGTTTGAATCCGTAAAGCCGATTCAAGGAAATGAAATGTAGAAATGATATGTCTGAATCCGCGAGACGGATTCAACACATGTAAGGAATGAAAGATGAGAATGATATGTTTGAATCCATGAGATGGATTCAAATCATAGAAGGAAGAAAATGTACGAATGTGTACCTCAATGCATCTATGATAAGTAAGAAAAGTCAGTTTAACCTTAAAAGGTCAGACTGCAAAAGATGACGAAATAAGTAACCAGATGAAAGAATTGCATGTGAGAAATTAAATGTGTGACACGTTATAGCGTGTACATAAGAAATTGTAGGAGAATTATAGGTGAGTAAACACCTAGTAGAATGAATGTTTGAATGAAGTGTGCTAACCGCTAAATGGTTGATAATAATGCTAGAACTCTTGATGCAATGAAACCAATCGAATTGGTGGACGGATGTGTACAAGTGGGGACACCTTATGTGGATAAATGAAATCTAGCCTGGTACAGCTAGTGTTCGGGAAGAATGCGGATCAATCTGGATCAAGGATCTTGGATTGATGATTTAAGATGAGGTTAGTAACATATTTAACTCATGCCGAATAGGTATGGTAGGGTATGGAATGTTTATATATATTTTTTTTAACATTTGACATAAGAAGGGAACTATGTCGTTAAGAACTAAATCTTAAAAGTTTGAGTGAAAGTTTAGGGTATTGGTTAGACTCTCGTCTAATGAACTTGCATGGTACGCTTGCTTATGCGAATTAAGAAATGTATGAAATGAGGGTAATGGTAATGTAAAATGAATGAGTTGATTTGAAGGTACCGTGAGGTTACGCCTGGTACGAGTAACTATAGGAAATGTAGGATGAAGTTAACTTTGGAGTTAAGCGCATATATATGACTATAAAATAGTAGTTTTGTTGTGATAACAAAACAAGGACTAAATGTTATATGTTATATATGTATAGAATGTAATCTTAAGAGATGAGATGGAGGTATTAGGTATGTTAAAAACGGGTCAATAAAATAAGAACGTTAGGTGAAAGTAAGGCATGGAAAGTATGGACTTGTTAGAAAGAAGTCAATTAAATGAGTAGTTATGAATCAAAACTGGATAGTTACTTAGTATTATGATGTACCTGTCGAAATTAAACATAGATGTGCATGTATAAATTACGAAATTAGATCGTATGGTCGATGAAAGTAATATGAATGTTAAAATGAATAAAAAGGAATGTTATTAATGGGAGGTTGGAATTGTTTCAAGCAAACCAAATGGTATATTGTGCGTGATGCACGATTATTGGAACGATGAATAAACCACTAGCTATGAAGTGTGATTGAACTAGTGTCAGCTAGGGAAAGTGACACTAATAAGAAATCCGGGATGGGTTCTTGAAGATAGAAGGTCGTCATTGGATGGGCTCGTGGCCAGGTTGATGAACAGGAAGAAAGGATAATTACTGTTAAATAGAAGTGAGAAAGGTTTCGGGGACGAAACCTTGTTTAAGGGGGGTAGACTTGTAACGCCCCAAAATCCGAATGTTTATAATTGACATATATTCTTATTTAATATATCCTGAAATAAATAATTAGGTTATTTTACCTAGTTAAAGTGTATGACCAAAACTATTAAATGATGAAAGTTGTGCCAAGTATGTTAAATGGTAAACATGAGGGGCTAGATGGTATAGAATGAAAGTTGAGTTATTAAAAGAAAATAACAATACACACAAACACACATTCGTGTGTGTTCTAGATCGATCAGGAGCTCCCAAAGGAGCCAAACCCAAGGTCAACCTTAAATGATCAAATTGAAGGATAAATTGAAGCTCAAATTCATGAATGAACATGGATTAATGATCACCTTCACAAGGGGATCATAAGGTATGTCTCAAAACTAAGATTGGTGATCTTGTATGAAGTGGGTTATGTTTTAATCCGTGAATCGGGATGAAATTGAGTATGAGTATGTGTTAGTATCATGATATAGAACATAGACTATGAATGGTTTAGGTTAATTTGATGTTTAGTGGTGAAACCCATTTGTTTTGGTGAAGATGATGACTTGAATAATCATCCATGTTCAATTCTTATTGATTGTTGATGTATTATGATGGATATGATGAATTCTTGTGAGTTGAATGGAAAGAAATGCGGTGTTAATATGTTTGGTGTTTATGTGTGAATGATGCATGTTGATTAGTAGTAGGATTTGATGAATTATGTATGAACTAGGAAGAATGTGCTTTAATTAGTTGTACAATGTGAACTAAATGGTGTACTGATGTGTTCGAAATGTAACATATAAATTTCATCAAATGAGGCATAAAACTAACCCTTTTTTAGTACTAATGTTGGAAAAAGTGTGCTTTTGTCTTCCTTTTGTATTTTCAGGATTAAATGAGCTCAAATTAACAAAAGAAGCAAAAAGACATCAAAATCTAACATAAATACAAGAAAAGGAACAGAATGTGACATGCCCGACCCCACGACAGCATCTTCCCAAGCAAAACAAGAGATCAGAAGCCTGAACACGCCCCGTGCTCAGCCAGCACGGGGGCATGCTCAGCCAGCACGGGGGCGTGCCCAAGTGTCAGCAGAAAAGACAAAGTGGTAGAAGCTTCTATTGCCCACCACGGGGCCGTGCTCAGCGGACACGGGGCCGTGGTCAACTATAAGATTCGCACAATCCAGGAAAATCTTCATAGTACAAAGATTCTTCTGCACACGGGGTCGTGCTCAGCGGAGACGGGGGCGTGGTCAACTAATAAGACAAAGCTGCATTTAATGAAGAAAGAGAAGGATGTGGACACGGGGCCGTGCCCGAGCTTCTGTTCAGCCTATAAATAGAAGTGCTTGGCTCAAGCTCAAACCATCCCTTGGCACACCACCTCTCTCACACTTCACCCACCACCCACCACCACCATAACACCATCATCCACCACCATCATCCATTGTCCATCGTAGAGTGTGTGAGTCGTCTCGGGATCCAAGATTGATCGTAAGAGTTCTTGACAATCAAGGCCATGTTTGCCTAAGTCTCTTACATCACTTGGTGAAGACAAAGTGTCTAGTGTAATACTTTTTATTTCTAATCTTTTGCACTTTTTATTTGGTTTCGTATTAATGACTTTAATAACTAGTTGCTTATGTTGAAGGTGATCTTTCTTTATCGTTTGTCCGTGGTGTCTTGAAATTATTTTACTGTCTATATAAAATAAAATATTTTCACCATTCATATCTCCACGGTCTATAAGGAGGTATGTTGGCTACCTGGTCGGGGGTTAAGGGAACGGTTTGGTAAAGGTCTTGCCATTGTTCAGCGTTTAGAGGTCCTGCAATGGACCTGGGTCAAATTTAGTAGGACCTCCTTCAATACTTAACGGTATTGGATGGCGGGGGTCCAAACTCTTTGATCCCCTCATAAGTTAACTACTATTAATACTATAACCCGGCTATTTAGGACTGTATCCCTGCTGACTCAGACTACTTAGCCGAGGGTAACGTCACCTCCAAAAGAGGGGCCTACCATAATATTGCATTAATAACTTAATTAATTGTCTTCCAATAATCCACCCTTTTAGGATTGTATCCTTGCTGACTCAAACTACTGGGGTGAGGGTAACGTCACCTTCAAAAGAGGGGCCTACTACAATAACTAAGATAATCTCTTAATTATGTGCAAAAGTGCGGAAATAATCAAAGGTTACACTAGATACGAGTCGGAACCAAGTGATTCATCTTGTTTATCTGTTTTTATTTTATTTTTATTTTCAGCATTTTAGTTAGTTTTTACTTTTCTTAGTTTAAAACATTTTTCTAAACCTTTTTTATTTTGATTAGACGTTGAGGATAAACCGGTACTAAAAGCTCTTGTGTCCTTGGACGACCTCGGTATCTTACCAACACTATACTACGCTCACGATGGGTGCACTTGCCCATATGTGTGTTTAGTGTTAGTGAAATATCGTGTTTTATAAATTTAAAACTTGGCTAAAAATAAGTGTTAAAGGGGCTTAAAATATACACCTAAAATATATAACACTTCACACGCATCATGTAAGCACACCAAGTGTATGATGAAATGTCTAAGTGAAGTTAAGATGTGAGATTGTATGAAATGGCTTGATATATATGAATGAGATGAGGTAATGATGTAATTAGTAGTATACTAACTTGAGGAATGTGCTTTAGATGGAACTCATACAAGAATTCGGGTTGAATGTATGTCTTGGTCAAGACTATGCATTAAGGACTTGTACGTTGTGTTTAATATCACTAGGTGATCATATGATTGTAAGCATATTTGCATCGTGAGTAAGAAATGTATATAGTGTCATTGATATAGCATAAATGATTTTACGGATATATGTGGATAAGTCGGAAGTTCATATGATAAACCGTTGACTTCTGAAAGTCAACTACACATAGGGAGCATAAATTGACTTGTTTTTGTAAAGATAGGATATTAGAAAGTCGTATAGTACATGTTACATCAATACGCGTTACATGGAATGACATGTTGAATTATATGAGTTTGAAAGTATGTGAAAGTGGGTATATGTCTTATGCTTGTTATAATTGACTAATGAAAGTCAAATGTGAAATATGCAATTGATATGATCTTTAACATGTACAATTGTGTATGCTAACGAGAATGTGAATTGGTGGCATGAAAGTAGAGGAATCATATCAAGATGGACTCAAGCATGAAAGGCTAACGGGTCAAGATGAGGCAAGGAAGTGGATACGGACACGGATGCACAAGGTAAGTGATTTCCGGAATCACTTCTTAGTTTATTTAAGCAAAGTTGTGTACTAGTTATTTATGCATGATAATTGAAGTCTAATAAGGTTTGATTATATATAAGTGAGGATTTTCGTTAAGTAGACCATACGGGTCAAAATAATGATTTATTGTAATACGGAATGGTTGCATAAGTAATGACGACGGTATGATAACCGGGTAATGGATAAAATTGTACGTAAGCATGCTAACCGAGTAACGGTGATGCGGGTTAATGGGCAAGAGGTTTGGTAGGAAATTACGAGTAAATGAATAAACAATTTCATAGATGGAAATTGTACTATCTAATGTTCAATTACGTAATAATGAATGAGTTTAACGCATACCGGGTATCGGGTGCGTAAACCACAAGTACGAAACTCCGGATAACGTAAAAGTATTATGGTTATAAGGTTCATGTAAGTTTTGGGCTAAAAGGAATGAGATGTTTGATGAAAACATGAACGGGTCGAATAAGTGAAAGCGGGTATATAAAGCCGAGAGCTTTAAGTGAATATTTTCCTTAAACCAGATGTTGGATTTCAAGTTCATATGATAGAATGTGAATTTATAAGCATGTAGGAAGAAACGGGAGGTTAAACGGGTAAACGGTTCAAAAGTTATACGTGTTTTAGTGCGTACGGACGACGAAACGGAACTGCAGAAAAATGCAAAATCTAGAGGGCGTCGCCGACTGGAAAGTTAGTTTTTGGCTGACGGGTTATTTGACTGTCTACGGAAGTTTTGGGCTACGGGCATTTGCAAGGGCCGTCGCCGATGGCCTCCCCATGTTCAAATACCTGAAATTTGCTATCTAAGTTGATTTGGGTATAGTAGGCTTCGGTTTGTTATCCGTGGACCACGACGTGCCTCCCAAACTTGATTTTGATCATTCCTTTGACGTTTATGGGCTATAAATCTAAGTCTAAGTACCATGTAATTTATGTATGGATATATAAGAGGTATGTAAGATCTTGAACGTGTACGTATGAGTGTATGTACATATGTAGACGTGTATCTAAGTATATATAAAGGCACGTATGAGTGTATGCAAGTAAGTAGAAACGTAGTAATGTATGTACGTATGTAGATATGCATTTATGTATATGTGAAGATACGTATGTGTATATGTACGTATGTAGAGACGTAGTAATGTATGTGCGTATGTAGATGTGTGTTTGGTATATATGAAGGTACGTATGAGTGTATGCATGTTTGTAGAGATATAGGAAGGCATGTACGTATGCAGATGTGTATGTATGCATGTAAGAATGTATGTACGCGTGATTTAGATACGTTGAGTAATACGTTATTAATAGGGTGCCTTGAGAATGAAAGGTAATGCAGGTACATTATTGAAGCCTCACCAGGACATGGATACGCAGATGAAATGCTTAAAGTTAGAAAGATAACGAAATGGGAAGTGTACGAGATTGAATCTTGTTTATGTATTGTATACTGATGTTATGAATGTATGTGGTGAGTGTAGGTTGTACGAATCACAGGCAGTTATCACGAGGAATAGAGATCGAAGATCGGGTCACAAAGTAGATTGTACGGGGATAATTGAGTATGTACTTTAGTAAACATGACTTATACCTTATTTTTGTAAAAGATTCATATTAAAACGAACCTTGAAGTAAGTCAAGACGTTTGTAATGAAAGAAATTTTATGGTACGTATTTCTGCTGCGTCTTTTCAGTTAAAGCGTGTTAGGGTCTTACATGACCTAACCAATCTTCTTCTTAGAAGATGTCGATACAAGGGAAGGACGATACCAACAACCCTCTGCCGACGACAGTGGCAGAACTACAAGAGCGCATCTCACACGCCATTGCACAACACGAGGCCCTTCGCTCCGAACGCGGCGGAGGTACCCCAGGAAATAACCCACCCAACGGCTGCACCTACGAGCAGTTCTTGAACCACAAACCTCGAGAATTCGACGGCACTGGGGGTGCCTTAGCTTTTGTGCGTTGGGTTGAGAAAACGGATTATGTTTTGCGATCAAGTAAATGCGCCCCAGAACATCAGGTCACGTACATAGCCGGACTATTTGTAGATGGGGCTCTGTCATGGTGGAACCTTCATGTTCAGACAATGGGCGAGACTGTTGTGTATGCTTTGATGTGGGACGAACTGAAAGAATTGATGCGTAAAAGATATTACTCTAGGGCAGAAGTCCAGAAGTTGGAGACTAAACTGTGGAACTTAAAAATGGAAGGTCCAAAGATAACTGAGTATGTGCAGAGATTTCACGATTTATCACAAGTTGCTTCGCGTTTGGTGGAACCAGAGTCTAGGAAGATCGAACGCTTCATTGGGGGATTGACACCTCAGATTCTAAGCCTGGTGACAACATCTAAACCTCCAACAATCACCGAGGCTATCGACATAAGCGTAGAGCTCACTGAAGAAGCAGTTAGACTAGGGAAATTTTCCACTTCAGATGAGAAAAAGGAGACTCCTGTAGAGTCATCTGGAGATAACAAGAGGAAGTTCGCAAACTTCAAGAAGGTTACTCGGGTGAGTAACAAGAAGAAGGCCAAAAAGGGAAAAGACTACATGGGTATCCTACCTAAGTGCGATAATTGTCTATGTTATCATGTCGGGCGATGTAAATATGGAAAATGTGGTAACTGTGGCAAGAGAGGGCATCCCAAGGAAACTTGTAGGCAAGATACTGAACATAGAAATGGAGACCAAGATGGTAGCGAGAATCACGGAGGAAACAACGACAATGACAATTATCAAGGCAGAACGAGTGACAAACAGAAACGTGCTCAAGCTTGTTTTAACTGTGGATGCAAAAAGCATTTCAGGAAATATTGCCCTAAAAACAATCAGGCACAAGGATGAAAGCTCAACACCGGAGCTAGGGAGACACACCAGGAATTCAAGTGTGGATACCGGTACGTCCCATATTAGTCAACATTATGCATCTGCGCTGCTAGATACTGTTGCAAATTTTATCTTAGCATCTCTAGAGTTTGAGAGTATACTTGGTTTAGTAGCAAGTAAGTTAGATAACCCGTACTCGATAGAACTAGCTAATGGGAAGCTAGTGGAAGCCAATGAAGTAATTGGGAACGGTAAGATAGAACCCGGAGAGTGAGAGTTTACGCTTAATCTACTGCCAGTTGAGTTGGGAAGCTTCGACGAGGTAACTGGGATGGATTGGTAGTCGAGCGATCGAGTGGAGATTGATATCCGCATCCTAATGGCGAACGAAGAAACACTCGTGACTCATGGTGCAGGATACGCCTCTACAAATTCTAATTGCTGGGAGGGCATGAAAGTTGTTGCGTAAAGGATGTGTTGTTTCCTTGGCTCATGTCATGGACAAGGGAGCCGAAGAACCAAAACTCGAAGATACCCCTGTAATAAGGGAATATCTTGAAGTCTTCCCCGAAGACTTGCCAGAATTATCTCCTCAACAATAAGTCGAATTTCACATCGACCTGATTCCAGACGCCGCGCCTGCAGTCAATGCACCTTAGCGACTTACACCTTCAGAGATGCAAGGATTGCTAGTATAACCTCAGTAGTTGATAGAGAAGGAAGTTAACAGACCAAGTTTCCCGTTTTGGGTAACCCCAGTTCTGCTCATCAAGAAGAAGGGCGATGATTTTCAAATGAGCATCAACTGCCAGGAGCCGAACGAGCTAACCAACAAGAATCGGTACCTCTTGCTAAGGATTAACGAATTATTTATTTAACTAACTGTGAGGATCCAACTACTATTACATGGCTGATCAATGATCAAGTGTCATTAGCCGTGAATTCAGGAAGAAAGTATACCGGGGAAATTGTGGGACAATAACTTGTTTTAAACGTACAGAAAAATTTTGTTTCCTACACGATGCACAAAACAATTTTACACAGAATACGAAACTTTGAGAACTTAGAAAACATATACTTAGGGCCTTTGGGGACCCAGGTCAAAACTCGTAAAGGTTGTCATATGGGAACCACACTTGTTAACTCAAGCAAACCCCCATTATCCTGACATATATGCTATATCAGTTAACCAAACAGAAAGTACTCAAACTTCTTTTGTTGAAATCTCCACATTTGCTTCTAGCGAGTAGATGTTTGCATCTCTACTCCCCTTTATGGTAGTTGCATCGTGTTAATTTTCTTCGCTGAGAGCGAACACACATTTGCTTCGAATACTTGGTCATTTCTTCATTTTAGCAGATACTCATTGTTTCATTACTTGGAAACTTATATGTTACGCATGCACCTTTTGCCACGCATGCGGTTTCATTTTGAATAAACTCTTCATTGAAATTCAAATATTATTTTGCTAAAGCTAACTATCGGTTTATGATTCGAATAACCTACATTATTGTAATTGTTGGCTCCTTTGTTAACAAGTCAACACACTTTCTTGAAACTTCTTTTATTTCAAGTTATATTCATGGTTATCTTTGTGACCATGCCGAGATTCCCTTGTTGATACATACGTTTATTGTCGGGTTACTCTAAAACCAAGTCCAATTTCTTGAACTTATCCATTTCGCATATTCAATTGAAGACGCCATATGATGTATTGAGAGCATCATATTCAAATATTTTTGCAAAGGTTCTTTTGTTTCGAGTTGTAGTGGACTTGATTGGTCTACGACTCCACTAAATAGTTTGTTGGTTTCGATACCTTACGGTGATACTTTCACAAAATTGAAGCTTGCGCTAATTTGGGTACTCACTTCATACACGGATTTAATTGTTTATTCATTAGCTTGCTCTAAAATCCGTCTTGTTTATCACGATTAAAGCGGTCTCAACACGGTTGTGTGATAAGGCAATGGTACATAGATTCATTTCATAGCACGGTGTACCTCCTAACGATTATTTCATTACAAATTGAATACCTTGCAGTGTTTAATGTTTTCCATCTTCAATCAGAACAGTAGTACCTTGATGTTCCGTATTCAATTAAAAACTCTATGACATTGTGTAAATCAAATCTTCAGATTGTCTCAGTACACTTTCATTTGATTTCAAACACGGTGAACTTGTTCAGTCACCACTATTATTGAATTATGTCATTATGACACCTTGTGGTATCGATACGAAATTGTAGCTTGTGCTAATCATGGTCAACCGTCTCACACGAAGCTACACATACTTTTGTTTGGCTTGTCATTTAAACATTCCTAATGCAACTACGAATTAAGACAATGATACACCAGATTCGCTTGTAGTTCATTCGGTGTATTTTCACAATTCAAGAATGTCAACACACTAATCCTTACCATTTATTTATTCGAAAGTTGACAGATCATTTTCATATTCAAGTTGCTGATTTTGAGTTCTTATAACGGATGCTATGATTTGTGAAAACTCGTTTGCATATTGTGACCGATTGTTTGAGAATCCATTGGTCAAAACTCCTTTGTTACACCCCTGTTAACTGAGTTACACTAGATTATACATCTATACATCTCGTGACCTTCGACATCAAATGCTAGAACACATACATTTTAACCATTGGGTTCTTGTTGTTGAAATACATTCTTGGATACACCTGATGTGAATAAGATTTCATTCGGTTTTGTGGTTATCTACCTCAGTATTATTCATATACATACACGCATAATGTAACCCTAAGGAGTTAAGGTACTACAAATTTTGAGGACGAAATTTTCTTAACAGGGGGAGAATGTGACAATTGCCAAATTTGCATGCATCCGTATAATTAATTAATCTTGATTAGTGCTTAATGACTGTGCTGAATTATACTTAACTGCTTTCTGATTACTGCATCATACTTACATGTGCATCACATATTGCATAATGACACATCATTATTACATGCAAACTCTATTGTCATACATGATGCACAAAGCACGGTTAGCACAGTTAACGGATAAGACAGAAAAATGCTGACGGGGTTCAGTACATAGACAGACGTTGTTTGAGACACAGTGTGAGCCAGAGACTAAGTACTACACTAGTATGGTGTGTAGGGAAGTAAGGACCACAAAACTGCTTTTCTATGTGATAGTTAAAGTGCCGGAAAATGCCTAAAACTCACCCAAAGTGCAGAATTCTGCATAATTCAGCAAAAATCAGCTTTTTAATAAGCTAGTAACATGCAGAAATATGACTAAATGGTCCTGAATGATTTCCTAAGTGTCGGGAATTAAAAGTGTCACAAAAGGTAACATAAAGAACACTAAACGGTATAGCTTGACACTTTCACGAACCGGTATCTAACCGAACAACCGGACACTACCCAAAACACAAAAGTTTTACTAGAAACATTGTTTTAATGTTTATGAGCTAGTTGTGATCCCCGACCACCCTAACACACTATATAACACCATATTAACCTAAACACCTAAACATACACTTGAAATCCTACTAGATTCTCTAACTTATCATCACCACCCAACTATACCCCCCCCCCTTTTAATTTACGGTTATGGTGGTGGCCCCACACCATAATCTTTATTGATTCACTTAAATCTTTTTTGATTTGTCTAAAGATCTTGTCTTGTACTAATGAATCACATTACACAATGGGTAACCTCTAAACATGGATATAAGTTAAACCCTTAGGCACATAAGATCATTCATTTTCATCCCATTTCACCAACACACACCAACTCTCTCTCTCTCCCTCCTCCATTTACGGCCGTGAGCCACCCACCACACCACCATCATCATTCATTCACTTTCATCCATTCCAAGCTCATCACAAGGTGTTAGAAGCTAAGCTAAGAAGTTTGGAGCTTGTGGATCTTGAAGGTCCTCTGCCGTTTGCTATTAACCACCACATTTGTCACCTTCATATTCAAGTGTACTTCCCTAGCCTTGTGCTAGTAGTAAGGCTCTTATAATCCCTTGTTACTTCTTATTTAGTTGGTTAAAAGATGTTACATGTTGTTAATCATGAAGAACATCAAGAACCATGAACTTAAAACTTTAACATAAGCTTAATAACATAAGAATACATGTTGTTAGTGTTGTTTTGCTTCTTGATGATTGACTATTTGTGTTTATGATGTTAGACATCATATGGAACCTGCTAGATTGTGATTAAACACATGATCTAGTAAGTTAAGGTGATAATCTTGTGAAAGACCAAGATGATCATACCTTGTGTATACATGAACTTGAATAATAAAAAAAATTGTTTTAATATGTGATGACGATTTAAACACAACATAAGTCTTGTAAATGGATAACTTCAAGAAATATTTTCTCAAGAAACTAAAGTTATATACAAGCTTTACATAATCAAGGATTTTAAAGAAAGCAACCATGTTTTAGTGGTGAATCAAGTATAGAAATACATTGTTAACAAGAAAAATACCAGAAGATTGATTTTTGGGAAAATCGTCATACAAGTTGTAAAAGACTAAATTTTACAAGAATGAGATTTACTAACAAATAACCATATTCTTAAGGGTAACAAGGCTTACTTAACAACATTGTAAGCTACTACAAGTTTTTATAAAAGTTCAAGTTCATGTTGTTGCATAAATAGCATTGTTTTGGCACTTGGTAAGTGTAGGTTGATTGTTGATTGTTGGTGATGATTTTAAAAAGAAAATGATATGCTTTGATAGCATGGACACCTCCATTTTTATGGGAAACTATGGCAAAATTTTCTAAAAATATAAATACTTAGAAAAATATTTACAAACAAATATTTACAAGTGTATTTTGACCATGAGTTTTCGATATAAACTTTGCCATAATTTTTTTTACAAAAATACAAATATTGGAGGTTGGTTTTTGTAAATAAAAATAACTAAATATGTATTTAAAAGATATATATATTTAGAAGACACATGTGTGTGATTACTTGTATACTTTATGTGATAGTTATATTATTTTAGGATTTGAAATAATATAACTTATCAAATACCAAGATATTACAATCCAAAATATTACCAAATATCTCAAGGAATAAATACACAAGTTACACACATAATATTGTGAAACCGAACAAGAAATGTAACTTACCAAATATTCCGGAAAATACATTTATGAGCGTATTTTTGGTAAATACTATTTTGGATACAAAAGAAATGAAAATATGATTTTTAGTATTATTACCAAGTTATATCATGTTTTTGACAAGTAGAAAATATATTATTTTGGGAAGTAAAAATATATTTTCTTGGAATTACTAAGAAATATAATATTTTTGGGAAAATATATATTTCCTTGAAATACAGTATTTTGGATAAAAATAAGTTTATATATATTTTCTAAGTGGGACTTGAAGATATATTGTTTTGGAAATAGATATTGGATATTTATTAAGAAAATACGTACACACTGGAATACGACGCCAACACATGGCAAGATATACCAATACAAGAATACGGATATACATGTATGAGATACCCCCATCCTTGGGAAGGAAATACGGATATAAATACTTGAGAAGTATTGTCACAAAATATTGTTTAACAATTATTCCGAAATTTAATAAATATAATTTAAGTTAAAATATTAATTATTTTAACAAATAATTATATGCTTGGAATAATAACGAAGACACTTTAAAACGTAACTCAAAGGCACTAATTAATACCAAGTCAAGGCACGACTCGCTCGTCAAATGGACCCTAGTACGCATGTAGGTAGTCGTGCGTTCTAGAGGAAGCTTTTAGTTACATCGGATACAAGGAACGCAAAATTGTGAGTTCATGTCCCCCTTTTCTTTAAAACTGTTTTGTTTATTTACTTCGGTGGTGAAATACATGTTACAAAAGGATTACATACAAATACAATTGGTATGGTTAGCCTAGGAAAGAACCATAGATCATGTGAATGGGTAGGCGGATACTTGAGGCCATTAATCCTCATTGTAGGACCGAGGGACATGAGTGATAGATCTATTTGGGTGTAGCGAGCCCCACCCCTGAGTCCGTTGAGTGGACCATGTGGTGACTATGTCTTACTGACAAAATCTGCTTGGTTTGACTCTTCCTGCATCACTTCACACATATCAATGGCCTTGCAAACCATTGGTGATCTGTTTCCTTGCTGCTTTCATACCGGGACTTATAAACTTACATACATACTTACAAAGATTTCAAAGGTTTATGCATACACACAAACGAACACATGAACTCGCTCAACTTTTGTTGATGTTTTCAAACTACATGTATTTCAGGGAATTTGTAAGTGGATCTGGCAGGCATTGGAAGTTTTTATGTTGCATTAGAAATAAAGATGTCATCCATGGTGTTTGAGTTTGGTCAGTGTGTCTTATTCCTGGACAAGACACGTCTTCCAAACCTTGGTGTTATTCAATATCTTTTGACAAGTCCTTAATGAACTCATAAACAATTTGTACGGTTTGTAAAACTTGAATTTGAAGTATACGTTTTGAAACAATGTTGTTATGTTTTAAACTTGTTTAATGGACGACAAACCTATGGTTTTATCATATAGTTGATGTTATGATTGAATGCAATGATATTAAGAAAGTCACACCATAATCACGCTTCCGCAAAAGTCAGGGTGTGACAGCTTGGTATCAGAGCTTCGATTGTAGCGAACTTGGATTCTTTCTCGAGTCTAGACTACAATCATTAGGGCTCTCACGAAAACGTTTTTACGAACATGTTTTCATTGCATACACGAAACGCCCAGATCCAGGAAACAAACATTTTTACAAACAAAAGACACGAAACACATTTCAAAATTTATGTTTATAAGACCGAGCTTCGAATATTTCCATTTTCGCGAAAAGACCAAGCTAAGGCTTGGCTTAATACCCTCCCAGTTGGCTCGGTAAACACCTGGGATGAACTAGCCCAAAAGTTTTTATATAAGTATTTCCCTCCTGCTAAAACGGCTAAATTAATGACTGAAATTAACACATATTCACAAGAGGACGGGGAATCCTTATATGAAGCTTGGGAAAGGTTCAAGGAGCTACTAAGAAAATGTCCTAATCATGGTCTTACGGTATGGCAACAAGTATCCACTTTCTATAATGGGTTGTTGGCACACACAAGACAAACACTTGACTCTAGCTCCAGGGGACATTTAGGTAATCGTCGCCCAAATGAAATTTATAATCAAATTGAGGAAATTTCTCAAACCAATTTTCAGTGGACACTCCCCGAGGCACAAAATCCATTGCCCCGGGCGCCCATAAGGTTGATGAGAGCACCTCCTTGCAAGCCCAAATCGAGGCCCTTTCTTCAAAAATCAAAAAGTTAGAAATGGCAAAAATGGCCTCAGTTGTGGCTTGTGAAGGGTGTGGTGGGCCACATGAAAATTGGAGTTGTATGAAAGAAATGGATAATTAAACAGAATCGGTAAACTACATTGATAATAGACCTAGGCCGCCGGGTCCTCCAACGGGTACCTACAACCAAGGATGGTGTAACCACCCTAACCTTGGTTGGAGAGAACCCGGCAATAGTAGTAACCAACAAATCTAAACCAATGAACAAACATTCAACAACCAAGAAACGAGTCACAAAATTTCTCTCAAAAACAACAAGGGGGACGAGAGAGGCTTGAAGATACCGTATCTCGCCTCATCTCCGACACCGAAAAGAAAAACTAGGATCGATTTCAACAACTGGAATCGAATTTTAGAAATCAACAAGCTAGTATTCAAAACGTTGAAAAACAAATAAATCAACAAGCTCAAAATTTCTCCAAGAGACCACAAGGCGCGTTACCAAGCAATACTGAAACCAACCCAAAGGCGCAAGTGCATCTCATCACTTTGAGAAACCGTACCGTGGGTCCCGAGGAGGCTCCGTTACCTCCAACTGAAAAGAGCCGATCTAGCCAAACCACAACTCCACCGACACCCCAACAACAGATGGCTCCCCCACCAAATCAAGAGCCCACCAAGAATTCCCCGGTACCGTACCCCGGTCGGTTAATTCGCCAAAAGACCGATGAGCAATTCACAAAGTTCATAAATTTACTAAAACAATTGCATGTTAATATTCCATTTGTTGAAGTCCTAACCCAAATGCCTAAATATTCAAAATTTATGAGGGACTTCCTCACTCACAAAAGGAAAATTGAATCATTGCATTAGTTAATTTAAGCGAAGAATGCTCCGCCTTGCTACTCAATAAACTCCCGCAAAAGAAGATCGATCCCGGAAGCTTCACCATCCCTTGTTCAATTGGGGAATCACCCATTCGTAACGCGCTAGCCGACCTCGGGGCTAGTATTAACCTCATGCCCGCATCAATGTTCGACCGACTCGGCCTAGGGAAAACAAGCCCTACAAAAATGAGCATACAACTCGCCGATAGGTCAGTTAAATACCCACAAGGTGTCGTTGAAAATCTACTAGTTAAAGTCAGAGACTTTGTCTTCCCAGCCGACTTTGTCATACTAGATATGGAGGAAGATAACGAAGTACCACTTATCTTAGGGAGGCCATTCATAGCTACGGCCCACGCAGTGGTAGACATGAATGGTGTGACACTAACATTGAGGGTTGGGGACAAGGAAATGAAGTTCGGAGTTGGTAAGAGAGTAGAAGACGATGACCCAGTCAATTACATGAAAGTCATAGACTCAAGTTTGGATGATGCTCTCCAACGGTGCAACATGGGATGCAAAACATCTCACTTGGGTAACATATGACTGGCTTTGGGTCTAGCCAAGGACCCTTATAAACGTGGCGCACCACGGAGGCATTCCGCAGAACTATTCTTAGTTTAGTTTAGATGAATTTTTATGCTTTCTAGTTTAGTTTTAATTTTCAGGAATAAAACACACTCGGGATGGTGAAGAATACTAAGGGAAACTTGAACCACCACGCCATGCACAAAAACAGAGCCTCCCCACAATTTTTCTTCATTACAGCAAGTTCAGCACGGGTCGTGCCCAGCCAACACGGCCCCGTGCTGAAAGATCTGCAGAAAAACGCCCAGTTCAGGTAACTGGACACGGGGCGTGTTCGCTGAACACGCCCCCGTGCCCAGCCTTATGTTACTTTTTGATAATTTCTGTTACCAGCTGCCCAGTAACATTAAATTTTGTTTTTAACACACCTTTTACACATTCAATCAACCTAAAAACTTATTTTTGGGACACATTGAGGACAATGTGTAATTTAAGTGTGGGGGAATGCTAAAACCTTGAATTTTGCAAGTCCTAATTACAAGCCTTACACAAAACTCTATTGGAACTGCTAAACACCCCAAATATTTTCAAAAACTTTTTATTTTTTTTTACTTGTCTTGGTTTAATTTGGGAATAACAAGTTCTAAAAAGGTTATATTTTTACAAATTTACAACCAATAGCATCGGGATAAAAAGAACCAACAAAAGAAAATTATGAAACGGCATGACAAATCTAGTTAAAATTTGATTGTATATACTTGATCACATAAAAACCCATTCCCACAAAAAGTGAGTTTTGAGCCTTTATTGAGCATTCAAATACACATCTTTAAACTAAATTCTCATTTTTCGTTTCTTGTGTGAATAGCCGCTTGGTTTCTTACGACTCTAGAACTTGCCATGACGATACATTCTCGGTCCTTACCAACTTAAACCCAAGTAAGTAAATGATGGAGGCATTAGGACTAACCCTTTTTCTTTCAACACCATTATTTTTCTTTTTTTTACCACCTACCCAAAATCCCCCTAGTTAACCCCCTTGAGCCTAAACCTTTTTCATTTCTAAACCCACAAAACAAACACCCTTTACCCACCAAAATCCTTTTTCATTTTAAACCCTTTATTTTAGTAAAAAGCTCGGTTTTCATGTGACATTTCTTATCAAAAAAAATAAATATAAAATAAACAAATAAGTTCATCAAAAAGAACTTTGTTTGAAGAATTGCTTCATTAGAATAAAAAGTCATAAAAATAAAAAGTCTAACGAAAACAGACGCTTTTTACGCCTTTTGCCCTTTTCTACTAACCACTAACCCAAACCCACCTACCTTTAACCCAAGCCTAACCCTTCCCCAAAGTCCTTTTGATATTTACAAAGGTGTATAGTTAAAAAGGAGGAGGGTTGATTGTTTGGCAAGCATATGGTAGAAATAAGTTCCATGCCGGTCCCGCGTGTTTCACAAAAATACATCTTCGGCCGAGTGTTGAGTGATCTCCCGTGAGGGATGTGAACTTGTATATAAATGGAATTTTAAAGAGGCATGTTATGCCCAAATAAGTAATTTCTCTTATGTAATGTTCTAAATGAATCATAACGAATAGGATTGTAAATAAAATAAAAATAAAACCTAATAAAAATCTTGGATTCCTGACACTCAAGACAAGCCCAAAAACTTCCCTTCTACCCATTCCATTTGGGTGTGTAAGCCACATTATAAGGAGCTTTGCTTGAGGACAAGCAAAAATTCAAGTGTGGGGTAT
Organism: Helianthus tuberosus; assembly: GCA_030545235.1. Taxonomy (NCBI): domain Eukaryota; kingdom Viridiplantae; phylum Streptophyta; class Magnoliopsida; order Asterales; family Asteraceae; genus Helianthus; species Helianthus tuberosus. The sequence goes on from CM060424.1 coordinate 159,858,618, forward strand.
TTGATGTATGTAAAATGCAACATATAAATTACATCAAATGTGGCAGAAAACTAACCCTTTTTAGTACTAATGTTGGAAAAAATGTGCTTTTGTCTTCCTTTTGTATTTTCAGGGTTAAACGAGCTTAAATGAACAAAAGAAGCAAAAATACAGCTAAATCTAACAATAATACAAGAAAAGGAATAAACGTGGCATGCCCGACCCCTCGACGGCATCTTCCCAAGCAAAAACAAGAGATCAGAAGGCTGAACATGCCCCGTGCTCATTGAACACGGGGGCGTGCCCAAGTGTCTGCAGAAAAGACAAAGTTGTAGAAGCTTCTATTTCCCAACACGGGGGCGTGCCCAGCGGACACGGGGCCGTGGTCAACTCCAAGATTCGCAGAATCTAAGCAAATCTTGATAGTACAGATACGCTTCTGCACACGGGGTCGTGCCCAGCAGACACGGGGCATGGTCAACTAATGCAGACAAACTGCATTTAATGAAGAAAGAGAAGATGGATGGACACGGGGCCGTGCCCAATGGACACGGGGCCGTGTCCGGGCTTCTGTGCAGGCTATAAATAGAGGTGCTTGGTTCACTTCAAAGGCATCCCTTGGCAAACCACCTCTCTCACACTTCACCCACCCACCACCACCATCACAACCCACATCCACCACCATCATCCATCATAGAGTGTGTGTAGTAGTCTCGGGATCCAAGACTGATAGTAAGAGTTCTTGACAATCAAAGGCCATGTTTGCCTAAGTCTCTTACATCACTTGGTGAAGATAAGCATTTAGTGTAATACTTTTTATTTTTAACATTTTCACACTTTTTATTTGGTTATGTACTAATGACTTTAATAACTAGTTTCTTATGTTGAAGGTGAAACTTCCTTATCATTTGTTCGTGGTGTCTTGGCGTTATTTTACTGTCTATATAAAATAAAAGATTTACACCATTCATATCTCCACGGTCTATATGGAGATATGTTGGCTACCTGGTCGGGGGTTAAGGGAATGGTTTGGTAAGTGTCTTGCGTTGTTCAGTGTATAGATCCTGCAAGGACCTAGGTCAAGCTTAGTAGGACCTCTTTCAATACCCACTGGTATTGGATGGTGGGGGTTCGAATTTCTTGATCCCCTCATATGTAAACTACTATTAAAACATTAACCCGGCTACTTAGGATTGTATCCCTGCTGACTCAAACTACTTAGCCGAGAGTAACGTCACCTTCAAAAGAGGGGCCTACCACATTACGCATTAATAACTTAATTAATTATCTTTCAATAATCCAACCCTTTAGGATTGTATCCTTGCTGACTCAAACTATTGGGTTAAGGGTAACGTCACCTTCAAAAGAGGGGCCTACTACTATAACTAAGATAATCTTTTAAAAAAGTGCAAAAGTGATGAAATAATCAAAGGTTACACTAAAGGCGAGTCGGATCCAAGTGATTCAATTTGTCTATCTGTTTTCTTTTTTAATTTTTATTTTCAGCATTTTTAGTTTTCATTTTCATGTTTAAACCTTTTTTTCTAAAATTTTGATTTGATTAGACGTTGAGGATAAACTGGTACTAAAAGCTCTTGTGTCCTTGGACGACCTCGGTATCTTACCAACGCTATACTACGCTCACGATGGGTGCACTTGCCCATATGTGTGTTTAGTGTTAGTAAAATATCGTGTTTTATAAATTTAAAACTTGACTAAAGTGTAAAAAGGGCTAAAAATATACATAAAATTATATAACACACCGCACACATCAGATATCCATAAGAAATAAAAGAGTACACTTTGACTTATAGGAAATATATTATCTAAGGAATGACCGAAATGAAAACGTAAGATGAAACAACTAAAAATCTTGGGTTGGGATCTTATATTGATCTTATCCTATAGTTCCACAAAAAGCCTATTGATGGTAGGTGAAAGATTCATTCGTAGTAAGAGAGTTCCTATTCACACAAGGGAGAATTCAGTAGCAACCTAGTTCCCACTAACAGAAGGAAACCATCATAAATTTGTCGGCAATTACCAACAAACAAATGTGCATCATTTGTATATTAATTAGATATGTAAAGCATTCAAAGGTATAAAAGTTCCAAGTTTAAAACCTAATGAGTATGTTTTGGATTATATTGTTGTTACAAAATTCATTAGATAAAATATTTGATGATTCTTTTTTTTGGCTAATATCGTCATATAAAAGTATGCTCGATACCTGTGCGGACAATTGCTAACAAGACGCGGATTAACAATTGGGTATGTGACAAGGATTACAAAAACAGTCCCATACAGACCCATTTGCATCCGTACATATAAGGATACTAGGGGTATTATTCTTGACTATCCTATTTGGTATGCGATAACTTGAGACATTGCGAGCAATTACACATATGGTAAAACAACCCAGTTCAATGCATTTGACCACATTTTCTCAACACACGCATATTCATCATAACTAGCAATTTAGGTCATGGTCAACTTTTCATAAAACTTTAATTAGCCATATTGAGACTCTTTAACCACGCAAAAATACGCGTGCCAAATCATAGATTTTGTGTATGTTTTATGCTCAAATTCACTTTGTATATGATCTAACCCCATATGTGTGTGATGACCATTACATAACACAAAATTATTACAAAAAAATCTTACTCGATTATATTTTATTAACGAATTATGTATTTAATTTTTTTGTTTACACGTGTAAAATACATGAACAATCAACAAATTATACACATATAGGGTTAGCTTCATTTATGAACAACCCTCTTGATAGTGAACTGTGTGAACTAATCCTAATCCTTGATTATCAATACATAAGTGTAAATTAGTGGCCATGATTTGTTCACTCAGTTCACAAATATACAAGTGTTCACTCTATAACCTCACCCTATATATATATATATATATATATATATATATATATAGAGTAGGGTTCGCATGGAAAGTGTGTTTTTCCTAGAAAGTCTAGGAAGCGATCTGGTCCATCCGATTGGTGTGTTTAAGGGTTGAGATTAAATCAATGGCAGTCTTGTAATATTTGAGTTTAATTAATTGATTGTTTTAAATGAATAGGGGCAATTTTGTCAAATGGCTGTTTTTTTAAATCAATTAGATAACTGCAATCCCTACTTTCATGGGATTTTCCCTCTCTCTCTCTCCATTATTGATTTGATTTTCTCTCTTTCTCTCTCCAATCCAACCCTAAACATAATAAAACCTGCGATCTCTACTCCCCCTTGCTGTTGGCGACGCAAAACAGGACCCCAAAAGCATTCAGATTTCGGTTCCAAGGCTTGTTGATACCCCTTTTCTTCACTAGGTATTCATATCTTGTGTTGTGATTAAAGTTCTTGAAGTGCATATACGTTTTCGGTCTTAATCTACTTGTAACTTGGCTGTGTTTTTTCTGTTTTAATTGATGATTGTAGAGAGGCATGTAAAACATAGCGTCAAGAATCTGCTTGCTGTTAAAACACAGCGTCAAGAATCTGCTTGCTGTTAAAACACAGCGTCAAGAATCTGCTTGCTGTTAAAACACAGCGTTAAGAATCTGCTTGCTGTTAAAACACAGCGTCAAGAATCTGCTTGTTGTTAAAACACAGCGTCAAGAATCTGTTAAAATACAGCGTCAAGAATCTGCTTGCTGTTAAAACACAGCGTCAAGAATCTGCTTGCTGTTAAAACACATTCAGAGTGTTAAAATGCAAAATAACTGTTAAAACACAACCTGATTATATATTGACTTCAGATTGTTAAAACACACTGACTTCAACCTCTCTAACTGGTAAAACACATCACCAAGAACATGCTGATAGTTTCAGATAAACACATTGACTTGCAGATTTGAATTCGAAAAACAATAAATTCCGAAAATCATGGAATTTTAGTTAATGAAGATACATTCCAAAAATAAAATTAAAATGTGAAATTACATGATAGCCCTTCTACTTAAAATCCCTCAATGACACATGTCCAAATCTTATTCCTTCCTAGACTTTCTAGGAAAAATAGACTTTCCACCCAACTCCTACTCTATATATATATATGGGAAGATTTCATTCAGAAGACAAATTAATGCAAAAATATGAGAAGAAGATAAATAATTCATGTTGTTTACAAAATTCGTTCATTTTTACAACCTATACATGTTCAAGTTATGCGTAGAAATATTACCTACACATACTCTAATTCATGTGTAGTTTAATTTTATATAAAAAAAACTAATCAAATGTGTTTTTATGTATATAATATCCATATATGTTTGTAAAAAGGTAAAAAAAAAAATAAAAAAATATATGAAAAACTAATAAAAATATCTTTATTATTAACTTCTATTTATAATAAAAAATTTAGGAACATTAATGGGATTAGCCAATTTGCTCTTAATACACATAAATTTATATGTTATATTCGTTTGAACCATGTTAGGTATATGCAACTATTTAATTTATCGCATATTTTGAAAGAGAAGTGAGAAATAATAACTACCATTAAGTTTATACTATTTTCTCTTAATTTTAATATCTTTAGCAATGAAATTTTTATATGTATATTGTTTTTGCAATGATTTTTTTATCCTGTATTTTAATATCTTTAGCAATGAGTTTTTTTATATGTATATTTTTTTGCAATGATTTGTGTTTTTTATCCTGTATGTTTGTCTAGTTTCTTGAGCTATAGTAATATATATGTAAAAAATAATAATCGTTAGTACTAAATTTTGTTTAAAAAAAACAAGCATAAATGAGGTTAGCCTATTTGCTCTTAAGACAATAATCGTTAGTACTAAATTCTATTAACGAACAAAATAAGGAGCATACTTAGGCTATGGCCTAGTGGTTAAAAGAAAAAGAAAAAGAAATGATCTCTTGTGAGGAGATCAATGTTCAATTCTTGGAAGGTGGTATTTAGGGGAAAAAATTAGCCTTTAAAAAAATATAAGAAGCATTAATGGGATAGCCTATTTACTCTTAAGACACATCTAAATAAATTTACGTATATATTCGTTTGAACCATGTTAGGTATTTGTAACATTTTAATATATTGCATAATTTGAAGAAATATTGAGCAAATTAAACACACGTTTGTGTATATATATATATATATAGGGTAATGTTATATGAAAAACCCTTTAATTTTAGAAAACCTTGCAAACCCAATGCATGGTCCACATTTATCCACGTGTCCCAGCCATCTTTATTTCTTTTTTGCTTTTGAGGGCACATTGGTCTTTTTATATTTTCACTTGTCTCCTCTTGTCAGATCACCAACTCTCTATTTGTCATTTGTAGAGCATCAAAAAAATCAAACTCTCTCTTTCTTATTTCACTTTCTTATCCATGTTTTTTGTATCATTTTTCCTGATGAAGAAATCCAACATTTTACCAATCAAATTTAGACCGAAATGAAGAACAAAAATCAGATCGATCAATCCCTGATGAAGAACGTGGTTTTGTGATGAAGATGTTAATATATGAAGTCAGATCCACGTGAAAACCCCTTCCAGATCTTGTTCCATTTCCGTTTAGATCTCGTTTGTCCACATGTTTCATAATGTTGTTACAGATCTGGATATTTGTGAGTTTTTTACACTTTTTTAGTTTATATAAAATATGATTTGTATATGTTGTTTCAGATCTTGATATTTGTGAGTTTTACACTCTTTTAGTTTTATGCAACATATGTTTGATTCTGGGTTTTTCGTATGGATTTTTCTGATTTTGTGGAGTTTATGTTAGTTGATAACTTGAGCATGTAGGTATGAACTTTTGAAAGATGATTATAATTTACGGTTCTATTATTTTACACTTAAATATTTGAACCAATAAAATATTGAATTTAAAAATGATACAGGTATGGAGTATGGACTTTATAAGATGATATTCAACGTCTGGTTCCATTTTTTACACTTGAAATATTAAAAAATATTCATAAAACCTGGTTGTTAATAGGTTTTTGTGTAATGGTTGTTTTAGAGATGAAACATGATTTTTTTTGTTAAAATGGTTCTTAAAAGGGGTAAATGTTTATGTAATTTGCAGGTTTTTATTTTTGTGTTAAAAAGTTATGCTTGGTTTGGTTGCTTGCTTGGGCTTTTGATCTGAATAGTAATTGTTTTTTGTTGGTTTGGTTGCTTTGTTTGGGGCTTTTGATATGAATAGTAACTGTTTTTGTGATGTTGTTTGGGGCTATGAATGTGTTAATATTTATGTCTGGTTAACGACTTAACAGTTATCTTATCTTTTTGTTATTAGACGGTGATGGATACAAGGGAAATAAGATCCAATTCTCAGGACCGTTGGTTTCTTTAAACGTGGATCAGATGCTCAAGGATCATGACCATGTTTATGTTACAGCACAACACAACTAACACGTGTTATAGTTTGAACTTCTCGGACATGCATGTGTTACATGTGACATGAAACCCATGTACAACGTAACACGTGTTACGTGTAACATGAAAACACATTTTTTTAACTTCCCTGGCATACGCACACCCACATGTTTACAAACCGTTTCAAGACCGGCCCAAACAATAAAGCAAGGGTAGCCGCTGAAAAGCTAAGGCAACAAAGGTAGCCGCTGAAAAGCTAAGGCAGACTGTCAAAGGAAGCTCCACCATTTTCTTAGTGCTATGTATTTTCGTTTACTAGTAATATGTAATGTGAGACTCTTATTGTTTTATCTAGTACATGATGTTAAAACGGTATGGACTTAACACATTCTGGAAGTCTTAACACACGTTATAAAAGAGGCTTAACACACGTTATATCAGGTATACCATGTTGTTATTAAGTTACTATTGGAGTTTATGCATCCATTCTGGAAGTCTTAACACACGTTATAATAGAGGCTTAACACACGTTATACATGTCAGGCGCGTAACACATGTTACAGTATGTATATACAAAATGGGTGTGCATACAAATCATTGGAGTTTATGCATCCATTCTTAGTGCTATGTATTTTCGTTTACTAGTAATATGTAATGTGAGACTCTTATTGTTTTCTCTAGTACACGATGTTAAAACGGTCTAGACTTAACACATTTTCTGTTGGAGGCACCCGTATTTGTACCTCTGCTGTTACAGTTACTATTGAAATAGGCGCTGGTCGGGCGGTGGAGTACCGACTAGCGATTAATCGGGATTAGTCGGATTGAGATATTTACATGTAATTTTTAATTATATATATGTATATACAAAATGGGTGTGCATACAAATCATTGGAGTTTATGCATCCATTCTTAGGGCTATGTATTTTCGTTTACTAGTAATATGTAATGTGAGACTCTTATTTTGTTTTGTCTAGTACATGATGTTAAAACGGTATGGACTTAACACATTCTGGAAGTCTTAACACACGTTATAAAAGAGGCTTAACACACGTTATATCAGGTATACTATGTTATTAAGTTACTATTGGAGTTTATGCATCCATTCTGGAAGTCTTAACACACGTTATAATAGAGGCTTAACACACGTTATACAATATTAACTTGTATGTTCCATATACGGTGTTACAATATTAACTTGTATGTTCCATATTAACTTGTACACATATTAACTTGCAAACCACTTTCATATACATGAATACAAGTCGGGTTATAATGGATGCTCACATGTTATCATATGTATACAAGTGGGGTTACAACAAGATTACGATATTAACTAAGCTCACCATTAAACTCATCGCCCCCGTCGACTGTTTTCACCCTTGTCACATGTTAAGCAATTACATGTTCCGAATAGACAAATTGTAACACATGTTAGATCAGTATATACACATCATGGTGTTTTGTAAACCCCTAGCTTATACATGAATATATGTCAGGTTACAAAAAGATTATAACAGAGGCTTAACACATGTTATACATTCCAAAATGTGCAAAACAAACACATGTTATAAACGAACGAAGAGTTCTTTCCCACGTTATATATCATTATAACAGGGGCTTAACACATGTTATACATGAACACATGTCAGGTTACATCATGGTGTTCTGTTACAGCATGAACCACCAACACATGTTATAAATAAACGAAGACTTCTTTCCCAAAGGATGTGACTTTCATATACATGAATACAAGTCGGGTTACGGTGTTACAATATTAACTTGTATGTTCCAAGATTATACAAGTTAATAGTCTTTTGGAAACCACTAGCTTATACATGACACCATGTTGGGTTAAACCAAGATTATAACAGAGGCTTAACACATGTTATCCCAGGTATACGGTGTTACAATATTAACTTGTATGTTCCATATTAACTTGTACACGTGTTACAATCAGTATATGCACATCATGGTGTTTTGCAAACCACTTTTGATATACATGAATACAAGTCGGGTTATAATGGATGCTTACATGTTATCATATGTATACAAGTGGGGTTACAACAAGATTACGATATTAACTAAGCTCACCATTAAACTCATCGCCCCCGTCGACTGTTTTCACCCTTGTCACATGTTAATCAATTACATGTTCCGAACAGACACATTGTAACACATGTTAGATCAGTATATACACATCATGGTGTTTTGTAAACCACTAGCTTATACATGAATACATGTCAGGTTACAAAAAGATTATAACAGAGGCTTAACACATGTTATACATTCCAAAATGTGCAAAACATGTTAGAAACGAACGAAAACTTGTTACAGCATGAAAACTTCTTTATGGATCTGTTACAGCATGAACCACTAACACATGTTATAAACGAACGAAAACTTCTTTCCTAAAAGAGTTGACTTATTCAATGTCCCCGCATTAACGTCGCCTACATCCATCCAGCTTGTCAATTGAATATCTTTATGGATCTGTTTCTGTAAATCAACACACGTTATATATCATTCTAACAGGTGCTTAACACATGTTATGGGTCTGTTTCTGTAAATCAAACAACCCAACAAAAAAAAAACACTTACTGTTCAAATTAAAAGCCCAAACCAGCAACCAAACCAACAAAAAAAAACAATTATTGTTAAGATCAAAATCCCCAAACAAGCAACCAAACCAACAAAAAATCTCGTTCAAAATCTCATCCTAAAGTTTTCGATTTATTTAAAATACATGAACATTAACCATTACTAGATCTTGATTGAAGACAGAGGAGAGGAGAGAGATACAGAACATTAACCATTACTAGATCTTGACTCCGACGACGTTCCGAACTCCGGCGCCACCAACCACCCACCCTCCACCACCTTCTACAACCACCCATTGTCGCCGCTATCAACCACCAACACCCTAGAATGAACCAGTCACCACCTTCCACCAACCACCAGATCTAGTAAACGAACATCGTCTTCTGCAACTGAATCATGCTTTGATCTGCAACCACCATCGTCTTCTGCAACTGAATATGGGATTAGTATTTCTTGAAATCTTGAAGGTGGATATTTTAATTCTGAAATGAGAACATCATCTTCTTGTTCTTCTTCACGTTTGTGGGGTGGGAGAGGAAAGAGATGTGATAATTGTGAGTAGAGAGTGGGAGAGAGAAAGAGGGATATGATTTTGAAATCTCTTATTTGATTTGACAATATAACATGGCAGATGGGTTTTTGATTTCCAATGCTCAAAAAGTCTTTTTTACTACCCAAAATGCCCTTTATGCATTAATTTAAATCTAATATATACACCAAAAAAGGAGAGCCATTGATCTATTAAAGTGAAACCAAATCAAGGGTGAATCTAGGGTTTTCAAGGTTTCTTAAAAAAGATGGGGTTTCTTATAGAGCCCACCCCTATATATATATATATATATATATATATATATATATAGAGGAGGGTTCATTGGGGAACACTAAAAAAGTGGGGAACGGGGGAACACTTTTAAAAATTATACTTAACATCTTAAAAAAAATATTTTTTTAAATTTTTTTCGGCGCTTTTTCTTATAAATACAAGTAGAAACATTTTTGATAAAAAAAATCAAAAACTAAAAATATAAAAAAAATGTTTAAAAAACAGTTATATCTTATAGAATTAACTTAACATGTTAAAAATAATTTTTTTTTTAAATTTTTCAGCGCTTTTCTTTATAAAAAGGAGGAGAAACTAGTCGAGTAAAAAAATAATTTTTCTAAAAAAAACAATTTTTAGCCTTTTTTTTAATTGTTTTTTTTTAATATTTTTAGTTTTTGATTTTTTTTTATTAAAAATGCTTCTACAAGTATACATAAGGAGAAGCGCCGAAAAAGATGTTTAAAAAATTAATTTTTAACATGTTTAATTAAATTTTTTAGAGTGTTCCCCGGTTCCCCACTTTTTTAGTGTTCCCCAATGAACCTCACACTATATATATATATAGGGTAAGGTTCATTTGAGAACCACCCTTATTCATGTGAGAACCGCGAGAACCAATGTGATCACAAAAAAATACCTAAAAATTCCAAAAAACCCACAAATTTTTTTAAATATTTTTCTAATAAAACTCGCTATATTTTGTTACCAAAAAAAACTTTTTTTTTTCGAGTAACAGTTAAGGATGCACATGTGAATATGTATCATTTTTTGGATAAATTCCATAATATATTACCTATAGTAGAAAAATGCACTTTCATTTACACTACCATATGTAATACACTACTTTTTACATTACCAATATTAGAAATGCATATGTGCATCTATATGTATCAACATGAAATAAGGTGTTTTGTACAAAAAGTTTGTGATTTTAAATGATGAAGTAGGCCCATATACATGTGTTTTGGTTAGTTATATCTAGTGGTTGATGGTATTATATTTGTCACTTTATGATGTAATATGTTGTTTGGATGGTATAAAGGGTGTTGATGTACATATAATAAAGTGAAATATTGGTAATAATTTTGTATTATGGATGGTAAAAAGCAATGGTATTGTATTACGGATGGTAGGAGATAATGGTAGTGTAGTATGGATGGTATGATAGATGAAAGGGAATGTGTATTCAAAGTGGTGTACTAAAACACGTTATAACATGTTCATATATATAGATGCACATGTGCATTTCTAGTGTTGTTAATGTTATAACAAGTTCATACATATAGATGTACATGTGCATTTCTATTATTGTTACTGTAAAAATTAGTGTATTATGAATGGTAGTGTAAATGAAAATGCAATTGGCTGATATTTGTAATGAATTACGGAATTTGTCAAAGAAATGATACAAATGCACATGTGCATGGATAACTGTTACTCGATTTTTTTTTTTTTTGAATTTTTTTTTATTATTGACGAAATATAGCGATTTTTCCAAAAAAAAATAGTAAAAAAATTTTTTTTGGGTGTTTTTAGATTTTTTTAGGTATTTTTTGGTTGTGTTCACATTTGTTCTCGCGGTTCTTGCAATAAAGGTTGGTTCCTAATGGATCCTTCTCCTATATATATATAGGGTCGGGATTTAGAGAAAACTGTAGAAAGTGTGAGAACGGTGAGAACGCTTATCGATCGTCCGATCAAACAATCTATGGACTAGATTGGCGCGGTCGCGTTTTCGTAAATAACATCAATTTATTACGTGGACGCGCCTCATTAAGGGTAAAAGCGTCTTTACACCTCTATAGCAAAATGCCATACTGATAAATAAAACGTCATTACGGACCAAAACACATCGCTATATAAACAAAAACATCCCAAACATAAAAACACACCACCCAGAACCTAAAACGCCATATTTTCTACTATATACCATTCATTTTACAAACGCCAAAATCCCCAAAACATCAAACACAACTACTCAAAAAACGCCATATTTTCTACTATATACCATTTATCTTGGAAAATGCCAAAACACTCAAACATTAAAGATTCCAAAAAAATCGACGGTTCTTTCAAATACACTATTTCCTCAGTAAAACGCCAAAAATGCCAAATATCGTTTCTTGTATATTCAAATATTGTTCTACGCCAAAGTTTCGCATAATGCATTTTTCCCTGAGGTGTTGTGACTCAAATAACATTTTGCTGCATGAGATGGGCAAATCATAAACAAAAAAAATGTTGGGGTCAGACTTATGTCATTTTCTGTGTTTTGTTCTTGATGAATAATTTAATGGCAAGAAAAGGCGAATGACACTAATGAGTTGTTTAAAGATACATATTCAAACAAAAAACTCATGTCATTTTGTCTTTCCAAACGGCCACAAAAACACAAGCATGGCTAAGCCAAACCACCAGCGAACATGATTCAAAATAAGAAAGAGACTAATGACAGTGAAGATTTGAAAGATAAATTGTTTTTATTTTTATTTCTTTAATTTTCTTTTTCTGTTGTTTGCTATGTATTTTTCAACTTAGAATAAAAAAATTCATTATGTTAATAAAACGCCAAACAGTCATAATGCATATGAAACTCTATAAATGGAGTAAAAACGCCAAAAACTCCCAAACTATAATGAAAGTAATTTGCAGAAGTGTTAATTAATAAAAGCTAAAAATGAAAAAAACGCTAAAAACTACTTAAACCCATTCAAAAACGCCAAACTTGGGAGATGGAAAGTCTATTAATATCAAATATTAATACAGTAAAAATACACAGTAACTGAAAATACGGCTACTTTATTAATATCATATAATATAAATAAAATCCCGCCTAAACTACGCGCCAAAAACATCCTATAAGAGAGACGTCTCTACACAATCAACTGATCACAACCCCAGAAACAAAACGTCATATTTCCTAGAAACCATTTACTTTAAAAACGCCAAAAATAATAGTTAAAAAAGCCACAGATGCAGAACCTCGATTCTGCTATATTGCGTATTGATATGAATGAAGTTTCACTGAATGGATTCTTCTCTGAGTTGGGTATCTCTATAATCTTTTGCTGAATGAGATGGAGAAATATTCAAGATAAAGAGACTGATGACACAGATATGACATCATGTCACTTTGTTCTTGATGAATATATTGATGGCATGAAGGGATCAATACATTAGAGCAGGCGTTGGTCTTCAACATGTCATCAAACAAGTATATATCCACCACAATAAAGGATGCCACAAAAAGGGTATAATTACACTTTTCGTCCTTTATGTTTGTAGTAGGTTGCAATGGATAACCTTTAACTTCAATAATTACAATCACAGTCCTTTATTTAGAAAACGTATTACACCTTTCGTCCTTTAGCACTAACCAAGTTAAAATTTTCAGTTATGTCTATCCACTTAAGGGTATTCAGGTCATTTCATGTTTTTATTTGAAATATTCATTAATAAATTGACACCATCTTCCCCAAAATCCCCAACCCTAACCCCTAAAATCTCTCCTCTTTATCTCTCCCCAACCAACCTCAACCACCACCAGTTGGTTTTTACGATTTGTACAGTTTTGGAAAGATATAATGCAGCTACATTATCATATTTCGGCTGTAATTGCTCTTGGTATGTGTGAAATGGCGTTTTGGTATTTTGATTATAGGGTGACCAGAGTTCGACCCGTGCGTATTACGATATGGGCGTTTACAATTAGTGTTGTTAAGAAGACGCTTTCTCGGTTACTACTATTGGTGGTGGCAATGGGATACGGTGTTTAAAATTTGGGGACTATTAATGATTTTACTGGAAGAACGAAATTGTATTTGATGTTTCCTGTTGCGGTTTTGGATGCTTGGTTTATTTTGTGGATATTTTCGTCTTTATTCAAGACGTTGGAGAAGCTTCAGGTAATGTTTTTTTTTTTCCAAATCCTTTTGTTTTAAAACAAGCAATCTTTTTGTACAGGTTGAAATGGGGTAGGTTATGTTAATTTGTTTTACATTTTTGTACCAGAGATGGTGGGTGGTCGGTGGTGCACAGGTGTTGGTTGTGAGTGGTAGGATGGTGTGGTGGTGGTGGTAGCGGCAGTGGGAGTGGGGGTTGTTTTGGATGGTAGGTTTAGAGAGAGAAAGGAGTGTTTATGTTTTAAACCTGATTTGTTTTAATTGTTTTAATTTATTTTACATAAATAAATGAGTAAAATTACCATTCTACCCTCATATGCAAGGCACATGCCATACTTAACTAAAAATTTTAACCTTGTTAGGGTCAAAGGACGTATAGTGTAACGGGTTTTCTAAATAAAGGATTGTGATTGTAATTATTGAAGTTAAAGGTTATCCATTGCAATTCGATACAAACATAAAGGACGAAAAATGTAATTTACCCCACAAAAAATAAGCATCTTCTAAAGACGGCCGTTATGTTGGAAAACAAAGATCTACATAAGGTATTCAAAAACAGGTTCAAAACGCCAAAAATGTCAAAAGTAGAAGAGGCTGATGACAATGAAGATTTGGATGAGAAATTAGATTATAATTTGGATAAATTACACTTTTCGTCCTTTATGTTTATAGCGGGTTGCAATGAATAGCCATTAACTTTAATAATTACAGTCACAGTCCTTTGTTTGGAAAACATGTTGCACTTTTCATCCTTTACCCCAAACCCAGTTAGAAAATTAAGTTAGTTTTGATCACGTGTTTAGCACATGAGGGCATTTAAGTCCATTTACCTATCATCTACCCCACCATATAAAGTCTCCCTTTCTCCCCCAAATCCCTCATTAGGGTTTCTCCTCTCTGCCTCTCTATTCAATCCAACCAGACACCTAAATCACCCAAACCTGCAACTCCTCTCTGCCTCTCTATTCAATCCAACCAGACACCTAAATCACCCAAATCTGTTGATCACTAATCACTAAATCAACAATGGCACTAAGCAACATATTCCCCACATAAGCCCAACCCTGATACATCCTAACAACCGGAGGCTCAGGAGAAACGAGAGGAGCTAGAGAGAGACTGGTACTCGTTGATGGGCTGTTGCTCCGATGGGACCGAGCAGTCGGTTTTCGGTGGGCTTTGGCTGCTGAAGGAGAGGGTGAACCGAGTTTGGTGGTGGTTGTGGTGGTGGGGTTTGGATGGGTTGGCTGTAGGTGGGATTAGGGAGGGGGTGGGTTGAGGACGGAGGTGATGCGGTGGTGAGGGTGATGGCGATTTTAAAGAGAGGAAAAGCCATTTGTATGTGTAAAAGAGAGTTCTTGTTGCAAGGGCTTCAGATCTAGGGCAGTTAACAAGAAGTCACCATTTTCCGGCCATAATTTCAGGCCTTTAAACCCCCACCAGCAACTTCCGGCCATAGTTTATGGCTTGTACTCATTTAGCACTCTAATACGGGAATCGATGGTTGATATGTACAAGGGTTTCGGTTATAAGGCAGTGTACTCATTTAGCACTCTAATACGGGAATCGATGGTTAAAACTTGTTGCAAAGTTAACGTTTTCATAAAATAATTTCAGATCTGAAGTTTTGTTTAATCGGAGAAGTATACACAAAGAGGATGTCATATGGAATCGTTTCAGTTCTGAAATGAAGAAATCGTTGCTTGTTTATAATATAAGTTGCAGATTGTTCTTATTCAAAAATAGGAAGAAGTGATGATTCATGTATCTGATTTGATTCAGAAATTCTGATAAATTAGAATCGAGTTACTGATAGGTGTTAATTGAATTTGGAGTATAGACTGATTCATGATAATTAAAGTTAAAGGCTATCCATTGCAACCCACTATAAACATAAAGGACGAAAAGTGTAATTTATCCTTATAATTTTTATTTTTTTATTTTTTTTTTCATTTTCTATTGTTTGTTATCTAATTGTCTGTTGTTTATCATCTAATTCTCTACTATCTTAAAAAAAATTGAGTATAAAACGCCAAAAACTACAAACACCAAAACGCCTGATAGTGTGAAAAACTATGAGAACGAATGCTAGCAAAGCACGATGTTGCTATATAAAACGCCAAAAAATGCAAACAAAGTATTATTGGAAAAATAAAACACTAATTGAGAGATGAAAATTGGAATAAACAGTAAAATAAAGAGACGGTATCATTATTGCCAAACATTATAGTTATATTAATGCCACTACATGGAAAATTGAAATTTATTTATCTTTTCAAAACACCATAATTGTCTGCCACATTATAGGCTTGTATCCTACATGGCAAAACACTTGATATAATAAAATCAAGAAAATTACTGATGTTTTTTACATTAAAGGCCTGCATCCTGATCTAAAAAACAATAAAAACGCCAAAACAATACTTAAAACGCCAAAATATTTACTATGATTCTGATCTAAAAACAATAAAAATGTCGCGTATTTATTAAACGCCAAAAAATAGAAAGACGAATTGACACGTGTTTAAAAAAAGAAAGATGAAAGGACAAAAAAGCCACTCCGCCCTTCTCTAAGCGGCATGACATGTGTTGGGCCAGGAAGCGTTTTCACAATTCTCACACTTTTGAGCGTTTTCTCCTGATCCCATTTATATATATATATATAGGGGAGGTTCATTGGAAAACACTAAAAAAGTGGGGAACCGGAGAACATTCTTAAAAATTATATTTAACATGTTAAAAATTATTTTTTACTAAATTTCTTTCGACGTTTTTTTCTAATAAATACATGTAGAAACATTTTTAATAAAAAATCAAAAACTAAAAAAAATAAAAAAAAAATGTTTAAAAAATATATATCTTATAAAATTAATATAACATGTTAAAAATCACTTTAAAAAAAAAATTCAACGCTTTTCCTTCTAAAAATGGGTAGAAACTATTCGAAATACAAAAATATTTTTTGTAAAAAAAATTTAGCCTTTTTTAACTGTTTTTATTATATTTTTAGTTTTTTATTTTTTTATTAAATAGGTTTCTACAAGTATTTATAAGGAGAAGCGTCGAATTTTATTTTTTTTAAATTGATTTTTAACATGTTAAGTAAAATTTTTAAAAGTGTTCTCCGGTTACCCACTTTTTTTGTGTTCCCCAATGAATCTCGCACTATATATATATATATACGTATATATATATACGTATATATATACGTATATATATACTACGTATATATATACGTATATATATACAAGTGTCCGCTAAAATGAGAACCACCTCGAATTGTAAGAACCGTGAGAACTACTTGATCCGGGGCGAGGTGGACCAATTTTTTTTTTCATAAACGTAGATGCATGTATTATAATAACATTTGTAAAAAAAAATTCAAAAAAAAATGTCGTGTGTGTAGTTTTGAGCACCACAAGTTTGTGTTTACGGGTACCGTAAATTTTCCGGTTAAATTTACGGTACCCGTAAACACAAACTTGTGGTGCTCAAAACTACACACACGAAATTTTTTTTTTTTTTGATTTTTTTTTTTTACAAATGTTGTTATAATACATGCATCTACGTTTATAAAAACAAAATTTGGTCCACTGCGCCCCCTACGGTGTAGTTCTCACGGTTCTTACAACTCGAGTTGGTTCTCATTTTAGCATTCCCCTATATATACATATACATATATACATATATGTATATATATATATAGGGGAAGGATGTATAGAAAACCCACTTTAATTTAGAAAACCCGGGAAACTCAAAGCTCCCGATGTTTTTTGTTTTGAAAAAATTTATACATGTTATATACATGTTTTTAAGGGTTTTGGGCAAAAAAAATCAAAAAAGCACCGAGTAGATATTTAAAAAAAAAAATAAACAAGTTTTGGTGTAACACGTGTTACATTCATCTGACATATTTGTAACACATGTTACACCAAAACTTGTTTATTTTTTTTTAAATATCTACTCGGCGCTTTTTTGATTTTTTTTGCCCAAAACCCTTAAAAACATGTATATAACATGTATAAATTTTTTCAAAAAAAAAACATCGGGAGCTTTGAGTTTCCCGGGTTTTCTAAATTAAAGTGGGTTTTCTATAGATACTTACATTATATATATATATATATATATATATATATATATATATACACACATATATATATAGGTGTAGTTCTCATGGTTCTTACAACTCGAGTTGGTTCTCATTTTAGCATTCCCCTATATATACATATATATATATATACACATATATATATATATACACATATATATATATATATAAATATATATGGGAGGGTTCAATTAAAAACCACTAATTAAATTGAAAACTTGAAAACTAATAAAAAACCTAAAAAAACATGCCAGATTTTTTTTTACAAATTTTCGCAACTTTTATATATAAAAAGAAATTTTTAAAAAAAAAAAAAATTGTACTGCACATTTGCACAAACTTCTTTTATTGGGAAAACTTAAAAACTAACTAAAAATCCTAAAAAACATAACAATTTTTTTTACAATTTTTTAGAAATTTTCACTACTTTTTATATATAAAAAACTTTTTTTTTCAAAAAAAAAAAACTTATAGTGCTATTGCACATGTGCACTACAAGTTTTTTTTTTTTTTTGAGCAAAAAGTTTTTTTATATTTAAAAAGTAGCGAAAATTTATAAAAAATTGTAAAAAAATTGTTATGTTTATTAGGAATCTTTTTAGTTAGTTTCACAATAAAAGTAGTTTTCGCTTGAACCCTTCCCTATATATATATATATGGGACCGCTAAAATGAGAACCACCTCCAGTTGTAAGAACCGTGAGAACTTTTTGATCCGGGGCGAGTTGGACCAAAAAATTTTTTCATAAACGTAGATGCTTGTATTATAAACACATTTGTAAAAAAAAAATTCAAAAAAAAAATGTTGTGTGTGTAGTTTTGAACACCACAAGTTTGTGTTTACGGGTACCGTAAATTTTAAATAAAATTTACGGGTCCCGTAAACGCAAACTTTGGGTGCTCAAAATTACACACCTAACATTTTTTTTACAAATGTGTTTATAATACATGCATCTACGTTTATGAAAAAAAATTTGGTCCACCTCGCCCCGAACGGTGTAGTTCTCACGGTTCCTACAACTGGAGGTGGTTCTCATTTTAGCGGTCCCCTATATATATATATATGTGTGTGTGTGTGTAATGTAATATTTAAGATGTATCATATATATGTAGAATTTAAAATAACTTCAATACCATTAAGTTCCATGAATATGTGGACTATACTTATTATTCATAGTTAATGTTCTCTTAAAATCAATATTATAGAATTTACACTAATACTATTTTGGGCTTTGTTTAAATGGTCATAATTAAATTCTTTAATATTATTAAATTCTATATATAGATGGATTATCATGTAAATTAAATAAGCGTTAGAAGTGACTGATTAATTAGTAATTAATAAACTTTTTATTAAATTATCATATATACTATATTATTTTATATTATATTAAATTATATCATATTACATCATATTATATAATATTACATCATCATATTATATAGTATTGCATCATATTACATCATATTGCGTCAATTATATCACGTTACATTTTGTTTGTTTATTATATCATCTTATCTCATATCATATTAGTCACCGTATTGCGTTAAGCCGCTAAGACAAAATACTTGAACTAATTAATCAACATATTCTTTGAAGCGCAAACGTACTATTTAGAGAAACCATACCAAAATCTAGAAAAAAAGGAACTACATAGCAGCACAGAAGCAAACAAAAATGTTTTGAGGAGGTTTTCTATTTTATAAGTGCTGATTTTTCTTTAAGCAAAAACACCTTATTTCATTTACCATATATTAATCCAAATGAAAGAGATCATGAGTAAGACCGTGTATTTGTAGTCATGGTTTGAATTTTGTTAAATTAGAATTAGGATTGGTAACGATTACAACAATGACAAACATGTCAAAATCATTACCATCCATGTAATCAAGCAGTTCATTTTGGCTTGCACTCACCTTTATCTTTTCCCTAATTATTAATAAAACTTCAGTTTAGTCATCAAATAGATCGATTTATTCGTGTTCAAACATTAACGGGACAACAAGTAAGATGTGCTCAAGCAGGTTAGAACAAGCAGGAAACAACAAAGAAACTGATCAATATAAAACTTTCAAAGCAAACGCTGGCTCTACCATTACAAGAAGGAAATATGAAGAAAAGAAACAGAAGAAAACTGCAAATAGGGCATGCTTCTAACAATATTTTAAAGCCAACAAATCATGCTGTATCTCTTGTAAGGGGTGCAGAAGCTAATTCATTAAATTCGCGCTCAAGTTCACGCATTTCCTCTTCGATTTCATCAACTTCTTTTTCTAAAGCAGCAATTTCTGAATCAAACTTACTCCTCTTTGACACGGACTGCATATATTTTTCCTGAAATTTTCCCATCGCTTGAGCATAGAGTTTACTAATTTTTGTTACATCCCCTTCTGAAATTTCCGTCTCTAGCTCCTCTAACAAGATCTGCAATGGTTTTCCCTCAAGCTCATTACATTGCTTGCATTCAGCACCTTTTTCTCCATTTTCGTTAGATTGGTTCGACATTTTTTATCAAACTTGAAGGTACCTAAGGGCTAAGAAATAAAAACAGTTAGAATTTTGAAATTACAAAAGTGCCACACTAAACCTCAAAAACTTTTAAATTACCTTTTATCAACTCGTCTACAATGAATAAAATAACCATACCTAGTGGCTCTATTTATAGGAGAAAAACCTAACCACCTATTTTTAATATTATGTGGATGTGGGATTAACACCAAAAGTAAAATTACAAATATATCCCTCTAAATATTGAATTTGGATCAGATACTAACAAAGACAGAGTAGCTACATAAGGTGCTGGAATCGAAGAAGATACGTGATAAGGCGGCCACGAGTTGAGTTGCTAAGCTACTTCATCCTTGTATACCACGAAAAGAAATGCATCATGATCAACAGGCTAAACTGGCTTTAACTTGATCAGATTAAATATTGAAGGCCTGCCACTAATATATATTTTTAACAAAATGAACTTCTTACTTTACATATCTCCAGAGGCGGATCTACAGCCAGTTAGGGGGTTCCCGGGAACCCGTTCGGTTCAAACTTTATAGTGTTAAACTATATAAGAAATTCTGGAGGAACCCCTTAAAATTTTGTGAGGGAACCTTATAAACAAATGTGAAGATGGTGCACTGGTAAATGTTCGTGCGTACTAAACATGAAGTCTAGTGTTCGAGTCTGATTAAGTCCGTTTTTTTTTTTTTTTGCCCAGAAGTCTGATTAAACTTGTGGAAGATTAAATTCCACTATTGACTTTCACCACCAAACTTGGGTTTTAATATCAAGGCTTTATGAGTCTGTTGTGTTATTGAATATAAGTAGTACAAGCATTCAATTTTAGTTTGTAAGCCATTCACTTTTACTTCATAACCTCTATACAAATAAATTTAACTGTCCATTGCGTTCTTAAAGTTAATAATGTGCTATACAATTCTTCCTATGTGAATGTAACAGGCTGTTAACTTACAACAAGTTAACTTAGTAACCTGTGCTTATGATACAAATTATCGAATTCAAACCTGTTAAGAAATTTCGTTAGAACTTGATGTATATTTATAAGTTAAGCATTTGTATGACCAAGTTGACCCGACCCGAAAACGGTTGAATCGACCCGTATTTTTTATGTTCCGACATATGATATTGGAACACTTAAAAAGTGAACCCCTTGTCAAAAATTCCTGGATCCGCCACTGCATATCTCACTTATCAGTTAAATTCACAAGTCGGAAGAAATGAGATATTTTTGCTCAGCAGATGAAGGGTTAAAACTTTATTTTGCAGGTAGCATGCATCTTGAATATTGATACTTATCATATTCTATATTATGTGTGTCTGCAAATGAACTGTCTGTCGATTAAGTTTTGAAATTACATCATGCAACAACTAATGATGAACAAGTTATGGAACATTACATACATCAGATTTGTAGTAGAGGTCAAAGTCATCATTTTAATTGATTTCCATTTTTATTTCAAATAAACAAAGGCAATTGCATGAACATATTACCCATGAATTGAATGTTTGTATCTTTGATGCCAACTTCGATTAACAAAATCTGAATTGGTGAACCTTAACCGTTATGTAAATCAACTTGGTCAGTTCTTAGACTTTCATGTTGAATAACTAGAGAATAACCATTGTGTAATGTGCCTCCCTGTAATCAACTTGGAGGTTCAAATATTGCAAGGTGCATGTATAGGAGTATTTATGAGTAGGTTAGTTTGTTGTTAGAAAAAAAGAAAAAATATAATTTGTGATCTTATAACTTATAAGATGTCTGGCATTGGTTCATAATGGTTAGTGCATGTTTGGCTTATGATAACTTCGATCTACCACACCAAAACCTACTAACGGCTCATCAACGTTAATGCATGTTTGTCAAATCTGCTAATTTATAGAAGAAAAAAAACAACTTAAATATGACCTAAATTAGTCTTAATTTTAAACTATGAATCTAATGTGGTTATACCACATAACCTAAATGCAGTCTTAATTAGTGGTTAAACACCACTTTAGTTAATACATGTTTTAGGTCGATCAACGACATGTAAAACAAAAGGAAAGTATAAATGTGTTGGTTCAAATATCTTATTGAATTGATTTAACGATTGAAGTTTTGCTAGAATTCACTCTATACCCTTCCCCTCACTTAATTCCCTTAAAGTTCCTTCACATGCAACAACGCTTGTTCTCACTCGTATGACATGCATCCATGCACTTCCCTTCGTTCTTTCGGTTACATACGACCGTAAATTCATATTAAACACACACGTGCGCGCGCACACACACATATATGTATATGTGTGTGTGTTATATGCATTAGGGCTTGACTTTTAAGACCCGTTACACCTTTATTAAACTTATTATAAGCCAATATGATCCATCATGGTTTCCTATTATCCATTGTAACGCCGTAAAATTCACTAGAAACTAATATGAACAAATTAAATCTCAACATGAAAACCTATCATGATCCATATATATCCAGTATGACACAATACAACCTAAAATGGCCCGGGAACACTCAATATGATCAATTAAAACAAATAAGAACTCTTATGATCCATAATAATCCGATATGCTCCTATAAGATCCAAAATTACCCATCGCAATCTAATATAACCCAACGAGACTTAACAATATCCATTACACCTCACATGACCCTTTACAATCCAAAACCAAATATTAAAACCCATCAGATCATATTAGGACCCATCATGACCTATCAAATCCCATTATTACCTAATATGACACGTACAAGCCAAGACAACCTAAACCCATCACAAATAATTTATGATACATTAAGATATGTTGCATCTAACTTGTGTAATTCAATGGTATGTAGTTTATAAATTGTCTTTTAATCGCCCTAACAACTTATTGTTTGATGATATACAAAATGAACCACTCACAAAACATGCATGTTTGTTCGTGATTCTTTACCCCATAGGTGGTATGTAACTCTTTTTGCATGCCTGATCAAACTAAATATGTGTAAAACATATGGAACTCAACACTTAACTCTCTATATAAAAGGATAGGTACACTAGAAATGAAGTCTTGACCTCAAGTATTGCAAGTACTAGCCCATTCCAAAGATGATCGAGTGGTATGTTTTGCAATCACAAGGCACACCAAGGACCCTATGTAATGCATGTAATGTATAACGTGAAAGAGTTCAATATTAGATGATCCATAAGTCACAGTAAATGGTATGGTTTGTATCATTGGTACATATATCCGGTCTCTAGTGTATCTCATACAATTCGTTAATAACCACCAAGTTACAACACAATGTAACTAACTATAAACACTTAACCTTTACCAAATCCAAATAAAAATCTGTATATTATTTTTTTTAACCAAATGTGAACTCATAATCTTGAAAAAGAATAAACCCATACGCAATATGGAACATAGATTCATTAGATTTTATATTTGTATCAAATAACACGATTCTATAACTATATCATAAATGCATGAGGCCCTAACAAACCGAGAACAATCACGGGTTACGGTTAACCACACATTTCAAAACAAATCTAACCAAACATAGGATCACATGATAGATAATAACAACCTAACAAATTCTTATTATAAAGAGTTACATGGTTCCGTAATTAGAAAGCACCATCTCATATTATACCAAGGGAAAACAAATTAAGTTGTTATAAAATCAGAAAAAAACTTGAACAACAAACTCTACTAGATTGAAAAATCGAACATGCCTATCTAAAATTACCAAAATCTCTTAAAAACTTATCAACACAACAAGAAAATAGATAAAATATTATAAAAACATAAAACAAGCGCAAAGGTATAAAAGCCTCTAAGCTTGCAACACAACTAAACAAGTTATACACATGTTCACATGTATCCAATATGAACACGCTCCACTATAGAACATGTATAACAATCTAATCATGACATTTAAGGACCAAAACAAATTTGGAATGACAATAACATCATACATAACCTAAATTACCATTATTGCTACTGATAGTACACACTTACTATTTCAAGCATCGACTATTCAACAAACAAGCCTAATTAAAAAACAAAACTGAATCATATTACAACAAGTGAGAAAAAACATACCCTGGTTATTATTAAAATACTTTGATTAACTTAACTAAGGCACTAATAGTTTTATCAATAGATTACTATACTATACTATGATGTGTTGTGTTGTGTTGTGTTGTGTTGTGTTGTGTTGTGTTGTGTTGTGTTGTGCCGTGTTGTGACGTGACGTGACGTGATTGTTGTGGAATGTTGTGATGTATTGTGTTGTATTGTGCCATGTTGTGATGCGATTGTTGTGGTATGTTATTTGTGTTGTGTTGTGTTGTGCTATGATGTATTGTGTTATGTTGTGCCGTGTTGTGATGTTTGTATTGTGTTGTGATGTGATGTGACATGTTATGTTGTGATGCGATGTGATTTGTTGTGTTGTGATGTGATGTTTTGTGTTGAGATGTGTGTATTATGCTAGGCTAGGCTAGGTTACGCTATATTAAATTCTAGGTTAGAAACCCGTAATATATATACGAGTTAAATAAAATATAAATATTAAATATGTAGTAATTAATATATATGAATTATGTTTGAAATAAAATGAATTCTTATTTGATGTTGTTGAATTATTGTAACAAAGTTAATGAAATCAAGAACCATTTTGAGTTCATAAATGATTTTAAAACCTTTGTGTGCTCACAAAATTAATCATTTTGAGTGAAATAAGAAAAAGTGGTAAAACATTTCATTGTGCTCATAAATTTACGACACGTGGCTCTGTGAGTTACTTATTTATTAGGTATAGAAAGTTTATAACCAAAATATATTTTAGTAAAATTTTAATATTCAATAAGTTTACAATACTTGGTAATCAATTATTTAAATGAAATTATGTCCTGTTAATGACTAATTTTTAAAATTTATGTGAATTTGGTTTGTATTGTATTGTTTAATGCGAGTTAAACTTCTATATGGATCAATTTGTTGTAAAAATTATATCATTCATGTTTTTAACTAATTTAGACTTTCATAAGCTAATAATATAACAAAGAAGGAAGAACAAATTTTTTTGAAACTTTAAATCGAAATAAACACTAAGAATCTTTGAAAATAGTTTACACAAATAAAACATTTATTTAAAACTTTTTCCTAGAAAATATTTGAAACTAAAAAGCCAAAGTAATGTCAAAATAATTTATTATACATACTTTTTAACTGAAAATAACCATGATTATCTACAGTAAGTTTGCAAAATGGTTGGTATATAAGAAATAAGATCCAAATATTTAGGTTTAATTTTCTTTTTATAAAATGTAAATACTCTGAAAAGCTTTCCTTAGGATTTCTTAATCAGATAGAAGGGACATTTTTATGTCATGTAAAGATTATTATTTATTAAGTAGTATATATATAGATACTAAATCATTGTTTATTAATTAGTATAGATAATTATATTATATCACATCTTATATAGCATATTAAATTATATTTTATTATACCATATTACATCATATCATATTACGTCATATTACATCACATTACGTTATGATACGTTATATCTATGTATATATATATACACACACATACTATATAATAAACGAAAATCTTTGAGTTACTTATTTATTAGTCATTGAAGATTTATAACCAAAATATAGTTTATCAACATTTTAATCATTAATATTTTTTTACAATGCTTTTATTGATTAATCAATTATTTAAATGAAATTAAATAATGACAAATTCTTTTAATTTATGTAAACTTGGTCTGTATTGTTTAACACTAATTAAATTCTATATTTATCAGGTAGTTGTAAAAATTATATCTTTCATGTTTTTTGTTTTACTAAAATAGACTTTAATAAGATAATAATATAACAAATATAAAAAAAAATTCTGAAACTTGAAATCGCAACAAAGACAAAGAATCTATAAAACAATTTACACAAATAAAACATTTATTTCACACTTTTTGTCACAAAAAAAAAATATTTGAAACTGGAAAACCAATGTAACGTCCCCCTTATTTATTATAAATACTTTTTAGATGAAGTTAACCATAATTATCTATGGAATTTCAGTATATTTTAAAAAAGGAGAATTGATTGCAAAGTGATTGTTTGAGATCTATAATATACATGAAAATATTTGATTTACTTATTTATTAGGTATAGAAAATAAAATATAGTTTAACAAAAATTTAATCATCAATAATTTTTACAATAATTTTATTGGGTAATCATTTATTAAAATAAAATTATATCTAGTTATAATGACTATTTTTTTTTAAATTTATGTAAACTTGGATTGTATTTTTAATACCAATTAAATATTTATACTGATCAATTAGTTGTAAAAATTTAATCTTTCATATTTCTAATTAAAAATACTTTCGGAAGCTAATAATATAACAAATGAAGAAAAACATTTTTTTTTGAAACTTGAAACTAAAATAAACCCAACGAATCAGTAAAATAATTATTTCAAACTTTTTGTCAAAAAAAATATTTGAAAATGAAAAACTAACATAATGTCCCATTTTTTAGTATAAATATTTTTTTAACCAAAGTTAACCATGTTTATATATCGAGTTTCAGCAAGTTCGGAAAAAAAAATGAGAATTGCTTGCAAAAATAGTTGGTTGATATATATAAGAAATAAGATCCAATATTTAGGCTTAATTTTCTTTTTACAATATGTGAATACCAAAGATTTCCCTCTAATTTCTCAATTATATAGAATAGGCATGTGGCATGACACATAAAAAAACCTTATTTATTAGTAGTATAGATACTATATTGTTGTATTATATTATTTCTCATCATATATAGTATATAAATTATATTTTATTATATCATGCTACACAATATTATATCAAATTACATCATATCATATCATTTTATAGCATATTACGTTATATACTTCACATTATGTTACATTATATAGTATCGCATCACATTACGTTATGATACTAATTTATAGCCCTGTGTGTTACACGATATAACTAATAAAACCAAATGATGATATAACAATTCCCATTATAGAAAAACGACATATTGTTTGAATATCATAAAAACCAGATAGTGTTTGCAAA
This sequence comes from Helianthus tuberosus, assembly GCA_030545235.1. Classification (NCBI taxonomy): domain Eukaryota; kingdom Viridiplantae; phylum Streptophyta; class Magnoliopsida; order Asterales; family Asteraceae; genus Helianthus; species Helianthus tuberosus. The sequence continues at coordinate 159,885,990 of CM060424.1, forward strand.
ATCGTCTTCTTGATCTTTAGAAATAAGGTATTCAACACTCACGGACAATAAAATATGAAGGTACACATTAAATTTTACAAATCTCTAAAAACTTCTTTATACACGACATTTGTAGTTTTGTTTGTAATTTGACCACCCTAATCAAGTATCTATAGCTTGAGGCCATTTCTACTTTTTACGCAGGCCATGTGTAACACCCCGAAAACGGGTTTGGTAATCAAACTCCGTTAATACTAAAAGACGGGTAAAGTACCGTTAGTAGTAAAAATAACCCGGTAAATATTTGGAATTTAATAAGAAATCCTAATATTAAATACAACCGAAGCAAAGTTTTAAGGAATTGAGTTTATAAGAGCCCGAGTTAACGGGACTTAAAATAAAACGGATTATAACTCCCGAGACCCACCAAGTAACTAGGAATATTAACCTAGTTAGTTAATGTCTTGACATAATAGAACAAGTATGGTTAAGATACCCTTTAAATAACTTGTGTAAAGTGGAGGGACTAGACATGGGCAAATGAATTAAAGTTTCAATTAAATCAAATATTAAACACAAAACACACACACATACGTGGTGTGTTCTGCGATTTCAACCAGACCAAGGAGGAGGTCTCAAGCTTCAACCCTAAAACACAGAAATTCATCAAATTGAAGGGGCAAATCAAGCCCGAATCGAAATCCAAGCATAAATTAGTGATCACCTCAGTAAAGGGATCATGAGGTATGCGAAATTTTACTATGTGGTTCTATCTTAAATTTTAGATGAACTTGTGAGATTCGAATCTGAGCTTGCATGTTCGTTGTTTGGATGAAATTAGGGATGAAACTATGTCTAGGAGTAAACCCTAGTCATTTATTTGTTGAATTGATGTTCATGGTTGTGAATTCATGATCATACACTCATGTGTCAAGTGGGTTTTGTAGAATTATGCTAAAGACTAGGATTATCTTTGTTAACCTAGTGTATTTGAGCTTCATGAAGAAAAATCCAGAATTTTGATATAGAAATTTGACATGAACATGTGACATGATGCTTAAATCTTGGCTAAATAGTTAGTCAATAACTTGATTGTGAATTATATGAAATCATGCTCATTAGGTGTTTGATATAAAGCCTAAGAGAAAAAGAAATGTTGAAAATTCGGACTAAAAACGCATAATTGATTTGAGTGGCAAATTGTGCGTTAAGACTTATAAAAAGGGTTCTAAACGGATTGTGAATTGAACTCTTTAGGCGAGGATTCCGGATCGTCAAGTGGACAAGCCGGTGGAAATACGAGTTTGAAAAGGATGCTTAAAAGGTACGTAACTACGATTCCGTAGGCTAATTCGAACGAACGAGTTTTAAAAGGTACGTATTTAAAAGTTCCTTTGTAGTAAAAGAATGATGAAAATTGACCAAATTGCCCTTGTAAGCTAATTCGAACGAACGACCCTTGCAAGAGGTTTGAAAACGAGTTTTATGAGTAAATAAATGCTTAGAATAAGAAAAGATAGTGAAAGATGTAAATTCTTGGGTCGAATGACTTTATATGAGTCTTTGTCGTAAAAAGATAATCCGTGGGGTAAAATCCGGAACATATAGATATCCACATTAAATTCAACACACATATAGTTGTGGTGGAAGACTACTTGATAAGAAATGTAGGAGTAAGATGCTAGAAATGTATGAAAGCGAGATCAAGTTCTAAAGTGCTTAAATGCCCTTAACGGGTCAAAATAAGCATACGAGCGAAAACGTATTTAAATTGTGTGAGAAATCTGTGATTAGAACCTAACATGGTAGATAACTTTAATTTGAAGAGGTGCATGTGAAATAGGGATTAAACAAATATGTTTGTTTGATAAAATGCATAAACGGGTTAAAATTTGGTAAGACGGCAAGGAGTCGAAGACTTAGAAGTCTCAAATTTTATTATGTAGGATGTTGGATTTTAACTCCATTTGATGGAGGATTAAATTACAATCATGTAGGAAGAAACGGTAGGTCAAACGGACAAGCGGATTGAAAGATACGAAAGTTTTCGTGTCAAAAACGGCAAAAAGGGAAAGGGCTGATGCAGAGGCCACCGTAACTTACGGTGGGCACCATAAGTTACGGTGGGGCAGAAATCCTTACGGTGGATACCTCCTGAGTTATGGTGGGGGCATTGTAAACCAGGGGCCACCGTAACTTACGGTGCCCACCGTAAGTTACGGTGGAGGTCAGATTTGAGTTCTTGTTTCGGGGATCAAGATATAAATGTTGGAATTTCCTGATTTTTCTTTAATTCGATTATTCGGCCCAATCTTCCTTATTGTATTAGTTATGTAATTATCAAAACTGACTTTTAAGTTGGTTCTGAACACAGGTGAATGTTGAAAGCCTCGGATGAAGATCAAGCGACGAGCAAGAACCGAACACGCGTTAAATGAAGCTTCCGCAAGTTGTTTCGTCGTTATTCTAAAACGGCGAATTAAATCACATTATGTTATATCACTTTAAATTGTAAAAGTTTTTAATAAACCAGTATTTTAGCATGAATGTTTAAATATAAATACTTAGTAATTGTGATTATTTACGAAAATCGCTAAATAAATTTATGATTGTTACAAGTTGGTATCAGAGCCTTGGTTTAAGAGATTCAAGTATGGTGGGAAAACTATGCTTGGACTTACACCTTATGCTCTTGATAATGATCGGTGTTCGGTTCAAGGCTTGATCGCAAATCCGGTAAGTACAAGTATGTTAATGGTCTAGTACGATTAAAATGTTGTGAACAACACATAGGGTATCGTGTAATACACGTTACACCAACGAAAATGATTAGTATACTTAACGAAATCACGTAGAGTAAAAATCTTTGTATTACAATACGTGCATTTATTAATGTTGAAATTACTAACTTTTATGAATGTCTTAATTGAAGGACACTTGCATTTAAAGATGACAAGGGTTGAACAAATTACGGATATGATAGAGGAACGGTCCGAAGTGTGACAAGAGGAGCATGCTCACCAAGGACTAAATCGTGTAACGACCGCGAACAAGGTTAATGGCAAGGAACGCCCGTCGGGGCAAGCATTACCAGGTGCACGCTTTTAAATATAATCGCACAAATAGCAATATGCAATAAACAAGTAGAGAATGATTGTTGCATATGTAAATTAGAAACTTGGAAAACCTGAATAGAATACCTATCCGGGATATTGTTTCCAAGAAAAACGAATAGAGGCATTACTTACATGGGGTGTAATGTGAAAATTATAAAAAGGTCATGTATATCAGGTGTTGATAGCTTACTCTGGCCAAGTAAGTAGTGAACACGTGGTACCATGAACTTCTTATGATGGACACATTTATGTCTGATGTAGTAAGGGTGGGGTGAATGGGACTAACTTAAATGGTACCCAAATGAATCAAATAAGTAAGATGTTTCGTAGTAAATGTAAACGTAAGTCGGATGACGGAAGCGTATTACGTAAGAATAATGAGCCCGAGAGAAGGGACAAAGATCAAGTAAAAAAATAAATAAGTAAATACAGACCGATCAATAGGAATGCTAAGGCATGGGGGTAAAAGTTTGACTGTCACAAGTGATGAAATTCACAAGGACAAGTCAAACGAATTGAATAAAGGATAAAGGACTTGAGTGAATAAAAGCGATGGATCTCGCTAAGACGACCAAATAAATTAAAATAACATCTAAAACCATATAAGAATGATTACGGTAAAGATACCCGATAAATGGGTAGGATTTGGAAAGAATGCGTAAACCAAGAGACGGGAACGCGAAATAGAAAGTCAAAAGACTCGGAATATGAGTCATGACAAAAAGACAATGAGAAGTTGCAAACGGAAATGTTAATAACTACGCTCAATTATTTTAAAGTTGAACGGGTCGAATAAAGAATGGAGTTTGATGTTCACAAGTGATGAAATTTCACACGAACAAGTCAAACGAGATAAATAAGGTATAAAAAAAACTTGGTAGTGCAAGTAAGCGCAAACTGAATAATGGATGCGCGAAACATTAATGTACCTACGTGATGGGTCATTAAGGAATATATATAGGAAAAACGCAAATTAGCGAAACAAAAAAAATGTTAAAAACGCTAAGATAAAGAACCCGGGTAATGGGTCGTAAAGAAGTATAGGTATGAACCGGGTAACGGTAAGTGTGGGACAAACCGACGTGTAAATGACATTAGAAGTCATAAAGTAGGAAAATTGTCCGAAAGAAAACAATTGTAGCCACGAAACTACAATCAAGGTTAACGGAACCTAAGCTTAAAACCAAATGATTCTTCGAACAAAAACAGGGTGCCTTGACACCAAACATGTATTTTAAGAATGACATGAGTAAGGAGTGATCTACGAGATCAACATAACCTTTAGGGTTATAAACAAATGAAAGGTCTACGAGACTAAAATGACCCACAGGTCATGAGTAGAAAGAAATTATAAGGACTTCGCCCTAAAGAGGTGAAAGTCTAATCAAAATAGCCCATAAGGCTAAGTGATAAAACCTACGGGTTAATTAGATAAAGCAAGGGAATCAGTTGAGAATCCCCGCATAAAACTAAGACTGTAAAAGAATAAATTATGGATTGTCAATATCCATAATTCTAACAAAAGTTAAAGAGAAGATCCTAAAACTAAAACTTTGGTTTTAGTAAGAAATAACGTTTTTACAAATATAAATTTTGATAGGAATTTAAATAGTAAGCATGAAGGATACAAGTCTTGACACTAATAAGCACAAGAAGATATATTCGAAAAAGTGATGTTTTTGAAAAATAAAAGGTTGATATGAATTAAACATGATGTGACACGATCACGGTCAAGAAATGCAATATGAGGTAGAATCACATTATAACTAAGCGAGCGGTAGAAATAACTGGACTAATAAGTCTAGTTAGTGAGACCGGTTAAGGTCAGCAATTCAAATCAAGAAATTTGGTTTTCTTGTAAGCGGTAGATTCGGTATAACTGAACCGAATAAATAAATTTGAAAACAAAAGAATTTGTTGCTAAAAGTGAAAGATTTCACTAAAGACCTTTAAACGGGTCAAAGTAACGGATTCATAAAAAATTCGATAGTATATGAAAGCGATGGATATCGCTAAGTTAACTAAACTAGTGGACATAACGAGATTATGTTATTTCAAGTTGCACTATGTCGTATGAGATGCGTAGACAATTAGTGACCAAAAAGATTTTACCATACTTATCTGGTAATACTAACAATTGGTTAAAAGTATAAGTAATGTTTAAAAGAATTCTCAGATCAAATACACTGAGTTTAAACTCAATGAATTATGTAAGAAAAGGTTTCGAGGACGAAACCTCTCTAAGGGGGTAGACTTGTAACACCCCGAAAACGGGTTTGGTAATCAAACTCCGTTAATACTAAAAGACGGGTAAAGTACCGTTATTAGTAAAAATAACCCGGTAAATATTTGGAATTTAATAAGAAATCCTAATATTAAATACAACCGAAGCAAAGTTTTAAGGAATTGAGTTTATAAGAGCCCGAGTTAACGGGACTTAAAATAAAACGGATTATAACTCCCGAGACCCACCAAGTAACTAGGAATATTAACCTAGTTAGTTAATGTCTTGACATAATAGAACAAGTATGGTTAAGATACCCTTTAAATAACTTGTGTAAAGTGGAGGGACTAGACATGGGCAAATGAATTAAAGTTTCAATTAAATCAAATATTAAACACAAAACACACACACATACGTGGTGTGTTCTGCGATTTCAACCAGACCAAGGAGGAGGTCTCAAGCTTCAACCCTAAAACACAGAAATTCATCAAATTGAAGGGGCAAATCAAGCCCGAATCGAAATCCAAGCATAGATTAGTGATCACCTCAGTAAAGGGATCATGAGGTATGCGAAATTTTACTATGTGGTTCTATCTTAAATTTTAGATGAACTTGTGAGATTCGAATCTGAGCTTGCATGTTCGTTGTTTGGATGAAATTAGGGATGAAACTATGTCTAGGAGTAAACCCTAGTTATTTATTTGTTGAATTGATGTTCATGGTTGTGAATTCATGATCATACACTCATGTGTCAAGTGGGTTTTGTAGAATTATGCTAAAGACTAGGATTATCTTTGTTAACCTAGTGTATTTGAGCTTCATGAAGAAAAATCCAGAATTTTGATATAGAAATTTGACATGAACATGTGACATGATGCTTAAATCTTGGCTAAATAGTTAGTCAATAACTTGATTGTGAATTATATGAAATCATGTTCATTAGGTGTTTGATATAATGCCTAAGAGAAAAGAAATGTTGAAAATTCTGACTAAAAACGCATAATTGATTTGAGTGGCAAATTGTGCGTTAAGACTTATAAAAAGGGTTCTAAACGGATTGTGAATTGAACTCTTTAGGCGAGGATTCCGGATCGTCAAGTGGACAAGCCGGTGGAAATACGAGTTTGAAAAGGATGCTTAAAAGGTACGTAACTACGATTCCGTTACGTTATGCTTGATTTCGTATTCTCGCTAGTCGACCTTAAATTAGCATAATACATGAAATTTGCATTTAGTTGAAGTAACAAAGATCACTAGGTAAATAACAGGTCAAAAGGTGAATTTATCACCCTTTGACAATATCGACTAATGGTTTGTCGAGCTACATGTTTATAGGAATAAATATCAAATGGATACGCACATCGCTATTGCTTAGCGGCTACTAAGTCAAGGTATTGCAACGGGTCAATTATATTGATCCGAGCCAGGTATGTATAATGATTCAACTCATCATGTAGAACTTGAGATTCTATAAGAGTTAGACAAGGTTAAAATATAGTTATTCGATTATCTTTTAGGTAAACCGAATAAATTGAGTTATAATTATGGTGTATTAAAAGCACATGGGTTTATAAACAAGATTATAGTTAAAAGGTCGGATTTTGGGCCAAACAAGTATTTAAAAGTTCCTTTGTAGTAAAAGAAGGATGAAAATTGACCAAATTGCCCTTGTAAGCTAATTCGAACGAACGACCCTTGCAAGAGGTTTGAAAACGAGTTTTATGAGTAAATAAATGCTTAGAATAAGAAAAGATAGTGAAAGATGTAAATTCTTGGGTCGAATGACTTTATATGAGTCTTTGCCTTAAAAAGATAATCCGAGGGGTAAAATCCAGAACATATAGATATCCACATTAAATTCGACACACATATAGTTGTGGTGGAAGACTACTTGATAAGAAATATAGGAGTAAGATGCTAGAAATGTATGAAAGCGAGTTCAAGTTCTAAAGTGCTTAAATGCCCTTAACGGGTCAAAATAAGCATACGAGCGAAAACGTATTTAAATTGTGTGAGAAATCTGTGATTAGAACCTAACATGGTAGATAACTTTAATTTGAAGAGGTGCATGTGAAATAGGGATTAAACAAATATGTTTGTTTGATAAAATGCATAAACGGGTTAAAATTTGGTAAGACGGCAAGGAGTCGAAGACTTAGAAGTCTCAAATTTTATTATGTAGGATGTTGGATTTTAACTCCATTTGATGGAGGATTAAATTACAATCATATAGGAAGAAACGGTAGGTCAAACGGACAAGTGGATTGAAAGATACGAAAGTTTTCGTGTCAAAAACGACAAAAAGGGAAAGGGCTGATGCAGGGGCCACCGTAACTTACGGTGGGCACCGTAAGTTACGGTGGGGCAGAAATCCTTACGGTGGATACCTCCTGAGTTACGGTGGGGGCACTGTAAACCAGGGGCCACCGTAACTTACGGTGCCCACCGTAAGTTACGGTGGAGGTCAGATTTGAGTTCTTGTTTCGGGGATCAAGATATAAATGTTGGAATTTCCTGATTTTTCTTTAATTCGATTATTCGACCCAATCTTCCTTATTGTATTAGTTATGTAATTATCAAAACTGACTTTTAAGTTGGTTCTGAACACAGGTGAATGTTGAAAGCCCCGGATGAAGATCAAGCGACGAGCAAGAACCGAACACGCGTTAAATGAAGCTTCCGCAAGTTGTTTCGTCGTTATTCTAAAACGGAGAATTAAATCACATTATGTTATATCACTTTAAATTGTAAAAGTTTTTACTAAACTAGTATTTTAGGATGAATGTTTAAATATAAATACTTAGTAATTGTGATTATTTACGAAAATCGCTAAATAAATTTATGGTTGTTACACCATGTGTAAATGGGTCATACTTTTTCTTAAAGCGATTGATATCAAGAATGTCCTCGTTTATAATCAGGTTGGTAATATGGAAAGAGTTTGAAACGCCAGGACGTCCTACAAAAACAAATAAATTATTTAATTTTAGATTCAAGTATAAGAAGACTTGAAAACAACTTTCAAACCCTCACGAATCAAAATGAAGTATTATCACCACATTAGCCTCATCTTATATTTATTTCTAGTCCAAAATAGGAAAAAATCATTTTCCTATATTTGTGAAAAATGTTATTTTCACCTATTTTTCCAACAATCCCCCACATGAAAAATGCTATTTTCATCAAATTTCCAACAATCCCCTACATGTATGGAAATGGATCTTTTCCTTACACTTTTCAACGATAAACTTCGACAGTTGTGTATTGCAAGATAGGTAGGTTGTAACCTTTGAACCTTCTTTTGTGAAGCATACTTAGCTTACTAGCGGTTTGTAGACGCGATGTCCTTGAACATACCCCCATTTGTGTAAACGACAATACACTTCACACAATACTCTCCCTGGTCTGGCCAACCCCTCATTGTCGTGTCCTATCATGGTCCTGGAACACTAGCCTGGTTCTGCGAGAGCTCTAGGATTTGCGCACCCCACAAATCCATTTGAAGCGACCCCACTTCTCTCTAACATAGGTGATTCCTCTGAATCATTAAAAGCATCATGGTTATTTGATTTCCCAAAATCGTTAACCTTAATATGCTTAGCCTCACTTCAATGTCACTGATTGGAATGGACTAGGAAGTATATAACTCCCTTTTATGTTGTTTGGGGTATCCCCCCACAGTGACTCCGTTTTGGTAATATGATTAGGTTGTCCTATTGAACTTAGATCTTGGGATCTCCAGTCAACTAAGTTAGGTTTCCCTCATATTCCCATTTACCACGGGCTTTAGTCCCATTCCTCTTGACGACGTTTCTACTAACTCTCTGCTTAAGCCTTTTGTAAACGGGTCTGCAATGTTATCCTTTGATCTCACATAATCAATTTTGATAACACCCGTAGAGAGTAGTTGTCGTACCGTGTTATGTCTACGTCGCATGTGCCTTGATCTTTCATTGTACATCAAGCTTTGAGCTCTACCAATCGCTGATTGGCTATCACAATGTATACAAATGGCTGGCAAAGGCTTTGGCCATCTTGGAATATATTCCACGAATTGACGTAGCCATTCCGCCTCCTCTCCTGACTTATCCAAGGCGATAAATTTAGATTCCATTGTGGATCTTTCTATGACCTTTTGCTTAGAAGACTTCCAAGCAATAGTAGCTCCACCAAGTGTAAACACGTAACCACTTGTTGATTTGGAATCTTTATTATCCGATATCCAGTTTGCATCAGTGTATCCTTCGATCACTGTTTGTTGTCGGTTATAATGCAGTCCATAATCTCTTGTGTATCTTATGTATCTAAGCACCCTCGTGATAGCTTTCCAGTGATCCGCGCACGGATTGCTGGTGTATCTACTTAGCCTACTCATCGCGTAAGCCAAGTCGGGTCTAGTACATGTCATTAGATACATTAGACTGCCAATTATTCTTGAATACTCTAACTTAGCAACTCCATCTCCTTTATTTTTCTTGAGATGTTGGGAGGTATCAACTGGAGTTCGAGCTACACTCGTATCTCCTGAGTTGAAATTTTCAAGAATTTTATCCACATAGTGAGATTGACTTAACACAAGACCTTCTTGGGTTCTTATGATCTTTACTCCAAGAATCACATCCGCTAAACCCATGTCTTTCATGTCAAATCTCACTTTCAACATGCTTTTAGTTGCTTTGATTATTTTATCATTACTCCCAATGATAAGCATATCGTCTACATATAGGCAAAATATCACACAACCTTCATTTGTGTCTTTAAAATAAACACATTTGTCACACTCATTTATTTTGAAACCATTGTCAATCATGACATGATCAAACTTTTGGTGCCATTGTTTTGGTGCTTGCTTCAAGCCATATAAAGACTTGACGAGTTTACATACTTTACCCTCTTGACCTGGGGCGGAGAAACCTTCAGGTTGCTCCATGTAAATCTCTTCTTCTAAATAGCCATTTAGAAATGCGGTTTTAACATCCATTTGGTGAACTTCCAAATTTCTTAAAGCCGCTATAGCAAGAACCAATCTAATCGAGGTTATGCGCGTCACAGGCGAGTAGGTATCAAAGTAATCTAGACCTTCCTTTTGTCTAAATCCTTTAATCACCAACCTAGCCTTGTATTTATCAATACTTCCATCAGTTTTCATCTTCCTTTTGAATATCCAACGATATCCAAGTGGTTTGCAACCAGGTGGAAGATCTACTAACTCCCAAGTATGATTTTGCAATATAGAATCAATTTCATTTCTTATTGCTTCTTTCCATTGAGGTCCTTCTGAAGAGGAAACCGGTTCGCGATATGTATTGGGCTCGCCCTCAACCATATAGCTAACGAAGTCCGGACCGAAGGATTTTTCATCCCTTGGCCTTTTACTTCGCCTACGATCACTTTCTTCAACCTCAGGTCGTTCATGTGTCTTATCATGAACTACCTCATCAACTAGTGTAGATGAGATTTCACCTACTTCAAAATTAGGTGTTGATGACGTTGCATGTGTTTGTCTTCTCAAAGGAAACACATTTTCAAATTAAGACACAACGTTAGGATTCACCTGCATGATAGTGTTTACGTGTACATCAGGATTCTTGGACTCATGTACAAGAAAGCGATGTGCACTACTTTGATGCGCATACCCAATAAATATGCAATCAACAGTTTTGGGTCCTATCCTAAGAGCCTTAGGAGGTGGTACAATCACCTTTGCTAGGCACCCCCACACATTCAAGTATTTGTATGAAGGCTTCTTCCTTTTCCATAACTCATATGGAGTTACGTCTCTCTTTTTTAGTGGTATCTTGTTCAAAAGATAATTAGCCGAGAGAATGGCTTCCCACCACATTTCCTGGCTCACCCCAGAACTTATCAACATGGCGTTCATCATTTCTTTCAATGTACGGTTCTTTCATTCCGCCACGCCATTTGATTGTGGAGAATAAGGAGGTGTACACTCATGTACAATGCCACTTTTTGCACATATATCGGCAAAAGGTGCAACATATCCGCCTCATCGGTCGCTTCGCAAAGCTTTTATCTTCTTTTGAAGTTGATTCTCAACTTCATTTTTATACAAGATAAATTTACTTATTGCTTCATCTTTACTTTTTAGTAAATATACATAGCAATATTTAGTACTATCATCAATAAACGTGATGAAGTACTTATTTCCACCTCTTGTGGGTACCGCTTTTAAATCACAAATATCGGTGTGAATTAAATCAAGGGGTTCAGTTATTCGTTCAACCGATTTAGATGATGATCTTGTAAGTTTGGATTCAACGCAGGTTTCACATTTATAGTGTGAATCAATATGGAATGTTGGTATACAATTTAAATTGATTAAACGGCCTATTGAATTAAAATTTACATAACCTAATCTACCATGCCATTTATTGGAATTAGAAAACTCAAGCATATAAGTAGAATGTCACACCCCCAAAATCCACCATGCGGAGTATCACCGCTTGGAGGCGTGACATGACCAGGATCGAGCCACCAATCATATTGAACAACGTAATTAAGTAAATAAACCAACCACAATACAATTGGTGACCAAAAGGAAGTAACCAACTCTAAGTTGACAGCGGAAGCATAAAACATAAGTCCAATACATAAGTTTCATAGTTCATAAGTTTAAAGACCAAAACATAAGTTTCGTAAGTTCATAAAGTTCAAATATTAAGCACGGGACATATCAGTCCATATCCCACAACGACCTCCTCCTCGTGCAAGCTCCATAAGCATCTAACGACCTGCAAGGCATGTAACAAGGAGTCAACAACAAAGTTGAGTGAGTTCACAGTTGGGGGTTCATTTTAAGTTGTTTCAAAAACATGGTTTTCGTTTAGTTGGCTTACTTGCTGTGGGGGTTACCCCATAGTTGAAAATATGATTAACCAATGCCTTCTTTCCCAAACCATGACCCGTGGGGGCTTCCCCATGTGAACCACTAGACCGTTACCATATCGACAACTGACGAACAATAGTTGTGCCCTACGTCAATGTCTATCATCATTGACAGTTTGCCATAGTCCATTAGTACACGCCTGTCTGACTGGCACGGTGTGAGGTTTGTTAAACCTAATAGCACTATTAACTAATGACCCGCTCGCCACTGGCCTCGGCGATTAAGTCGATATAAAATGAGGGACTTAATGATAGAGTTTTGTCTAGTAAGTTTTAAGGTTGTTGTCCTACCCAAGTGTAACACCCCAAAAACGGGTTTGGTAATCAAACCACGTTAATAGTAAAGACGGGTAAAATACCGTTAGTGGTAAAAGTTAAGCCAGGAAATATTAGAATTTATATAACTAAATCTAATATTTAATAAAAAGAGAAAAAGAATGCGTTTGGGAAATAAAGCTTGTAGAAGGCCCGAGCTAACGGGACTTAAACTAAGCTTAGTCATAGATTCCCCAAAACCCACTTATTTAATTAGGAATGTTTAACCTAGTTAATAAGTGGGGAATATTGATTAAAATAAGTAGGTTGTGCCCTACTTAATTAACTAAGCAAATTAGAGGGGCCAATATTGTTAAAAATCGAAACTTGATTTTATTAAACAAATAAAAACTAAACCAAACACCCCATTTTGGGGGTCTGGTCGATCAGAGCAAGCAGGGGGCGACCCCCACTCCTTCAAAACCCTAAGAACTTCAGAAATCTTGCAAATTGAAGGTTCAATTCAAGTCCAAATCGAATTCTAAACATAGATTCCTGATCCTCATCACAAGGGGATTACAAGGTATGTAAAATTTTGAGAAATCTTTCAACTTGAAATTCTCATGAATTGGGAATAATCTGAGATTCTAGTTGCATGTGTATGTTATGATGATTTAGGAACTACTATAGTGTTTAGGGACAAACCCTAGACAAACACAAGCTGAAATCATGTTAATTTTTAGTGAAAATTATGATCACCATTGTAGGTGATTAGTGAGTTATGTGAAAATTTGATGAACACTAGGAAATAGATTGTTGATCTAGTGTAAATTGATAATTTTGAAGTGATTTCAGAAATTATAGAAGTTAACCACTTTGTAAGATGGTTGATTTATGTGAAATTTGGGCTAAGAGACAAGCTAGAGACATGATAAATAAACATGTAAAATTCTGCCCTTAAGGTGTTCGTTGAAATGCCTCAAAGAAGGCTCGAAACTAGAATTTTGTAGTTAAAACACCTAGTTGTGATGTTTCGGCCATTATGCAAAATGGGATTAAAAAGAGTTCTAATTATGATAAACGTGGTCAGAACTTTGGTTAAAACGGTAGTCTGAAGATAACGCCTACCGGGTAACCAAAAATGCTAAAACTAGTTGATAAACTCGAATATGCGATTAGTGTACTAATGGGCATTTGACTTTTAAAAAGTCAAACTGACCTATAGTACGATAGATGGTAATTTTGATATGAAATGCGTAAGGTGGAATAATCGTATTAAGTTATGATTAAACTAACCACCTTGTGAAATGATGAATAATAGTTGGCGCTTAAACAAGCTAAGTAAAGCTTGGAGTGAAAGCGGGTCAAACAAGTCAAGCATGGAAGAAAAGCGTAGCTCGGATGAAAGGTAAGTGAAACTTACACACTTTTGTAGAATACTTGTTTACTTTACAAGTAATAAATGCGATAATGATAAAAATGAAAACATGGTTTCCGACACGAATGGTACGGGTCGGAACATATAAAGGTGATAAAAACCATGGTTTATGGTAAACAGGATAAATCGGTAAATTGGTCATGTAATGACTAAGAGATTATGAGTTTTGATAAGATTACCGCGTAGTGTAATCTAATATTGAGAAAAAGGGGTAAAAACGGAAATTTAGTCAAGTGTCGACTAATATAAATTAACAATAAAAAGGGCACCCATGGCGTATGCCGAACGGGTCAAATTTGTAAGAATTGAGTTAAAGAGAAAAGAGGGGTCAAGTGGTAACATCCGACGTGGGCCGGATGTGTAAATTTGAAATTTAAATCCTCGTCTTACTACATATGTAAATGTTTGGTCATATGAACCAAACGGGTCAAATGGTGATGATAACACCATTTGACAATATCGACTAATATGGTTGCTAAGTCTTATGCTAACAGGACCGATTAGCGATTCGGATACTTCCGTTTCCATAGAAAATGTGATAATAAAAGCGAGGTATAAATCAGGTCTATTTGTTGATCCGAGCCAGGTACGCATATTTATGTTGTAGCTAAAAGTGATATCTTGGCCGAATAATTGGTGAGAGTCCTTCATTGTAAGAGAAGGACCAAAATCGACCAAAACGCCCTTGTAGGCTAAATCGAACAAACAACCCTTAGAGGTTGTTTAGAAATGAGTCTTATGATTAAACAAAAGCTTAGAATAAGTGTAGATGTTGATTGATGAAATACGTTAGCCAAATGGCTCTATTTGAGTCTTACCATAAAATAACAATCCGAAGGGTAAAACTCGGAACATATAGATATACACATTGAAATCCAACACACAAAGAGTTGTAGTTGAATATTACTTGATAAGAAATGTAGGAATAAGATGCTAGAAAGGAATGAAAGCGATTTTAAGCTTTAAAGTGCTTAAATACCCGTAACGGGTCAAAATAAGCATACGAGCATAAACGGGTTTAAATGGTGTAATAAACCTACGATTAGAACCTAATATAGTAGGTAATATTAATTTGAAGAAGTGTATGTGATATAGGAATCAAACAATACGTTTGTTTGATAAAATGCATAAACGGGTCAAAATTTGGTAATAGGGCGATAAGCCGAAGACTTAAAAGTCTGAAATTTTGTTAAACCGGATGTTAGATTTTAACTCCATATGATGGAGAATCAAATTACAAACACGTAGGAAGAAACGGGAGGTTAAACGGATAAACGGTTCAAAAGTTACGCGCGTTTTAGTGCGTACGAACGACGAAACGGAAACTGCAGAAAACTGCAAAATGGGCTAGGCGTCGTCGACGCGGGATATGGCGTCGTCGACGCCGCTTAGAAAATTTGTTTCCTGTCGACGCCAGTTTCCCCTGGTCGACGCGAGAAGTGGAGTCGTTGACGCCACCTAACTCGGAAAAATGCTATTTTTGTCATTTTTAACCCCTGTACTTGTTTGAACTTCATATTTGACTATCAAAACTAACTTTTGAGTTGGTTTTGATCATAGGTGATTGCCAAGAATGCCCGGATGAAGATCAAGCTCGAAGAGGAACCGAACACGCTCAAAACACAAGCTTCCGCACATGATTATATCGCCACTTTTAAATGGCGAAGTTGTTCATATTAAACTATTCGGAATACTTTAAATGGCGAAGTTGTTCATATTAAACTATTCGGAATACTTTTGTAAAAGTTTTAAATTACTCGTATTTTCTCAGGATACTTAATGATAAATTCATGTTTGTTTTCGTAAATTGTACGAAAACCTTTAGATTAATATCATGGGTGTTACACCAAGGAGGACGAACGTACGTATTCTACCCAAGGAGAATACGCAGGATTAATATTGGCATCCTACCCATGGAGGATGGCGGTACATATCCTACCCAAGGAGGATGTGTAGGTTCCATTTTAATTCTTTAACCCATTCCCAACCACCGGGAATCACATGCCTTAGAAAGTGTGTGAACTCACCTTGGTTTGCTCGGTTAGATTAGTTACTCTAATAATCAGAAATCAAGCACGTCCTAATAAGGTACAGATAACAATCAGTTTCTCATGCATAACACGTATCCTACGTACGGTTTATCTACTCATTACTTCTATCACGTACCACACAATTCTAATGTCAAGGCACTTTGTTAAGTTATATTATTTTACCTTAAAATAATATAACTATCTCACAAAATAAACAAGTATCCACACAAGTGTTCTAGTATAAGATATATATTCTAAATATATATTTACCCATTTTTATTTACAAAACCAACCTCCGACACTTTGTATTTTGTTACAAAAATTATGGCGAAGTTTATATTCGAAACCCAAGTTATAAAATATACTTGTAACGCTTGTTTAGAAAAATATTTTCTAAGTGTTGGAATTTTAAGAAAATTTCACCAGAGTTTCCTTTGTAAACGGAGGTGTCCATGCTTATTAGCATATCATTTTCTTTTCAAAAAAATTCATCCAAACAATCCTCAATCAACAATATACAATCTTTACTTACCAATCTTGTTAAAAACAAGCATAAACTACCACTTCATGAACTTGAAAATTTATAAAAATGTGTAGTAACTTACTAGTGTATTTAGTACGTCTTGTTACCCTTTAAAGTGTGATTGCTTCTTTAAAAACTCCATTTTTAAAGAATATGGATCTTTACAACTTATGTTCATATTTTCTAAAAATGCTTCTTCATGTATTTTTCTTGTTACACATGTGTTTCTTCACTTCGTCAACCACTAAAATGATGTATATTTATGTAAGAACCAAGATTTAGTAAAACTTGTATTTTTAACTTGGTTTCTTGGTAAATCATACTTGAAATATTTAGATTTACAAGACTTTAAACTTACTTTGTTCATCATTTTACAAGAAAAATTATATTCCTTCAAGTTCATGACTTTAGTGAGGATGATCCATAACCTTTAACATGTTCATCCTCTCATCTTGCTAGATTATGTTTTTAATCATGATCCAGCAAGATTACATGATGATCAACATCGTTTCTACAAACAAACAATAATCAACAGGTATATCAACACTACAACAATATGATTTCTTTATATTTAAAGCTTATGTTTAAGTTTCATCTTTATGTTCTTTAGTGTTCTTGATGTTCTTCAAGATTAACATCACGTATTCTACTTTAACCACTAAGATAAGATGAAATATGAAGGGATTCATGTTCTTACCACTAGCTCAAGGCTAGGGATGTTCAAGAGAAGAAAAGAGGTGGTTAATAGCAAACGAAGAAGGTCCTTGAACTTCCGAAAGCTCCTAGCTCCTTTGTCTGACCTTTAACACCCTTGTATGCTTGTAAAATGGATGAAGAAGATTGAATGATGATGGTGGTGGTGGGACTTGAGTTCGGCCGAAGCCAAAGAGAGGAAGTGAGAAGAAGTTTTGTTGAGTTGGTGAATGAAATGATGGTTATGAAGATCTAATGGTTCTTATAAATAACTTCCAACATTGTTTTAACCATTAGGTTTAGTGTTTCATAAGTACCAAGCATAATCTAGTTTTTAATTAAAAGAAAATCAAGGGGGTCCCACATTCCATAACCGATTTGGGGGGGGGGGGGGGTATGTCTAGTTGCAATGTAATGGTAGTTAGATTAAATTGTTAGATGTTAAGTGAACTAGTTAGGTGTTTAAGTGTTATGTCATAATATAGTGTGTTATGATGTTCGGGAACCATGTCTAGCTTAGAAAATAAAAACAATGCTTCTAGCAATATTTTAGTGTTCCGGGTAATGTCCGGTTGTTCGGTTGGATACCGTTCCGTTAAAGTGCTAAGTTATTCCGTATAGTGTCCTATATATATCTTTTTGTAACATTTTTAATTCCCAACACTTAGGAAAGCATACAGGACTACTTAGTCAATTTTCTGCATACGACTGGTATGTTAAAAGCACATGTAAGTATAACACAGTAATCAGAAAGCAGTTAAGTAATTCAGTACAGTCATCAAGCACTTTAATTAATATTAATCAATCGTACGGATACATGTAATTTTTGAGGGTTGTCACATTCTCCCCTTGTTAAGAAAATTTCGTCCTGAAATTTAGCACGTGTTTACTGAGGAAGCTAGTTAAGTTTTGTGGTTTCCTGGTTTTCCTGGGGTGTCACATCATCCCCCCGTTGGTTTGGAATTTCTTCCCGAAATTCTGCAGTAGCTTCAGCCTCAGTAGTGGTTGCACTTTTCTCAAACAGTTGGGGAAACTTGAGTTTCATTTGGTCTTCTCGTTCCCAGGTATACTCTGGGCCACGACGGGAATTCCAACGAACTCTAACAAGAGGTATTCTGGTATGCTTGAGAATCTTAACATCTCGATCAGTAATCTCTACTGGTTCTTCGACGAATCGCAGCTGATCGTCGATAGTGAGCTCCTTGAGAGGAACTATGAGGGTCTCATCTGATAGACACTTTTTCAGATTTGACACGTGGAATACATTGTGAACTCCGCTGAGTTCTTCAGGTAGATTCAACTTGTAAGCGAATTTGCCAATTTTCTCAGTGATTTCGAATGGTCTGACATAACGCGGGTTGAGTTTGCCTCGTTTTCCAAAACGAACTACACCTTTTCAAGGTGAGACTTTGAGTAGCACCCGATCCCCAACCTGGAACTCGAGTGGCTTTCTTCGCTTATCAGCATAGCTTTTCTGATGGTCACGAGCTGCCGCCATTCGTTGTCGTATCTGAGCAATCTTTTCGGTTGTATCTACTACAAGTTCTGGGCCAGTGATTTGACTGTCGCCAACCTCTGCCCAACAAAGAGGTGATCGGCACTTCCGTCCGTACAATGCCTCAAACGGAGCGGCCTGGATACTGGTGTGGTAACTGTTGTTATACGAAAACTCCACTAACGGGAGGTGTTTTTCCCAGCCATTGCCAAAGTCGATTACACATGCCTTAAGCATGTCTTCAAGGGTTTAGATGGTGCGTTCAGATTGCCTGTCTGTCTGTGGATGATATGTTGTGCTCATGTCTAATCGAGAGCCAAAGGACTTGTGCATAGCTTGCCACAGTTCAGATGTAAAACATGAGTCACGATCAGAAATGATGGAGGTTCGCACTCCGTGCCTTGATACTACTTCCTTTAGGTAGATGTCTGCTAGAGTAGAAAACTTATTCATTTCCTTGATAGCTAGAAAATGTGCAGACTTGGTCAGTCGATCCACGATCACCCAAATGGTATCATTTCCGCGTTGGGATCTAGGCAGGCCAGTAACGAAATCCATGGAAATTTGCTCCCATTTCCATTTTGGGATCTCTGGTTGTTGGAGTAAGCCTGATGGTTTCTGATATTCAATCTTGACTCTTGCGCACATCAAACATTTACTGACGTAGGTTGCTATGTTGGCTTTCATGTTAGGCCACCGGTACGTAGTCTTTAGGTCGTGGTACATCTTATCCGAACCAGGATGTACTGAATAACAAGACTTATGTGCTTCATCCATCACAAGCTCGCGTAAGTTTCCATAGAGTGGAACCCAGATGCGCCCGTTAACATAGTAGGCGCCGTCTTCCTTTTGTTCTAACAGTTTCCTGGATCCTCGCAGGGACTCAGCCCTGATGTTTTCTACTTTCAATGCTTCGACCTGGGCATCTCGAATTTGAGCGGGAAGGTTAGAGTGAATGGTAAGCTGTAACGCACGTACACGCTTAGGTATAGTATCCTTTCGACTGAGGGCGTCGGCCACAACATTGGCTTTGCCCGGATGATACTTGATCGCACATTCGTAATCATTCAAGAGTTCGACCCATCGACGTTGTCGCATGTTTAACTCCTTTTGTTTGAAGATATGCTCGAGACTCCTGTGATTGGTATAAATGGTGCACTTGGTACCCTACAGGTAATGTCTCCATATCTTAAGTGCGAAAACAACTGCTCCCAATTCCAAGTCTTGTGTAGTGTAGTTCCTTTCGTGAACCTTAAGTTGGCGCGATGCGTAGGCAATGACCTTGTCACGTTGCATCAACACGCAACCAAGTCCTTGGATGGAAGCGTCGCAGTAAACCACAAAATCATCTGTGCCTTCAGGCAATGAGAGGATAGGCGCGCTACAAAGTCTGTCTTTTAAGTGCTGAAATGCGGATTCCTGTGCATCACCCCAACGATAGGTGACACCCTTCTGAGTTAGGGAGGTGAGAGGTTGCGCAATCTTGGAGAAGTCCTTGATAAACCTTCTGTAATATCCTGCCAAACCCAAGAATTGGCGGATTTCTGTTGGTGTACGGGGTGCAGGCCAGTTCTTGATCGAGTCAACCTTGGATGGATCCACATGAATCCCATCCTTGTTTACTACATGGCCTAGAAAGTGGACTTCGCGAAGCCAGAAGTCACATTTTGAAAATTTGGCATACAGCTGCTCTGTTCGAAGAAGTTCCAAAATAAGCCTCAGGTGTTGCTCGTGTTCTTCCTGACTCTTCGAATAGATCAGGATGTCGTCGATGAAAACAATGACAAACTTATCCACGTAAGGCTTGCACACTCTGTTCATGAGATCCATGAAGACTGCAGGTGCATTCGTCAATCCGAAAGGCATAACCAGAAACTCGTAATGTCCATAACGAGTCCTAAATGTTGTTTTTGAGATATCCTCGTCTCGGACTCTCAGTTGATGGTAACCGGACCTTAGTTCAATCTTGGAATAAAAACTCGAACCTTGCAACTGGTCGAATAAATCGTCAATGCATGGGAGAGGATAACGATTCTTCACGGTCACCTTGTTGAGTTCGCGGTAGTCAATACACATTCTGATGGTACCGTCTTTCTTCTTCACAAATAACACTGGAGCTCCCCAAGGCGAAGAGCTAGGATGTATGAAACCCTTTTCCAAGAGTTCTTGTAGTTGCGTGGACAGTTCTTCAAGTTCTGATGGAGCTAGACGATAAGGTGCTCGAGCTATGGGCGCTGCTCCAGGAGCTAGCTCGATTTGAAACTCAACTTGACGATGAGGTGGAAGACCAGGTAATTCCTCAGGAAATACCTCAGGAAAATCACGTACAATAGGTATGTCTTCTATCTTCCTTTCTTCCGAAGATGTATCAGAAACGAGGGCTAGGATAGCAATGTGACCCTTTCGCAAACACTTCTGGGCCTTAAGGAAAGAGATGATGCCCACAACAGCACCACTCTTGTCGCTATAAATCATGAGAGGTTCTTCACTAGAACGAGGAATGCGGACGATTTTCTCCTTGCAAATAATCTCCGCTTGATGATGAGATAGCCAATCCATCCCAATAACAACGTCAAAACTACCAAGTACGATAGAAATAAGATCGATAGAGAAGGTCTGACCAGCTAAGACGAGGTTACAACCTTTAACTATGTGTGTGGCTTCAAGACATTTACCGTTTGCTAGTTCTACCGTGTGTTTGGTGTTCAAAAGTGTTGGAGTGCGCTTAAGCATTTGGCTAGCTTTTAAGGACACATAACTAGTATCGGCACCCAAATCAAATAAAACAGTAACAAAGAAGTCATCCAGAAGGAACTTACCCATCACAACGTTGGGATCGTTCCTTGCATCACCCTGACCCAGCACGAAAACACGTCCCCTGGCACCGTTGCCATTATTGTTACCCCCGTTGTTCCCTCCATTGTTGCCTCCATTGTTGTTCCCGTTTCCTTGGTTGTTGTTGTTGTTCTGATTTTGGTTCAGCTGAGGACAGTTCCCTCTTAAAGTGGCCTTCAGCGCCACACTGAAAGCATCATTTATTGCCCTGCTGTTGCTGCTGCTGGTGATTCTGTGGAGCTTGTTGTTGTTGTTGGTGATTCTGATTTGCTGGTCGTGCGCCCCTGCAATCCTTTGCTTCATGACCGAACTTGTTACACCTCAGACAACGACCCTTGTGGCACTGCCCGCTATGATGCTTGTTGCACCGGTTGCACTTGGGGTGGTTTCCTCGGTATCCACCATGTCCTTGACTACCAGAAGAGTGCTGACTAGGACTCTGGTAGTCATCAGTCTTTCGCTGCTGGGACTGAGACTGAACTGAAGTAGAACCCTTGCCCAAATTTCCATCCCACTTGCACTTGTTATCACTGGGAGCATCAGTAGTAGTAGTGCTAATACGCTTGGGCAGCTTGTTCTACTCAATTGCCTGATCAGTGAGACGATGAGCCAACCGGATGATTTGCTGAATGGTGCCAAGATTAGCTGAGGTCAAGTGGCTTTGAATTTCTGGCACCAAACCCTTAAGGTACAACTCAATACGCTTGATAGGAGGATCCACCATTGTAGGACACAAGATAGCTAATTCGTTCGATCTCTTTGTGTATGCCTCGATTTCAGACCCCGTCATCTTCAAATTGAAAAATTTCACCTCTAGCTTGTGGATGTCGTCACGACTACAGTACTCTTCTTTGATCAGTTCTTTGAAGTTGTTCCATGGGGTGGCATTAGCAACCGCCAGCCCTAGCAGTTGAACCTGTACTTTCCACCAGGTTAACGCAGCACCTTCAAGCATTCTAGTAGCAAATTTCACCCTACGATCTTCAGGGCATTCACACATCTGAAAAACAGACTCAATCTTCTCGAACAAGTGAAGAAGGCCTATAGCTCCTTCTGTGCCGCTGAAAGTCCTAGGTCGGCAATCCATAAATGTTTTGAACGTACATACGGGAGGTTGAGCATGCTGACCTGTCGCGCGAGAACGAAAAGACAAGATTAAACACGAGAGTTGGTTCACGAGAGTAGGATCTAAACATCCTAGGATAGGTCGAAATAGCATGTTATACCTCCTGTTG
Source organism: Helianthus tuberosus (assembly GCA_030545235.1). Taxonomy (NCBI): domain Eukaryota; kingdom Viridiplantae; phylum Streptophyta; class Magnoliopsida; order Asterales; family Asteraceae; genus Helianthus; species Helianthus tuberosus. The sequence goes on from CM060424.1 coordinate 159,908,719, forward strand.
GAGCTGCTGCGAGCGCCTGAGCAACTCGTTCGTTGATCAAAGCCGTCAACTGGGCTTGAGTTAGGTTGATACCACCACGTCCTCCGCGTCCGTTCATGATCTTCATAACGAAGCAACGTAAGTGAGAAAAGTGTTGCGAAAGTGCGTAAGTGTGGGACGACAGAAGTGAGTAAGCACACAAGGTTCAATTAGCAGTTATCATGTTAACTAATGCACAGTGTGAACTATCTAACCGACAATATAACATAAATCATACCACCTATTGTGTTGAGTCTTGCACGTGGAGCGAAGTGTCGTTGTGGATCGTTGAGCACTGTACAGTTTATAGTCTGGTTTTGTCAAAAAGCTTTTCCCTTTTTAAAACCAAGTTCACTATAACCAATGGCTCTGATACCAAATCTGTCACACCCCCAAAATCCACCATGCGGAGTATCACCGCTTGGAGGCGTGACATGACCAGGATCGAGCCACCAATCATATTGAACAACGTAATTAAGTAAATAAACTAACCACAATACAATTGGTGACCAAAAGGAAGTAACCAACTCTAAGTTGACAGCGGAAGCATAAAACGTAAGTCCAATACATAAGTTTCATAGTTCATAAGTTTAAAGACCAAAACATAAGTTCCGTAAGTTCATAAAGTTCAAATATTAAGCACGGGACATATCAGTCCATATCCCACAATGACCTCCTCCTCGTGCAAGCTCCATAAGCATCTAACGACCTGCAAGGCATGTAACAAGGAGTCAACAATAAAGTTGAATGAGTTCACAGTTGGGTGTTCGTTTTAAGTTGTTTCAAAAACATGGTTTTCGTTTAGTTGGCTTACTTGCCGTGGGGGTTACCCCATAGTTGAAAACATGATTAACCAATTCCTTCTTTCCCAAACCATGACCCGTGGGGGCTTCCCCATGTGAACCACTAGACCGTTACCATATCGACAACTGACGAACAATAGTTGTGCCCTACGTCAATGTCTATCATCATTGACAGTTTGCCATAGTCCATTAGTACACGCCCGTCTGACTGGCACGGTGTGAGGTATGTTAAACCTAATAGCGCTATTAACTAATGACCCGCTCGCCATTGGCCTCGGCAATTAAGTCGATATAAAATGAGGGACTTAATGATAGAGTTTTGTCTAGTAAGTTTTAAGGTTGTTGTCCTACCCAAGGGGGACGAACGTATTCTACCCAAGGAGAATATGCAGGATTAATATTGGCATCCTACCCATGGAGGATAGCGGTACATATCCTACCCAAGGAGGATGTGTAGGTTCCATTTTAATTCTTTAACCCATTCCCAACCACTGGGAATCCCATGCCTTAGAAAGTGTGTGAACTCACCTTGGTTTGCTCGGTTAGATTAGTTACTCTAATAATCAGAAATCAAGCACGTTCTAATAAGGTACAGATAACAATCAGTTTCTCATGCATAACACGTATCCTATGTACGGTTTATCTACTCATTACTTCTATCACGTACCACACAATTCTAATGTCAAGGCACTTTGTTAAGTTATATTATTTTACCCTAAAATAATATAACTATCTCACAAAATAAACAAGTATCCACACAAGTGTTCTAGTATAAGATATATATTCTAAATATATATTTACCCATTTTTATTTACAAAACCAACCTCCGACACTTTGTATTTTGTTACAAAAATTATGGCGAATTTTATATTCAAAACCCAAGTTATAAAATATACTTGTAACGCTTGTTTAGAAAATATTTTCTAAGTGTTGGAATTTTTAGAAAATTTTGCCAGAGTTTCCTTTGTAAACGGAGGTGTCCATGCTTATTAGCATATCATTTTCTTTTCAAAAAAATTCATCCAAACAATCCTCAATCAACAATATACAATCTTTACTTACCAATCTTGTTAAAAACAAGCATAAACTACCACTTCAAGAACTTGAAAATTTATAAAAATGTGTAGTAACTTACTAGTGTATTTAGTAAGTCTTGTTACCCTTTAAAGTGTGATATCTTCTTTAAAAACTCCATTTTTAAAGAATATGGATCTTTACAACTTATGTTCATATTTTCTAAAAATGCTTCTTCATGTATTTTTCTTGTTACACATGTGTTTCTTCACTTCGTTAACCACTAAAAATGATGTATATTTATGTAAGAACCAAGATTTAGTAAAACTTGTATTTTTAACTTGATTTCTTGGTAAATCATACTTGAAATATTTAGATTTACAAGACTTTAAACTTACTTTGTTCATCATCTTACAAGAAACATTATATTCCTTCAAGTTCATGACTTTAGTGAGGATGATCCATAACCTTTAACATGTTCATCCTCTCATCTTGCAAGATTATGTTTTTAATCATGATCCAGCAAGATTACATGATGATCAACATCGTTTCTACAAACAAACAATAATCAACAAGTATATCAACACTACAGCAATATGATTTCTTTATATTTAAAGCTTATGTTTAAGTTTCATCTTTATGTTCTTTAGTGTTCTTGATGTTCTTCAAGATTAACATCACATATTCTACTTTAACCACTAAGATAAGATGAAATATGAAGGGATTCATGTTCTTACCACTAGCTCAAGGCTAGGGATGTTCAAGAGAAGAAAAGAGGTGGTTAATAGCAAACGAAGAAGGTCCTTCAACTTCCGAAAGCTCCTAGCTCATTTGTCTGACCTTTAACACCCTTGTATGCTTGTAAAATGGATGAAGAAGATTGAATGATGATGGTGGTGGGACTTGAGTTCGGCCGAAGCCAAAGAGAGGAAGAGAGAAGAAGTTTTGTTGAGTTGGTGAATGAAATGATGGTTATGAAGATCTAATGGTTCTTATAAATAACTTCCAACATTGTTTTAACCATTAGGTTTAGTGTTTCATAAGTACCAAGCATAATCTAGTTTTTAATTCAAAGAAAATCAAGGGGGTCCCACATTCCATAACCGATTTGGGGGGGGGGGGTATGTCTAGTTGCAATGTATTGGTAGTTAGATTAAATGGTTAGATGTTAAGTGAACTAGTTAGGTGTTTAAGTGTTATGTCATAATATAGTGTGTTATGATGTTCAGGAACCATGTCTAGCTTAGAAAAATAAAAACAATGCTTCTAGCAATATTTTAGTGTTCCGGGTAATGTCCGGTTGTTCGGTTGGATACCATTCCGTTAAAGTGCTAAGTTATTTCGTATAGTGTCCTATATATATCTTTTGTAACATTTTTAATTCCCAACACTTAGGAAAGCATACAGGACTACTTAGTCAATTTTCTGCACACGACTAGTATGTTAAAAGCACATGTAAGTATAACACAGTAATCAGAAAGCAGTTAAGTAATTCAGCACAATCATCAAGCACTTTAATTAATATTAATCAATCGTACAGATAGATATAATTTTTGAGGGTTGTCACATAGAAGTAGTAGAAATTTTATTCATGTTCTTCTTGACTGCCATTACATTCAATTTAAACATACCATTTTGGGCATAGCCCTTGCCTACATACATTCCTCGTTTAGTTAGTACAAATTGATCGCTCTCAAAAACTAAACGAAATCCAAACTTATTAAGCAACCAACCCGAGACTAGGCTCTTGCGCAAGTCTGGGACATATAACACGTTGCTTAAAGTGAGCTCCTTCCCTGAAGTCCACTTCAAAATCATCGCTCCTTCACCCTTGATGTCCACGGTGGCTGCATTTCCCATGTACAGCTTCTCATCTCCCGCAAGCTCTTTGAAGGTGGTAAAGAGGCTCCTGTCTGGGCACACATGACGGATCGCGCCCGTATCAACCCACCATACTTTTGAAGTGTTGGTCACCGCATTGACCTCATCCAACATTGCCGTTTTGTCGGAAATCATTGCCACCAAAGGCATTCCGTCTTCATCCACCATGTGCACGCGCTCACGCTTTGGTTTCTTGCATTGGTTAGCCCGATGCCCCGGCTTGTCACAGTTGTAACAAGTCCCTTGGAACGTTTGAGGTTTCTTTTTCACAACCCCTTTCTTCGGTCCAAGTTTGCTAGCCTTTGCTTTCTCCTTGTCCTTTTTCCCCTTACCCTTCGCGCCCTTAGAGGATTGCCCATGCTCAACCAAATTTACGCTAGCACTAGTCTGCGCAAGGCTGCCTTTTTGGGCAATTCTATTGTCCTCTTCAATCCGAAGACGAACAATAAGGTCCTCTATAGTCATCTCCTTTCGTTTGTGTTTAAGATAATTCTTAAAATCAACCCAACCAGGAGGTAACTTTTCAATCATCGCTGCCACTTGGAATGTCTCGTTAAGTGTCATGCCTTCCGCAAAGATGTCATGTAGTATAATTTGGAATTCTTGGACTTGATTCATAACTCTTTTAGAATCAACCATTTTGAATTCCAAGAAACGGGCTACCATAAATTTTTTTGTGCCAGCATCCTCCGTTTTGTACTTCTTGTCCAAGGCATCCCAAAGGTCTAGTACACATTATACAACGCATTCGACAGGCCGTTTAACACATAGCCATGACATATGAAATCCGAATGCTTCCACGCATCTACCGCACACTGTCTTTGTGTGTCGGTCTCCCCTTCCACAGGTTGGGGAGCGGTTTCCGTTAAGAACCTCGCAAGGTTCATGGTGGTCAGGTAGAAGAACATCTTCTGCTGCCACCTCTTAAAGTGTAGACCCGAGAACTTCTCGGGTCGTTCAGCATGATTAGCCACTGTGGACGCTCCCACAGTGGTGGCGTTCAGGGGGGTTCCAGTCACAACATTGGTATTGTTGTTAATGTTGACATTTTCGTTCGACATGCTGAAAAATTAAAATTTAAAGTTTTAGTCAAAAGGTCTGTTTTACGCAAAAACATAAGTAAACTAATAAATTTTAATTTTACCACAATTTACTGTTTCGGCTTCTAAGTCCAACTTTGAAGACCAAAAACAGAAAATTTTAGAACTTACTGATTGGCTTCTAAGTCCAACTTTGAAGACAAAGTCAGAAAGTTTTTAGCAAATTTTTAGGACAATTCTGAAGTAACCAAATTGTTTTCAACCAAAGTCGCTCCTTTGAAGAAGAAAACAACAAAAAAAATATGTTTTTAAAACACAAACTGAGAGAAACAAAACTGGTTTGAGTCACAAAACAGAATGGTTTTGATCACACGAACGGTTTTAAAAATTTGTTTTAAGATTGTAGGAACCGTTCGCGTAAATTAAATAAAATAAACAAATTTTATTACAAGATTACAATTCAGAAATTAAGAAAGCAGAAATACTAATACAATTACAACTCAAATAATCAAAATACAAGAAAAGATGAAGAAACAGATTGGCTGAGGTACGTGTTCAACACGCTCCCCTTAAAACAAATTCTGAGTCTCCCAGGAGTACTCGTTTTGTTTCCCAGGGTACAACAGCCGCAGTAGTGGTACTGCCGGAGTTGGCACAAAACCCGATGTCTACCTTGAAATCTGTAAAGAAAAGATCAGTAGTAGTAGAGAGAAAGTTGTTTTTTTTTTTTTTTGTTCGTGGTGTGTTCTGCAGCAAGGTATGGAGCTGTATTTATACAGCTCCCGATTTGAAACAGCCAAAAAACGAATTAAATGAGAGGTTTAAATTGCATTAAACGTCTTCAATGCAATTTAGTACGTCATTTAATTCTCAGTCATAACCGTTTGACTTGGCAGTTTCGTTGCTGAAATGTAACTGCATTGCTATTGAATGCTGGAAGCTTCTGTGCACGCACGCGCGCAACACACACTGATGCGCGCGCTGATTGGTCTAACTTCCGAGTGCGTGCGCGAGACACAAGTCAGCCTATGCGATCACGCCACACAGTCGCGTCGTATTGGCTCACTTCAGTCTGCTCGCGCGCGCCAACTGGGCCAAGTGTACAACCGCGTGGACTGCTACTGCATGTCCTTACGCGCGCAGCTCTACCTGAGCTACCTCGGACCCGCGCTCCATCTCTGTGCCACTTGGTCCTTGCATCCCGTGTGCTTGACCACGCGCGCGATAAAAAATACAAAGGAGGCATCTCAAGCGGCGATGCGAAGTGCAAAGTGCGCCATCAAAGCGCCACATTGCGCCTCATCGCCCATGCCACGCGCGCGTGTGTGGGAGTGCCGGTTAGGGTGCTCCTCACCCTTCGCGAGTACACTTAGTGTGTGCTTCCATGAAACAGTAAGGATGGAGAGTTCCCACTTAAATACCCATTTAAGTTTCATGTCTCCTCCTAAGTGGGACAAGATGCCACTTTCCCTTTTGTTTCAGCATTCAATGTTTCAAACACCCAACTTTGAGAATTAATATCTCATTCATCTTAGCTCCGTTTTGGACGTGGTTTAGTTCGTTGCGAAGCTCTTCCAACATAGAACACAAACCCACAAATAAATATATAAAACCCGCTCATTTTCTTATATTTATTTCTAGTCCAAAATAGGAAAAAATCATTTTCCTATATTTGTGAAAAATGCTATTTTCACATATTTTTCCAACAGATGCGGATGGTGATGGTTGGCGAAGGTTATGGGTGTGACTAGTTTGTGGCGAAATCAGTGAATGTTGGTGTTTGGTTGCCTTAGGTAACGATGGTGTTTGGTTTCAAAGGCGGCGACAAGTGGAAGGAAGTGTTAGATGATGGTGTTGGCGGTATGGGGTGACGGTGTGCGGCGTCGATAAGGATGATGGTGTGCTCGGCTAGGGGGGTTTACGGCAGAAGAGAAAAACGAGAGAAAGAGAGAGTTCGAGATCGGAGTTGATTCCACGAAAGTTTCGGATCATGATCAGGTACACTCCGTTTGTATTTCCCCGCCTTCATTCAGTTCATTTTGCATTTGTTCGGTTTTGGGTTTGGAGATTGAGGTTTATGGCGATGGTGAAGGGTGATGATGGGTTTTTGTGGTTACAGCAACAAGTGAGTAGTGGTTATGGTGGTGGTGCATGACGGTTGTGGTGGTGATGTTTTAGTCATGGAGGTGACATCGGGTGGAGGTGGTATTCGATGAGATGAAGGTTGACTTGGGGTTTACCCATGTTATGCATGCCTTCTTGCATGATTTACGAGGAAGTCGATTAAGGAGGATGCTAGGACACAGCTTCATCTTCTACGCAGGTGTAAAGGTGTCTTGCATGGAGTTTTATGGAGTAAGTTGTGGTGGTGTAGTTGCATGCAAAAAGAAAAAAAAAAGGGAAAATTACCAAATTAGCCAAGAATAAACTTTGACCACCAAATTAGCCATTTGATGCCTCCTTGGAGCAGGGCATTACGGATTCAAATGTGCGGGATGCCTCTTTCAATGTGGAAGTGACACGTGTCTCAATGATTAGGTAGACTCCTCCAATGCCCCTTAACAGTCTCATCCAATGCCTCAGCAAACTCTTCCAATGCCCCTCAACAGACTCTTCCAATGCCCCTCAACAGACTCTTCCAATGATTAGGTAGACTCCTCCAATCCACCCACTTCATCTTCACCACCGCCCCCACCACCACCACCGCCACCGCCACCGCCACCGCCACCGCCACCACCACCACCGCCGCCGCCACCACCACCGCGGCCACCGCCACCACCACTTCATCTTCAAGATCCTTCATGAGCTCCAACAGGGGATCGATCTGTGTTCACCAAGTCAACAGGGGATAGAAAGAAATGAATCTGAAGGAATGAAGATTAGTAGTATATTTTATGGTGGGGGTGGTGGCGGCGGCGGCGGTGGTGGTGGCGGTGGCGGTGGTGGTGGTGGCGGTGGTGAAGATGAAGTGGGTGGATTGGAGGAGTCTACCTAATCATTGGAAGAGTCTGTTGAGGGGCATTGGAAGAGTCTGTTGAGGGGCATAGGAAGAGTCTACCTGAGGCATTGGAAGAGTCTGTTGAGGGGCATTGGAAGAGTCTGCTGAGGCATTGGATGAGTCTGTTGAGGGGCATTGGAGGAGTCTACCTAATCATTGAGACACGTGTCACTTCCACATTTAAAGAGGCATGAGGGGTCTTGAAAGAGGCATCCCGCACATTTGAATCTGTGATGCCCTGCTTCAAGGAGGCATCAAATGGCTAATTTGGTGGTCAAAGTTTATTCTTGGCTAATTTGGTAAATTTCCCAAAAAAAAGGCTATTTACCAAAATAGCCAAGAAAAAGTTTGACTTACCAAAATAGCCATCTCATGAGTCTTTGGAGAGGGGCATCACGGATTCAAATGCGCGGGATGCCTCTTTCAAGACCCCTCATGCATCTTTAAATATGGAAGTGACACGTGTCTCAATGATTAGGTGGACTCCTCCAATGCCTCAGGCAGACTCCTCCAATGCCTCAGGCAGACTCATCCAATGCCTCAGGCAGACTCCTCCAATACTTTAAGAAAATACTTTAAAATATTTAAAAAAATACTAAAAATAATTTTTTAAAAATTTAAAAAAAAATACTTTTTTAAATTTATATACGTAAAGATACCTTGGCTAATTTTAAGAAAATACATAAAAAAAATTTAAAAAAATACTTTAATAAAATATTTAAATTAATTTTTTCAATTATTTTTTAAAGTTAAAAAAATATTTTAAATTTATATACGTAAAGATATCTTTAAAATACTTAAAAAAATACTATACGTATATAAATTTAAAATACTTTACGTATATAAATTTAAAAAATATTTTTTTAAATTAAAAAAATATATATTTAAAAAAATATTTTTAGTATTTTTTTAAAATATTTTAAAGTATTTTCTTAAAATATTTGGAAGAGTCTGCCTGAGGCATTGGAAGAGTCTTCTGAGGCATTGGATGAAGACATTGGATGAGTCTGCTGAGGCATTGGATGAGTCTGTCTGAGGCATTGGAGGAGTCTACCTAATCATTGAGACACATGTCACTTCCATATTTAAAGACGCATGAGGGGTATTGAAAGAGGCATCCCGCGCATTTGAATCTGTGATGCCCCTCTCCAAAGACTCATGAGGTGGTTATTTTGGTAAGTCAAACTTTTTCTTGGCTATTTTGGTAATTTTCCAAAAAAAAATTATGTATATTGGGTGGCAACGTGAATGTGAATGTCTCCATAGAATAATTAAAAATTCCATATGACTCATGCATGAAATTATTGTGGGTTTCATGGTATTTGTGGTGTCTTGCATGAAACACTTAGATACACGAACATATGTGTGCATGGGTTTTGGTTTGGATCCGGTTCGGGTAATCGGTTCATGGGTGACTCAAATTTGGAATTTCATGAGTACAAGGTTTTACAGTAATGGTTTTAGATGTGTAGACAGGTTCGCTTTTGAGTGGAATTTAACCGGGGTTACCCGGTTACAGGTTTCGGGACGCGATACAAGACGGTTCACTTCCATCTTTGGAAGCTTTGCAACCGGTGAGTTTTTGAGCCCACTCTTTTAAATGCTTTTAAATCTTTCGGGCTAATGTGCATGCTAAACTCGTATGATTATTTTTATGAAGGAAATTGTGAACTTCTTTTTACATATTTATAAAATTCATTTTTACTCGTATTCTTTTTAAGCATGAATTGTGAGTAGGGTTATATGTTTTTATATATATATACCTATTCATGTGAAGGAGATTATTGATCAGAATAAAATGTATACGCATATTTATATATGTTTACATATATATAAGAACAAATTTATATAGATATATTGTTATATATATACTCGAGTTTATGAGGGAATATATATTTATGAGGGGTGTAGGTACGAAGGTACACGTATGATGGTTGAAGTATATATATACACTCATATGTATTTAAGTGTAAGTTCATGATGCCCTTTATTTAATGTCTTAAAGTTTAACGGCTTATAAGCATGCTGGATGTATTTAATTGATGATAAACTTCTACGACATTTGTGTGGTTACTTTAATCAACATTTTAACTATACATGAAGATTATTTGCTTGCCCAAATTTATGGGCATATGTGTGATGTGTTGGGTCATGCCACAGCCAGGTCGAGCAGAGGAAGTCCCCTAGCAGTTTATCTCTCCTTGGGGCAAAAGGAGAAGAAAAATTCCTTTATCCCCTACTTTGTGTTTGGATTTTAAGGTGAGGAGACCTGTGTTGTGTGCTTGACCCATTAAAGATGAATTTGTAGATAAAATAATTACATTTATTTATGATCATGATGTAATTTATTATATTGCATTAATCTGTATGTGAATATGAATGTGTAGGTTTTGCATCTTGCCATGACTGGGTCGAAAAGTCCCCTAACTGTTTAGTTAACTTATGTGGGCAGAAGTAGTCCTCACAGCTTAACAGTCCTTGGGGCAGAGGAAGCCCCCTAACCGTATCTATCTGTCTTAGTGGGAAGACCCCTCACAGTTTAGAGGTCCTTGGGGCGAAAAGGGACATTTTTCCTTACTTTGTGTTTGGCTTTAAAGGTCGAGGAGACCCATTGTTATGTGCTTGACCCATTTGAACGGGTGTTTGAGGTTATCTTAAAGAATGTTTCAAAGAAGTTGATGTTTATTTAAGACGATGTGATGAAAATGTTTTATAACTATTTTATTGTATTGCAATATTAAAAAATAAAAACTTGAATTCACTGAGTCTATCTGACTTTTGTATGCATGTTAGATTGATTTCAGGTTAGATGGATGAACGATGGCCTCTTGGACGTTGCATGAAGCTACCCAACATTTGAAGATGACCTTTCTAGTTGAAGACGATGCTTTAATAAATAAAGCTTAAACATTAAAATTTTGTATTTTTAGTTTGGATGTTTCCCATGATTGGGAATTTGACTTAAATGTTTTCCGCTGCGTATTCTTGAAATTACGAAATTAATAATAATAATTAAAATTTTCAAGTGTTTGGACCGTTTATACAATGATGTCCCAACTGTGAGACACCCGGATTTTGGGGTCTTACAAAAAAGCAAGAGTCTCTACCAAGTGAGTTAATCCCCATTAGCATTAGGTATAGAAGAATTATAAAGAGAGTATAGTTTATAAAAATTTTAATCGATAAATTTTTATAATGCTTTTATTGGGCAATCATTTAATACAATAAAATAATATCTAGTTATAATGACTATATTTAAAAAAAATAATGTATACTTGAATGCTTTTATTGGGTAATCATTTATTAAAATAAAATTATATCTACTTATACAAATTAATATATTGTATTGATTAGCTAGTTGTAAAAATTATATCTTTCATATTTGTAGCTAAAATACTTTTAGAAATTAATAATATAGATGAGGAAAAATATTTTTTTCTAAAACCTAAAATCGAAATAAACACAAAAAAATTGTAAAAAAAATTCCACAAATAAAACTTTTATTTAAAAGTTTTTGTCACAAAAATATTAATGTCCTATTTATTTATTATAAATAGTTTTTAACCAAGTTAATCATAATTCAAGTTTCAGTAAGTTTGAAAAAAGAAGAATTGTTTGCAAAAATGGTTGCTTGAGATATATAAGATATAAGATTCAAATATTTAGGCTTAATTTTATTTACAACATGTGAATACCTTGAGAAGCGTTCCCTTTAATTTTCTTAATCAGGTAGAAGAGACATGCAATATAGCACATAAAGATCCTTATTTATTACAGAGTAAATTATGATTTTGGCTCATGTGCTTATACCACTTTTACCCTTTTAGCCTAAAAAAATTTTAACATCTGAGCCCCCAACATCTTTTTTTCTAACCTTTTTGGCACCTAAAAGTAAATGGATGGAGTTAGTGTTAGGGGCCAAAAGTGTTAGAAAAAAAGACGTTGGGGACTCAGATGTTAAAAGATTTCTTTTAGGGCTAAAAAGATAAAAGTGATATAATCACATGGGCTAAAATCATAATTTACTCTTTATTAGATAGTACATAAACTATATTTTTGTTGTATTATATTATGTCACATCATATATAGTATATTAAATTATATTTTATTGTATTATAATATATCATATTATATCAAATTACAGCATATCATATCATATTATACCATATTACATTTTATTGCATCACATTATGTTACACTATATTGTATTACATCACATTACATCATGATATTTATATCTATATCTATAAGTGTGTATATATATATATAGGAACAGGATCAGTAGAAAATGCCTCAGAGTGTGAAAACGGTAAAAATGCTTCTCAGCCACAAGATCTTAGTGGTTTGTGGCTGAGATTAATGCGGTGACATTTTTGTAAATACTAGAGGCCTTGGAACTACAAGGAGGGGTAAAATATGAAGATCCAAACAAGGGTGCACATGCTAATCACATGTCATTTCCCCGATCATATTTAAACGCCAATAACTTTTTTATACGCGATTATTTTTTTCAAAAAAAAATCACACCATATAATTCAGAGTTTTTTTATCTTTCCAACGAGTATACTATTGATATATTTTTCGAAAAAAAATGAAGTGGGTTTTTATAGCGTTTTAAACTTTTTTACGGCGTTTTCAAATGGGTTTTTATGGGGTTTTTATGGCGTTATTCTGAAGTGGGTGTTTTTATGGCGTTTTTCAACCAATTTTTATGGCGTTTTCTGAATTAACTGTTTTATGGCGTTTTCAACTGAGTTTTTCATGGTGTTTTTCTAAACGGAGTGTTTTATGTGGTTTTCAACTGGGTATTTTCATAGCATTTTTCTGAACCGGGTGTTTTTATAGCGTTTTCAACTGAGTTTTTTTATGGTTTCTTTATGAACCAGATGTTTTATATGTTTTATGACGTTTTCAACTGGATATTTTTCATGGCGTTTTCTAAACTGGGTGTTTTTATGGCATTTTTATTTGAACACCCAGTTCATGTTATTTTTTTTAATTTCAAAAGTATAGCAATAGTATACTCGTTAGAAAGATAATAAAAGCGTATTTTTTTTTAAATAATCACGTGTAGAAAAGTTACGAGAATTTAAAAAGATGGTGGAATATGCATGTGAGTGGCCTGTGCATGGTCTTTGATATGTGAGTGGCATGTGCATGAGTTTTTCGATAATATATATTACCCTTAGTGTAAGTTAGCATCAACGCCACATGTCAACACCAAAATCGTTCTCACCGTTTTCACACTTTTAGGTGTTTTCCCTAAATCTCACCCATATATATATATATATATATATAGGGAGCCGCTAGAATGAGAACCACCACGAGTTATGAGAACCGCGAGAACCAAGTGCCACGGAGGGCCGTTGACCACGAAATTTTTTTTACACCTAGATCCGTATATTTTAAGTCCGGGTGTAAATTTTGGGTTCAAACGGCGCGCCCGAGGGGGTAGTTTTTTACGCCCAAAGTTTGGTAAAAAAAAAAAAAAAAATTAAAAAAATTAAAAAAACCCAAACTTTGGGCGTAAAAAACTACCCCCTCGGGCGCGCCGTTTGAACCCAAAATTTACACCCGGTCTTAAAATATACGGATCTAGGTGTAAAAAAAATTTCGTGGTCAACGGCCCTCCGTGGCACTTGGTTCTCGCGGTTCTCATAACTCGTGGTGGTTCTCATTCTAGCGGCCCCATATATATATATATATATATATATATAGGGTCAGGATTTAGAGAGAATGGTGAAAAGTAAGAGAACGGTGAAAACGATTTTGGTGATGACATGTGGCATTGATGCTAAATTACACTAAGGGGTAATATTGTCAAAAAAACTCACTCACATGAACTGGGTGTTCAAATAAAACGTCATAAAAACACCCAATTCAGAAAAACTGTTGGTGCATATGTTTGTCGACTTCGTCTTGTATCGAGTCTTGTAATTGAAATGTTAGATCAGGGCACGTAGTACGAGGAATATAGGGTTTGTGTGCAGATGGTTCATTTCGCACGAAATAGCAAGAAGCTATTTCGCACGAAATGACATTTAGTCATTTCGTACGAAATGATTCTTGGCTATTTCGTACGAAATACCAAGCGTATATATACCTGTCGTGCGAAGTCATTTGTAACGTTCGTGATTCCGGTACCGAAGTGCTGCTGACGTGTCTACTGATCTGTAAACGTGTTATTTCAATAAAACAAGACAATTAAGAGTGAATCAAGCTGTTACAAAGTCTAATCAATGAATTCCGCCTCTGATTAGACCGAGAACTATTCTGATAGACTCGTTTTGATTGTCTCACGATCCTACAAGTGGTATCAGAGCTCAGGAAGAAGAGTTCTTACCGAAATTCAGCTTGTTTTTCTTCAAAAATCTGACTTCTACACCTTCTTTCTCAAAATTAACAAATTTTTATGGTCAAAATGGATTGAGTTTCACATATAATAAGCGAAACAGTGTTTTAATGAATCCTTGTAAGAATTAGACCTTAATTCAGCTTAAAACTTGGTCAATTTAACAAAAATCAGATCGATCATGGTGACGTCAGCAGCATTCCACGTGAAATAGACTATTTCATGTGAAATTGATATCTTATTTCGTACGAAATAAGTCATTTCGTTTGAATCTGAAATCTCATTTCGTACGAAATCACTTCTGTAGAATCTATTTCGCACGAAATCAACATCTTGAATCTCATTTCGCACGAAATAGGCCATTTGGACTTCATTTCGCACGAAATCAGTTGTTTGAACCTCATTTCGTACGTAATAGACTTCTATTTCGTTTGAAATGGGTATTTCGTGTGAAAGTGTCATTCCGCTTGAAAAGTTGATTTCGCACCAAAAATTGTTTTCGCTTGAAAAGATCATTTCGCTTTAAAGGGTTATTTCGCTTGAAGTGTATTTCGCATCAAACTCATTTCGTGTCTGTGTGCCATTTCGTTTGAACTTACAGTTTGTTTGAATTTTGTTAAGTTTGTGAAACAGGTTACCAAAACATGGAAGAAGAGTTTTACAATGCGTTTGCTACACCAGTTGCTCCTGTTACAGCTGCTGAAACTATTTACAGTGAGAATGAAACGGGAACGTATCAAAAACCGCCGAAGCTTATGTACAATGAAGATTTTAGAGGATGGCAAAATTGATTTGAAAACTGGGTGCAAGCTTATAAGTTTGACGCATGGTGTTCGTTAGAGGTAGATTACGAGAAACCGAAAAATGAATGTGGGCTTGAAAAAGCTTTTAGTGACTATTCAGAGGGTGAAAAATTGAAATACACAAGTGAAAAGATGATGATTAGCATTCTTCAACAAGCGGTAAAAGAAGACATCTTTGTTTTGCTTCAACATGAAGACACTGCTAGATCAATTTGGTTGGCGTTAATTCAAAAATTTAAGGGAAGTGCTGATATGATAAAGAACAAAAAAGCTTTACTAAAGAAATCATTTGATATGTTTGTTGCATTTGAAGGAGAAACAACAAAAGCGACTATTGATAGATATTGTCATCTTGTTTTAGAAATGGGAAGATTGGAAATAAAGAAAGACGACGATGAATGGGTTAATAAACTAGCCGATGCGCTACCACAACAAAAATGGGGAACATATTTGCTGATCTTAAAACACATGAGAAAATCTGAAAATATGAACTTGGCGAAGTTTATTCAGAAAATTGAAGAACATGAATTGGATATTCAGAAAACGGCTATCATGAATAATCCAAATGCTCAACAAGATGTCAGTTTATACTACAGAGGAAACAAATTTGAGACTACTCCGAGTCCAAAGATTAAGACTGCTTTCAGTGCTGATAGTTCTTCTGGAACAAATGGTAGCACAGTAACTCAGAGTGGTGGATATTCATCTTCGTATTCAAATTTTGATCCGAATTTCACAACACCAAGTCCTCAACGACAGAATTCAACAAATCTACAATGCAATGTCACATTGATTATTCAAAATGGTCAAAAACTCTCTCTAGAAATAGCTAAACAACACATGGCATCACTTGTTGCTATGTTAGAGTCATATGAAAGTTTAGTTGCTGGACAAATTGGAAATCCAATGCTCACCAAAGAAGATTATGACCAGATTGATGCTGAGGAACTTGAGTTGATGGATGTCAAGTGGTGTTTGGCCAGTGCTGTTAGAAGGGCCGAAAAATTTCAACAAATCACCGGTAGAGATGAGTTTCGTGGAATGGCTAATTCTCCGTTAGGGTTTGACAAATCAAAGGTTACTTGTTTTTGTTGCAAAGAAAGGGGACATTTTAAACGAGAATGCAAAAATAAAGAAGCAACCGGAAGACAAGAAAAGAATGATTATTATCAAAAATCAATTTTTCATCAAATTGATCAACAACCATCATCATCCCGTGCCATTGATGTTGAAAAGAAAAAAGCTTATCTTGTTAATCAAGATGATGAAAAGGTTGCAGAGGGTTTTAGCTGGGACAAATACATTCCACCCGGTTCAGGTCTTGTTGCTAGAATTCTGGAAGAAGAAGAAGTTAAATCTAGTCCGAAAAGAATACCGAATTTTCCAAATTTAGGAAGTGATGCAGATACCGATGATGAAGAAGAATATATTAATAAAGCTAGAAAAGGTTTGGATCCTAATAGTTTTAATTTGTTCTTTGCAGATAAGGTTGAGATGCTGAATGAGAAGAAGGCTGCCAGATTGAAGAGAGAGTTGGAAGCAAAAAGGATTGCTGAAGAAAAGAAAAACCTAGAAGCTGAGAAAGCGGAATTTGAAGTAAGTTCAACAGAGAAGGTTGAAGATGAAGAATGTGAAATAAAAGTAGAATTTGATGAAGAACCAATGATTGAGAAGGTGGTAGAGAAAATCGTCGAAGTTGAGAAAATAGTCGAAGTTGAGAAAATTGTTGAAGTTGAAAAACTCGTCGAAGTTGAAAAATTGTCGAAGTTGAAAAGATCATTGAGGTAACAAAACCTTGTCTGAAATGTTTGGAGTCTTGCAAAAATTGTGAAGAAAAGGACAAGAAGATTCGTGAACTTGAAGAGTTGAAAGAAAATCTGTTGTTTGATGTGAAGTACGTGAAGGAATCATATGATGTGTTGAACAGAACAGTTGATGGTCTAAAAAAGACAAATTTAGAAGTTGATGCTGCTATGACAATGATGAGCTCAACATTAATGACAAAGCAGAAGGTCATCAATGAGTATATAGAAGACTGTGCAAAGCTGAAGCAGGATTTGGAACTTGAAAAGATTGAAAGTGAAAGAATCAAACGATTGCTATTAAGTTATACAACTTGTGATTATTTGATTGATCGAGTTTATCCTACTGTTGCAGGTCTTGAAGCTTTCCAAGATAAAAAGACGGAAGAGGATACTGGTAAGAAACAAAGTGTCAAGTATAACAAGTGTCCGCCCCCGATCTACGAAAGTTATTCTCCCAGAAAACCAAATGAGGAGCGTTTAAAAAAGGCACTCAACATAAAGTTAACATCTGAAACCATTGATGAGTTACCAGGCAACATTGATGTCACATTCACAGCGTCTGACACTGATCATGAGTCTGAATTGTTAAAGAAAGTGGTCGATCAGGTGTTGGATATGGATGAAGAGTCAAAGTCGGAGTCTAAATCTGAAAGTTCGAGTTCGTCAGAAAAGAGTCCGAGTTCACCAGTCAAACGGGTTTACAATAAAGAATTCTTGTTATCAAAAAATAATTTGAATGATGAACCAATCAAAGTGGCATATACTTTGAATGATTCGGACAAATTATATTCTGATGAAGAATTTCCAATAAGAAGTGTCAAATCTGAAATGATCAAACAGGTTTTCAAATTAACAGAAATTAATATTTCTGAAATAAAAGATTTAAATCTTCATGAAAAACCTAAAAAGTACACTTCAAGAGTTCAACAGAGATTGAACAAGAAAAAGGGTTACAGTTCTGGTTCAGGATATCGAAAGAAACCAAACCATAACAGTAATTTCAAAAAGAAAGGTTTAGGTTTTAGTTCTTCAGAAAATTATAAAAATGAGAAAAATTATAAACCAAAAACAAAATTTGTTGCAGGAGGAAGTTCTGAAGAAGAGCAGAAGAAACCATTCTGGAGACAGTCAAACCGAGAGTTTCTTACTGAAAGGAAAAATAATCTGGTGAAAGAATCTGAGAAGAGAGTTGAAAGAATAATCTGTTTTAAATGCCAAGAAGTTGGACACATCGCTTGGAACTGCCCAATGTCCATCAACACAAAACAGGAAGTTACTTCTAACTCAAAGTTGAAAAAGAAATGTTTTGATGAAAAGAAACAACCAACAGAAAGTTTTAAAAAGTTCAAAGATTCGACTTTCGAAACTGGTGAAAGTTCGAAATGGTTTTACAAAAGAAAAGTTGATTTGAAGAAACAAAGATGGGTTGTAAAATCTGAGAGTAGTTCTGACAATGAATCTGATTCCATAAAATCAGAGGAGTCATATGTTGAGAAAAAGAATGAGAATTCAGTTCCACAGTTGAACGATGAAAACTTTCTGCCATTGTCGAAAGAAAAATTGAAGTTAAAAATTGGAAAGATTGAGATTTCAGATCAATTCTTCCCAGGTAAAGGAGAATTTGATGCTGAAAAGGCTTTCAATGGGAAAGTCAAACATATATTTGGGAAGATGGTAGATGGGAAAGTGAAAAGTGCAAAAGATTTTTATCAATCGAAAGGAGGTTGGGATAGAGTTGATTCAAAATCACCCAAGGCTGGTCAGGCTTGGGTGACAGCATTTTCAAATTGAAATCCTGACTTGTCGGAGCTCCCAAGTGGGTAATCGTGGAGCATGAATCGGCATCATTCTTGAAAAATTGTTTTTGTGAAACATTTAAAAATTGTTAAAATTCTACAAGTGTGACTTGCTGGAACTCTCAGGTTGGTAAGTGTGGAGTAGGAATCGGCATTTTTCCTATAAGTGGTATTTCAATCTATGAGTCAAGAGGTTATGATTGATTTGTGATCTTACAAGTGGTTAATCAAGGACATTAATTTGAACTTGATTTAACTTTCATTCAAATGGATGAAAAACAAAGTGATGAATGAATCCCCGATCTTACAAGTGGTAAAATCAACAAAACTTATTTTCCGGAAAAACCATTTTTGATTAAAACAAACTTAAGTGTTTTGAAATCATAATGGGAAAATAGTTTGTTGTCAGGGGGAGTTCTGATTGTTTATGCCAAGTGGATGGCGAATTGAAGCTTGAAAATCAGTTGTCACTTTACCTTGTACAGTTTGTTTTCAAATTTTCCTGAAAAATCAAAATTGAAACATATTTTGATTTTAGGGGGAGTAAAAATTTTTAGAAATTTCAAAAATTTGAAAAATCCAAAAACATGATAAAATTTCAAAAGTCAAAAACATTGAAAAATTCAAAAATGAGTTTTGTTGAAAAAAGAGGAAATGATAGTGCATCAGTTGACTGTCACAGCACGCTAAAGATTTGGAAAGTCAAATGTGATAAACGGTCTCACTGATGATATGCCAGTAGGTTTTTACACGCTTAGTAGATTGTGTTCGAGATATAAACCTAAATATCAAACTTACTTATTTCGTGGGGAATGTCTCTCGGATATATGGGTAACCCCCGAAATCTTGTTTGAAAGACCCCTCTTTCTGAGATACTAGGTCTCTATGCTTAGTGATATCTGGGGTATTATCCCGGGACTTCTGATTTTGCGGAAGCAATGGCCTAGTCCACGTATAATACTTTTTGCTTTTTTGAAATAATAGCACCCCCCCTCAGCATAAAAAATGATGAAACATTGCAAAATGCTAATCATGTGCTGTTGAAGAAAAGATTCTCTAAAGGGAACACACCTAAAGTCGAAGTCATCATCTCTCTGATTTTGCGGAAGCAATAGCCTGAGCTCTCATGGCCCTCGCATTTAACCCTTTACAGATATCATCTAGGTATACTCACCTGTAAGACTGAATATTGGGATCTGGATACGGGAGTATATTCTGAGGTGGGACACGCGAATAAGTTTAAGTATCTAAAACATTAATCTCGTATCTCGAAACAGTTGAACTTTGTGTGAAAATTTAAGTGGATCAGTATACTGACAATCTAAGTGAATCGTTTAGAACTTAAAATGTTTAAAGCTTAACGGTGTTGGTGATTTGTCTCAAAAACTGATATGATCCTCTTACACAAACTCGCAAAAATATTTTCTGTAAATATTTCTTTACTGCATTTCATTTATATCAAAAATCCAAAAAGAGTTTCAGAGTGTTTTAGCATAAATTTTGAAAAATACAAAAAGATTTTAGACAACTGATGTTGAAAAGCTGATTTTCAAAATTCCGAGTGCTAAACATGATGAACAACAGGGTTGGGAGAGTCTGTTGAAATGAAAAATGTTTTTGAAATGATTAAATGGTTCATTCAGTTGAAACCAAATTTGAATGTTTCATATACAAGTGGTAAGCAGAAAATATAAATTTGTCAAATTTTAAACTTGTGAAATTTACTTTGAGGTAGAGAATGTGCATGTTATGGCTATGTGAGAACCAGGTTTTTGATCTTGAACATATGAAGACTGAAAAGCATGAGCAGAGTATGAGCCAGACTGCGATCCCAGCACAACTTAAGGGGGAGTCTGTTAGTAAAATGAAGTTTGCAGATGCAAAAGCCAGTCTCTAATCCTGAAAGTTTGTTAAAGATAGAAGTTGATAAAAGAAGATAAAGCCAGGATTACAATTCTGAGAATGATAGAGAAAGAGGAAATTAATGATTGTTAAATCAACATTAGTTGATCAAGAGAAGAGATAAATATTGAGGATGCTTACATTGTCAGATAATTTTGAAAAAGCCCAAAGACTGATCAAGGTTGAAGACTGTGAAGACTCGACACCGAAGACTTCGTCAACATCTAAGGGGGAGTCTGTTGGTGCATATGTCTGTCGACTTCGTCTTGTATCGAGTCTTGTAATTGAAATGTTAGATCAGGGCACGTAGTACGAGGAATATAGGGTTTGTGTGCAAATGGTTCATTTCGCACGAAATTGCAAGAAGCTATTTCGCACGAAATGACATTTAGTCATTTTGTACGAAATGATTCTTGGCTATTTCGTACGAAATACCAAGCCTATATACCTGTCGTGCGAAGTCATTTGTAACGTTCGTGATTCCGGTACCGAAGTGCTGCCGACGTGTCTACTGATCTGTAAACGTGTTATTTCAATAAAACAAGACAATTAAGAGTGAATCAAGCTGTTACAAAGTCTAATCAATGAATTCCGCCTCTGATTAGACCGAGAACTCTTCTGATAGACTCGTTTTGATCGTCTCACGATCCTACAAAAACGCCATGAAAATACCGAGTTAAAAACGCCATAAAACACCTAGTTCAGAAAAACGCCATGAAAAAACTCAGTTGAAAACGCCATAAAACACTCAGTTCAGAAAAACGCCATGAAAATACCTAGTTAAAACGTCATAAAACACCTAGTTCAGAAAAACGGCATTAAAATACATAGTCTAAAACGCCATAAAACACCATAAAACACCCAGTTCAGATAAACTCCATAAAACCCAGTTAATTTTTTTCGGAAAGTATATAATAGTATACTCGTTGAAAAGATAAAAAAACACTAAGTTTTATGGTGTAATTTTTTTAGAAAAATAATCACGTATAAAAAAGTTATTATCGTTCAAATATGATGGGGGAAAATGGCATGTGATTAGCATGTGTACCTTTGTTTGGATCTTCCTATTTTACCCCTCCTGGTAGTTCCAAGGCCCCTATTATTTACAAAAATGCCACCACATCAATCTCAGCCACAAACCACTACGATCTTGTGGTTGAGAATCGTTCTCACCATTCTCACACCTTAAGGCGTTCTCTCCTGATCTTGTTCCTATATATATAGTTTAAAATTTACGAGACCCGTAAACACAAACTTGTGGTGCTCAAAACTACACACGACACTTTTTTTTTTTTGAATTTTTTTACAAATGTGTTTATAATACAAGCATCTACGTTTATGAAAAAAAAATTTGGTCCAACTCGCCCGGATCAAAAAGTTCTCATGGTTCTTACAACTCGAGGTGGTTTTCATTTTAGCGGACCCCTATATATATATATGTGTGTGTGTGTGTGTGTGTGTGTGTGAAAAACTTCTCTAAAGTGAATTGTGTGAACTGATCTGAGCCCTTGATTTTTATGATCTTGAGATTTAAATGAGTGGCATGATGGTAATTATGTGGTTAATTTTTCCATTTAATTAAATACAAAAAGGGTATATGTGTAATTTCCATCTTAAATTGATTGCATAAATCCCTTTTCTTTCTCACAAATCAAGTAATCAACATATTCAACCCTAGATCTGGAAAAAAAACGTATAGGGTCCGCCGCCGGACTCCGGCGACAAATCCGACCGGTTCAGGCCGTTTTTCCGGCAAGCCACTCCACATAACCCCCCAACCCTCCTTCTTCCTATACTGCACACACACACAACTCAGAACCACGATGAGAGAGAGATCGAGTTGCAGGAGAACGGGAGAGAGAAAGAGAACAGCAGGAGAGATGAGAGGGAGAAAGAAAGGGCTGCACGGCGACGGCGACGACTGATGGCGAAGCCGTCAGTTAGGTGAGAATCAACATCAACGGCATATAATGAAAGCATCAAGTAGGTGTTAATGTTTGTATTACCCCTTCACGATGAACTTGAGTATTAAAATCTTGAAATTTGCAATCAACTAATGATAAAAAAAATATTTACCTTAGGGTATCAAGGTTTAAGTTAGAATTGTGTACATTGAAGGGCGCAGTCAACCTTTGAGAGACCAATATTTCTTTGCATACCGGATACGAATAACTAATAATTCAAACCGACCTGTACAACTTCTCAAGAGACACCGGATAATCACCAATGCTAATGAGAAATCTGAGGATGTTTGGTATGGTCTCTTATTCTCTTTCCATTAACCAACTTCTTACATTGCTGAGGTGTTTTTGACAACTTCGTTTTAATAGGGTAATTGGATTTATCGGTGAACAACCAGCTATACTTCCTAATAACAATTTCGAATATTCATCAGCATGCCCATTAATCACTCCTAGTGGAAGAATGGTGAGTATATATTCTACTTTTCTGCATCTGTGTAGTCATTATTTTGTTTTTCTCATTTAAGCATCTCATGTTTTTTTTAATTTAATTACTACATATAGAAAGGTGACTATGAAATGAAGCATATTGATAAGGTAGGGTCAAAGACATTTAAAGTGGAAGGTGACTATGAAATTATTATTGTTATTGTTTGATTGAGGTTCTGAAGATTGTTATGAGTTTGATTATTGAAAAAAAAAAGTTTGCAATTTTTCATTATTTGATGTTGAAAATTATTATTATTTGATTGAGGTTCTGAAGATTGTTATTATTGTTAAGTTGTTTAGGGTTTTTTGGAGTTCAATTTTTTTATTTTGCTCTTTTTTAAATGCAATGTACACATGTGTATTCTGATTTTGTTCTGTTTTTAATGCGATGTACACATGTGTATAGCGTATGTTTTTTTGTGATATCTCATATTTTTTTGTGTATTGAATGTGTAAAGTTGTTGATGTGCACTTGTGAATTATGCAAATTATTAGTTGCTGAGTTTTTTTTTGTTCAATTTTTTGATTTTGCTCTGTTTTTAACGCAATGTACACATGTGTATTCTGATTTTGCTCTGTTTTTAATGCGATGTACACATGTGTATTTCTGATTTTGCTCTGATTTTAATGCGATGTACACATGTGTATAGCGTCTGTTTTTGTAATATGTCATATTTTTTTGTGTATTGAATGTGTAAAGTTGTTAATGTACCCTTGTGAATTATGCAAAGTAGTAGTTGCTGTTTTTTTTTTTTTTTTTTTTTTTTTTTTTTTTTGCTATTATAGGAGATGTCATTAACGAGATAAGTGGAGATGGAAGGTCGATAAGGATGATTCACGTATGTTTGTTTGCTTGGTCGACAAGGATGATTCAGCATACAACGTGGCGAATAGTTGTAAAAGACTATGTTTTTTGTTCTTCTGATTATGTTGCGTTTATCGTTTTTACGAAACTGAAACTTGTAATTGTATGTTTTTTTGCTTGGTTTGGCAAACATTATGGAAATTGTAATTTTTTAAATATAAAATAGTTTTACAGGTTTTGTTTCTATATATGTCTTATGTAGCTAATTACACATATGTACGATGTTGAGTACACATGCCTACTGTTCTATTCATATCCAAGTACACATGTGTATACCGTTGAAATATGAAGGTTACGTGGATCTTAAAAATCACAATTTGAATTCTGGTGATGAAATCTGAGAAATCTAGTTTTTTATATAATTACAATCATATCCTTAACAACTAAAAAGGAAATCAAGAGTCCAGATCAATTCACACAGTTCACTCTTGGGAGGTTGTTCACTCTAGAACCATACCCTATATATATATATATATGTGTGTGTGTGTGAAATTTAATATATTTGTGTAGAATTTAAAATAACTTCATTTCTATATTATTAATTTACATTAGGTTTTAGCATTAAAGTATTATACTATATGTTAATATTGTGTTTCATGCATTGCTTTGTTACAAGCAGTGTTGTTTTATTTGTAAACTATTATTATTTATGATAATATAATTAATTTAGATAAAATCTTGTTAATAGTATATTATAATAATATATATTTATTTTAATACTTTTATTATTTTAATATTATAATAATAATTTTTTTTTTTACTTTTTAACTTTAATTTAAAGATTTTTTTAGTATCTCGGGTTAGGATAAGCTTGGTGTCAACCGGTACTAGTATCAAAAATACCGATACGGTCCTGTTTGAAATTGGTTCAAATAGTAATTTTAATATTATAATAATATATATAGTTTTTTTAATATTTTTATTATTTTAATATTATAATAATAATTCTTTTCTTTACTTTTTAACTTTGATTTAATGATTTTTTTAGTATCACAGATTGGGATAAGTCTAGTGTTAACCGGTATCAAAAATACCGGTACGATCATGTTCGTTATCGTTACATGAAGGTAAAAATCGACACCAGCCTGTATAGAAAACGCCAACAGTCGGAACCGAGTTGATTTTGAAAATCTTTTAGTTCGGGAAACACGGTGTTGCTACCCCGTACTATTTGCTCATCCCTGATCATGGGTACTATACGGACAATGGTATTGTACAACTTTTTTTTGTTGATTTTCTTCAACTTTTAAAGATTTCTTTTTTTTTTAGTTTCAGGGGTAGGGATGAGCTCGGTGCCAACAGATACCGAATCAGTACTGGTACCGAAAATACCGGTTACAGTACTGGTATATAAAGGTATAACTCAGTAGCGAACCGGTACCAAAAACGCCAAAGTCGGTACCTAATTGGTACTTATGATCTTTTGGTTCAGGAAATTCGGTACCGGTACCCAGTACTTTTTGCTCATCTCTGACCACGGGTTTCATACGAACAATATCATTACCATAAAAAAATTTTGGTTGATTTTCTTTCAATTATATTTTAGTATTTTTTTTTCTACGTTTTTTTTGTTCTTCTTAGCAGTCTCGTGCGCGTTCGCACGGAAGTATAGACTAGTATTAAGTTCCATGAATATGTGAACTATACTTTTTATTCAACGTTAATGCAGAATAAAATAAACAACGTTAATGTTCTCATAAAATGCATATTAAATAATTTACAATAATACTATTTTGGGCTTTCTTTAAATGGTCATAATTTAACTTTTTAATATTATTAAATTCCACATATAGAAGTAGGATTATCATGTAAGGGGCTGTTTGTTTACCTTTTAATGAGTCTCTTAATGGTTCAGACCTCTTAATGGTTCAGCACTTAATGGTTCAGACTGTTTGTTTCACGAGCAGATGTCTGAATGGTTCAGACATTTGCCTCTGAATGGTTAAGATTTATACAGAGTCTGAATGGTTAAGACCTCTAATCTGAAGTGGTCAGACATTTGGCTTTGAACGGTTAAGCATTATACAGGCTCTTAATGGTTCAAACCTCTTACTGGTTCAGCACTTAATGATTCAGACCTCTTACTTTACTGATTCAACACTTAAGCATTCAGATGTTGCCAAACAACCCCTAAATTACATATGGTTAGAAGAGACTTATTAACTAGTAATTAATGAACTTTTTTATTAAGTTATAATAAATTTTAATTTACTATATTGTTTTATAGTGGTAGGAGAAAAAAAAAGTTAATTTTGTCTATGATAAGAAATGATCTTAAACTTTTATTTTCAAATCAATGGCTAAGATAAAAATATAAAAAAAAAAGAGGTGTAAGGGTATTTTTGAAATAGCCTATTTGTTGTCTTTATTTCTCTGAATACTAGGCACCTGCATATTTCACCATCATTTTAAATTTTTTATACAATTATTAAAAAGGGACCATAAATTGATATTTTTTGTATCTTTAATTTGAGTACCCTATTGCGATATAAATTATGACAACTAAAAAAACCGCAGAAATGTGTTGTAATTCTATGTTGTATATAGCATTTTTGTGCGAGATTTTTGGTAATATATTTTTGTGCTAGATTGTTATGCAAAATTTTTCCTACTAGATTTTTTTGTTGTATTTTTTGAGAAAACATAACAGTGAAAGTCTGTGTTTTAGGAACAAAATGCCTTTCGATCCTCCTTATAAAGTATGTCACATATGTTATCTCCACAATACTTCTTAAGCTAGTTAGACAAAACTTACTTTTTAATGAATTCTTACCTAGTTCTATAGTATATTACATCATATTACATCACATTGTATTACACCGTATTACATCGTATTACATTTAATTATATCACACTACGTTTTAAATTTGTATAAATTATTTCATATCATATTAGACATTGTATGGATTGCCATATATTACATGGTATTACGTTAATTATATCACATTACGTTTTAAATATTTTTTTAGTTATTTCATATCATATTAGACATCGTATGGATTGCCCTAAGAATAAATACTAATTAAATACTTAAACTAATTAATTAACATTTTCTTTAAAGCGCAGTACTATTAACTATTAAGTGAAACCACTCCGAAATCTAGAAATGGAAGTACATAGCAGCACAGAAGCAAAGAACAATGTTTTGAGGAGGTTTTCTATATTATTAATCCAAATGCTGGTTTTTCTTTAAGCAAAACCACCTTATTTACATATACTATTAATCCAAATGAAAGAGATCATGAGCAAGACCATGTATATGTGTAAGTCATGGTTTGAATTATGTTAGATTAGAATAAGGGTTGGTAACAATTACAGCTATGACAAACATGCCTAATCATTAAGATCCATTAAGTAGCAATCAATGACCATTATTGAACGCTGCGAGAACAACAAGTTTATCCTGTAACATGTAATCTAGCAGTTCATTTTGGCTTGTACTCACGTTTAGCTTTTAAATGTTATTAATAAAACTTCAGTTTGCTCATCAAATAGATCGATTTATGTGTATTCAAACATTTCGGGGATGACAAATTAGATGTGCTCAAACAGATTAGAACAAGCAGGAAATAAAAATGAAACTGATCAACATAAAACTTTCAAAGACGATTCTCTAATTTGGGGGTTACAAAGCCTACTCATGGTCGAATACAACGGTACCTCTACAAATGGAAGTCCAGATATATGAAGATCGGTCGGAAGTAGGCACCATTCCCATCACCGCTAATACCACTCATGATATTTATGGTAAGATGATGCTCTAATTTGGTGGTTATGAAGCCTAGACATTGTGGAATACCATCGGTAACGTCGCTGTGGTGTCATCTTATTCGCGATGAGTCAGAATTGGTGACGGTTAAGGCGCCGAAGTCGCCAACATGGTCGCCGGTGACGGGGTGTGGTGATGAGGGTTGTTCGGACTGATCATCGTGCCAAGTTGTTTTTGGTGAGACAGAATCGGTGACGGTTACGGCGCCAAAGTCGCCGGCGGGGTCGGTGGTGACAGTGGGTGGTGGTGACGGTTGTTCGGATCGGTGGTCGTCTAACTTGATGGTGCAAGTGACTTATGTTAGATATTTGGGAAAGAGGGCCAGGCGGATGCATCTAAGAAAACTGTGTGGAATAGCTTTGATAATAGGGTCGTGGATGCGGTTAGTCCGATTATGGGTGCAGTTTGGCCTGCGCTCGGTAAGTCGACTAAACTGATGCTTAAGTCTTCATTGTCGCAGTCATTAAAAGCGTTTTTCTGATGGTTCATTACCCCCTGCATTATAGGTAGCAGTTTTACATAGTTGTATATGTATAAGTTTAAGATACTTATGAATTACATTGCTCATATCTTTGTTAATTGATAACTTAAAAGTGAATTGGCCAATCGGTTTAGGGGTTTACACCTTTATTTAGATATAATGGTTGTATACATGTTTCGTGTGTGCCTACCTTTGTTACATTGTAGGTTATAGGGAGTACCTCTCTCACATAAACATGCAAATACAAATAGTTTGAATTTTACTTCAACTACAAACCATGCTTGCAAATAACATTTGCTAACCTCTTTATCACATAAATAGGAAAATTCAAATACTTTGAATTCTACTTCTACTACAAACCATGTTGTAACTAACATTAGCTATCTAATAGAAATGAAATACCCTGCTGCACTACGGCGGGTAAACCGCTTGTTCTTATTATAAAGAATCACATGGTTCTGCAATTAGAAAGTGCCATCTCATATTATACCAAGAGAAAACAAATTAGGTTGTTATAAAGTCAAAAAGCAAACTCTCTACTAGATTGAAAAATCAAACAGCTTATCTAAAATTACCAAAATCTCTTAAAAACTTATCAACACCACAAGAAAATAGATAAAAGATTATAACATAAAACAAGCACAAAGGTATATAGAAGCCTCCAAGATTGCAACACAACTAAACAAGTTATACATATGTTCACACGTATCCAATATAAACACGTTTCACTATAGAACATGTATAACATTCTAATAATGACATTTAAGGACCAAAACAAATTTGGAATGACATTAACATCATATATATATAAAACCTAAATTACCATTATTACTATTGGTAGTACACATTTACATTTCAAGCATTGACTATTCAATAAACAAACCCAATTATAAAAACAAAACCGAATTTTATTTAAACAAGTGAGAAAAACAAACCTTGGTTATTATTAAAATACTTTGATTAACTTAACTAAGGCACTAATAGTTTTATCATTAGATTACTGTACTACGCTATGATGTATTGAGTTATGTCGTGTTGTGACGTGATTGTTGTGGAATGTTGTGTTGTGATGTATTGTGCTGTAATATCCCATGTTGTGACAAGATTGTTGTGGTATGTTGTGTTGTATTGTGTTGTGCTCTGCTCTGATGTATTGTGCTATAATTTGGTATGTTGTGTCGTGTCGTGTTGTTTGTGTTGTGTCGTGATGTGTTATGTTGTGATGCGATGTGAATTGTGGTGTTGTGATGTTTTGTGTTGAGATGTGTGTGTTATGATAGGCTTGGCTATGTTACGATATACTAAATTCTAGGTTAGAAACCTGTAATATATATTTACGAGTTAACTATTTTGAGTGAAATACGAAAAAGTGGTAAAACATTTCATTGTGCTCACAAAATTATAAATTATGACATGTGGCTCTGTGAGTTACTTATTTATTAGGTATAGAAGATTTATAACCAAAATATAGTTTATCAAAATTTTAATCATCAATAATTTTTACAATACTTTTTAATGGGTAATCAATTATTTAAATGAAATTATATCCCGTTAATGACTAATTTTTAAAATTTATGTGAACTTAGTTTGTATTGTATTGTTTAATACCAGTTAAACTTCTATATAGATCAGTTTGTTATAAAAATTTATTTTTCTTGTTTTTAACTAATTTAAACTTTCATAAGCTAATAATATAACAAACAAGGAAGAATAAAATTTCATGAAACTTTATATGGAAATAAACGCAATGAATCTATAAAAACAATTTACACAAATAAAATATTTATTTCAAAAAAAATTTCACGAAAATATTTGAAACTAAAAAAGCAACGTAATGTCAAATTAATTTATTATAAATACTTTTTTTATCGAAAATAACCATAATTATCTATGGAGTTTAGTAAGTTAGAAAAAAGGAACAATTGTTTGCAAAAGTGGTTAGTATATAAGAAATAAGATCCAAACTTTTAGGTTTAATTTTCTTTTTATAAAATGTAAATTCTCTGAATAGCTTTCCTTATGATTTCTCAATGAGATGGAAGGGACATTTGGCATGCCATGTAAAGATTATTATTTATTAATCAGTATAGATATAGATACTAAATCATTATTTATTTAGTAGTATAGGTAGAGGATCATGTACATTAATCCAGAAGTGTGAGAAGTGTATTATAACACTATATATAACACTATATAACACCATATAAACACCGTATAACACTATGTAACACCATATAAAATTATATAACACTATGTAACACTATATAACATTATATAACAAATATAACACTATATTTTATCTGATAGCATGTCTATGATAGATGTATAGTGTTATATATTGTTATATAGTGTTACAGAGTGTTACAGAGTGTTACATAGTGTTATATGTTGTTATATGGTGTTACATAGTGTTATACGGTGTTTATATGGTGTTATATATAGTGTTATAATACACTTCTCACACTTCTGAATTAATGTACACTATCTCTACCCAGTAGTATGAATAATTATATTATATCACATCTTATATAATATATTAAATTATATTTTATTATACCATTTTACATCATATTATGTCATATTACATCACATTACGTATGTTATGATATGTTATATCTATATATATCTATATATAGGGTCAGCATTTAGGGAAAACGGTGAAAAGTGTGAGAACAGTGAAAACGTTTATGGATCGTCAGATCAAAACAATCTATGGACAAGATTGGCGCCGTGGCGTTTTCTTAAATAACATCAATTTTGTTACTTGGAACGTTCTTCATTAAGGGTAAAAAGGGTAAACATCGTTTCTCCCATAAAACGCCATTAAATATAAAACGTCAACTAAATACAAAACGCCATCTAATAAAAAAAAATATTTCCTGCGTGGATTTTTCTGTGTTTTAGTTGGGGTATTTTATAATCTTAGCCTACAAAAACGCCATTAAATATAAAACGTCATTAAAGATGGGACGTGTTACATACTTAACAGATAAAGCTGAGCATAACAGGAAATACAAACAGTAACTGAAACGACGGATATTTTATTAATTGCACTTATTAATAATATCTCGCGTAAACTACGCGCCAAAGACATCGTATAAATAGAAACGTCTCAGCACCTTCCATTGATCAAACTAAAAAACAAACGCCATGGTTCCTAAATACCACTCACTGTAAAACGCTAAAAGGTTAAAAAAATAAAAGATGGCAAACATCGTTTCTTGGATATTCAGTATTGTTCTGCGTGAAGTTTCACTGAATGGATTGTTAGCTGAGGGGGGTAACTCAATAAGATTTTGCTGCTTGAGATGGACAAATCTTCAAGAAAAAGAGACTGATGACATTCATATGTCATTTTGTATGCTTTGTTCTTCATGAATATTTGAATGGCATGAAGAGACCGATGACACTGAAGAGTGGGATGAAGATAAAGGTGAAGATAAAGATGAAGAGCAAGCAAAAAACCCACTCACACGTCATCGATCTATGTCTCCAACATCCACAAAAAGCCACTTCAACAACAAACAACAATAAATCACACCAAAGCCAAAACGCCATATATTTGTGACAGTTCTTGTAGTTTCAAAGAAGAAAGAGACTGATGACAGCGAAGATTTGTAAGAGAAATTCGATTAGGATTTTTTTTTAATTTTTTTGCGGTTTGTTATCTAATTTTCCACTAAAAAATACATTATTTCTCTAAAAAAATGCTTGTAAAACGCCACGATGCCACAAACGCCAAGATGCCACAAACGCCAAACTCTACAACTATAATAAAATTTGTGGCATCTTGGGGTTTTTGATGCGTGTGTAGCGTTATATATTTTTATGTATATTTTAAGCCCTTTTTAACGCTTTAGTTAAGTTTTAAATTTATAAACCACGATATTTTACTAACACTAAACACACATATGGGCAAGTGCACCCATCGTGAGCGTAGTATAGCGTTGGTAAGATACCGAGGTCGTCCAAAGACACAAGAGCTTTTAGTACCGGTTTATCCTCAACGTCAAATCAAATCAAAAGTTTAAAAAAAGGTTTAAACATGAAAAATAAAAACTAAAAATGATGAAAATAAAAATAAAATAAAAACAGATAGACAAGATGAATCACTTGGATCCGACTTGCCTTTAGTGTAACCTTTGATGTTTTCCGCACTTTTACACTTTTTAAAAGATTATCTTAGTTACAGTAGTAGGCCCCTCTTTTGAAGGTAACGTTACCCTCAACCCAGTAGTTTGAGTCAGGAAGGATACAATCCTAAAGGGTTGGATTATTGGAAGATAATTAATTAAGTTATTAATGCATAATGTGGTAGGCCCCTTTTTTGAAGGTGACATTACCCTCAGCTAAGTGGTTTGAGTCAGCAGGGATACAATCCCGAGTAGCCGGGTTAATGTATTAATAGTAGTTTACATATGAGGGGATCAAGCCATTCGCACCCCCGCCATCCAATACCAGTGGGTATTGAGGGAGGTCCTAGTAAGCTTGACCCAGGTCCTTGCAGGATCTATACACTAAACAAGGCAAGAACCTTACCAAACCATTCCCTTAACCCCCCGACCAGGTTGCCAACATATCTCTATATAGACCGTAGAGATATGAATGGTGTAAATCTTTTATTTTATATAGACAGTAAAATAACGCCAAGACACCACGGACAAATGATAAGGAAGTTTCACCTTCAACATAAGAAACTAGTTATTGAAGTCATTAATACAAAACCAAATAAAAAGTGCGAAAAGATTAAAAAACAAAAGTATTACACTAAATGCTTGTCTTCACCA
Source organism: Helianthus tuberosus (assembly GCA_030545235.1). Classification (NCBI taxonomy): domain Eukaryota; kingdom Viridiplantae; phylum Streptophyta; class Magnoliopsida; order Asterales; family Asteraceae; genus Helianthus; species Helianthus tuberosus. Next base: position 159,941,483 of record CM060424.1, read on the forward strand.
AGTGATGTAAGAGACTTAGGCAAACATGGCCTTTGATTGTCAAGAACTCTTACTATCAATCTTGGATCCCAAGACTACTACACACACTCTATGATGGATGATGGATGATGGTGGTGGATGTGGGTGTTGTGATGGTTGTGGGTGAAGTGGGAGAGAGGTGGTTTGTCAAGGGATACCTTTGAAATGAACCAAGCATCTCTATTTATAGCCTGCACAGAATCCCGGACACGGCCTCGTGTCCGATGGGCACGGCCCCATGTGTCACACCCCGAAATATCAGAGCATTGGCGTGACTGGACTGGTATCTTCATTGCACAGCGGAAGCAAATAATCTAAGTCTTTTAGAAATTGAATGCCCACTAAGTACTCGACTCTTCATGGTTCTCCTATTCCAACCGTGCGTTGTCTTAAAATGCAACCTGAGAAAGAAACATGCGAAAAAGTCAACATAAAGTTGAGCGAGTTCATAGTTTGTTTATAAAAGATTTGAAATGAATCTTTTTGAATAACCGGTTTTTGAAGTATTGTTGAGAAAACGAATTTAAAATCATTTTCTTGTCAAGTTATACAGAAACTTTGTATGAAAACATGGTATGTATCTTGTATAATTCAAGTATTTCTGTATGTATCATGTATTCTTGTATAAATCACGTATTCTTGTATAATTCAAGTATTTCTTATATAAATCAAGTATTCTGTATGTATCTTGTTGTTAATGGGTTGCAAGGCCATTAACATGTGACACGACATAGAAAGTCACCAAACCATAGGCATTTTTCTATAGTCGATTCACGACTGAGACACAAAAACACTACTTGGTTCTAGTTGTCACCAAGAGTGGGGCTGCCCTGACACCCGTTAGATCTAACCTTTTGTTCTGCGGTCTTACTATGTACACGATTAATGGTGCTTATGGTACCCTATTCGTGACACGATTTCTCGTATCAATTCTTGGCACTAGTTTTCGCCAAGAGTACTTCTCGTTTCAGTACACAACATACCAATTTGTAAATATTAAAGTATTTGTAACATGTATTTCACCCCCGAGTTATAAAACTAAAAACAGTTAAAAGAAAAGGGGGAGCATGAACTCACCTGAATATTCCTGTGCAAAGCTAGCTAATTACGACTTCGTGATGTCGTTTCCAAGACTTGACTTGCTAGCGTGCATTCTACAATATTCCTAACACGGAATATCTAATAAGTTTCTAAATAACGCAGTAACTAACTACGTGTAATCGAGCTCTACCGAATCGTTAATCGAACGATTTGACGGTAAATTGTCAACTTAAAAGAAGCGAAGAAGTTATACTTGTTAGCTCGTTTTAAGAAGTCGTACGAAAATAATATATAATAACTTGTATTATATGTATCACGTCTTGTGTATATTTGCCAAAAATATACGTATATGCCGTTTCGGCGTTTGTAAAAATATAAAAAGTTATATTTATTTTGCGAAAGTATATCGAGTTGTTTGAAGTTTGAAATAAATATAAAACTATATTTATTTTTATAAGGGAATTCGTGTGGTATAAATATAAAAACTATATTTATTTTTATAAAACGAATTCGTCGAATTTCTGAAGTTCAAAACAACTATGTTTGTTGTTGTAAATAGTTTCCGAATCGTTGTTTTCGTTATATAATAAAACGCGTGTTGTTTTTACGGATTTTCTCGAAAAACGGGCAGAGTTTCCTCTGTTTTTGGACGCCCCCGACAACACAAGTTGTCGTTATTTTTCAAGATACAATCAAGATTCAAACAATATAAACAATATTTATGCAAGTTTTTGTCGAATAAGTTGAAATATAAACTATACTTGTAATAGATCGGTTCGAGCTCGTTTTTTTTTTCACGTAATATATAAAATTATGAAAATAACGAAATAAAACGCGCCGTTGATCTGTACCATCTTCTCGTGTCGCAACGTTAGGAGTTGACCGAGTCAACTGAGTTGGCCGAGTTGACTCAGCGAGTTTACTCGGGTTGACCGAGTTGACACCGTTTACCAGCTGACCGTACCCGCAGACTTGTTGACCGAACTTGACTCGAACCCGAACCCGAATCGTCTTGACCATTGCTGACCCGAATCCGAACCGAGCCATACTTGAACCAAAACGCGAATCAAATTCCTATGAATCGAACAATTATAACCCGGTTCTCCGAACCAGAACATTATCAACAACTGCAACCCTTCAACACATTCTACCAACATTAAATCATCATCAGACATCGACCAAAGTAGTCCACCTTCATCAAATCTTCAGAAAGAACACAAAAAAAAAAAAGAAATGAAATCGGAGTGAAGTTTTACCGGAAATTCGTCGGATAAAGCCAAAGACCGCCGGATAAAGACGCCGACCGCCGGTTCCCTCTCTCTCCTCAGCCTCTTTCTCTCTCTGTTCTTCTGTCGATTCTGCCACCGTCGTGCGCCACCACCCAAGCGGGGTGGCCGGCCGTTGAATCATTAACCGGGGGGGTGTTCGGGTGTGTGGGTGTCGTTCTCGGGAGAAGCCATCGCCGTCAACCGGCTCCTTTTGTGATCGCCGATCTGAACTCGAGGGGGAGAGAAAGGTTTTAGGTGTTGTTTTGTATGGATCGAGAGGAAGGGGGTAACAGAGATGTTCTCTGTGTTTGTTTATTTGAAGAAGATGAAGTCTAGGCCTTTGTGTGGGTATTTATTTTGGGCCTGAGGTTCACAGTGTAATATCTTTAACTGTGTTTTCTTGTAGCCTTATATGTATTGACTAGTGTTTCTTCCCTAAGTCTTGTGTGTATGGATCTTGTATGGATTTTATGTCTCAAATCTTGAGACATAAATCTTATGTAGAGATTTTTTTGCTGATTATTATAATATCTTGTAAGATTTTACAAGATTTCATAGAGATCTTGTATGATATGTACAGATTTAGGCTTGTGGGTTTTGGGCTTGGGCCCGGGGCCCACAAGTCCATCTCCTGTGTAAGTGGCCCGTAATTCCTACGAGACCCGATATCGTGACCCACATTCCACGAGCATAAAATATTCGTGTAACATCCATATTTTTCGGCGTCATCAGTATTTCATACGGTATCAGTCCGTTGTCGCGTAATAGTCAGCAGATTCTCTGTAAATCACCACACGCGCACTGTGTAGCTGAACAAACGTCCCGAGGCACTCCAAGGGCCTGGTTAAGTTAATTAGTGTCGTAAACACTATTTATTATCGCGTAATCACCTATTAATCACGTAATTAAGGGCGTTAATTACAGGTTGTCACAGTCTCCCCCTGTTAATAAAGTTTCGTCCTCGAAATTTAGACTACGTCAACTCCCTTGAGTTACGTTATGCGTAGAAAATATGAATAGTACCCAAGTGAACGATCATGAAATCGAATCAAGACTTATTCGAATGATGTGAATTCAAGGACGTATCGCAAGACACAAATGAATTCAAGAAATGATTGCATCCAATCAATGAATTTAGATTTCAACAAGCTCAAATGTAATAGTTTGCATGAAACGCTCGATCATGATCAGCCCAAGCTGCAAGTTCTACCGACGCCACAAGGTGTCGTAGTGAATGAAACAATTCAAATATAGCGGTGATCGAACAAGTATCACCTGTGTTTTGCATAAATTAGCCCAAGCTACAAGTTTGTACTGACACTACAAGGTGTCGAAATCAACAAACGACTTAATGGAGTCGTAGATCAAATAAATCTACCACGACTCGGAACAATGAAACGCTTGTTAAAACGAATTCGAATATGATGCTTTCAATACATCATATGGTGTCTTGAATTGAATATGTGTAATGAACAAGTTCAAACAATTGAATTTGATTTTCGGCGCAAGCCGACAATAATTACATGTATTGACAAGAAAGCTTTCGGCATGGTCACAATGAAAAACCATGTATGTAACTTGAAAAGAAAAGAAATTTCAAGAAAATGTGTTGACTTGATAACAAAGAAGCCAACAATTACAATAATGCAGGTCATTCGAATCACAAATCAATAATTAGATTTAGCGAAATAATATTTGAACTTTAATGAAACGCTTATTCGAAACGAAACCACATGCGTAACAAACGATGCATGCGTAACATATGAATTTTCAAGAAATCAAGCAATGAGCGTTCGCTATAATGAAAGAAATGATTGTGATACAATGACCATTAAGAGGAGTAGAGATTCGAAAATCTACTCAGTAAATGTGAAAGTCAAAATTTCAATAAAAGAAATTTAAGGACTTTACCTGGGGTTTTATGTGACGACCAGTAGTTAGGTGACATTACCATGGAATGTTGAACATGGCGTACTCGTCGTTAGCTGAAATAGGGGGAATACGGTGACTTGCGTCTTTTCCTTAGCATGACTCGTGTCGTTTGCAGGACCGCGTGCCAACTGCCGCTTCCTGATCGATAGTCGCATGTGACGTACTTCAACCTCCGTTGATGTATAGCTTAAGTCTCACGTATGCCTGTGCGCTAGCGTTTCGTTTTGCATTGAATGTGATGCACTCCGACATCTGTTGACGTAAAATTTGAGTTCTATGTATTTTCGTGCACTAGCGTTTCGTTATGCGTAGGCTGCCTGCTCGGGAAGTTAAAACATCATAGACAATATGCATAATTGTGTGTGCCCGAATTAATATTTGCAGTTCCTACGTGATGACCTTTAATGAACTTTAGCATAAGTTTCTGAAGGTCTTAGATGCATGTTTCTTAAACTCTCAGAGTTTCGTGTACTGTATGCGACTGTTTTGTGTACTGTGTGTAAAACACCACTTTAGCGTATGTTTGAAAACAAAATTTTGACTGTTTGTTTTTCGGCAACGGTTGGAGACCATATTCGAGTACTATGCATTCTGTATGTATTCAGTGTTGTAATAATCTAAGTCCTGTAAGGACCGGGTTCGCGACCTAAACGAGTCGGTTCAGAGGAATTCCATCAAATACAGGTGCGGAAAACAAGTATTTGACCTATAAACAGCTGAATCTTCACTTTAACACTGATTTGTATTAATATGAAAGCAATTACAATCAGTTCTCACACCGGCAGCACCTCGGTATGGAAATCTTACAAAAACAACTTATGATTTCGCTTGACACTGAACCCCTATATATAGACTTTGAGATTTCGCTTCAGCATCACTCAAGCGAAATCTGATATGATGATTTCGCTTGAGGCTTCAAGCGAAAACTCAAATACATTACACACTTTCAAGCGAAATCTTCTAATTATCTCACATTTTCTCGTTCAACGTGCCCTGATCTATTCTAGCTAGTCTAAGACTCGATACAAGACGAAGACGACAGATGTGTGCACCAACAGACTCCCCCTCAGATGTTGACGAGTCTTAAGTGTCGAGTCTTTGCATCTTCAGTCTTTATCAGTCTTTGATCTTCCTCTGAAGTATTTGTCATTGCAAGAATCCTCAATCTCTATCTTCATCATCAACAACCTTCTCTCTCTCAAATGTTGAATATCATGATGTCTTCAGACTCTCCCTCTCAATCTGCTGGGATCGTAGTCTGGAATTCACTTTCCACAGATTCTTAGATCGTAACCTGGCACTCTATCAAACTCAGGTTTTAAAATCTGGCTAACCTGCAAAAACTCTACCCAAAAATAAATTTTCTGATAACCATTTTGTAGATAAGATTTTCAAGTCTAATTTATCACTTGCAAGAATAACATTTATATCAAAACTTTTCTCATTTCATTTCAAAAATCTTCAAACACTTTCACCCAAAACATTTGTTCATCATGTCTAGCACTTGGAATTTTGAAAATCAGCTCTCCAACACCAGTTGTCGAAAATCTTTTTGGATTTTTCAAAATTTATGCTAAAACACACTAAAATCTTTTTAGATTTTCTGAAATAAAATAAATGCAGAAATGAAATATTTACAAACAATATTTTTGTGAGTTCGTGCAAGAGGATCATATCAGTTTTTTGAGACAAATCACTAACACCGTTAAGCTTCATTTCATTTTAAGTTCTAAACAATTCACCTAGATTGTCAGTATATTTGTCCACTTAAATTTTCACACAAAGTTCAATTGATCCGAGATACGAGATTAATGTTTTAAGCACTTGAACTTATTCGTGTGTCCCACTACTTGAATATACTCCCGTATCCAAATCCCAATATTCAGTCTTACAGGTGAGTATACCACAGATGATATCTGTCAGGGGAATAAATTATAGTACGAGGGCCGTGAGAGCTCAGGTCGATCTTTCGATACGCAGAGAGATGACGGCTTCGACTTTTGGTGTGTCCCCTTTAGAGGATCTTTTGTATTACAACAGCAGCGACTATCAATTTTATTGTTTCATCAGCTTGCTGAGGGCGATGCTATGTTTCAAGCATTTGCAGAAAGCATTATCCGGGGACTAGGTCAGAAATTTCTTTCAGCAGAAGTCCCGGGATAATACCCCAGATATCACTGAGCATAAAGACCTAGTATCTCAGAATAAGGGACCTTTCAAACAAGATTTCAGGGGTTACCTATATATCCAAGTTTGTGTTAACCCACAGAACAAGCAAGTTTGAAATTTAGATTTATATCTCGTCACAATCTACTAAATGTGCAAAAACCTACTGGCACATCATCAGTGAGACCGTTTATCACTTTTTTAACTTACCAAATCTTTAGCATGCTGTGATCGTCCACTGATGTACTATCATTTCCTCTTTTACGCAACAAAAACTCATTTTTCATTTTATCATGTTTTAATCTTTTTCAAATTTTCAAATGTTTTTGGATTTTCTAAAAATTCTTACTCCCCCTAAAATGCAGAAACATTTTAGGAAATTTGAAAACAAACTGTACAACAACGTGACAACTGATATCGAATTGCCTCAATTCTCCATCCACTTGGCATAAACAATCAGAACTCCCCCTCACAACAAACTATTTTCCCATTATGATTTCAAAACACTTAAGTTTGTTTTAATCAAATGGTTTTTCCGGAAAATAAGTTTTGTTGATTTTATCACTTGTAAAATTAGGGATCAAATCATCACATTGTTTTACCAATCATATGTAGGAAATCAGATACAACTTAATGTTCCTGATTTACCACTTTTAAGATCAGTCTGATTCAAATTCTGAACCACTTGTAAAAATCACAACCATACAACTCAAACCTGTTTTTCAACCAATTTACCATCTTTTGGTTGAATTCTCAAGGTGCCGATTCCTACTCCTCGCTTACATACCTGGGAGTTCCGGCAAGTCCTGCAAAATTTCTCAAAAACACATTATACAAACATGATAAAGATGTAGTGCACCAACAGACTCCCCCTCAGATGTTGACGAGTCGACTATCGAGTTACACCAATGCTGTGTCTTCATATCTTCAGTCTTGATCAGTCTCTGGGCTTTTCTCTCTCTATCTTCTTCTCCAGAATCTCCTGGTTCTATCAGACTCCCCCTCATGATTTGCTGGTATTCATTTGTTCTTCAGCAACATCTGCTTTAGGATCGATGTCTGACTCAAATGTTGTTTACATGATCATTGCCTGGTTTTTATCTAATTCTCTTGATCAGATCTCTTGATTCCTTAAGTTCATCAGCATCAGCAGCTAGCAAACCTTTTTAGATTCATGATCAGAGTCTGACTTTTGTAAGCTTTGAATGAATTAACCTGGCTCACCTGTAACAATCTTAACCCAGAAATAAATTTTCTAAATTTAACAATTTAAATGCACCAACAATCTGATATAATCAGATAATTCTCTCTCATATCACAAATCAATGATGAACCAAATGTAGGTTTTAAAATAACACTTGTAAGAATTTTAACAAACCTTTTGACATTTTAAGATTCACTCCCCCTCACAACCAAGTTATCATGTTTAGCACTTGAAATTTTGACAATCAGCTTTCCAATATCAGTTGTCGAAAATCTTTTTGGATTTTTTTTAAAATTTTATGCTAAAACACACTAAAATCTTTTTGTAATTTTTGATTGTAAAGGAATGCAATAAAGAAATATTTACAAACAATATTTTTGTGAGTTTGTGCAAGAGGATCATATCAGTTTCTGAGACAGATCACTAACACCGTTAAGCTACATTTCATATTAAGTTCTAAACAATTTACCTAGATTGTCAGTATGTTTGTCCACTTAAATTTTCACACAAAGTTCAACTGATCCGAGATATGTAGTTAATGTTTTAAGCAACTTAAACTTATCCGTGTGTCACACTACTTGAATATACTCCCATATCCAGATCCCAATATTCAGTCTTACAGGTGAGTATACCACAGATGATATCTGTCAGGGGAATAAATTATAGTACGAGGGCCGTGAGAGCTCAGGTCGATACTCCCGTATACGCAGAGAGATGACGGCTTCGACTTTCGGTGTGTCCCCTTTAGAGGATCTTTAGCATTACAACAGCAGCGACTATCAATTTTATTGTTTCATCAGCTTGCTGAGGGCGATGCTATGTTTCAAGCATTTGCAGAAAGCATTATCCGGGGACTAGGTCAGAAATTTCTTTCAGCAGAAGTCCCGGGATAATACCCCAGATATCACTGAGCATAAAGACCTAGTATCTCAGAATAAGGGACCTTTCAAACAAGATTTCAGGGGTTACCTATATATCCAAGTTTGTGTTAACCCACAGAACAAGCAAGTTTGAAATTAGGTTTATATCTCGTCACAATCTACTAAATGTGCAAAAACCTACTGACATATCCACAGTAAGATTGTTTATCACATTTTTCTTTACATTTCTTTAGCATGTTGTGATAGTCCACTGATGTACTATCATTTCCTCTATATGCAACAAAAACTCATTTTTGAATTTTATCATGTTTTTGTGTCTTTTTCAAATTTTCAAATGTTTTTGGATTTTCTGAAAATTTTTTACTACAATAAAGTGACAACTGATATCGAATTGCATCAAATCTCCATTCACTTGGCATAAACAATCAGAACTCCCCCTATCACAAAACTATTTTCTCATTTAGATTTCAAAACACTTAAGTTTGTTTTAATCAAAATGATTTTTCCGGAAAATAAGTTTTTATGATATAATCATTTGTAGATTCGGGGTGTGGTTCATCACATTGTCTATTCGAAATCATTTGTAGCAGATCAAGTACAAATTAATGTCCTTGATTTACCACTTGCAAGTATGCACCATCTATATCAATTGTAAAAAAATTACCACATGTAGAACACAATACCACTTGTAGGAATGTTACGTCTACATCACCATTTTACCAATTAGAATGCCGATTCCTGCTTCGCACTTACCAACCTGGAAGCTCCGGCGTAGTCATACAACCTGTAAACATCCAAACACTATCAAAAATTTTCAACCAACAATTTCAAATATTAGAAAGATGCCGATTCCTGATCCACGATATAAACTTGGGATCTCCGGCAAGTCCACAGACTTTTAAGGAAAGCAAACTTCCACCCAAGTCTTATTTGACTTGGTGGCTTCCAATTCCTGAGCAGTAGGGTTGTAAGTTGCCTTTTTAGTTGCATAAAAATCTTTAACCCCCTTTACTTTCCCATCAAGCATTTTCTTGAAAATTTTCTTAACATTTTCATTAAATGTTTTTTCAATATCAAAATCTGATATTTCTACTTTACCAACCATTTGTTTAACCTCTTCCACACTCAGTGATTTAATGTCAACATCATTCATCAAATCTTTGATCTCATCTTGTGACTCCTCTTATTTTGTGGAATCAGATTCATCGCCAGATTGTACATCTGATTTTTTAACAATCCATTTTTGATTGTCTTTTGCACTCTTTTTGTACAATCTTTTAGAATTTTCACCAACTTCATTCTTTGAATTTTCAAAAGTTTTGAAGTTTGTAGTTGGTGAATCATTCTTTTCAACCACTTTTTCTTTAAGTTTTTCAGATACTTCCTGTTTTCTATTGACTTTGTTTGGACAATTGTGAGCGATGTGTCCAACCACTTGGCATTGAAAACAAGTTCTTGTGTCTTTTGGTTGATGAACTCCAATTGGATGAAAAACTCCAGTTCCTGTTCTTTTCCTTTCAGCAAGGAACTCTTGATTTGATTTTTTTAAAGATAAGCTATTTGACTCCTCTTCATAGCTTTTTCCTGCAACATATGTCATTTTTGATTTAAAATCTCTAACATATTTTTCATTTTTACGATTTTCAGGTGGAGTAAAACCAAGACCTTTCTTTTTGTAACTACAATTTTGATTTGTTTTCTTTTGAAAACTAGAATCAGAATTGTAATTCTTTTTTCCTTTTTTTCTTGTTTAACCTTTGTTGAACTCTAGAAGTGTATTTTTTAGGTTTTTCAATAGATTTAAGATCCTTAATTTCAGAAAAATTAATTTCTGTCATTTTGAAAACCTTTTTAATCATGTCAAAACGAACACTTCTAATCGGAAACTCTTTGTCATAGTATAATTTGTCCGAATCATTTAAAGTATATGCAACTTCAAATGTTTCATCATCCAAATTTGCTTTTGATAACAAAAATTCTTTACTGTAAGACCGTTTTTCCGATGATTTTGAACTGTTGACTGACGAACTTGAACCCCCAGACTCAGACTTTGACTCAGACACCTCCTCAGTATCCAACACCTGATCGACCACCTTTTTGATTAACTCAGACTCATGATCAGTATCAGACGAGGTAAACGTGATATCAATGTTATCTGGTAAAACGTCAGTTGTCTCAGATTTTAACTTTATATTGACTGCTTTTTCGACTTGCTCCTCATTTGGTTTTCTAGGAGAATACCCTTCCCAGATAGGAGGCGGACACTTGTTGTATTTAACAGTCGATTTCTTACCAGTCTCATTCTTTTGCTTCTCATCCTGAAATGCTTCAAAACCTGCAACAGTAGGATAAACTCGATCAATAACATAATCAGAACAAGAATAACTCAGTAGTAACCTTCTGATCCTTTCATTTTCAATCTTTTCTTTCTCCAACTCTTGCTTTAGATTAGCATTTTCTTCGATGTAATGATTAATTGCCTTTTGCTTTGCCATCAACGTAGAATTCGTCATCGTTAAAGCTTTTTCTCTTTCAGAGTTTGTTGTTTGAAGACCTGTCACAGTTCTGTTCAACACACTATATGATTCTTTTACATAACTGATGTCAGATAGTAGCTTTTCTATCATTCTTTCTCTATCAAACAGTGTAACATCTTTTTCTTCACAACTCTTACAAATTTCCAAACATTTCTTGCAAGGCTTTTCAACTTCAACAATCTTCTCAACCTCGATTGTTTTTACCACTTCAATTACTTTTTCTACTCCAGTTACTTTCTCAGTTTCAATCACCTTTTCTTCAACAACTACTTCAGCTTCCTCATTTTGTTGTTGTTCTTTTGCAGCTTGTTTCTCCTTCAGTTTCTTCATGCGATCTGCAAAATAGAAATGAAAACTTTCAGGAGAAAGATGATTTTTAGCAATATTAATATGTTTCTCTTCCTCATCATCACTGCTATTCTCAATCGGTGTTTGATCAAACTCTACAGATTTTTCAGACTCAGCATCTGAAATACCAGAATCAGATGGTGTTTGATCAAAAACAACTTTTTTTTCTGAAGTATCCTCATTTTGCACACTCTCATCTGTACTTAATGATTCAGAATCAGCACTTTCTGAACTTTCTTCAGATGTAATCGATTGATCTATCACTTTTTCACCAATTGATCTCATCCAAGTAGCAAACACATCTGGTTCTCTAACAATCTTTGCAATGAAAGCTTTGAAATCACCCTTTTCATCAACAAACATATCCCAGCTGAATCCTTCAGGTAATTGTTCATCATTTTGATCCACTATACATGCTGTGCTTTTAGAAGAAATATAGTTGCTCCAGTTGAAATCTACCAAACATCCTTTCTTTGAATCTTCAATCTTTCTACCATGAGCCGTCTGTAATTCTTGTGTCTGACCAACTTGCTGATAAATGGCTTTCCAGTAGTAGTCATCTTTTCCAAATGGATTCTGAGCACCACTAACTTCTCTGTTTTTGCATTCCCGCTTAAAATGACCTTTTTCCCTGCACCTGAAACAAGTAACTTTAGATTTATCAAAACCTAAAGTAGAAACACAAGCATCAAGAAAATCATTTCTCCCAGTAATTGTTTTGAACTTCTCAGCACGTCTAAGAACACTTGCAAGACACCATTTGATATCCATTAGTTCCATCTCTTCAGCATCTATTTGGTCGTAATCTTCTTTAGTAAGCATAGGATTTCCAATTCGACCAGCCACTAAACCTTCATATGAGATAAGCACGGAACCAAGTAATGCCATATGATCTTTTGCAATGTCTTCAGAAAAACTTTGACCTTCTGGAAGATTTAAAGCTATGTTGCATTGAATCACACAACCATTTCCCATTTTTGTGCTTTGAGACTGAAAACTTTCTGATGAGCTTTTCGGATTAACACTCTGATACAATGAGAAACCACTGTTGCTTTTGTTTGAGTTTTGATCAGACTTTTCTGTAGAATCTCCAACACTATAAGCAGTCTGAATTTTCGGACTTCTCTCAGCTTCTGAAGTCGGAACACTACCCTTGTAATACATCTTTACATCTTGTTGACCACTTGGATTATTCATCCTTGCGATCTTCTGCTGTTCCAAATCCTGACTTTCAATCTTTTCAATGAACTGAGAGATCGACAACCTATCATAAACTCCAGTATTCTTCAGTATCATCAAATAAGTTCCCCACTCTTTCTGAGGTAACGAATCAGCAAGTTTATCCACCCATTCATCATTTTCCTTTTTAATGTTCATCATTGACATTGTTCTCACTAAGTGACAATATCGTTCAATGAGTTTCTTCGTATCTTCTCCGGGCAAACTTGTGAACAAATCAAATTCCTTTTTAAGCAATGCCTTCTTGCTTTTAATCATACTTGTACTGCCTTCAACCTTGATTTTTAGAGCATCCCATATTGATTGTGATGTTTTGTCATGTTGAAGTAGTATGAAGATGTCTTCTTTGATGGCCTGTTGAAGTAAACTGATCATCATCTTTTCAGCTCGGTATATTTCCCTTTCTTCCTTACTAAAATCTGAAAGCTGTTTTTCAGTCTGCATTTCGGTTAGTGGTGGAGCATACTTTGTTAAAATACATTCCCATGATCTCAAATGATTTGCCTGCACCCAGTTTTCGAATCTATCTTTCCATCCATAGTATTCTTCAATTCCCATTAGCTTCGGGGGTTTCTGAGTAGTCCCCATTTCATTTTCAGAATTCATGTTCTGAGCAATGGAAGATGAACTAGACGATGTTGCAAAAGCGTTGTGGAAATCGTTATCCATGTTTCAATAACAGATTCTTTCAAGCGAAATAATATCTTTCAAGCGGTACCCTTCAAGCGAAACAATTAAACTGAACAACTCTCAAGCGAAGTTCTTGAAGCGAAATACTTTGAAGCGATCCTGAAGAAAGAACCCTGAAGCGAACACCTTGAAGCGAAAATCTTGAAGCGAAAACGAACTCTGTTTGAAGCGAAATGTTAAGTGTCGCTTGAAGTTTCAAGCGAAATCGTCCAATAATACTGAACTGTTCAAGCGAACTTCATTCAAATGTCGATTTTGATCACTTTTAGGTCTAATTTTGCTTTGAAACTTTCAAGGGTTTGTTATCTAGTACTTTTAAACAATCCGTGAGAAATTGAATCAATTTTGACCGTGAAATATTTCTGAACTAAGAAAAGAATGTGTAGAAGTAAGAAATTTTGATCGATTTCGGCTGAATTTTGCAGAACTCCTCCTCCTGAGCTCTGATACCAATTGTAAGGACCGGGTTCGCAACCTAAACGAGTCGGTTCAGAGGAATTCCATCAAATACAGGTGCGGAAAACAAGTATTTGACCTATAAACAGCTGAATCTTCACTTTAACACTGATTTGTATTAATATGAAAGCAATTACAATCAGTTCTCACACCGGTAGCACCTCGGTATGGAAATCTTACAAAAACAACTTATGATTTCGCTTGACACTGAACCCCTATATATAGACTTTGAGATTTCGCTTCAGCATCACTCAAGCGAAATCTGATATGATGATTTCGCTTGAGGCTTCAAGCGAAAACTCAAATACATTACACACTTTCAAGCGAAATCTTCTAATTATCTCACATTTTCTCGTTCAACGTGCCCTGATCTATTCTAGCTAGTCTAAGACTCGATACAAGACGAAGTCGACAGATGTAGTGCACCAACAAGTCCTAAGAGAAATATGAGGTTAGAGCCTAGGTATCTCTACAGAGAACCCTATTCGCTGTAACCTATGGCTCTGATACCAATCTGTCACACCCCGAAATATCAGAGCATTGGCGTGACTGGACTGGTATCTTCATTGCACAGCGGAAGCAAATAATCTAAGTCTTTTAGAAATTGAACGCCCACTAAGTACTCGACTCTTCATGGTTCTCCTATTCCAACCGTGCGTTGTCTTAAAATGCAACCTGAGAAAGAAACATGCGAAAAAGTCAACATAAAGTTGAGCGAGTTCATAGTTTGTATATAAAAGATTTGAAATGAATCTTTTTGAATAACCGGTTTTTGAAGTATTGTTGAGAAAACGAATTTAAAATCATTTTCTTGTCAAGTTATACAGAAACTTTGTATGAAAACATGGTATGTATCTTGTATAATTCAAGTATTTCTGTATGTATCATGTATTCTTGTATAAATCACGTATTCTTGTATAATTCAAGTATTTCTTATATAAATCAAGTATTCTGTATGTATCTTGTTGTTAATGGGTTGCAAGGCCATAAACATGTGACACGACATAGGAAGTCACCAAACCATAGGCATTTTTCTATAGTCGATTCACGACTGAGACACAAAAACACTACTTGATTCTAGTTGTCACCAAGAGTGGGGCTGCCCTGACACCCGTTAGATCTAACCTTTTGTTCTGCGGTCTTACTATGTACACGATTAATGGTGCTTATGGTACCCTATTCGTGACACGATTTCTCGTATCAATTCTTGGCACTAGTTTTCGCCAAGAGTACTTCTCATTTCAGTACACAACATACCAATTTGTAAATATTAAAGTATTTGTAACATGTATTTCACCCCCGAGTTATAAAACTAAAAACAGTTAAAAGAAAAGGGGGAGCATGAACTCACCTGAATATTCCTGTGCAAAGCTAGCTAATTACGACTTCGTGATGTCGTTTCCAAGACTTGACTTGCTAGCGTGCATTCTACAATATTCCTAACACGGAATATCTAATAAGTTTCTAAATAACGCAGTAACTAACTACGTGTAATCGAGCTCTACCGAATCGTTAATCGAACGATTTGACGGTAAATTGTCAACTTAAAAGAAGCGAAGAAGTTATACTTGTTAGCTCGTTTTAAGAAGTCGTACGAAAATAATATATAATAACTTGTATTATATGTATCACGTCTTGTGTATATTTGCCAAAAATATACGTATATGCCGTTTCGGCGTTTGTAAAAATATAAAAAGTTATATTTATTTTGCGAAAGTATATCGAGTTGTTTGAAGTTTGAAATAAATATAAAACTATATTTATTTTTATAAGGGAATTCGTGTGGTATAAATATAAAAACTATATTTATTTTTATAAAACGAATTCGTCGAATTTCTGAAGTTCAAAACAACTATGTTTGTTGTTGTAAATAGTTTCCGAATCGTTGTTTTCGTTATATAATAAAACGCGTGTTGTTTTTACGGATTTTCTCGAAAAACGGGCAGAGTTTCCTCTGTTTTTGGACGCCCCCGACAACACAAGTTGTCGTTATTTTTCAAGATACAATCAAGATTCAAACAATATAAACAATATTTATGCAAGTTTTTGTCGAATAAGTTGAAATATAAACTATACTTGTAATAGATCGGTTCGAGCTCGTTTTTTTTTTCACGTAATATATAAAATTATGAAAATAACGAAATAAAACGCGCCGTTGATCTTTACCATCTTCTCGTGTCGCAACGTTAGGAGTTGACCGAGTCAACTGAGTTAACCGGCTGAGTTGGCCGAGTTGACTCAGCGAGTTTACTCGGGTTGACCGAGTTGACACCGTTGACCAGCTGACCGTACCCGCTGACTTGTTGACCGAACTTGACTCGAACCCGAACCCGAACCGTCCTGACCATTGCTGACCCGAATCCGAACCGAGCCATACTTGAACCAAAACTCGAATCAAATTCCTATGAATCGAACAATTATAACCCGGTTCTCCGAACCAGAACATTATCAACAACTGCAACCCTTCAACACATTCTACCAACATTAAATCATCATCAGACATCGACCAAAGTAGTCCACCTTCATCAAATCTTCAGAAAGAACACAAAAAAAAAAAGAAATGAAATCGGAGTGAAGTTTTACCGGAAATTCGTCGGATAAAGCCAAAGACCGCCGGATAAAGACGCCGACCGCCGGTTCCCTCTCTCTCCTCAGCCTCTTTCTCTCTCTACTCTTCTGTCGATTCTGCCACCGTCGTGCGCCACCACCCAAGCGGGGTGGCCGGCCGTTGAATCATTAACCGGGGGGGTGTTCGGGTGTGTGGGTGTCGTTCTCGGGAGAAGCCATCGCCGTCAACCGGCTCCTTTTGTGATCGCCGATCTGAACTCGAGGGGGAGAGAAAGGTTTTAGGTGTTGTTTTGTATGGATCGAGAGGAAGGGGGTAACAGAGATGTTCTCTGTGTTTGTTTATTTGAAGAAGATGAAGTCTAGGCCTTTGTGTGGGTATTTATTTTGGGCCTGAGGTTCACAGTGTAATATCTTTAACTGTGTTTTCTTGTAGCCTTATATGTATTGACTAGTGTTTCTTCCCTAAGTCTTGTGTGTATGGATCTTGTATGGATTTTATGTCTCAAATCTTGAGACATAAATCTTATGTAGAGATTTTTTTGCAGATTATTATAATATCTTGTAAGATTTTACAAGATTTCATAGAGATCTTGTATGATATGTACAGATTTAGGCTTGTGGGTTTTGGGCTTGGGCCCGGGGCCCACAAGTCCATCTCCTGTGTAAGTGGCCCGTAATTCCTACGAGACCCGATATCGTGACCCACATTCCACGAGCATAAAATATTCGTGTAACATCCATATTTTTCGGCGTCATCAGTATTTCATACGGTATCAGTCCGTTGTCGCGTAATAGTCAGCAGATTCTCTGTAAATCACCACACGCTCACTGTGTAGCTGAACAAACGTCCCGAGGCACTCCAAGGGCCTGGTTAAGTTAATTAGTGTCGTAAACACTATTTATTATCGCGTAATCACCTATTAATCACGTAATTAAGGGCGTTAATTACAGGTTATCACACCATGTCCATCCACTTTCTCTTTCTTCATTAATTGCAGTTTGTCTGCATTAGTTGACCACGCCCCTGTGTCCGCTGGGCACGGCCCTGTGTGTAGAAGCGTATCTGTACTATCAAGATTTGCTTGGATTCTGCGAATCTTAGCGTCGACCACAGCTGTGTAGAGCTGGGCACGCCCCCGTGTTGGGGAATAGAAGCTTCTACGCTTTTGTCTTTTCTGCAGACACTTGAGCACGCCCCTGTGTCCGCTGGGCACGGGGCGTGTTCAGCCTTCTGATGTCTTGTTTTTGCTTGGGAAGATGTTGTCGAGGGGTCGGGCATGCCACGTTTGTTTCTTTTCTTGTATTTATGTTAGATTTAGCTGTATTTTTGCTTCTTTTGTCCATTTGAGCTCATTTAATCCTGAAAATACAAAAGGAAGACAAAAGCACACTTTTTCCAACATTAGTACTAAAAAAAGTTTAGTTTTATGCCTCATTTGATGTAATTTATATGTTCCATTTTACACACATCAAATACCCCCACACTTGAATTTTTGTTTGTCCTCAAGCAAAACTCTTTATAATGTGGCTTACACACCCAAATGGAATGGGTAGAAGAGAAGTTTTGGGCTTGTCTTGAGTGTCGGGATTCCAAGATCTTTATTAGGTTTTATTTTTATATTATTTACAATCCTATTCGTTATGATTTATTTAGAACATTTCATAAGAGAAATTACTTAGTTGGGCATAACATGCCTCTTTAAAATTCCATTTATATACCAGTTCACATACCTCACGGGAGATCACTCAACACTCGGCCGAAGATGTATTTTTGTGAAACACTCAAGACAGGCATGGAACTTACTTCTACCATATGCTTGCCAAGCAATCAATCCTCCTCCTTTTTAACTATAAACCTTTGTAAATATCAAGAGGACTTTGGGGAAGGGTTAGGCTTGGGTTAAAGGTATGTGGTTTTGGGTTAATGGTTAGTAGAAAAGGGCGAAAAGACGTAAAAAGCGTCGGTTTTCGTAAAACTTTTTGTTTTTGTGACTTTTTATTCCAATGAAGCATTTTTCAAACAAAGTTTCTCTTGATGAACTTGTTTATTTATTGCTTAGACTTCATCATTTTTTTTATAATAAGGAATGTCACATGAAAACCGAGTTTTTTACTAAAATAAAGGGTGTAAAATGAAAAAGGGTTTTGGTGGGTAAAGGGTGTTTGTTTTGTGGGTTTAGAAATGAAAAGGTTTAGGCTCAAAGGGGATAACTAGGGGTATTTTGGGTAGGTGGTAAAAAAAAAAATAATGGTGTTGAAAGAAAAAGGGTTAGTCCTAATGCCTCCATCATTTACTTACTTGGGTTTAAGTTGGTAAGGACCGAGAATGTATCGTCATGGCAAGTTCTAGAGTCGTAAGAAACCGAGCGGCTATTCACACACGAAACGAAAGATGAGCATTTAGTTTAAAGATGTGTATTTGTATGCTCAATTAAAGGCTCAAAACTCACTTTTTGTGGGAATGAGTTTTTAATTTGATCAAGTATATATAATCAAATTTTAACTAGATTTGTCATGATGTTTCATAATTTTCTTATGTTGGTTCTTATTATCACGACGCTATCGGTTGTAAATTCGTAAAAATATAACATTTTTAGAACTTGTTATTCCCAATTTAAACCAAGACAAGTAAAAAAAATTGGGGTGTTTAGCGGTTCCAATAGAGTTTTGTGTAAGGCTTGTAATTAGGACTTGCAAAATTCAAGGTTTTAGCATCCCCCCCCCCCCCCACACTTAAATTACACATTGTCCTCAATGTGTCCCAAAAAAATAAGTTTTTAGGTTGATTGAATGTGTAAAAAGGTGTGTTAAAACAAAAATTTATGTTACTGGGCATCTGGACACGGGTCGTGGTGACCGGGCACGGCCCCGTGTTCAGGTTGCCAGTAACAGAAAGTAACAGAAGGCTGGGCATGGGGGCGTGTTCAGCGAACACGCCCCGTGTTCAGCTACCTGAACTGGGTGTTTTTCTGCAGAACCTTAAGCACGGGGCGTGTTGGCTGGGCACGGCTCGTGCTGAACTTGCTGTAATGAAGAAAAATTGTCAGGAGGCTCTGTTTTCGTGCATGGGGTGTTGGTTCAAGCTTCCCTTAGTATCTTTCACCATCCCAAGTATGTTTTATTCCATTACAACATCATCCAAACACCATTTAATAATTTAAACAACCATCATTCATTAAAGAGAGGGATTACAATAAGTTCCTAATAAAAGCATAAACTAAAACTTAGATAAGTAGGTCAAGAAACACAAGAAATCTAAAGCCGCAAAGAAGTCCTAGCCTATAATTTATTTTAAGAGCAAAATTTCCGACAAAGATAATTTTCTCGGTTGAATGAGGCTTGAAGAACTTCTTATCCGGATATGGTCCCTCACACGTCGTTGAGCCATTCTTCTATCTCCCTAGGGAGAAGAAAGGCGGGCTCATTGGCATCATTTTGAGGGGGTGTAACTTCCACCGGAACTTCTTGCAAATTTTCAAGAGGAGGTTCCGCGGGGATATCATCCCACCCGGTGAGGTTATTGACTCCAAGCGCTAAGTTCCAATCCTCTTGGGGAAGGATTGGTTCCATGGGAGGGGTTACAAGAATGTTCAACTTCTGGTGCAAGAGGTTGATTTTTTGGAAATTATTTTCCAGCCCCACTGTCAGATAATTTATATGGTCGATCGGGACCTCTTCTACGGATGTCATTTCGTCGAGAGCTTCTCGTAGTGCCATCACATAGTGTACAAGAGTTGCTTCGATTGAAGGCCTTCATTCCCTTCGACTGTTTCTGGAATGTGCTGAAGAGGTTCCACTGTTTTGGCTTGACATTCTACGAAAATAAACCGAAAAGAGTTCATTTTTAATGAAACAGTACCTCGAGCACGGCCCCGTGCTTACTGAGTACGGCCCCGTGTTCACTTCTCTGCAGATTTTTGGAACAAGGAATCTTGGAGCTTTAAATTATTTTTCTGACTTTTGAAGCATTTTTAAGCAGAAATAACTTAAAACAGTGTTGTAAAACTTATTTTTAACAAGATTCCTTGAATAAAAATCTAACAAATAATACAATAAAGCTTGAAAACATGGAGGTTTTAAGCTTTAATGGAGGTGTTGAAGGAAAAAATGAAGAAGAAGGCAATGGACAAAAGTAGAAAAGACAAGATGGTTGTTGAGAACCTTCTTTAGAATATACCTAGTATGGTATGTGTGAAGATCCCACCAAATCTCTGTCTTTGGAATGGTCCAAATGTGCAGGAATCTTGCTGCATTTATAGAAAACGACAGCACGCTGGACACGGCCCCGTGTCGGCTAGACACGGCCCTGTGTGCAGACAAGATTCTGACAGTTTTTGTCCGTATTCTGACCGAAAGTCAGACGAGAATCTTTTGATGAACACGGGGGCGTGCTGACCTGGACAAGGCCCCGTGTCTAGAAGCTGTTTATGAAGTTTTATCTATTTTTAAGGAATTTATCCGGATCGGGTGGTTCCTTACTAGACGGAACAACACTGAAGTGCCTGAGATACCTAAGTTGCCCTAGTTTAAGACGAGAACGCAAGAGGTGTAGGATCGTGTACCGACCTGAACGAGTCGTTCAGAGGAGTTTAACTTCGTTTCAGAGGCGGAAACTAAGAAACAAAGGTAGAAACAGCTTTATCTTCACCTTTAATACTAATTGTATTGATTGACAACGTTTACAGCTCAATCCTCACACCGGCAGCACTTCGGCGTGGAATACAAGACTTCACTACTGATTTCGCTCTAAAGAGAACTATATATAGGCCTGTTGATTTCGCCCCAAGTGACACAGAAACACAAGAGCGGAATCACCACTTGAGGTTTTGGGCGAAATCACCTTTTCACTACCCTAGGAGCGAAATCAGCCTCTATATAACATAATGAACGAAATCAGAATCTAAACATATTAAACGAAATCAACCACTACTCAACATAAATGATTTTGTCTCTTATGAAGTTCACGTGCACATGTTGTTGCTGATGTAAGCAATTAGGTCACTTGGATGATGTCATCATTAAGAATGATGACATCATTCTTGTTCTGAAACGCAACGAACCCAAGACTCGATGTAAGACGAAGACGACAGATGTGTGCACCAACAGACTCCCCCTCAGATGTTGACGAGTCTCACATGTCGAGTCTTTGCATCTTCATTCTTGATCAGTCTTTGAGCTTCACTCTTTCACTCAGCATTAACAGACTCCCCCTTGCAATGTGCTGGCATTCCGTTAGTTCTTCAGCATCATCTGCTTCAGGATCGTAATCTGGCTGTCTCTTTCTGAGATTGTTCCAAGATCGTAATCTGGCTCTCATCCAGCTCAGGATCATCAATCCAGCTCATACTTAAACCTGCACAAACTCACTCTACCTAAAAGTAAATTTCACGCATTTAACAATTCAATGTATGCACTAATACTGACTCTCCCTCAAAAATAATTCAATAAACTTGATGAATCATTTTAAAATTTGATCATTTTTCTTTTCAAAACACATTTTCCCAAACCATTTGTTCATCATGTCTAACACTTGGGATTTTGACTATCAGCTCTCCAACATCAGTTGTCGAAAATCTTTTTGAATTTTACAAAAATTTATGCTAAAACACACTGAAAATCTTTTTGTATTTTTGAATATAAAGAAATACAATAAAGAAATATTTACAGACACTATTTTTGTGAGTTTTGTGTAAGAGGATCATATCAGATTTTGACAAGTCACAAGTACCGTTGAGCTTAGTTACACATTAAGAATTAAACAATTCACTTAGATTGCCAATATACTGATCCACTTAAATTCTCACACAAATTTCAACTGATTCAGGATATGAGTTAGGTGTTTTAAAGACTTAAACTCATTCATGTGTCCCACCTCTTGAATATACTCCCGTATCCAGATCCCAATATTCAGTCTTACAGGTGAGTATACCACAGATGATATCTGTCAGGGGAATAAATTATAGTGCGAGGGCCGTGAGAGCTCAGGTCGATCTTTCGATACGCAGAGAGATGACGGCTTCGACTTTTGGTGTGTCCCCTTTAGAGGATCTTTTGCATTACAACAGCAATGACTATCAATTTTATTGTTTCATCAATTTGCTGAGGGTTGCGCTATATTTCAAGCATGCGGAAAGTATTCTCCGGGGAATAGGCCATTGCTTCCGCAAAATCAGAAGTCCCGGGATAATACCCCAGATATCACTGAGCATAAAGACCTAGTATCTCAGAAAGAGGGACCTTTCAAACGAGATTTCAGGAGTTACCTATATATCCAAGTAGTGTTCCCCACAAAATAAGCAAGTTTGAATTTTAGTTTATATCCCGAAAAAGCTTACTAAATGTGTAAAAATCTATCGGCATATCATCAGTGAGACTGTTTAATGCTATTTAATCAATACATTTCTTTAGCATACTGTGACTGTCTACTGATGTACTATCATTTCCTCTTCTAGACACTAAAACTCATTTTTGATTTTATCATGTTTTTGCCTTTTTCAAATTTTCTAATGTTTTTGGATTTTCTGAAATTTTCTACTCCCCCTAAAATGCAAACACATTAACAGAAATTTGAAAATAAACTGTACAACAAACTTGACAACCGATATCAAATCGCCTCAAATCGCCATCCACTAGGCATAAACAATCAGAACTCCCCCTTTCACAAAACTACTTTCTCATAATGATTTCAAAACACTTAAGTTTGTTTTAACCAAAATGATTTTTCCGGAAAATAAGTTTTGTTGAATTTACCACTTGTAGGGTTAGGGATATGGTTCATCATTTTGTCCATTCAATCTCTTGTATCAGGATTACATCAAATTCAAACTAATGACCTTGAGTAATCACTTTGTCAGAATCAACCTCTCACCACTTGTAAGAATATCCAAAACATATAACCACATGTAGGAATAAAACATCTACACAAACCATTTTACCAATCAAGATGCCGATTCCTGCTTCATACTTACCAACCTGGAAGCTCCGGCAATTCACACTTATCCTGTAACAATTTAAACATTTTTAAAATTCAATCACAAAAACAATTATCAAGAAAGATGCCGATTCCTGATCCGCAATTACAAACTTGGGATCTCCGGCGTAGTCCTAAGACTTCAAGGGAAACAAACTTCCATCCAAGTCTTCTCAGACTTGATGGCTTTCAGTTCTTGCGCAGTAGGGTTGTAAGTTGCCTTTTTAGTTGCATAAAAATCTTTAACCCCCTTTTCTTTCCCATTCAACATTTTCCCAAAAATTTTCTTAACACTTCCATTGAATGTTTTCTCGACATCAAACTTAGTATTCTCGTTGTAAAACTGATTCGAGATTTCAACTTTACCAACTTTCTGTTTAACTTCTTCAAATTTCAGTGAAGGAAACTCATCATCATTCACTGAAATTTTCATCTCAACCTGTGGCTCTTCTGGCTTTGTGGAACCAGATTCATCGCCGACTTTTACATCAACTTTCTTAACAACCCACACTTGGTTGTCATTCTCTTTCTTTTTATAAAAATTCTTTTTAGAACACTCATCAACCTCATAAGTTGAGTTTTTAAAAATTTTAAATTTTTCGGTTGGTGGTTCAACATCAACAACTATTTCTTTCAACTTGTTAGAAACTCCCTGTTTTGTTGTGACATTTTTCGAACAGTTCCATGCAATGTGACCAGCTTCATTGCACTTGTAACAGGTTCGAGTTTCCTTTAGATGAGACATTTCAGTTCCATTCTTCTTCTTTTCAGCAAGAAACTCTTGATTTGACTGTCTCCAGAATGGTTTCTTCTGTTCCTCTTCTGCAAGTCCACCTGACACAAATTCTGTTTTTGTTTTAGAATTTTTCAAATTTTTATGATTTTCTGGTGGAATAAATCCAAGACCTTTCTTTTTGTAGCTACGATTTTGGTTTGATTTCTTTTGAAAACCAGAACCAGAATTATAACCCTTTTTCTTGTTTAGACGTTGTTGAACTCTTGAAGTGTACTTTTTAGGTTTTTCAGTAAGATTTAAATCTTTTATTTCAGAAATATTAATTTCTGTCATTTTGAAAACCTTTTTGATCATGTCAAAACGAACACTTCTTATTGGAAACTCTTTGTCAGAGTATAATTTGTCCGAATCATTTAAAGTGTATGCAACTTCAAATGTTTCATCATCCAAATTCGTTTTTGATAACAAAAACTCTTTACTGTAAGCCTTTTTGACCAACGACTTTGGACTGTTGACCGACGAACTCGAACTTTTGACTGATGAACTTGAACACCCAGACTCGGATTTTGACTCAGACTCTTCCTCAGTATCCAACACCTGATCGACCACCTTTTTTATTAACTCAGACTCATGATCAGTATCGGACGAGGTAAACGTGACATCAATGTTATCTGGTAAAACGTCAGTTGTGTCGGTTTTTAGCTTTATATTGACTGCTTTTTCAAGTTGCTCCTCGTTTGGTT
Organism: Helianthus tuberosus; assembly: GCA_030545235.1. Classification (NCBI taxonomy): domain Eukaryota; kingdom Viridiplantae; phylum Streptophyta; class Magnoliopsida; order Asterales; family Asteraceae; genus Helianthus; species Helianthus tuberosus. The sequence goes on from CM060424.1 coordinate 159,966,280, forward strand.
TTCTAGGAGAATACCCTTCCCAAATTGGAGGCAGACACTTGTTATAGCTAACAGTCGATGTCTTACCACTATCTTTCTTTTTCTTTGGCTTCTCGTCTTGAAAAGCTTCCATACCTGCAACAGTTGGGTAAATACGATCAATGAGATAATCAGAACTAGAATAACTTTGTAATAAACGTCTAATTCTCTCATTCTCAATCTTCTCTGTCTCCAACTCTTGCTTCCATTTAGCACTCTCTTCGATGTAAAAGTTGATAGCTTTTTGCTTTGTCATCATCACAGCATTCATCATCGTTAGTGCTTGTTCTCTTTCTGAATTTGTCTTTTGAAGACCAGTCACTGTTTTGTTCAAGACATCATAAGATTCTTTCACATAGTTGAGGTTGAACAGTAACTGCTCTTTCTTCTTTTCATACTCAGCAATTATCTCGTCTTTTGCTGCACATTCCTTGCATTCTTCCAAACACTTCTTGCAAGGCTTGACAACTTCAACAATCTTCTCAATCTCGATTGTCTTTACCACTTCAACCACTTTATCTGCTTCAATCACCTTTTCTTTTTCTTTCACTTGCTCACTCTCAACATTCTTCTCAGCAACACTTTCAACAATCTCATTCTGAACAACATCTTCAGATTTCTTTAGTTGTTGTTCTTTAGCAGCTCGTTTCTCCTTTAGTTTCTCCATGCGATCTGCAAAATAAAAATGAAAACTTTCAGGAGAAAGATGAGATTTTGCAACATTTATATGTTTCTCTTCCTCATCATCACTACTACTATCAACTGGTGATTTATCAAACTTTACAGATTTTTCAGAATCAGCATCTGATAAACCAGAATCTGACGGTGTTTGATCAAATACAACTTCCTTTTCTGAAGTAACATCCTTCTGTACACTCTCATCTGCACTCTGTGAACTTTCATAAGCACTTTCTGAACTTTCATCAGAAACAACAGACTCTTCATCCACACTCTTTACAGTCACTCCAATAGACTTCATCCAAGTAGCAAACATGTCTGGTTCTCGAACAATCTTAGCAATAAAAGCTTTATATTCTCCTTTTTCATCAACGAACATATCCCAGCTGAAACCTTCAGGTAATTGTTCATCATCTTGATCAATTAAACAGGCTTTGCTATCAGGAGATATGTAGTTGTTCCTGTTAAAATCCACCGCACACGCTCTCTTGGAATCCTTAATCTTTCTACCATGAGCCGTCTGTGAATCTTGTGATTGACCGACCTGCTGATAAATGGCTTTCCGGTAATAGTCGTCTTTTCCGAACGGATTCTGAGCGCCACTAGCTTCTCTGTTCTTGCACTCCCGCTTGAAATGACCTTTCTCCCTGCAACGAAAACAAGTAACTTTAGATTTATCAAAACCTAGAGTAGATACATGAGCATCAAGAAAGTCATTTCTCCCGGTAATCGTTTTGAACTTTTCAGCACGTCTAAGAACACTTGCAAGACACCATTTGATATCCATCAGTTCCATCTCTTCTGCGTCTATTTGATCGTAATCCTCTTTGGTGAGCATGGGATTTCCGATCCGACCAGCCACTAGACCCTCATAAGATAACAACACAGAACCAAGTAGAGCCATGTGGTCTTTAGCAGTGTCTTCTGAAAAACTTTGACCTTCTGGAAGATTTAGAGCTATGTTGCACTGAATCACATATCCATTTCCTGTCTTTGTGCTCTGAGACTGAAAGCTTGTGTTTGACTCTTTAGGATTGACACTTGGAAATGATGAAAATCCACTACTGCTTTTGTTTAAACTCTGATCAACTTTTTCTGATGAATCCCCAGCACTGAATGCAGTCTGAATTTTCGGACTTCTCTCAGATTCTGGAACCGGAATGCTACCTTTGTAGTACATTTTAATATCCTGTTGACCACTCGGACTGTTCATCCTAGCTATCTTCTGTTGCTCCAGATCCTGGCTTTCGATCTTTTCAATAAACTGAGATATTGTCAACCCATCATAAACACCCGTGTTTTTCAGAATCATCAAATAAGTTCCCCACTCTTTCTGAGGTAATGCATCAGCAAGCTTGTCTACCCACTCTTCACGATCTTTGGTAATGCTCAACATCGACATTGATCGCATTAGGTGACAGTATCTCTCAATCAGCTTCTTTGTGTCTTCACCTGGTAAGCTACTGAACAGATCAAACTCTTTCTTTAGCAATGCCTTTTTGCTCTTTATCATGTTCTCGCTACCCTCAAATTTGACTTTAAGTGCATCCCAGATTGACTTTGCAGTTTTGTCATGCTGTAACAGAATGAAAATATCTTCTTTGATGGCTTGTTGCAACAGACTAATCATCATTTTTTCGGCTTTGTACATAACACGTTCCTGATCCGTAAACTCTGATAACTCTTTGAGAACCTGCAACTCTGTTCGAGGCAACACATATTTCTTCAGTATACATTCCCAAGACCTAAGATGGTTTGCCTGAACCCAGTTCTCGAATCTGTCTTTCCACCCGTAGTATTCTTCAATACTCATCAATTTAGGGGGCTTTTGGGTGGTTCCTGTCTCATTTTCTAAACTCATAGCTTAAGCAATAGCACCTGGACCAGACGGTGTCGCAAATGCGTTGTAGAAATCGTTATCCATGATTCGGAATTGAAGAATTTTTCAAACAAGCTTTTACACGAACTGGTTCTCCTCGTAACACACCTTTATCGCCTTTAAAACAAACAAACAAATACTTATCAGTTTAAACACTATTAAACAACTGAAACAAACTGATACTCGGACTGGTGAATATTTTGTGCGGACGGAATTTGAGTGAACTGAGTTTGATGTCAAACCGTGCAAACTGCTATGACCTGGATCAAAAAACAACCGATCTGACTCACTATGTGTGAACTGATAGATTTTCAAACAATGTGATAATCCTTTGAAAACTTTGAACTCCAAACTAGAACCGGAACTAACTTTCAATGTATTATCAGGTTGGGTCAAACTCTTAATCTGATTGGACCGAACACATATGTAGACACATGGGCTTATGACACAATGTAGATTACATGTACTTGTCTGATGAATATAACAAGCCGACAAAAATCAAAAATCACATGCTCATTAATATGTTCTGATCACCTCTTGTAAATGACACAAGATACGATGTACTTTCCAGACACAACCTCGTTACATGAAACAAATCACATGGGTCGATGACAACTTCCACTGACAACAATGATTCTAAACAATTCTCATTTGGCCTTTAAAATGCACTTATCCAACAACAATGATTGGGCCGAGGATTTTGAAACTTGGGCCGTTGAATTATGATATATAAACTAATATTGGACCTTGTGACTCATTTAACTGACAGCTTAAAAAAATCTGATTTGTTCTCAAATATGAATGTGGTCGGTTATCTCAAACACTTTTATTGGGACTCTAATAACAATTCACGAGACATGCAGACTTATCAAAAGTAACCGACACTCTTATCACAATTTCATTCGACCTTTTATTCCACTGAACCGACAAACTCATTATATTCACATGCAACCGATTTAAACCACATGATCTCATATTCCCGATGTACTGACACTTTGTCGTGTTTCAGGTCAACGATGAGCAGAATCAGACTTTGATCACTAAGAGCGGAATCAAAATGTTCACAAGAGTGGAATCAAACTTTTCACAGGAGCGGAATCAAGTGTTATGGTTGTCTGGAGCGGAATCAACATCAAGTTTAAGAGCGAAATCAAGTGTTTTGGTTGTCAGGAGCGGAAACAACATCAAGTTTAGGAGCGGAATCAGACTTTCAAGAGCGAAATCAGAAACTTTGTATCCCAAGAGCGAAATCAGAAATATTCATTACGAGCGGAATCAACTCGGACATCATTTTTACCCATTTTTAAGTCGATTTTAGCAATGAAACTTTCAAAGATTTGTTAATAGTCACTTTTATACAATTTGTGAAAATTTGAACTGGTTTAGACCGTTAAATTTTTCTGAACTGATGAAAGAATGATGTAGAAGACAGAAAAACAATAATATTCAGCTGAATTCGATAGAACTCCTCGTACTTGGCTCTGATACCAATTGTAGGATCGTGTACCGACCCGAACGAGTCGTTCAGAGGAGTTTAACTTCGTTTCAGAGGCGGAAACTAAGAAACAAAGGTAGAAACAGCTTTATCTTCACCTTTAATACTAATTGTATTGATTGACAACGTTTACAGCTCAATCCTCACACCGGTAGCACTTCGGCGTGGAATACAAGACTTCACTACTGATTTCGCTCTAAAGAGAACTATATATAGGCCTGTTGATTTCGCCCCAAGTGACACAGAAACACAAGAGCGGAATCACCACTTGAGGTTTTGGGCGAAATCACCTTTTCACTACCCTAGGAGCGAAATCAGCCTCTATATAACATAATGAACGAAATCAGAATCTAAACATATTAAACGAAATCAACCACTACTCAACATAAATGATTTTGTCTCTTATGAAGTTCACGTGCACATGTTGTTGCTGATGTAAGCAATTAGGTCACTTGGATGATGTCATCATTAAGAATGATGACATCATTCTTGTTCTGAACCGCAACGAACCCAAGACTCGATGTAAGACGAAGACGACAGATGTGTGAACCAACAAGAGGTTATTGGAAAGGGTGATTCCTATGCTAAATGTAGGTGGACAAGTCCAACCCTTATCCAGGCTCTCGTTAAAGAAGGTGTATGTCGAATCGCTCAGGTCTATCTATGCATCGACAGAAGTCGATGGGGAGTCCTTCATGGCACAATCGACACAGGGACGACTATCGCGCAAGTCTTCGCAAGAGTTAGAGGTGATTTCGGGAGCAACGATGTTGTTTTTATCCGAATGCGATCTCAATAATTCTTCTTGGGTGTTGTCTTGAGATGAATTAGTTATGTCCATCTCAAGCTCTTTTATCCAATTAAGAATTAGATCTTCCATTTGAAAAAATTCATCAAGAATCATTTCATTTAGAATAGATGATTGAGAGCATTCGAGGGAGAGATAGGGATTATTTTTACTCTCGCCCCTCTTAAGGCTACAGGAAAACAGTGGGTCTATATAATGGGGAGTATAATTTAAAAAATAACATTTTAAATCTTTATGATTTCCACCACATATTTGACACCACGTACCATAAGAGGAGAGGTAGTAAAAAAAATCAGTATCGCTCATGGTTGTGTCAGAAATTACCAACCGTCAGGATCTTACGGTTCTGTTTTCAGTATCTGATACTTGGGCACGGGGTGTGTTGATTGGGCACGGCCCCGTGTTCAGCTACTGTCTGACTTAAAACAGGATTGCCAGTACCAAAGATTGGGCACGGGGCGTGTTCAGCGGGCATGGCCCGTGCTGAGCTCTGCAGAAGCTGAAAATTAAGAAAAATCCTAAAAAACAGAAAAATAAGAAAAATGATTAGGCCGTTGATTCCTAAATTTCTTAAAATCCTTGTGTCCCCGGCGGCGGTGCCAAAAACTTGATGCGTGTGTAGCGTTATATATTTTTTATGTATATTTTAAGCCCTTTTTAACACTTTAGTCAAGTTTTAAATTTATAAAACACGATATTTTACTAACACTAAACACACATATGGGCAAGTGCACCATTGTGAGCGTAGTATAGCGTTGGTAAGACACCGAGGTCATCCAAGGACACAAGAGCTTTTAGTATCGGTTTATCCTCAACGTCTAATCAAATCAAAAGTTTAGAAAAAGGTTTAAGCATGAAAAATAAAAACTAAAAATGTTGAAAATAAAATTAAAATAAAAACAGATAGACAAGATGAATCACTTGGATCCGACTTGCCTTTAGTGTAACCTTTGATGTTTTCCGCACTTTTTAAGAGATTATCTTAGTTATAGTAGTAGGCCCCTCTTTCGAAGGTGACGTTACCCTCAACCCAGTAGTTTGAGTCAGGAATGATACAATCCTAAAGGGTTGGATTATTGAAAGATAATTAATTAAGTTATTAATGCGTAATGTGGTAGGCCCCTCTTTTGAAGGTGACGTTACCCTCGGCTAAGTGGTTTGAGTCAGCAGGGATACAATCCCAAGTAACCGAGTTAATGTATTAATAGTAGTTTACATATGAGGGAATCAAGCCATTCGCACCCCCGCCATCCAATACCAGTGGGTATTGAAGGAGGTCCTAGTAAGCTTGACCCAGGTGCTTGCAGGATCTATACACTGAACAAGGCAAGAACCTTACCAAACCATTCCCTTAACTCCCGACCAGGTAGCCAACATATCTCTATATAGACCGTAGAGATATGAATGGTGTAAATCTTTTATTTTATATAGACAGTAAAATAACGCCAAGACACCACGGACAAATGATAAGGAAGTTTCACCTTCAACATAAGAAACTAGTTATTAAAGTCATTAATACAAAACCAAATAAAAAGTGCGAAAACATTAAAAAACAAAAGTATTACACTAAATGCTTGTCTTCACCAAGTGATGTAAGAGACTTAGGCAAACATGGCCTTTGATTGTCAAGAACTCTTACTATCAATCTTGGATCCCGAGACAACTACACACACTCTATGATGGATGATGGATGATGGTGGTGGATGTGGGTGTTGTGATGGTGGTGGAGTGTGGGTGAAGTGGGAGAGAGGTGGTTTGTCAAGGGATGCCTTTGAAATGAACCAAGCAGCTCTATTTATAGCCTGCACAGAAGAACGGACACGGCCCCGTGTCCGATGGGCACGCCCCCGTGTCCATCCACTTTCTTTTTTTTTCATTAATTGCAGTTTGTCTGCATTAGTTGACCACGCCCCCGTGTCCGCTGGACATGGCCCCGTGTGCAGAAGCGTATCTGTACTATCAAGATTTGCTTGGATTCTGCGAATCTTAGCGTTGACCATGGCCGTGTGGAGCTGGGCACGCCCCCGTGTTGGGGAATAGAAGCTTCTACGCTTTTGTCTTTTCTGCAAACACTTGAGCACGCCCCCGTGTCCGATGGGCACGAGGGGTGTTCAGCCTTCTGATGTCTGGTTTTTGCTTGGGAAGATGCTGTCGAGGGGTCGGGCATGCCATGTTTATTCCTTTTCTTGTATTTATGTTAGATTTAGCTGCATTTTTTGCTACTTTTGTCCATTTGAGCTCATTTAATCCTGAAAATACAAAAGGAAGACAAAAGCACACTTTTTCCAACATTAGTACTAAAAAGGGTTAGTTTTTTGCCTCATTTGATGTAATTTATATGTTGCATTTTACACACATCAGTTTTACAAGCATTTTCTTAGAATAAATGTATAAAACAATGTGCAAGAGAACAGAACAATGTGCCATCTTTGTCTAAACGCCATTAAAAATACAAAACGCCAAAATCTAAAAAGATGGGACATGTTACAGCCTTAACAGATGAAGCTGAACAAACAGTAACTACAAACAATAAACTGAAATGACAGAAACTTTATTACTAACATTTATTATATTAAAAGTCACTCCATGAGTACTTGAATTTATTTATCTTTTCAAATACGCCATAATTACCTGTCACATTACAGGACTGCATCCTACATGGCACGATAATTGATACACAAAATACACATCAAAAATATTACTGATGTTTTTTACCGCCAAAAACATATATCTACCTGGCGCCAAAAAAAAGCTCATTATATAAGTACAACAGCTAAATAAAGCTTGACACTCCACACATTCACTAAACACGTCACACATTGTCTAAACGCCATACAATTTTAAAAAAATGGCTCATGTTATTGAATGGAGGTTTGAGATGTCTGGGAGACGTTTCGTCTTAAAGTTCTCTGAGAGGAGAAGGGTGAAAGTCAAGACAATCAAGGTCATACTTAGTATGGATAAAGCCATTCAGAGGGATATTCTAGCCCTTGGGATTCCAGTGGCCTACTATTGTAAAAGGACTCGAACGGTAATAAGAAGATTATACAGAAAATTTCCAGCAGATGATGATGATGATGATGATACTGATCTACCTAAAGTTACCAGTTGGGGTTTAGATGAACAATCAAGAATGGTGAACGTGAGCTATCAACACGGGGTGGATTATTCATTGACAATGGACGAAGTGCTGAACACGGATAGACTACATCTTTTTGAACAACTATGTGATTTAGCACCTTCGAACAATGCAAGATCCAGCGTTGTGAAGACATTTAAGTATAAGATGCAACAAAGAAGAGATGAGATTATGGCGTTATACGCCAATGAACAAGATGATCATGAAGAGTCTGATGAGAGTGATGAACAAAGCGATGTTTACATTTCTGATGTAATACCATCCACAGAAGACTATTAATTTTTGTTTGATTTCTTCTTAGTTGTACTCTTTTAAATTACTGATGAATTTAAAAACGCCATGAATGCCAAGAAATTTACCTTTATAACATATATGAACTGTTGAAATCTACAAAAACGCCTAATGAATTTGGAAACGCCATGGACGAAAAGAAGTTATAATTACTAATTGATTTTAATGAATTTGGGGACGACATAAACGCCAAAATATTTACTATGCACGTGATCTAAAAAACAATAAAACGCCAAAAAAATGAAGCGGTGTTGTGAGACACATTGAAAAAGAATATAAAAGGACAAAAAGGCCCCTTTACCCTTCATTATATCGCGTGCCACGTGTTGGGCCAGTATCCGTTCTCACCGTTCTCACACCTTTGGGCATTTTCTCCTGATCCCGTACCGTATTGTATATAAATATTAATGATTCTTAACCGGTTGAATCAAATCTTAAATATTTATATTCATTCCAATCACCATGGCAAATTACATAATTATAGCATGTAAACAAGCAACAAACTGCAACGTCATCCCCTTCTGAATAGAAAACCCCTTCTTAAATAAAGGGATAAATTACAGTTTTCGTCCTTTATGTTTGTATCGTATTGCAGTGAATAACCTTTAACTTCGATAATTACAGTCACAATCCTTTATTTGTAAAACCCATTACACCTTAGGTCCTTTAACACTAACCTTGTTAAAATTTTCAATTAAGTCTGGTTATATAAGGGTAGTTTAGTCCTTTTACATAATAATTTAAATTATTTAATAGAAAAAATAACATTTTAAAACTTATAAAAACATCCACCCATCCCACTCTCTCTTTCTCTTCCTTTCTCGATCTGTGCAGATCTCCATTACCACCACTCCAATATCTCCCACCTCTCTCACCCTCTCTAACACTAGAACCACCAAAGACCAGCACCACTTCGTCGATCTCCTTTAGTATCTCACCTCTCTGCGAATCGAAAGCAAACCCCCAAATCTCTTAACCCTACCTTTATTGTGTGGGGGTGGCGGTGGCGGTTGTGTTTTTAAACAAAAACACTAGATCCGGCGTTTGATGCGATGATGTTCCCAGCCAAAAACCTCAAACGTAAACCACCGGTGAGTAATTTTAAACATGTATGCTCGAAATCAGACTTTTATCGTCATTCTGTAATCATCGCCATTCATTGGATTTTAGTCAATCCAGGTTCGATTTAGCGATTAACTTCAGATGGGAAGAGATAAATCAAGATACATGGGAAGAGATAGAACCATGAGTTGGTTGCTGTTGACAGTGGTGTTGAAGAAGCCGACTGAAATTAAAGATGCTATTGTGGGGGTGGCGGCAGATGAGGAAGCCAATGTTTTTTTATGGTAACAATTGATTTTGACTTGTTATTGTAGAGTATGTTGAGAAAAATGGTATCTGCGTTGGGGGTTTTGAGGTAGTTGTTGGGAGTGGTCAGGGGCAATTCGTCAGATGAAGATGGTTGTCGCCGGAGGATTGTATTGAGAGAGAGAGAGAGAGGCAGAGGTTGGATTTGGTGGTGGTCATAGGCGGTTGTGGTGGTTATAGGCGGCTAGGTTTATAAGGGGGAAGAATCAGTGGTGAAAAGACAGGATTGCCCTCACATGAGATGCACATGATCATACTTAACTAGAAATTTTAACCTGGTTAGTGCTAAAGGACGTAACGTGTAATGAGTTTTACAAATAAAGGACTGTGACTGTAATTATCGAAGTTAAAGGTTATCTACTGCAATACGATGCAAACATAAAGGACGAAAAATGTAATTTTTCCTAAATAAAGAAAACACGATATGGTACTATCACTCAAAACATCACGCTGGGTTATTGGTGAATATTCTGACTAATCTTAAATTTAGAAAGTGCACCTATAGTTGGCGTAATATAGCGATGGTAAGATACCGAGCGTTATGGGTGAATATTCCGACTAATATTCTGGATCATGAATAACTATTCAGGATATTTGACAGGATTGATATCTTGAACTTGTTCCTTATTTTCGAATTAATCTATTTTTGCATGTGTTGTTTACGTCTCGCAAGCTAAACGATAAGAGACCAAGTCCAAGAATAATTTCCGCTTACTTAGTTGAAGGAAATAATTGTTGAGGTCGACGGCCAGGACTCCAAGGTTCATAAAAGCATATACCGGAGCATCCTCGGAATATCACACACTTAGTTAGATTTTATCTTATAAATAATGAGGTCAAGTAATCGAGTAGACTTTGACGATCCACTACACACACATACTTGCAAGCTCACTTGTTCTCTTTTGCAGATTACACTTTTGAATTCACACAATCAGTCACACTATAACGATCATTGTATCATCGATCACATTAGTTCATGACTTGTACTTTCTTTCTTGTTGTAATAATATTGACTATGGTAGACGATTTTTAAAGTCGTCTCCCAAGGTTTTGTGCTAGCGATCTACATCGATCAAGGGATTTCCTCGTAATTCTTTGTGTTCTTACTTATTAAATCATTTCATTTCATTCTAATATTGTAACAACCCGACTTTTCGGATCGTTACCCGTTTGTTTGCTTCGTTTTGTAACCAACTTGAATCTCGGGATTCGATATAAATAATGAGTTATATTATACTAAATATTTTTTCATCGCAATGCACCGCTACACGTTTAAACGCTTTATATTCGCAACGCTTACGCAACACGAATTACAGAGAATTATGTTATTTAAATTGCCGAGTGTGTTTGTTTGGTTATCATATGCCTCCGCATACGCTTATCACGACTAACACGCTTTACAATCGCAAACGTTGTTATCAGTAGTAGTAATGTTATGTGTGCTCTTATGTGCCTTACTTGTGTGTGCTTATTATGTGTATTGTTACTCGCAAACGCTATCTCAACGCAAAACTCAACGCTACTCGCGCAACTTGATTTATAACTCTGAAACACAACACAACACAACACAACTCGAAACTCGGTATTATACTAAAATACTTAACGTACCAATACTATTTAACGCAACAAAACGAATTAAACGAGCATCTTACACGCGAAACGAGGAAAAGGTTGCACAAAATAGCATTTTGGTTCGAAGCTAGGCAGCTTCTTAAGAAGGCACTGCCTTTGTACGAAGGCAGCATGTTCGAACCAAGGCTCTTCTGTGTGAACCCGCTCCCTTTATAAATACCCAAGCCCTCCTCATTCATTTCTCACTTGCTGATTCTAAACCGAAACTCTGCCAAATTGTTGTCCGACCAATTTCAAGTAAGATTCAACAGTTTTCTTCAATTATACAACGTTTTCCACTTCGATTTTCACAAGAATCACTACGTTTTTATCTAAATTCTTCTTTTTCCACATAAAAACAATCAACTTTTCACTTAACTTCTTCTTTTCTTCATAAATTCCTGCTTTACACAAGAACCTTTCAACTTTTTCATTAAAACTTCTTCTTTCACCTCTAATCTACACTTAACCGGGTGTATTGGGACTAGCTCCGGCTTCCCAGGTTAGAAATCAGTTGATTTCACACTCACCAAGTGTTGAATCTGGGTGAAAACTGTTTGAAACCTTTTAAACTTGATTTTTACACCCTCAACGGACTTAAAACGACATGTATCTCGTTCACTGAACAGTGGAGCGAGGTAATGTCAAAACTAACTTGAAGAGGACTCGGAAACACATCCGATTCAGGCGAAAACACAGCATTGAATGCCAAAAACAGCCACGTTTGTGAACTAGACTGTTCTGTGCGAAGCCAGCTTCGTACGAAGGCACTGCCTTCGTACAAAGGGACATGGCGTTCGTACGAAGGCTCTGGTTTTACACAACACAGCCCAATTCCCATACGTGACACAATCAAAGACCTCTCCGACTCTAAGCTCAATCAAATAGCTTAAGGTTGGAGGGATGAACACTCGATTTTCCAAAGACGCCGCGAAGACACTCGATTTTGGACAACGGAAGCAGCACGTGTACGAAGACCCCCTTCGTACGAAGGGCCCCTTCGTACAAAGGCATCAGCTTCGTACAAAGCTTCTGTTCTCCCACCGACACTTCGATTTCCGACCGTTTCAGCACTTTGAAGGACTTATGCTTCTGTTCCCATACGCAAGCTGACCCGGCGCTCCCTTCAATCCATTGAGGATCGTGTTTCTTGATTAGTACACGTTCTGTGAGTATACTCGAACCCATTTTCGTTTAACTCACTTTTGGGTGTTACATATGTTCTATATCAAAACACAACACACAACGCAAACACTTTATAAACGCTAACCGCTCCTGCATGCTATACGTGATTTGTTGAATGCTTGTTACTATGATTATACAGTGTTACACTAGACCGCCTCTAGCAACGATAGTACTATAGTTTGGACTCGGCACCTGTGTTACAGGGGTTGCTAGGGATCACATTACTTTACTTCACGCGTTCGCTTCGGTAAACATGTGTCGCGCATACTCTACATCGCAGTCTCGTGGTTAGGTTGTATCATTGTTGATAGTTACATGTTTCGCCCGTTACGTGTTACATGCTGGTTATGCGTAAACGCTTTCTTTACTATATCTATGCAAACTTGTGTACTCACCTTTACTTTATGTATTGACTTTTATTTTAACGTATGTGACAGGTTGATGGTCTGTTCCCTGCAATGGATTAGGAAGTCTAGAAACCCACAAATAAAAATCTAGGTTGTCGGACTTGTTTTGTTTTTGAGAACTCGCTATCTGTAATAACTGTTTGTTGAATATTTGTTCGTTAGTATGGGATTATGAACCTTTAAAAATATTGGTAATGAATAGTTGTTATGGATTCTCTTGAGCAATCTGGTTCGCCTAGTGTCGCGCCCCGATGATTCCGCCATCGGTTGGGGTGCGACAAATATCCCAACAGATATCTCTATATCTTGAACCGTATTCCAGTGTTGTTCTGAGTAATAGTTTTAGCAATTTACATTGTTATACAAACGTTTAGCATCATTGTCCCAAGAAATTAATCACGATTTTTATAACACTTTCATTAATCAAAACGCCAACCCACAACATCCCGTTCTAGTGCCAAGCAAAGTACCGAGTTGTTGCCAACACACATGCGGAAACAAGTTGGCTTAGAAATCTCCTCCTTGAGTAGCCGGTCCTGGTTAAAAGTTACAGTCATTTATTATGATAATATACCAATCGTTTACCTTACACAGAACCTTGTTCGACACCAGCGAACCGAACATGTGGAATTTGATATTCACTTTATCGGAGAAAAAGTCCAAGTCGGGATTGTTTTGGTGTTACGTGTACCAGCCGACTACCAGTCCGCCGATATTTTCACTAAAGGGTTACCTAAACAACTCTTCACCATATTCAAACACACTCTAAGCATTCGACCATCCGTCTACTACTCAAACTAAGGAGTATTAACCCCTATAATTTTTGTATTATTATTACTATATATTAATAAACGAATTGAAATGAACAATGATTTTAATATTATAATAATATATAGTTTTTTAATACTTTTATTATTTTAATATTATAATAATAGTTATTTTTTTACTTTTTAACTTTAATCCTTTTTTAATATCTGGGGTTGGGATAAGCTTGGTGTCAACCGGTATCGAACCAGTACTGATATCTAAAATAACGGTGCGGTACTGTTCGATATTAGTACATGAAGGTAAAAATCGGCCCTAATATAGAAAACGTCAAAAGTTGGCGCCGAATTGATATTGGAAATCTTTTGGTTTGGGAAATTCAGTGCTGCTACCCGGTACCATTTGTTCATCCCTTATCACAGTTACCGTACAAACAACGGTATCGTAAAACTTCTTTTTGTTGATTTTCTTCAACTTTAATTTTTTTTTTTTTTAGTTTCAGTGGTAGGGATGAGCTCGGTGTCAACCGATACAGAATCAGTACTGATACCGAAAATACCGGTTACGGTACCGGTATATGAAGGTAAAAGACGGTAGTGAACCGGTACCAGGAACGCCAAAAGTCGGTAGCGAATTGGTACTTAAGATCTTTCGGTTCGGCAAATTTGGTACCAATACCCAGAACAATTTACCCATCTCTGACCACGGGTTTCATACGAACAACATCGTTACCATACAACTTTTTTGGTTGATTTTCTTTCGTTATCTTTTAGTATTTTTTTTCTACATTTTATTTTTATTCTTGTCAGCAGTTCCGTTCGCAACACGTTCGTAGTGATTTCAAAACAGATATAAACACAGACTAAGTAACAAAAGAAAATTCGCCGCAACGCGACGAACTTATTTAAACCTAGTTAAATTAAACAAGTGGCCAACTTGTTCATATAATCTTTGTATTGATTAGTTTACCTAGTTACTACCTGAATTTTCCACCGTCACAATCTGGTACTATAAGTCGAAATCCATAGCCGAATCCACTACCCGAATGCATAGCGTCGTTACCCAAAACCCGATGTAGCCGAATGCAACTAACCTAGGGTGCTTGTTAGTTTTTCCCAACATGAGCCTTCATCTAAAATTATACGCCAATGCATGCTTGGTCATTGTAATAGAATCCTTATCCTTGCCTACAACATTGGAAAGCAGCCAAGAAAATTTTATGACATCTCCAAGGAAAGAAAGAGTACAACATGACTTGTAGGACATTACCATAAATCTATATCGGCCTTGAAACAAAGTTGGACTATTTTGAGTCCAACAACAAAATTTTCAACATTGCATGAAAGAGTTAACTTCCGTTTTGGTCCCTGTGGTTTGGTCACTTTAACGTTTATGCCCCAATAATTTAAAAACGGCCATTTCCCTCAATGTTTCGATCTTGTCGCCAGTTTGCTCCCCGGCTCTAACTCCATCCTTATTGTATGTTAACGGAAAGGGTATTTTTGTAATTCAAAGTTAACATACAAGATCCAAGTACCCTTACGTTATACTTGAAATTACCAAAATACCCTTCCAGTTAACATACAATATGGATGAAGTTATAGCTGGGGGCAAACTTGCGACAAGATCGAAACGTCAACGAGATAAATGACCGTTTTTAAATGATTGGGGCAAAACCGTTAAAGTGACCAAACCACAGGAAGCAAAATGGAAGTTAACTCTTGCATGAAGTGTTGCATTATAAAATGCAACATAGTATGCCATAGTTGTTGAGTTAGTCATGAGGAGTTGTTTAGCGATCCTCCAAGAAATAGTCCTACCTCACAACATAAAAGGGTATCACATGATAGATATTACGTAACTTTTGATTAGTTAATACCTCTCTAAATTAATAAATTTTCACGATAGTACCATTTATAAAGGGTTTTTTTCATGGGACAAGTATGGTCTTTGTTCTTTCCAACTGTAAGGAAGACCTTATGACTTGATTTCACAAACGCATGCATGTAGGTTAAGAAATATCCTTACAGTGTTCTTAGTGTTTCCATGATTTAACAAAGATCTCATGGATAACACCGTATTGAGTTTTAAGTAGCTGCCATCATTAGAGCATCTTAATGCATGTTTTTTTCACGTTTTGAGCTCATGTAGACAGGGGCTGATCTACAGCCACCGAGGAGATTCCTAGGAACCTGTTCGGTTTGTAATTTATAGTGTAAAGTTATAAACAAAATACTAAAAGGAACCTTAAATAATTTGCATGAGGATTCTAAAAAGCTCACTGCTAACTCCAGCTAACAAAATCACATCTATAACACCAATGAATGATATCTCAAAATCTACTTCCTACAAAAAAAAAAAAAGTAAACTAGTGGTTTAAACCCAATTGCATGATCATGTTTATTCTGATCAATTTTCATCACTTGACGATAAAATGTTTCGTTGTTGATTAAAAGTGAACAAGATGTGGATGAAATCAAAGCATATGGGATTGACAAGTTGTTCCAAATAGCGGCAACCCTGTTGAGTGACCAGTTTCTTGAATCACAAGAGGCTGCTCGTGCACTACTGTTGGAGCTGCAAACCGCATATGAAAGTCCCTTGTTTTGGCACCAGAACAAGACGACCCATCTAAGGAGCCATTTGTACATTCTTGGGAGTTGTTTTGTAGAAGTTAAGGACACAAGCCGTACTTCGTGAGACTAGTATGAAACATTTTTAAAAGATGAAACCCTGTAGGTAACAACTATAGGTATGTTTTTTTTTATTCGTAAAGGGTCTTATATATTACGTGTTTTAAATTTATCATGACGATGTTTTTTTTTTCATTATTGTATGAAATTGGAACATTTAAAAAGGTGAACCCCTTGGAAGAAAATTCTTGGATCCGCCACTGCATGTAGAGGAGAGAGTGAATAAAGGCAGCTAATGTGGAGGAGAGAGAGAGGAAGAAGAGACGTTTTTGCTTGAAAACGCCCATGCACGTTTTTTTAGACGTTTTTAGCTCTTGTGGAGGAGAGGGGGAGGGGAGACATTATTGCTAAAAAGAACGTCCAGAAACAGATTATGTGAGCAGAGGCGGACCCACCCTTTGGCCAGGGTGGGCGGCCGCACCCCTTGAAAATATGGTTGAACACCTCTTCCACACCCCCAACAAATATTTTATGGGTCCGCCACTGTACGTGAGGGAGAGCAGAGGAGACTTTTTTGGTTGAGAGGGGCAAAGCCTGGCCAGGGTGAGTAAGGGTGACATGGCTGCGTTTTTTGAAACTTCCCATTATCAATGCTCTTGAGATGATTTAGAAGCAAGCATGATACATTCAGTGACAAATGACTAGATTCAAATTTCTACTTTAACAATCCATGTTGGGTAACAAGACTTCAACATCAAACTTCATTATTAATCTCAATTTTTTCTCCATCTTCATTAAATTTACCGTCTTCAGTCGTCATATTAACCTTCCTAGTGGTGTGTCCCGGTAGTCAATCAATGAAAGTATTCCACACTTGCACATTCGTTTACGCAACGAGTTTCAAGCTTGTTTCTGAAACTAGATCTATCATACACAACACCCTAATCATTTCTCCAACGTACCAACTTGCAACAGGATTTGAAAGAAGCATGTGTGACCGACATTGATTCTATATATTGTCCCCTAAGCAGTCATAATCCAAATCAGACGTTTTACAATATCTAGGTACATCAAAACCATTATGACTAAACCGATTAACATATATGTGAGATAAATGAGGTTAGGAAATAACACTTCATTTTCATAAATAAATGGTGCCATTTCATGACCAGAAAGCATACACAACCAAAATTTGAACAAGTATGAACAGATCGCGCATCCATGGCTGCCAATGAACAATACCGTATTTTCTCATCAAAAGACAAGAAACATGAACACCATTACCTATCTCCAACCCGATTCAAACACCCTTCTAGTTCCTTCTTCGTTTGTCAGATGGTGGGGACCCACCATTCTTTCTTTTCAAGCTATGTCCCATATCACCATCATCCAACAACACACCCACCTCACCTTCTTCCACCGGCTCAAAACCTTGACTGTCTTTGACCTCATTATACTTTCTTTCTTGTTTGTTTTTCTCCGATTCAGCAGCCAATTCTATACCGTCTTCCAACTCTTGTTCGATCAGATCATCATCGTTCATGAAATCCGTTCTTCGTGCCACATCACCACCACGTTCCTTTCTTCTTTTCTCAAGTGCTGCCCTAACCTTATCTTTATCGATCTTTTTCATAGCGTCTTTCGGTGTTTGACTTCTGTGCTCCAAACTTTGACCACCACCCTTTTCTGATTCATAGTTTTGATCATCATTGTTCTCAACGTCTGAATTTACATCCTTATTTCTATCTGTACTTCCGTCATCATTACTTTGAGCTTGAGACGTTTTCAAATGCTCAGAAGCGGGTCTTGAAGTTGCCGCACCGACATGCGAATCACTGTCGTTCGGACCATGTTCTTGTGCCTTCTGAGCACCCGCGCCACCTGTACTTCCGTCAAGAACCTCACTAGTTTGTGCAGGTGGTACGCGGTTTTGTTCGTACAGTTCCAACATTTGGTTACTCACTTCTGCAATGAAAAGGAAACGGGTCAAATAGGTCGACCCGGATCAAAAATATTAGCTATAATTGCAAGAAACCAACCCTCCAGCTGGCGTGGGGTAACGTTGAACTCCTGCCACCAAACCTTTTCACCTTCGGACGGTAGCTTTACTTTAAGAAACTTGGCGGCAAGAAAAATGGCACCTGCGGCTATGTGGTGGGGTTTGAATTGCAAGCAGAGTGATGTCCGAAGCCTGCAGATGTCATTTTCACAAGTCAAAGTCAAACACAAAAATGTTGACCAGAGGTCAGTGTTACATATTACTCGCTGTGGGCTCCATCCCAAAATAGATATCCACCTTCCTATTTTGGTTTGTCGCAAAAAGAATGTTCACTTTAAAAATTATTTATCAAGTCATAGATATTCTACCCTTGAGCAGTAAACTGGATTAATTATACATCTTCTAGAACTAGGACTGCAAACGAACCGAACGCTCGGCAAACAGTTCATGAACTGTTCGGCGGGAAGCTCGTTTGTGTCCATTCGTTTAATACATGAATGAACACGAACAACAAATTTTGTTCACTTAGTTAAATGAACGAACATGAACAGAGGCGGCGTTCATTCATTTATGTCCGTGAGCGTTCGATAACGTGTTCGTTTATGTACGTTTGCGTTCGATAGTTTCTTAGGGGGTGTTTGGTGTTGCGTTTTCAAAATAGAATATGCGTTTTCAAAATAGATTTTGCGTTTTGGAAGCAGATAATCACTTTTCATCCAAACACTTTTTTAGATTATTTATGTTTTACAAACACAATAATCAAATAATCACTTCAAAACGTAATCCCAAACACCCTCTTAGTGATTTTAGTTTTATATTTTATTTAATAAGGATCATCGTGTTATATATTTTGTTCATGAACGCTTGTTTGTGTTCATTTACGTCTGTTTGTGTTCATTGCCTAAAATTAACAAACGAACACGAACACGTTCATTTCCTTAACAAACAAACACGAACATAAATTCTTGTTCGTTAAGTGCTCCTGGACACTTCGTGAACACATATATCTCCTTAACAAACAAACACAAACAAGGTCTTGTTCTTGTTCGTTCGGTTCATTTGCAACCCTATCTAGAACTGTATGCACTTTATAGAAATAAAATTGTCATTTAGTTGGTATAAAGTGCATTAAGTACATAATGCTACTCTTTTTGGCTAGTGGACATTTATTTTGGGAGAGAGGGAGTATTAAATGAATTCATCATACCCATCGTTCACGAAGTTCCAAGCAACCTGAGCAAGTGCATTTTGAGCAACTTTAAACTTCTTTATTGCTTCAACAAGTGGTTTATATGGATGATGCACATTGAAATCAAAAGCAAGAGTTGCCAAAACAACACGTTCTCCAATCAAAATTAGTTCTTTTTGTTGTTCATACACTTCCTGTGTAACAAAACAAAAACAGAAAGATTCAGAATTGTCTAAGATTATTCATAAATGATGATAAAGCAAACAGGACTCAAAAGTGTGTTAAATAAGATTACAGCAAATATAATTCTACAATAAACTAATATTTTAAATTTTAGAGAGTAAAATGCCATTTCGTCCCTGAGATTTGGCAAGTTTTGTGACTTTCATCTAAAGGTTTGTTTTTCCGCATCTGGATCCAAAAGGTTTGAAATCTTGCCATTTTCATCCGGCTCGTTAACTCCGTCTATTTTTCTTCGTTAAGCCAGGGGTATTTCCGTCTTTTTTTGCTAACTAAAAATGGCAATTTGATCTTTTTCAGGGGTATTTGGTCTTTTTACATAAAGTGAAAAAGACTGAATTGCCCTTTAAGTTAGCAAAAAAGACGGAAATACCTTGACTTAACAGAGAAAAAATGGACTGAGGTAACGAGCCAGATGAAAATGGCAAGATTTCAAACCTTTTGGATCCAGATGCGGAAAAATAAATCTTTGGACAAAAGTTGCAAAACTGACCAAACCTCAGGGACAAAATGGCATTTTACTCTAAATTAAATGATCTAGGAAGTTTTATTCATTATAGAAACACGTTGGGACTTGGGAGACGTATGACCTGTTTCCTTTTAAACCGTTATTTAATTTATTTGGCCTGTATGGCCCACTAGCGATAGAAGATAACCTATATCTACCCATACATAAGAGCGTGGGATGAGATTGCCAGCTCTAAATAGCACGCTCATTTTTTCAGCTATGCCTTTTTAAGAAGGAAAAACTAGCATGAAAAAGTAACCTAAGTAGAATAAAGTCTATAGACTGTACCTTCTGTTTTATTCTCTGTGCGGCCCCAGGATCCTTTTTGTGATGGATTTCGTAAGAAACAAGAATAACATCTTTCAATGGACGAGGAGTTTCTTCAACCTTGCCTGCAAGAAACATGCAGACCGTTGCAATCACCTGCAATACAAGAATGTTAATTAATAATTTTCAGAGTAATTCTTCATTTCTGTTAATCATGCTGTTAGCAAAAATGGCAGCTTTCAGTCTAATCACTGATATGTAAACTGTATTCACCAAGATTATATAATACAAACTATAATATGTAGTGAAAGTTTAGAATACAAAAGGCTCTTAACGTGCAACGGTACGCGACCACCAAATAACGTCCGTAATTATGCAAATAATGGGAGTAATTAGGGTTAACGCAATCCATGCGTAATTATGAAAATAACGTGCGTAATTAGGGTTTAACCCAACCCACGCGTAATTATGCAAATAATGTGCGTAATTATTTATTATAACGTGTGTATTTTAAAAATGAACATGCGTAATTTGGTCGTGTACCGTCGCATACTCGCACGTTAAGGGGCTATTGTACGTTAACATTCCCCATAATATCATCATCATCATACTCAGTAAACCCCACCAATACTCCAATAGCAAAGCTAAGGTAGGGTATGAGGAGGGTAAGATGTAGACAGCCTTTACCTCTACCCCATAGGAATAGAGAGACTGCTTCCAGTGAGACCCCCGGCTCGATGGTAGTTTTGCATCAAACCTTGGACATAAGGCACATAACACTCGGCAATTAAGACAAAGGCCACTTAGTGCATGTACTCCCTTGTCTTTCGGCTATCAACGCCACCACATGATGCATGATTAACCATCCCCCTCTTTTAACATAATTTTCACGAAATTAATAAAATAACGTTAAAATTAGTGCCCTTTCACTTTTGCCCCCTGAGTGCCCACACATATATACATTATATAACATTCCCCATAATATGTATATGTGAAAAAATTACAAAATTAATACATAATTATTTTTCGCTAGGAAGGACATGTTTTTCAAAAAAAAAAAAAAACAGATCAAAGCGAGTTCAAATCATAACTTAAATAAAAATATTTGGAAGTGAAACGGGGCATAACTCACCCTCCTGTCGTTCCTTGCAAGTGACTGGCGAACAAAGAAACGGTGACAAAAGATAATAGCTGTAGCAATAGTTACCTGAGGCCTGCATGGAAATATCCATTTAACAATTTCGGAAAAGCTTTAGGGCTTGCAAATATCAATAGGCAAAATACATTCAGAACTTCTTATTAGTCAAAACATTATTCACAATTTCCATTGAAGGTTTTTACTTCTAAAAATGGAGCCATAGTTATAGACTTTCTGTAAGAGTTTCAGTAGGCACTGTAATCAATTAATCAAATATGGAAATTGATTCAGTTCTTCCAGTATGACCTTAAAAATAATATATACAATGTAAAGAGAAACAATACTCCGGAATAAAAGAAAAAAAAAATGAAGCAGTTTATTCAGATTAGGGGTGCAAATTATTATGAGAAATGACAATGTATAAAACATATGATGCTTATAAAAAAATGAATGTTTGGAGTATCCTCTTAAAACTTCTCATGCCCATTATAGTTGCAAAAGCGTAAATCCGATGGCAAAAGCGTAAATCCAAAGTCAAAAGAAAAAAAGAGAGAAAAACTAATGCAAAAGCGTGAATCCGATGACACCTCTTTATTAATTATTATTAAATCAAATAACAAAGTTTCCGTAACACATGAATCCAACAGGCTAGTTTTCTTATGTGATCATTGTACAAAATAACATAAACGGATGCATTAAAATAATGAAAAACACGTGAATTCAAAAAATATACAAGAACTGGGAACAATAACCGTAATTTGTAACAAAACAAAACAAAAGCAGAACTTACACTTTAAGTCTCATACCCAAGTCCTGCAGGAACGTGCAATATGATTTACGCAAGTAAGTCTCCTTCTTCAAATCAATGCCATCTGCTCTAGATGGTGAGTTTTCTTCTATTTCTTTCCTAGAAAAGTACCAAAGTCCGCTATTTTCCTCATGCTTATTATTATCGGACTGTTTGCATGGACCGTTTGCATGCGTTCCAGAATGCATTGGATCACTGGATAACAAAGCCGCCATTAGTGTCAACTTCGCTCTTTCAGTTTATCCAGGAATGAAGCTAGAAACACCCCTAGTTAACAGGATATGTTAAAATCGCCATCACCTGCCTGTGTAATTGTAATATTTATTAAGAGAGAAGAGGAGCACAAAACAAATGGCTATACGTTAATGGAAATTAACTTGCAAAAGAACTAATTAGGTGTGTGTAGGGGAGGGCTAAAATGAAAACCCACTTGAGTTGCAAAAACTCTGAAAAACTTTATGTAACAAACTTTTTTTCTAAAAAAAAAAATAGGGCATGTAATATACACTTTTTCGAATGTTTTGAGCCAAAAAAAAAAACCCAAAAGGCGCTAAGTTGTTTTTTTTTAAAGAGTAAATTACGTTTTTGGCCCCTGTGGTTATATCAGTTTTACTATATTGGCCCAAAATAAGATTTTTTAACAGTTTTGCCCCCATGGTCCCTATATCTAACCGTTTTGGCCCCTAAATCTAACCAACCCCTAACTCAGGTTACTTTATGGGTCAAAATGACAAAAATACCCTTCTATTAAAAAAGCTATATATTTTAGAGTAAATTACGATTTTGGCCTCTGTGGTTATATCACTTTTACTATATTAGCCCAAAACAAGAATTTTTAACATATCTGCCCCCATGGTCTCTATAACTAACCATTTTGGCCCCTAAGTCTAACCATTTTGGCCCCCATGGTCTCTATAACTAACCATTTTGGCCCCCATGATCTCTAGACTTAGGGGCCAAAATGGTTAGTTATAAAGACCATGGGGGCATATATGTTAAAAATTCTTGTTTTGGGCTAATATAGTAAAAGTGATATAACCACAGGGGCCAAAAACGTAATTTACTCTATATTTTATTATAAATAACAAACCCAGTTATAAATAAATCCTTTAATAATAATAAAAAAAACCATTTTCTTCTATCCCTGCTCATCCACAACATTTGAGAATATCCCCTGAACCCTTATTTGAACCTTCATGGTTGATTCGAACAACCATTACAACCCAACGCCACCACTCAGTCGCTTCCACCTCCACCTTCATCACGCTTCCATCATGATCAGTTTGCTTGAGCTACCTTTGACTCGCAACCCAACACCAGCAAAAGCCCTAGATCTAGAAGTCGCTGTTGATGGCGTGGGGGTGGTTGTGGTCGGGGTGCGGTGGGTTGGTGGCGGCACTGTGGTAGTGATGGCGGTTGCTAATTTCTTGTTATATTTTCGAGACTTCTTCAAGATTTCTTCACCCAAAATAATTCAAATCAAACCTCACAAAATGGCATCAGCAGTGATCTTCTCATCCTTTGTCACCGTCAGATTCGAACTTCGCCGTCGGAGCCATGGTGGTGTAGAACCGCCGGGAATGAAGCGGGAACTCGATTAGGTATAACTGAATTTTATCTTGCTTTTGATGAAACCAGCAAATGGGAGTGCATAAATTGCTGTCATGTTTTTAACTAGACATTTGACTCCAAAATATAACTCAAAAACAAAGTCAGCGATGTTCGATTCCGATCAGGTCAGGTGTGTGTGGTGCGATGGTTGTTGGATTTGGTGGGTCAGTCGGATTTGGGTGTGTATGGTGGTGGTTTAACGAATCTGAATCACCCAGATTGTTAATGTTTGATTCGAATCGGATTTGGTGGGTTTCATTACAAACACTGAATTTAGAATATGTTAATGTTTGATTCAGTTCTGATTGAAGTTTATTACCAGCGATCAGTTGCTTCTATAGTTGCAAACCTCCGGCTCAGCCCTTCTTCTTCCACATTCCAACATGTTCTTTTGATTAACAGTTTTCCTTCTATAGTTGCAAACATACTGTATGAATATACCTTGAATTGCTGTATGAATATACCTTGAATTGCTACATCTGCTGTTTGTTTATTTACTTGTTCAAGTGTGACTTTTGAATTACTCAAAACAAATGTGATGGCTGGGATGTTTATTAAAACTACATCTGTTAAGAATACTGAAATGCGTTTCCGCCAGTAAATATTTACTGCTGCTGTTGCCGATTGCATGAACATCTGCTGAGAATACTGAAAAAAGTGTTTCAGCTGCTGTTTTGTTTATTTACTGTTGTTGCATAACTGTCGAAACGGAAATGGTGTTTATCGGCATGTTTGTTTATTTGCCGTTTCTGTTGCCCAAACGAAAATGGTGTTTATTGAAATCTGATTTTGGATATTTTGAAATCTGGGTTTGTTCTTGAAATCTGGGTTTGAAATTGAAATCTGGGTTTTTTTTTTATTATTATTAAAGGATTTATTTATAACTGGGTTTGTTATTTATAATAAAATATATAGCTTTTTTAATAGCAGGGTATTTTTGTCATTTTGACCCATAAAGTAACCTGAGTTAGGGGTTGGTTAGATTTAGGGGCCAAAACGGTTAGATATAGGGACCATGGGGGCAAAACTGTTAAAAAATCTTATTTTGGGCCAATATAGTAAAACTGATATAACCACAGGGGCCAAAAACGTAATTTACTCTTTTTTAAAAAAGGGTTACATTTTGTATGTTTCACTATAACAAAGGGTGGTTACCCAGATATGTTACATGTAACATGAAATTTAAAACTTTTTTTAAACTACTCAGCGCTTTTTGGGTTATTTTGGCTCATAACGTTCAAAAATATGTATATTACATGCCCTGATTTTTTAAGAAAAAAAAAAGTTTGTGACATAGTGTTTTTACGAAGGCTTTTCATAGTTTTTGCAACTTAAGTGGGTTTTCTTCCTATACTTCCCATGTATATATATGTGTGTGTATGTATATTATATATGTAACCTTCTGGGGTAGCCCAGTTGGCCAGCCTCACCCACCCTCTCCCTAGAGGTCCCGGGTTCGAATCTTGGTGTCCGCATCCCACGGCCAAGCTCTTCTCTCTCGGTTGGGTATTCACCCCCAGGCAGCTATGGGGCTAAGCTAGCTTGTGGAGTGTGATCACTCCAGCGGTTGGGAGGACCGTGGAATACCCCCCCCCCCCCCCCCCCCCAATATTATATATGCATTCTAAACCTAGTCTTTTGTAACTGCTGGCATAATAATTATAAACTTCACACTAGATGTGTATGCTTGCTATGACCTTATATCTTTATAAAAAAAACATATGCATTTAACAAAAATCTACAGGGTGTCAGGGTCTATACTGGAACTTAACGATATCTTTATATGCCATTTTTATAATTCATTTAATTAAGATTAACGCAGATGAAGGAAAAATCACAATTACAAACTACTCGATTTGAAATACACAAGCAATGCTGCTGGCAAGTATAACTTAACATTCACCATTATCCAATCAATTCAATTAAGAGTCCCAATTGTAATTAGAAACACATTTTGCATGTTTTTAAAATAGATTTGACATAATTTATAACTAGAAATACCATGCCCGAGAGTGGATCATAAATACTTTGTAAATCGCTTATGTATGATCAAGATCATGCAAACACGCTACTTGCAGCAATCTTTCATAATATCCGAATAGGATATTGCAGAACAGGCATTGATTCAAATTATGAGTTATGAGTCAATAGAGAATTTCAATGTATTACTATATTAACCTCTCATGTTTATAAGACGTTATAAAATACACACACACACACACACATATATATATATATATATATATATATATATTTATAAAGCAGACGACTACCAAACATCCCTGAGCATTGTCACAAAAGCATAAAACTATCAAAGAGGAAGAAACATCTTCCACTCATAAGGTCTTATCTGCAGTTTAGTTTAACAAACCTTATTTCTATTTCTATCTAGTTGAAAAAAAAGTGAAATTTTTATTGAAATCTAAAAAGATAATGACAGGCGGGAACATGCAGAACTCATATTTGTTTTACCAGTGATAACTACAATTTTTTTTCATAACATGCATCAAAATCCTATAGTACAACCACTTAATGCTTGACAGCCAGTTGAAATACAAAACAAAAAAGAAAGCGCATGACCAGAAGATTCCAACTAAAGTACAATTAATGCTGTTTTACAAACAAAAATTTACTACAACGATAAAACCATAACAGTAATACATCACTATCTAGTTAACAAGATCCCCTTTGTGCATGCCCAATACTCTCATAAATAATGCGAAGACATTAACAAGATTCGCAGTCTAGCTGCATTAAAACTTTAAATTTAGAGATCTACAAAACGTTTCTATTAGTTTCAGAGCATCAAGAGAACCATCAACGAGACCTAATCACCAACAACATTTAGTTTTCTCACTTCCCCTATCCTATAAGATAAGATGCAATGCCCGCATAAGAATATCTCTTTTGCAATTGGGTCTATGATAACTTTTAGAAAAAACTAAAATTTTATAAAACTATGATACAGTCAATCTACTAACCTAAAATCAATGCATGAGAGCAACGAAAAACTTCCACATAAGAAGAAGAATTCCATAACTAACTAGCAGGCGAAAAAAATCATAAGTACAACATACTGAGGCAATCAAAAAGGCTAAGTAGTTAATGCGGTAAAATATCGGATATCGGTGAAGGACCGATATTTGAGATATCGGTTATCGCGGTAGGATATCGGTGGGATATCGGTAATTTTAACATCATGCTAAATTTATATATATATATATAAATATAGCAATTTAACACTAACAATTCAGTATACTCTCCTACCATTAACAAATTAACCTTTTGCAACTTGCAAAACATTAACAATTGAGTAAGTAGGAACTTACTAAGACTTAAAACACTAACATTTAACAATAACTACTAACAATTAAGACTTAAAACACTAGTAGCAACAATAAGAAAAAAAAGACAAATAGTAGAACTAAGAAGAAAGGTACTGATATCGGGAAAATCGGTGATATATTGGTCAAATTTCGGTCCAATATCGGTCAATATCACTGATATTATCGGTACCGATATTCTGACCGATATTTTGTACCGATATCTCAGCAGGCCACCGATAACCGATATATCACTGATATATCGGTTGATATATCGGGATATTAACTACATAGCAAAAAGGAAAATACCACTTTAAGAAAACCAATAAAAAAAGTCTCGTATGTAAAATTGAATCCTCACCCAGAATAGATTGAGTAAAAATGGAATAAGGAACCAAGATCGAGTAAACTAGAACTAACGATCAAAATAGAGTAAAACTGGAACTAGAAACCTAAATCGAGTTAAACTAACTAGGAACCAAGATTGAGTGAAATGGAACTAAAAATCAAGATAGGGTAAAACTAGAACTAGATATCAAGATTGAGTAAAACTGGAGCTAGAAACCTAAATCGAGTAAAACTTAAACCAAGATCGAGTAAAACCTTTTTACATTTCAGTTCTTTACGCTACAGGCGACTCCTATTTGCAACCAAGAAAAAAGATTTATACATAAAGATTACCTGCTTAAGTTTTGAGAAAACAAATCCACAAAATTATGATAAACAGTCAATCTACTAACATAAAATCAATACAATAAAACCACTAAAAATTTCAACAGAAGGAAAAAAAATCCATATTTAACTCATCAATAAAAAGGTTTCGTACATAAACCTAGATTCTCACCAAGATCAAGTAAAACTGTAACTAGAAACCTAGTAAAACCAACCAAAACTAGGAACCAAGATCGAGTAAAATTTTCTAATTTTTTGTTCTTTACACTACCTACAATTCCTAATTGCATACCAACTAAAAAAAGATTTTGTTGTTCATAAACCTGCATAAGAATATCTCTTTTGCTAATTAGGTTAGTGATAACTTTTACAAAATATTAAAATTCTATAAAACTATAATAAACAGTCAATCTACTAACCTATAATCAATGCAAGAGAACCACTAAAAACTTCCACAGAACGAGAACAAATTCAGGTTTCATAAATAAAACTGAATTCTCATCAAGATCGAGTAAAACTAGAAGTAAGAACCAAGATCTAGTAAATTTTTCTACTTTTCAGTTCTTTACACTCACTTCTATCCCAAAATTTACATATCATCCATGAAAAAATATATTCTATACATACAGGAACAAATTAGGGCACAAATCGTAAGCGCACAAGTATACGATAAGGTAACAATGATTTGACACTAACCGGATTCGATAACGGAGAGTTATCTCAGCTAGACTCCGGCGGTGATCAGCGATTCCGGCGTTGATCGGCGGTGCTATACGCAGAGGCGAGGAGATCACGGTATGGAGAGAGGGTGGATACAATAGGAGCGGAGGGTTTATGAAGATGAAGAAAGAGTGGTAAATAGTCCCTAGGGTTTGTGTGAATGTGCAATTTGGGTTCATTTGGGCAGATATTTATAGTTTTATATAAGTTAGTTTGTTATGTCATTGGGAAGATATTTTATAGTTTTATACAAGTTGGTTGTTAAATTTGTTTGTTTTATGAAGAAGAAAAGTTGAATATGACCGTATAAATTGATTTAATGAAACATCAATGAGGCCTTAATTTTAGTAGTTAAAATTAGGTTTAGTTAATATAAGGTATGGATAAAATCTTAAACAAAAGAGAAGTATAAATGTATTGATTTTGTAAGAATTCATCATATTCGGATAAATTGGAACTTTGTGGTTGCAACACAAGAAATTTGAAGTTTAGTTAGGAGGGGATCGTGGCGTCAAAATGTTGTAAGCGCCATCTGGTTATTCGTAGCAAATTGTAATTGCATGTATTTTCTTATTGTATATTTTTTGTATATGTTATACTGCACACTGCCATTTTGGTTTATTTTCTTGGAGCGCCTTCACACGCTAGTGATGCTCATTCAAGCTCTTGTTACCAGCATCCACGTGCTTAGGGTGTATAAATTAATAACAAACATGGGCTGACATTTACTTGTCAAATATACAAACACAAAAAGTGTTGATGAGTTCCCTGGTTCTCTAGTCTATAGTCTTGACCTTGTTCTTATCATTAGATGACTCACCGGAAATCACACATGACACCTACTTAAGCAATGTTAAGTGAACATGCCATAAACATAACTATAATAGGACATCAACAACATTACAAACTTTAAAACTTTAATCATAAGTTGTCATAAACATTCCAAATCAGTCTTGTTTCACAAGGTCAGTGCACATGCGTTTACCTATAAGATGAACTAACATTTTTTTTTCAATAAAAGTTCCTTCACACGACCATGTGATAATGCCCCACATAGTCATGTCTTTCATTCTTCGGTTTCCCATAAATATGGCATGACTATGTGAGATGGTACTAAATTGTCATCTTCTATGAACTATATAATTTCATAGAATAGGCATGACTATCCACTACATATTCATGTTCTACAAACTTCAAAACATCCATAAAATTTTGCACGAATGTGTTAAAGTGTTAAATTCCTTTGTATTGTTATGTTCTACAATTTCTGGTACACACTATGTGATGATATTTTGCATAGGTGTGATCTACACTAATCAATAGGAGCTATACCGTTTGTGATTTGCAGAGACATCAAGAGATTGTCTGAGAGGGTTGATACAATAGGAGCGAAGGGTTTATGATCAAGAAAGTGTAGAGTTGTGTAAATAGTCCCTAGGGTTTGTGAATGTGCAATTTGTGTCATTTGGGAAGATATTTATAGTTTCATACTTTTATACAAGTTGGTTGTTAAAATTGTTTGTTTTATGAAAGAAAAAAAAAAGTTAAATGTGAACTAAATTGATCTTGAAATTTATGGAAGTATGGGTTTAATGTGATTATACCACATTATTAGACCTAAAATTAGCGGTTGAACTTAAGTTTAGTTAATATAAGGTGTGGATATTAACAACGGCGTATATAATAGAAGAAAAATATAAATGTGTTTATTTCGTGATAACTCGTGATATTTAAATAAACTGGAACTTTATGATTTAAACATAAGAAGTTTGAATTTTAGCTAGTGGGATTGTGGCATCAAAGTCTTGCAGTGTCTTAAACGTTGTAAACTTGATTTTTTTTTATATCTTTTTTTCCGCATCTGCTATACTATACACACCCTCGTTGGTTAATTTCCTTGGAGCACCTTCACACGCTGGTGATGCTCATTCATTGTAAAACCCTAACACGTTTTAAACGAAAAGGTGCAGCGGAAAATACGAACCATAAAACTTTTCTTTCTCTATAAACGCTCTTAACGTTTGACAATCATTCAGATAGTTCAATAAAAATATTACATTCTTCCAGTCTTGCTTATTATGTTTAATAATATGAATATCTATACGATTGTGTGACCCACTCCCGTACAATCTACACCTTGACTCGATCTTCCACTACTCTGCGTTTTACGAGAAAGACCCATATAACCTGCAGTCACCATACATCCACATCATTAGAAAAGTAAGTGACTTTATACAATACATAAACAACATACAAATAACTTTTATGAAAACCAGAGGACCACACATCAAATTCCCTCGACAAGTGCGACTCCGTCTGTTTACAATCTCGGATCTGATCTTTAGACTCCTATGTTCAACTTTCAAAAGCACAATCTTAATATACATGCACTTTCGTTTCCATTCTCATGACAATATAATTATCAACATTACAATGCATTCGTACACAAATCCCAATACATGCCTATATACAAGTCCCATCTACATACGTTCTTATAAATCCCATATTCATAATATCTTAACCGACATTCTATTCTTCTTCATCAATTTACCATAACCATACTTGTGTTTCATACTAAGCAAACAAGATTAGAAGATTAAACACGAAGTTATGAAAATTCGAATGAAGGTACAAGAGGTTGAAACACAAGAAAAACTAAAAAAAAATCATGAAATTCCAACAGCTCCGAAGCGTAGCCTACGGCTAGTCGTGGCCTACGACTCTGGGCTGTTGTAATTCCAGCAGCTGGTAAGCGTAGGCTACGCCCCAGGCATAAGCTACGACTCTAAGCTGCTGGAAATCCCCCAAAACTCGATCAAAACTCATGTATTGGTCACCCGGATCTCATTCCAAGCCCCGTTAATTATTCCCACGCTTCCCAATAGATAAAATTAGAGTTTTTAAAGGTTATTCCAAGACCCTAAGTCATCCCAACGCTAATTCCTTGTCCCAACATTCATGCTAATCATTTTACCACTTCATTTCCTTAATTATGACCCGTGTCTCCCACTATATATATTCAAGCTTAGTAAAACTATGTTGACCATTACAACATTCCTTACCTTGGCAACACTAATAACAATCCATCCCTTTGTGATTCTCAATCTTCTTGCACATATGAATTCTTTTACATAAACATAAATTAAGCTCGGGAATCGCTAACCTTAAGCGTCCGTATTTGTATTCACTTCGTTGTCTCCTCTTGACCCGTTAGCTTTCCATGCTCGAGTCCTTGCTAATGTGATTCATATCATTTCATGTCATTCTGTTATAACAATGTTAGTATACATGATTGTCGCAACCCCCGTCCCCTATCTGTCCCGGGAACGGGCGATCGCGAGACCAGTTTTGGTGGTATCGGTGTTTATCATTTTGGCAATGGAAATTACATCAGGACCGTAGTTAGGAAATATTTTATCAGAGTAAATACCACACTTTATATAAATATATTGGGATAAAACCCAAGTTTCATTACAAACTATTTTATAGGGTTAAATCCCATTTTATTGAAATAAAACATCTTCTTTATTTAGGTAACTTTTATAGCCACTTTTCCAAGCCTTCAGTACTGTCCAGCTGGCTTCTAGTTGGCTTTCACATTTTGTTACCTGAAACGCGTTTAAAAACATTTTTTCAGTGGGAAATACTGGTGAGTGAATCCCAATTTAATCAACAAGAGTTTTATCTTTTAACAGTATTGAGAGCTATTACAATGTTTATATCTACACAATTACTCATTCAGTATTGTCAATCCTGACTGGTGGGTCATAATACCCATTGGCTAACTCTTTGTCCAATGGTAACGTGTTCCACATTTTGTATACAAAACCCCAACATACCGGCAGTAATTGAAGAACTACAAAGACTCAATCACTGCTTAATCGCATTATGAAATATTTAAAGTTTTGTAAAAACAGTTTACAAAAAGGAGATTACTCACATTGCTGTCTTAGGGTTTCCTGGTGATTATCTATTAATTACACAAATGTACACGCGTTAGTATAATAACCCAATATTTACATTAGTAATACCCTCCCCGAGACGGCATTCCAATAACTATGTCGGGCAGAACCACGACAGCCATTACGGAACCCTGGATCAATCGGACAGCGTATCTAATACGTAACCGGGGTTATGATACTTACAACGGGGCAGAACTTCGTTAATTAGGGGGTATTATACCCGGAAATTACTTCAATTATGTGTGAATTCGAGAGAAAGAAAAGATTGTGAGCGAGTTTGAATGAACTGTCGATGCCCTCTTTATATAGGGCCTAAATTCAAGTCCCTCGCGGCCCGCGTAAGATTAAGCTGGGGCTTACGTGGCCCACAACATAGGGTGATAGGGCGTAGGTCTGCTGATTCGCCAATTGTAGACCTGACACGATGTTGACACGTGGCACGCTAGGGTGTCACCCTGAATTTGGGCTGTCGCGCCCCGCGTAGACC
This sequence comes from Helianthus tuberosus, assembly GCA_030545235.1. NCBI lineage: Eukaryota > Viridiplantae > Streptophyta > Magnoliopsida > Asterales > Asteraceae > Helianthus > Helianthus tuberosus. Next base: position 159,999,481 of record CM060424.1, read on the forward strand.
CTGGGGTGGTCTTACACAGCCCGCCAGATACCCATTTTTCTTGTTTTTATTTAATTTTAATAATAGTAAAGGTATTCGGGGTCCGTTTTCACATACGGGGTATAATTTAGGACATATAGGGACATTTTAAATATTATCAGGTGTCGGAAATATTTTGGAGGGTTGTTATAATGATCATTCATCTTATCCATCATTCCACGCCTATGTCACAATGACTTTCATTGGTCAACTACTAACATACATAAAGCATAGATTCATTACCCCATTATTCATAATACAATCAATTCAACTTACCATCATGTACGTCGCATAATAATCTAACAAGTATTCACATGATCTCCTTATTCTCACAATCGTGTTAGGAAGTCTAACCTTGTTATTTATACCTTGTTGACTTTCTGGAAAGTCAACTGTCAATCATATAAACTTCCAATCTTATGAACATATATCCATATTGATATGCTAGACCATACTAATGAGATCATATGCATTTCATTCCCATGTGGTAGGCCATATGCAACCTTGTGATCACCTAGTTACATACATAGATTCACATAATCAATTCTACACATACTAGTGCTTCATGATTCTACAATTGGCAATGTCATCCAAAGTTAGCTAATACAACATAATTCCAACATTATTCTTTACTAGCAAGCTCGTATGTTTCACATTTAGTACACATTCACTTCTTAATCACCATTAAGCAATTAATCAACCCATGGTGACCGTCACACCATTCAAGCACAAGGTACAAGCCCCTAATGCATAATTTTGACCAAATCATACATTCAACCTGAATTCTCATATGAATTCCATCTAAAGGATATTATTCATGTTAGTTTACTATCAATTACATCATTATCATTTTCATTCATATTTGTCAAGTTCTTTCATAAAATCTCACATTCTAACTTCACCTAGACATTTCATCAAACACTTGGTGTCAAACAACATACTAAGCTTGTTGTACAACCTTCTAATGCATGTATTCAACCCAATCACAACCATCTTCCATTAATCCTAAGTTCAACACAAATTCCATCTATCATATATTCCGACATATACAAGCATCCTAACATTCATCTTCCAAATCCATCAACAAAAAAAGACATTAAATCTCCTTCAAAATTAGTGATTTCTACACCAAGTCTTCTTCCATTCACTTTGTTAAAGGTAATGTAACATAAAATATAGATTAATTCACCATTAATCACAACTTGAACATACCCACCATAAGTGGGTCTCCTACATAAAAAGAGTAAGACTAGAATTCATACCATGGATTATTTCTTGCAAAATTACTAACAACGTTCCATCCTCCTCCTTAATTTCCATCATGCATAACCTAATTTGATTTGTTTCTCTTCCAATTTGATGAGTTTAAGTGAACCCCCTTCTTCCCCTTTGTGTGTGTTAACATACACACCACACACGCACATATATGCAGATTTTTTATAAAGTTTCCACATTGGTCACTTTTGGTCCATCTATTTGGGTTGTTGGTTAGTTGTTAGTGCATATGTTTATTGACTTCGTCTTGTATCGAGTCATGTAACTAGATAGATAGATCAGGACTCGTTGTACGAGAAAAACGGGAAACAGGGCTGAACCAGCCACCTCGCACGAGGTGACCAGTTCGTACGACCTGGCCAGGTCGTGTGACCTGGACCAGATCGTGTGGACATGTTCATGCGACCTGGCTTCTCCTATATATAATGAGTCTTGGATCTTCATTTGTAACTTTCTGATTCCGGTAGCGAATCTCTGCCGAAGTGTCACCAGCTCGTGTAACGTTGTGAAATCAATACAATCGACAGTTAAAGTACTTCTAAGCGTAAATCAAGCTGATATAACATCAATACGTCTGATTCCGCCTTTCCTATTGATCGAGAGCTCTTCTGAACGTCTCGTTTGATCAATTCAACGATCCTACAAGTGGTATCAGAGCAAAGGAGGAAGAGTTCTTACCATTTCAGCTTGTTTTCTCGGATAAATATGATTTCTACTCATTTTTATGCACTTTTTCTTCAAAATTTCAATGAATCTACGGTTAAAATGATCTGATTTTGACATATAACACGTAAAACTGAGTTTTAATCAATCCTTGAACAAATCAAAACCTAATTCAACCTAAAACTTGATAAAATTAACCAAATCGCGTGAAAAACTGTTCAGATAGTTCGAAAAGCTTTCAGATCATGTGAAAGTGGTCTAGTTCGTGTGAAAGTGGTCCAGTTCGTTTGAAATTGGACTCCAAGTCGTACGGTTTGAACCAGGTCGCGTGAGAGTGTATCAGGTCATTTGAAATTACCCCAGGTCGTACGAAGCTGTCTTCAGGTCGTTTGAAACTAAGTTCAGGTCGTTTGAAGGTGATCAGGTCGTTTGAAATATTACCAGGTCGTACGAGTTGAATTACCAGATCGTTTGAACTTCAGATCGTGTGAATTACCAGATCGTTTGAAAAATCTGTTATTGTGAACTTTTGATACCGAAACATGGATAACGAATTTTATAATGCATTTGCTACTGCCCCGGGTACTCCTGTTACCGTTGCTCAGAATGTAACTATGGAAAATGAAACGGGAACGTTACAAAAACCTCCTAAGTTGATGAGCATTGAAGAATATTATAATTGGCAAGAACGGTTCGAGAATTGGGTTCAAGTAAATCATCTAAGGTCTTGGGAGTGTATTGAAACTAAGTACGTTCGACCTCGTAATAATGTGGGAGTTATAAAGAATATTTCTGAATTTATGGAAAAAGAGAGAGAAATGTACAAGGCAGAAAAAATGATGATCAGTTTACTTCAACAAGCTGTGAAAGAAGACATTTTCATATTACTTCAACATGATGATAGTGCACGTTCGATTTGGGAAGCACTTCGTACAAAATTCGAAGGAAGTACGGAGATAATCAAGAATAAAAAGTCACTATTAAAGAAAGAATTTGAATTGTTCTCAAGTTTGCCGGGTGAAACTACAAAGACTCTTATTGAGAGATATTGTCATTTAGTACGTTCAATGAGTCGGTTGGATATCAATAAAGATCGAGAGGAATGGGTTGAGAAATTAGCTGATGCTTTACCTCAAAGAGAATGGGGTACATATCTTATGATTTTGAAGAATACCGGAGAGTATGATAGATTGACAATTGCTCAATTCATTGAAAAACTTGAAGGACAAGATCTTGAACAACAAAAGATCGCTAGAATGAACAATTCAAGTGGTCAACAAGATATCAAGATGTATTTCAAAGGTAATGTTCAAAATGTTGAAGCAAGTCCGAAGATCCAAACCGCTTTCAGCGCATAAAACTCATCCGGATCACTCAATTAAAGCTCAATCAACATCAGTGGATTTTCTTCATATTCGAGTGTTAATCCTAATGTTTCAACTTCAAATTATCAGTCTCAAAGCTCAAACAATGGTAATGGTCATGTGCTACAATGCAACATCGCGTTGCATCTTCAGAACGGTCAGAATTTCTCTGAAGAAGTCGCTAAAGGTCATATGGCATTACTAGTTACTGTGTTGGAATCATATGAGAGTTTGGTTGCGGGAAGAATCGGAAATCCTATGTTAACAAAAGAGGATTACGATCAGATTGATGCTGAGGAAATGGAGTTAATGGATATTAAGTGGTGTTTAGCAAGTGTGTTTAGGAGAGCTGAGAAATTTAAGCAGATTACCGGAAGAGATGACTTACGTGATGCTAATGTTTCTACTTTAGGTTTTGATAAGTCTAAAGTTACTTGTTTTCGGTGCAGGGAAAAAGGACATTTCAAGAGGGAATGTACCAACCGAGAAGCAGGTGGAGCTCAGAATCCTTTCGGGGACAATGAATATTATCGAAAAGCAATATATCATCAGGTAGCTCAACAACCGTCATCATCCCGTGCTATTCCGATTGAAGATGGAAAGAAGAAAGCTTGTATTACTATGCCTCCAGATCAAGAAGATGAAAGATTGCCAGAGGGATTTAGCTGGGACAAATATATTCCGGCTGAAAGTAACTCAAAGTTTAGAGCATTTGTTGCACAGATCATTCAAGAGCCAGAGTTGATGAAAGAATGGATGGATGTGTTTGCAAATGATGAGAAAAGTCAAGATGGAGAGTCTGTTTCTTCAAAAGATAGTTCAGATAAGACACCAGTCTTTGATCAATCATCAATTGATAGCAGTGATGATGATGAAGAAATTAAACAAATAAACAATGGTAAAACTCATCTATCTCTTGAAAGTTTCAAATTTTATTTTGCAGATAAATTGGAGAAGCTAAAGGAGAAACGAGCAGCAAAAGAAAAGAAAAAGGTAAAATGTGAGAATGTTGTTCAGGTGGAAGAGAAGAATGAACATAGTGAAGAGGTTAAAGTTGTTGAAAAGATTGTAGAGGTCACAAAACCTTGTCTGAAATGTTTGGAACCATGCAAACATTGTGAAGAGAAAGATAAGAATTATCTTGAGCTAGACAAGATGAAAGAAAAATTGTTGTTCGATGTTAAGTACGTGAAAGAATCTTATGATGTGTTGAACAGAACAGTAAACCAGTTGGAAAAGACAAACTCAGAAAGGGAAGATGCTTTGACAATGATGAATGCAGTGATGATGTCTAAGCAGAAGGCCATCAATCACTATATTGAAGAGTGTGCAAAGTTGAAGCAGGAATTGGAGACTGAAAAGATTGAGAATAAAAGAATCAGACGATTGCTAATGAGTTACTCAAGTTCTGATTACTTGATTGATAGAATCTATCCGACAGTAGCAGGTTTTGAAGCCTTTCAAGATAAGAAGTCGGAAGATACAGATACTGGTAAGAAACAAAGTGCAAATTATAAAAGGTGTCCGCCTCCGATCTGGGAAGGTTATTCTCCCAGAAAACCAAATTCGGAACAAGTCAAAAAGGCAGTCAATATAAAGTTAAAGTCTGAAACAACTGATGAGTTACCAGACAACATTGACGTCACATTCACATCTTCTGACACTGATCATGAGTCTGAGTTAATAAAGAAAGTGGTCGATCAGGTGTTGGATAAAGATGAGGAGTCAGAGTCAAAGTCTGAATCTGAGAGTTCAAGTTCATCAGTGGACAGTTCAAAATCATCGGTCAAAAGGGTTTACAATAAAGAATTTCTGTTATCAAAAATTAATTTGAATGACGAAACACTCAAAGTTGCATATACTTTGAATGATTCTGACAAATTATATTTTGATAAAGAATTTTCCATAAAAATGTGAAAACTGAAAATATTAAAAAGATTTTCAAACTAATAGAAGTCAAAATTTCAGAAATACAAAATAAAATTGGTTTTTCAAAACCTAAATATACTTCTAGAGTTCAACAACGTTTAAACAAGAAGAAAGGTTTCGATACAGATCATCAAAAGAAACCGAATCATAAAAGCAATTTCAAAAAGAAGGGGTTGTGTTTTGATGTTGAAAATAATCAAAATTTTAAAAATTTTAAATCAAAAACTGTAATTGTTTCAGGGGCAAATTCTGAAGAAGAGAAAAAGAGCTCATTCTGGAAGCAATCGAACAAAGCATTTCTTGCAGAAAAACAGAAACATGAGAAGAATGAAGCTAATCAGAAAAAGGAGACAAGAACCTGTTACCAATGCAAAAAAGTTGGTCACATCGCCTGGAATTGTCCAAAGGCAACCAACACACAACAGGGAGTGTTTTCTAAACTCAAAGAAAAAATTGTTGATAAAACTGAACCACCAACTGAAAAATTTCAAATGATCAAAAATTCAACATATGAAGTTGGTGAATGTTCTAAAAGGTTTTACAAAAGAAGAGTGAATCTTAACAACCAAACGTGGGTTGCTAAGAAATCAGATGTTAAATCTGGCGATGAATTTGTTTCTTCGGAAGCAAAGGAGCCACTTTCTGGCGATGAATCTGCTTCGTCAAAGTCATAGGAGCCACCAGTTGAACTAAAAGGAGAAAATTCAGTTCCGCCAATGGATGACGCAAACTTTCCACCATTACGGACTGGAAATTTTAAACAAAAAGTTGGAAAAGTAGAGATTTTGAATCAATTCTATTCTGAAAAGAAAGAATTTGATGTCGAAAAAACATTTAATGGCAAAGTGAAACATATTTTTGGAAAAATGGTCGATGGTAGGGCCAAAGGGGTAAAAGAATTTTATGAATCAAAGAGGAGAACTTACACACCGAATGAAATTGAACCGGTTACACCCAAAGTTGGTCAAGCTTGGGTGTCTGTATTCTTTGCTTAAAAATCCTGACTTGCCGGAACTCCCAGGTTGGTAATTGGGGAGTAGGAATCGGCATCTTTCTTGAGAAATTCACAACTGTGATATTTCGACTTACAAGTTGTATTGTTGTTAAGAACCTACAAGTGGTTAATCAAGGTCATTAAGTTGAACTTGATTTAACTTTCATTCAAGTGGTTAAAGAAAAGGAAAGGTGAACTTACAAATGATAATTTGAAAATAATATGATAAAACCCCATGTTTGTGAAATGACAAACAAACTAATTTTCCGGAAAACCCATTTTGATTAAAACAAACTTAAGTGTTTTGAAATCTTTATGGGAAAATAGTTTGTTGACAGGGGGAGTTCTGATTGTTTAAGCCAAGAGAATGGCGAATTGAAGCAATTCACATCAGTTTGTCATTTTATTTGTACAGTTTATTGCTTTTACTTTCAAATTTTCCCGGAAAATCGAAAATTGAAACATATTTTTGATTTTAGGGGGAGTAAAAAATTTAGAAATTTTGAAAATTTGAAAAATCCAAAAACATGATAAAATTTAAAAACCAAAAACATCAAAAAAAATTCAAAATGAGTTTTGTTGTGAAAAAGAGGATATGATAGTACATCAGTAGACAATCACAGTACGCTAAAGAATTGGAAAGTTAAAATGTGATAAACGGTCTCATTGATGATATGCCAGTAGGTTTTTACACACTTAGTAGATTGTTTTCGAGTTATAAACCTAAATATCAAATACTTACTTATCTCGTGGGGAACATCTCTCGGATATATAGGTAACCCCTGAAATCTTGTTTGAAGGGCTTTCTATTTCTGACATACTAGGTCTTTGTGCGTGATGATATCTGGGGTATTATACCGGGACTTCTGATTTTGCGGGAGCAATAGCCTAGTCCTCGTATAATACTTTGCACTGCTTTAATCATAAAGCCCACCCTCTGCATAAAAAATTGATAAAATATCGAAAGATACGAATCAGTTGTTGTTGAAGAAAAGATTCTCTAAAGGGAACCCACCTAAAGTCGAGCCATCATCTCTCTGATTGAACGGAAGTTCTAGCCTGAGCTCTCATGGCCTCGCATTACCCATTTACAGATATCATTAGTGTACATTCACCTGTAAGACTGAATATAGGAGTCTGGATACGAGAGTATATTCTGACGAATAAGTTTAAGTCCATTAAAACACTAATCTCGTATCTCGAATCAATTGAACTTTGTGTGAAAATTTAGGTGGATCAGTATACTGACAATCTAAGTGAATCGTTTAGATCTTAAAGTGTTTAAAGCTCAACGGTACTAGTGATTTGTCATAAACTGATATGATTCTCTTACACAAACTCACAAAAAGATGTCTGTATATAGTTTATTTCCGAAAATATTAGAAAAAAACCCAAAAAGAATGTGTTTTAGCATAAAATTTTGAAAAATCAAAAAGATTTTATTTCATCTTATTTTCGACAACTGATGTTGGAAAGCTGATTTTCAAAATTCCAAGTGTTGAACATGATGAACAACAGGGTTGGGAGAGTTTGTTTGAAATGAGAAATGATTTTGAAATGATTAAATGGTTCATTAATTTGAAACCAAATTTGAGTGTTACGAATACAAGTGGTTAAGTAGAGATTAAAATTGTTATAAATAAAAAAAAAACTTATGTTTTGGGTAGAGTATGTGCAGGTAAAAAGCTTTGAAAAAGCTAGGTTTCGACTCCTGAGGATTTCCGCATTAGCATATGCAGATTAGAGCCAGATTTCTGATTCTGTTGCTACAGAGAGCCAGGAGACGTTCCTGAACATGTGAAAGCCTGTAGATAGAAGATTCCAGACTGCGATCCCAGCTGATCGAAAGGGGGAGTCTGAAGAAAGAAGAAGAGAGAGATTGATGAGGATGCTTACAGAGACAGATACTTTGGAAAGAGCGTGAAGACTGATCAAGACTGAAGACTCGTCATCATCCATGGGGGAGTTTGTTAGTGCATATGTCTGTTGACTTCGTCTTGTATCGAGTCATGTAACTAGATAGATAGATAGATCAGGACTCGTTGTACGAGAAAAACAGGAAACAGGGCTAAACCAGCCACCTCGCACGAGGTGACCAGTTCGTGCGACCTGACCAGTTCGTGCGACCTGGCCAGGTCGTGCGACCTGGACCAGATCGTGTGGACATGTTCATGCGACCTGGCTTCTCCTATATATAGTGAGTCTTGGATCTTCATTTGTAACTTTCTGATTCCTGTAGCGAAGCTCTGCTGAAGTGTCACTAGCTTGTGTAACGTTGTGAAGTCAATACAATCGACAGTTAAAGTACTTCTAAGCGCAAATCAAGCTGATATAACATCAATACGTCTGATTCCGCCTTTCGTATTGATCGAGAGCTCTTCTGAACGTCTCGTTTGATCGATTCAACGATCCTACATTAGTTATAACCAACACCTTTATTTCCATTCATAGTTAACCTTTATGTTTTTAACTAAGTTATAACTTAGTTATTTTTTTTCATGCTATAAAACAACAAAACATTCTATTATATTCAATTTCGGTTTTTGGGGTGTTACATTCAAGTTGTACAAATTAATAACAAGACATAGGTTGACATTTACTTGTCAAATATACAAACACAAAAAGTGTTGATGAGTTATACGGTTCTCCAATCCATAGTCTTGACCTTTCTCTTATCATTAGATGATCCTTCATCCAAAATCATATGTGACACCTACTTAAGCAATTTAAGTGAAGATGTCAGAAACATAATTATAAAAACACACCGACAACATTACAAACTTTAAAATTGTATTCTAAATAGTCATAAAAATTACATATATGTTAACTTTGATAAAGTTAGTGCATACGTACTTATGTATAAGATGAACTAACAAATTTTTCAGTAAAAGTTAATTCACACAACTATGTGGTAATTTGTATAGTTATATCTTTTATTTTCAGTTTCCCACAAATAAGGCATGACTATGTTAGATGTTACTACATATTCATGTTAAATGAACTTTATAATTCCATAAAATTTTGCATGATTATCCACTGTATATTCATGTCCTGCAAACTTCCAAGAATCTACAAAAATTAGCATGAATGTGTTGAATATTTTTGTATCCTTGTGTTCTACAATTTCCATTATACATCGTGTAATGATATTCTACAAAGGTGTGTTCTACAATAGATAAAAGTTCACATTTGGTAATATGATGTTATTAGCTATTCACTAGTTCTCACAAAATGGCATGACTACGTAGAAGAAATGTACGTAAGTATAGGTCCGATACTAGATTTCTTAACAAGAGTTGGGCGAATTCAATCCTTTAAACCTATGAAATAGATCTGAAAAGGTCTTGGATCAATTAATCAATCGTTAAACACACAACAAAATATCATGAAATAAATTGTGATTGAATTGGTAAAAAAGCACGAGCTAAATAAATTGTCTTTAAGTCAATCCACTAATTATGTGTACAAAGTTTTCGTTCAACTCTCTATTTTTTCAGGTTACCAAACACACACGCTAAGCATCTATTTATACTTGAAATGAAACACATACTCAACTATTCATTTCCTAAACATTTTGTTGAACAACCTCAGCGAAATCTGTCACACCCCCAAAATCCACCATGCGGAGTACCACCGCTTGGAGGCGTGACGTGACCAGGATCGAGCCACCAATCATATTGAACAACTCAATTAAGTAAATAAAACCAAACATAATACGATTGGAGACCAAAGCTAGTTAACCTTGTTTAGTTTAAACAGCGGAAGCATAAACGTGAGTTCAAAAGCATAAGTCCATAGTTTAAGTTAAAGTTCAAACATACGTTCCATAGGTTTATAAAGTTCATTTATTAAGTATGGGATGTAACAACCCATATTCCACAACAACCTTCTCCTCGTGCAAGCTCCCAAAAGCATCTAGCGACCTGTAAGGCATGTAACAACTAGTCAACAACAAAGTTGAGTGAGTTCACGTTTGGTTGTTTAGTTTTAAGTGTTTCTGAAAACGTGGTTTGACTTTCGTTGGCTTATTTGCCGTGGGGGTTACCCCGTAGTTGAAAGTATGTTTAACCATTTCCCTTTTTCTTTACCCAATCCATAACCATGATCAGTGGGGGTTTTCCCCGTTTGAACTACTAGACGGAATGATATCGACTGCTACGCAAATAAGTTGTGCCCTATATCAGTGTCTATCATCACTGACAATCTGCCATAGTCCATTAGTACACGCCCGTCCGAACGGCACGGTGTGAGGTTTGTTAAACCTAATAGCGCTATTAACTAATGACCCGCTCGCCATTGGCCTCGGCGATTAAGTCGATATAAATTGAGGGACTTCATGATAGAGTTTTGTCTAGCTAGTTTTAAGGTTGTTGTCCTACCCAAGGAGGACGAACGTACGTATTCTGCACCAGGAGAATTCGTAGGTTTAATAATGGCATCCATTCTACGGAGGATGGCCGTACAAATCCTACCCAAGGAGGATATGTAGATTTAGTTTTAGTTCTTTAACCCATTCCCAAACCACCGGGAATCCCATGCCTTAGAAAGTGTGAACTCACCTCGGTTTGCTCGGTTAGATTCTCAATATAGCTAACAGTCAAGGTCGGTCAATCACGTCCTAGTATGATTTACCAGTTAGTCATTTAGTGGCTTTCAAATAGAACACAAAGTTACTACACGTATCTATCACACAACATGCATCACTGTAACGGTTTACGCCCATCTAAGTTTCCCGTCCATTCCCCACTCAAAATCAAACATACGATAATGCACATAATATATATAACATGTCAAATCATTCACAGATAGCATACTCGACATTTAGACGCGCAAATCACAACTTATGTTATTTCAGCATTAATATTCAAAACCGGCTGTTTTCGGGCATTTAAATAAAATAGTTAGGTTATTTCAAAAATTCCCAAATTTTTATAGAATGTCATAAACATTCCATATTTTATTATGTAAAAATATCGGGGTCCGGTTCATCACCAATATTTTATAAAAATTCATATTCGGGACTGAACTCAGATTTATGTATTTCTGACCACAGTCCACGAAACAATTTATTAAAAATTCATCGTAAGTCCGATTTGCGAAATTCCAGTGGGGTAATTACAAATACTTCAGTTATCATCTACAGTAAAATTTTCATGGTCCGATTCATCACAAAACTCAGGTTATGACTGAAAGTACGACACCCATTTATTGCTGTCAAAATTCAGCTTAAGTAGCTGTTACAAATTAACACTTTAAAAATAGTAAACGGAGTCCAAAAATTACGATTCCGGTGCCATTAGAACCGTATTTCATAATAACATATTTTAGATTCAAAATATCGATTTTTCGTTGAGGTTAAGACCTGTTTACAGCCAACAGAAGTGGGCTGTAAAAGTTAGACAGATTCTGATTCTTTTGTGTTTAACCTTCTAAATCATGTTCGATTGATTCCGTTAACGAGTTTAGTGACCACAACAATCATCAATCATCAATATTAACTAACAAATCACCAGATAATCACAACTATGCAGGATTTGTAAGATTTACATACATATCTTTTCTTTATCCATCATTAAACACTTATGTTCAAGACTTTATATCATGTTCTTGTGTGTTCTTCACATTTCATCATACAAACATCTATTAACTACTAAAATCAAGAACAATATAGTGATTTAGAACACTTACTACTAGCTTTTAAGCTAGGGAAGATCAAGATGAAAATGTTGAGGATAATAGCAAAAGAGAGAGGTCCTTCAAGTTCCGTGAGCACCGGGCTTCCTAACTTAGTTCCTTTCACCTCTAGTTCACCTTGGAATACATGAAGGATGGTTGAAAATGGAGGTGGTGGGTGGTGGGGTTGGGGCCGTGGGTTAAGGAAGAAGAAGAGGGAGAGAGAGATGGTGATCAAGTGTGGGTGATAATGAGATCTTCCATCCATATTATAACCATCTAATGACATTAACCCTTGGTTAACATGTCTCACAAGTACCATACATAATCTAGGCAAATCCTAGGAAGATTTAAAGCAAGATCATGGAGGATTTAGAGAAATCTATGGTGGGGCCCTATGATGACCGAAATACACACATGGGGGGGGGGGGTTAAATGAAACTTTGAATGGTAGTTAATTAGATAACAATGCAAATCCATGTGTTTAGTTGGTGTAGTTAGTTGCTTGGTATTTTAGTGGGTGTTAGGGTGTTCAGGAACCATAACTAGCTCAGAAAGATGAGGACAATGCTTCTAGCAATATTTTAGTATTTCGAGTAATGTCCGGTTGTTCGGTTTGACACTGTTCCGTTAAACTGCTTAATTAATCCGCAAAGCGTCCTATATGTATATTTTTGTAACGTTTTTAATTTTTAACACTTAGGAAATTACACCGGACTATTTAGTAACTTTTCTGTACATTACCAGTGTGTTAACAGGCGCATGTAAATATAACACAGATATCAGAAAGCAGTTAAGTAATTCAACACAGTCGTCAAGCACATTAATTATTATTAATAAATTGTACGGAATACATGGGATTTTGAGGGTTGTCACAAAATGTTTCCGTTGATGTTGACATTTCGTTCAACAGAACATTTCATTGAGCACCTTTAAGAAACATTTCGTCAACACCAAATCTTCAATCTTCATTTTGATTAAGGATTTTTAACTGGTTTAGCCTCAAAACCTACAATCTTCCCTTAGGCGATGGGGTGTGGAAGCGAGAAGGAGAACGGGGAGGTGAGGTGGCAGGTTATCCCTTCGGAGAACACCCCCCCCCCCCCAACATTCTTCGATGCAAACGGGGAATTCCCCCCGATCTCCCAAAGCTTACTTTTTTCGATCATTGGGGTTTTGGACCGTTGAATGGTCATCTCATTAGAAAAATAATTTGTTTTAAAAAAACCATTTAAACCCATTTCTCCAAAACCATTTAAACCCATTTCTCCATTTACGATTCACACCCACTTCATATCCTTTAACCATTCTACTAAATCCATCTTTTAGGTTTTATAAAAAAAATATAATGGATCCGAGCCGACCAAACCCGCCACCATTCTTTCCAAACACACCTGCTACTCCCTCGACCCAACCCCCACTCGTATGCCCCACAATACCAATGGATGTGTTTTGGTTTGGCGGTTTTAGTCAAACATCGAACACATAACAATTGTAATACCAACAACAACACCTTGCTTTGCAAATGCAATCACAACCAACCCAAATGCCACTAGTCCAACCGTTGCTGTAAGTCCTGAAAAACAGATCAAACAACGATATCTAACAATCACCAAGGATGGGCGGAAATCCAAACTTGATGATATTCAAGAAATAACAAGAACAAGAAGAAAGACTTGTTGATTGGAATGCTTAAACTTGCATACAAAGATATGTCTAATACAAGTTTCTAAAACAAACAACCAACACCATGCTCCTAATTGTCATTTACTATTTATAGTAAGGGATTAGGGAGCATTCCCCCTAAACCCTAGGCCCAAAAACCCAAAATCCCACAACTAATACCCATTATCCCACTAATCCATAAACCTATAGAGCCTAGCAATCTCCCCCTAGGTTTATTGGATTAGTTGTTGCATCAGTTTGGAGTTCCACCTTACAACGGATCTGGATCAGCAAATAAATGATTCCTGATTATGTTGCCAACTGCACTTGTCCAGGACTTTGCACATTCTTCATATTGATCATTTGTGCGAATTTGGCTTTGACTTAAAACCATGACATCTTCCTCGTGAAAACTCATCAGATCCAACGTGTCTGGTATTCGAATAGTCTGCTCTTCAGTCACAATCACAGCTTCGGCCATTTTGGGATCATATGCTTAGAACTTGAAGTTCCTGAGGATTCCCTTCGCAAACTTGCAAGTAATAGGAATAATCTTCTCTTTATCGGTTGGTGGCCATATAACAGACTTGATTGTTCGCTTGGTATGGGGTCACGGACACCAGGATTCCTCCTCACAGTAGACTCAGCTGTCTTCAGGTTTGGAAAGTTGTTCTTTACCTCCCTTTCAAGCTCAGTATGAAATGCCCATCATCTGCCTCTTTGATTTGGATCTGAGTCGTAATACAACATGTAGCAGGCTTTGTAAGTCGATCTTCGTCCATGTTTCAAATTGAGACTCTTTAGCATAGTATTCCTTGTGCCCACTTTCACGTGTGATCAACCATATGTTTTTGCTGTGATCATATCTCCAGTTTGCTACCTTTGATTTGTTTCCCACTGTGTCGTAGTGGTTGGATCCCAACTCCATGACATATCTATCAGGCCTTTTCGTTGGATCTTTCAGCTGAAAGTTTTTATCGAGAGGATTCATATATTGGTTTTTCATCACAGGAATCTGTTTGTTGCTATGTTTCTTTGTTGGCTTCTTTCTTTTCTTCTTCGGCTCGGCTGCAAGATAAGCGTTTAGGCCGGCCTCATGTTCAGCATCGGCTGCCGCTCTTTCTTTAGTTGTTTTCTCAGGTCGACCGACATTGAATTGTTCATCCTCTTTGTCAATAAATTCGTTCCCGAACTTCCTTTCCAACTTAGATTTCAAATCATACACGACATACATCAGCATACCCAAATCTCCTTGCAGTTGTTCTATCGTTTGATCCTTACTTGAGATTTGTGCTTGCAAAGATGAGATCTGAGCTTCTTTCAAGGCAGCATCTTGTTCTAATACAATCACTCTTTGCTGCAACTTTGCTACATCAATATCCATATCTTCATCACTATCACTTTGCTTAATGAATCTCCTTTTGTCTGTTGCAAAGCGCATAGCAGCTTCATCATGTTTTGTGAATCCAGCACCACTGGAACTTCCTACCTCGAACCTGACGCCACTTGAGCTTTCTGGTTGCGAGTGAGTCATTTCAAAGTCAAAATTGAAATCAATATCAAGATCTTGTGTGTTGGTTTCCTGCATAGCAACATTGATTTTTGGATCGGTGGGCATAGTAGGCTTTGGTTCTGAACTTGGGCCTGTAGGATGAGAATCAGGAGCTGTTTCGGTTCTATGTCTTTTATTGGATGCCTGTTCAACATCATATGTTGCATCTTTATCATGAACTTGTGTTTCAGAAGTAGGTACAGAAGGAGGGTTTCCGACACAACTCTATAAAGACTCAATCAAGACTTGTAAGTTTTCTGCAGTCATAAGAGTTGGTTTTCTGACGGTTTCCTTAGTTTCCTCAGATGCAATTACTTCCTCATCATTGTCGTCGTCAGATTCTTCTTCGTCTGAATCTAGAATTTTTGTTTTTATCTCAGCTTTCTCACTTGCAAGTGTCTGTTGCACGTCATGTTCCTCAGAAACTATGGCATTCAAAGGTCGAGGAA
Organism: Helianthus tuberosus; assembly: GCA_030545235.1. Lineage (NCBI taxonomy): Eukaryota > Viridiplantae > Streptophyta > Magnoliopsida > Asterales > Asteraceae > Helianthus > Helianthus tuberosus. The sequence continues at coordinate 160,015,063 of CM060424.1, forward strand.
CTCGCACTGCTGGACCAAATCTTCCATGTTTTTCCAACGGAATTCTTCCAATGAAATTATGCTGTTTTGCTTTCCTCTCTTTACATGCGTTTTCAAAACATCCGAGCCCCATTGGCTTCAAATTCAAGTGGCTTGCAACTCTTGACCAACTCTGGGTATTTAGCATCGAGAATCATCTGGATGAATCTGGGATACAACATGAAGACCTTTTTCTTCGGATCTTCTAACATTTTCTTCATATTATCGAAAATGAAAGCCGGGAAATTGTAATCCCAACTGTTGACCAGTACCACTAAAGCAGAAGCTTGAGTTTTATTCATCTGATCAAAACTGCCTTTGTTTTCTGCAATGCACTGGAGGAAAATATGTACAACAATCTCTAGTATGGCGGGAATAACTTTTTCAGAACAGTTGGATAACTTCCTTCATAACTCACTCTTTGTAGTGCTGGAAGAACTCTATCTTGCTCGAAAGAAGTTGGATAATGTGGCTGATCGATTCTTCTTCGTCTGAATCTAGAATTTCTGTTTTTATCTCAGCTTTCTCACCAGCAAGTGTCTGTTGCACGTCATGTTCCTCAGTAACTATGGCATTCAAAGGTCGAGGAACTCGCACTGCTGGACCAAATCTTCCATGTTTTTCCAACGGAATTCTTCCAATGAAATTATGCGGTTTTGCTTTCCTCGCTTTACATGCGTTTTCAAAACATCCGAGCCCCATTGGCTTCAAATTCAAGTGGCTTGCAACTCTTGAGTAACTCTGGGTATTTAGCATCGAGAATCATCTGGGATACAACATGAAGACCTTTTTCTTCGGATCTTCTAACATTTTCTTCATATTGTCGAAAATGAAAGCCGGGAAATTATAATCCCAACTGTTGACCAGTGACACTAAAGCAGAAGCTTGAGTTTTATTCATCTGATCAAAACTGCCTTTGTTTTCTGCAATGCACCGGAGGAAAATAAGTACAACCAATCTCTAGTATGGCGGGAATAACTTTTTCAGAATAGTTGGATAACTTCCTTCATAACTCACTCTTTGTAGTGCTGGAAGAACTCTATCTTGCTCGAAAGAAGTTGGATAATGTGACTGATCGATTCTTCTTCATCTGAATCTAGAATTTCTGTTTTTATCTCAGCTTTCTCACCAGCAAGTGTCTGTTGCACGTCATGTTCCTCAGTAACTATGGCATTCAAAGGTCGAGGAACTCGCACTGCTGGACCAAATCTTCCATGTTTTTCCAACGGAATTCTTCCAATGAAATTATGTTGTTTTGCTTTCCTCTCTTTACATGCGTTTTCAAAACATCCGAGCCCCATTGGCTTCAAATTCAAGTGGCTTGCAACTCTTGACTAACTCTAGGTATTTAGCATCGAGAATCATCTGGGATACAACATGAAGACCTTTTTCTTCGGATCTTCTAACATTTTCTTCATATTGTCGAAAATGAAAGCCAGGAAATTGTAATCCCAACTGTTGACCAGTGACACTAAAGCAGAAGCTTGAGTTTTATTCATCTGATCAAAACTGCCTTTGTTTTCTGCAATGCACTGGAGGAAAATATGTACAACCAATCTCTAGTATGGCGGGAATAACTTTTTCAGAACAGTTGGATAACTTCCTTCATAACTCACTCTTTGTAGTGCTGGAAGAACCCTATCTTGCTCGAAAGAAGTTGGATAATGTGGCTGATCTTCGAATTTTAACACTTCACGGACTACGGCTTCTGTGACGACTATCTCCTTATTCTGCACTTTAGCTTCGATGGCTCCTTCACCATTAGCGCCTCTTCTATTTACGTTTTCTGAGTTCAAGAATGTATTCACACAGTTATTACAAATGAGTGGATTTGTCCTTAGCGCGTGTGTGATTGGACAATTATTTAGGCCGACAATCAACGAATTGAAAAGCTCAGAATATTCCGTAGGAGGTTCTGAAAGATATCCGGCTTGATTATGAAATAGTTCTACTTCCAGCTGACATTGATTAGCCATCATAGCTTGCGCCATATTTTGCACAAGTATTTAACACGTTAAGCACATTGACAAAGGTTAACCTTTGTTTGAAAGGTTGTCAAGTCAACGAAGGTTAATAGTTCAAACAAGGTTAACAGGTCAAATCAAGGGGGTCAAATAGCAGGTCAAATTAAAGGGGTCAAAGATCCAAAACAAAGTTAGGGTTTAATGACTCTCGGATGAACCTTTGGCATCTCGGATGCTTATCCGAGATACATGTTTTGCATCTCATGATCCGAGATGCATCTGAGATTCTGTGAGATTGATCCGAGATACATCACATTTTGTGAGATTCATCCGAGCTCTGTCCGAGATGTATAGACCTTTGCCCGAGATGGGTCCGAGATGGTGTCCGAGAGAGCAAATGCTTAGACGATCCGAGATGCCAAGTATCAGTTTTGGTCCGAGATATATGTCTCGAACTATCACTGATGCCTTTTATAACCATCTCACATTAGGCCTATGGGCCAGGCCCATCTCGGAATAGTGATCCGAGATGAGTGGGCCTATCCGACAAGCTTGTTCAACCCAGTGGGCCCCATCTGAGACAGTGGGCTAGATCATTATTTTAATGATATCCTTTTTCAAGGCAGAAAACATCTTTCTCAAAAGTCAACGAACCAACCAACCGAGCAACTGTTTATCTAGAAGAATTATAATAATAATAAAATAATAGCAAAGGGGTAAAATTGGGAAACTGCCATGGGATCAAATCGTTCTCGAACTGATTAAGGAACATTTTTCAGCTCATGCTTACTTGGACGGGTCCACGCGATTGTTCATATATTTATCCTCTTAAATCTAATGCTCAACCTCTAACTTTCAACCTTGTGATACGCTTAGGGTAGAATTATACTGTGACATCCGTGTGTCCCATACCAAGACATACCCCTGCGACCAAGGTAAGCACAACAGTTCATCGTAGCAGGTGAGTATACTGAGTCCATCCTTTTATTTTTACTACGCCAGACTTTCTGGTGAACAGGTCAGCACTTTCGTACAAAAGAGTGACCAGTAAAGTCTGACGAGGGCTTGGCGAATACCTTTAACGGTATGAATTTGGCTTTAATAGCACATGGAATTCTCCTTTTTATGTGATTTTCTTCAGTTTTAAGGTTTTGGCCCTTCTTGCGGCTCTTTTAAAGATATCCTGACTGTGCCTAGATCTGCATATAATCTGGATGCAACAGAAGGACAGTCCTGATATCCCGGATGACTCATCAGTATAAAGACCTGAAACCTCAAATGTTGGCTATCTATCAACGCATGATTTAAGACCATGAAATCATACGCCGTTGGTCTGTTACCCACGTGATGTCCAGTCCGTTATATTTATATCACTTGGTATCTCTTTACTTTTTGAGCGTTAGACCTATCAACACATCGCAGTAGATCCTAGTCTTTTCAGCTTCGATACCTTACATGTGTTAATCGGATTCTTTAGCATGAAAATTTATTTCACTTCCCAGCAACTATTTCTCCCCCTAAATTTGTGCAAAAGTAGAATACTTTATGCCCAAATTTATTTATACACCTTATTCTAAAAACTCTCTTCTTTTTTTTTGCTCAGTCGGTGAAACGCATCTTTTATAAAATATCCACAAGCACATTGTATCTCGAGATGCTGACAGGTTTTGTAAAAAGATCCGCTGTATTAGCAGCAGTGTGGATCTGCTCAAGTTTAATCAATCCTCTTTCATAGCAATCTCGAATAAAATGCACCTTGATATCAATGTGCTTGGTTTTAGAATGAAAGATGGGGTTTTTACTAATCTGGATAACGGCATCATTATCACAGTAAATAGTAGTGTCTAGATAAGTCAAACTGTAATCCTCCAGCTGATGTTGCATCCAAAGAACCTGGGGGCAGCAGGCAGATGTTGCAACGTACTCTGCTTCCGTTGTGGAAAGAGATACAGTCTGCCGCTTCTTGCACTTCCATGAGATAAGTCTATCTCTAAAGAATTGACATCCAGCGGATGTAGATTTTCTATCCCTGTCCGTCCCTCCAAAGTTGTTGTCTGAAAAAGTAAACAGATCAAAGTTCGAATCTCTGGGATACCAGAGTCCAAGTTTAGGAGCCCCCTTCAGATATCTAAAAATTCTTTTAACAGCAGTGAGATGAGAGAGTTTAGGATTAGCCTGATAACGAGCACATTGACAAACGACAAACATAATGTCCAACCGACTTGCAGTTAAGTACATCAATGAACCAATCATAGATCGATACAGAGTTTGATTAAATGGGCTTCCTTCAAGAACCTCATTCAGCAACACCTGTTCTGCAATGGGGGAGTCCATAGTCTTTGAGTTTGTCAAGTTGAATTTTGCAAGAACATCATGAACATATTTGCTTTGATGAATCAAGATTCCTTGATTATTCTGATGTACTTGCAAGCCCAAAAACATTGTCATCTCACCCAACGAGCTCATCTCGAACTTCTTTTTCATCACCTCTTCAAATTCTTTACAAAGAACATCATTTGTTGACCCAAAAATGATGTCGTCAACGTAGATCTGAACAAGAAAAAGGTCCTTGTCAACGCGTTTGATGAACAACGTTTGATCTATTATCCCCCAAGTATATCCATGGGTAAGCAGATACTATATTAAAGTAGCATACCACGCACGAGGTGCTTGGTGTTACCCATTCAGAGCTTTATCTAACTTGTAGGTATAGTCTGGTTTCTCTGAATCAACAAACCCAGGGGGTTGAGCGACATAAATTTCCTCCTTGACCTTTCCGTACAGAAATGTTGTCTTGACATCCATCTGGTATACTGTAAATCCCATGAAAGATGCATATGCCAAGAAAATGCGAATGCCTTTCAGACGCGCTACTGGTGCATACACTTCATCATAATCCAAACCTTCAACTTGACTGAACCCTTGGACCACCAATCGAGCTTTGTTTCTAATGATTACTCCAGTATCATCTTGTTTGTTTCTAAATACCCATCGCATTCCAATGGCACGTTTTCCATCAGGTAGCTTTTCTAGCTTCCAAACTCCTAATCTTTCGAATTGATTGAGCTCTTCATGCATAGCACCAACCTATCCAGGTTCCTGCAAGGCAATATTAATGTTTTTAGGCTCAATTCGTAAAATGAAGCATGAGTACAAACACGTGTTGATGTCTCCTGATTTGCTGTGGGTTTGGACACCAGCAGTGATAGGGCCAATAATGTTCGTAATTGGATGACTTCTCTGAACACGCTGTGTAATTGTTGTAGCAGGGGCTTGCAAGTTTGTACGCATGTTGGAGAAACTTCTTGACACTATTCCAGATTGCTCCCCCTCATTTGGTGCAGTAGCAGTGTTGATCACCGGTGGATCTACAGTGCAATCAGATGGAATCGATTCCGGAAAGAAGGAAGTTCCTTGAACATTTTAGGGTCCCACATTTGATGGTCTTGTGGAAGCTTCAGTGTTGTGGACTGCACCATCAGGGGTAGTTGTTGCAGCAGGTTCAGAAATCGTCTCCTGAACTGTCGAAGTATGAAGTGGCGCTGGAGTATCCTCGTGAAATCACAATGGATCCACAGTGAGTTTCTTGAATACGTTTTGCAAAGGCACAACTTCATCTTTAATTTCAATGGGAATAGGTAGCGCTGAACTAGAAACTCTTGCATCAGCAATCACATCAGATAAAATAGGAAACGATTTAAATAGGGAGGAATAATCATATAACCAATTAGGTCCGACTTGAGCATCTTTTGGATTTTCTTCTAGCCAATCCACATTATATGCTTCCACGATCTGCTTCTTGACCTTGTTGTACACACGATATGAGGTATTCTTAGCATAACCAATGAAATAGCATGGACCTCCTCGTGCTTCATATTTTCCTTTGGCATCCATGAGAAGAAGCACACATGGACAACCAAAAGTGCGAAAATGTTGCATCGAGGGCTTCTGACCTTCAATTATTTCATAAGGAGTCTTCATGTGACGTTTATTGATTCAAGGCATGATTCTGAACATAGCAGGTTGTATTCACTACTTCTGCCCAAAATATTAGTTGAAGACCAGAATCTATCAGCATCGTACGTGCAACTTCAATGAGAGTTCGATTACGTCTTTCCGCTACTCCATTTTGCTGAGGAGTTTGAGTTGCACTGTACTGGCGGTCGATTCACTTTAAGGCACAAAATTCATTCAGCTCAGCATTCTTAAATTCTATCCCATTGTCACATCGGATAATCTTCACTCATTCATTTGCTTGATTTTACATAAGAGCGACAAATTTCTTGATTAATCCAGTCGTTTCACTCTTTTGCTCCAAGAAAAACACCCAAGTGAAATGAGATAAATCATTAGTGATGACCAAACAATAAGCTTTTCCTCCAATACTAAGCACATTAACGGGACCAAAAAGATCCATATGTAACAGTTCCAGAACTTTTGAGGTCGTGTGCACAAGCTTAGACTTATGAGGTCTACGATATTGTTTTCCATGAGCACATGCTTCACATTTTTCTATCTGCATGAAATCCTTGATTGGCAAGTTCCTGACTAATCCTCCATTTGCTAGGCGATTGAGATTCTTTATGTTCAGATGATCCAGTCGACGATGCCACAACATAGCATCGTGTTCGGCTATTTCTGAGAACAAACAAGTAACATGATTAGTGGGAGCGTTGTTCATATCAATCATGTAAGCATTTCCCCAACGTTCTGCTTCAATAAAAAACCAGTCTTCAGGTATGATATTTCCTGGTTTCAGAATAGCGCAGCCACTCTTGGTGAAGAGAACCTCCATCCCTTTGTCGCACATCTGAGATGCGCTCAAAAGGCTGTGCTTCAGTTCAGGGACATAATTGACGTCTGAGAAAGTGAGAACTCCGTTTTTAACCGTGCCCTTCATTGTTATTCTTCCAGTTTCCCCTCTCGCGAAGTTGACACATCCACCGTCGAATATTTTTATGTCATTCAACTGGGATATGTCTCATGTCGTGTGTCTGGAACAACCACTATCGATAAACCAAAGTCTAAAGATAGCCCTCCATAGTCGTTCCTGCATATTTAGCGGAATTACTTAGAAACTGGAACCCAGGCCATTGTTTGTCACACCCCGACCGCGTAAAACAACAAACCACGGCGGAAACGTCGGGGAGTGGAGCGACAAAATTATTGTTTCACAACACATGGTATTTAAAGTTTGGTTTTATTAGAATTTAATGTTTACATTGTCTTAGTTTAAACTGAACATAACATAAATTAAACTTGTCTTGCTTAGTTTTAAGTCACTAAGGCCCAAGTCCGCCTAAGTGTGTCACAATCATCCTCATACATTAGCTCCTGAAACACATGTGAAAGCATAAAAATACATGTGAGATACATAGGTTTTGATGATGAAGGATTCATGACTTGTAGTTAAAAGAAAATGTTTAACAAAAAGTAGTCATGAACCTTTAAAAAGTGTTTTCTTTTATAGAATCATTTGAAAATCGATATGAAAATCAGATGATAATAAAAGAATAATGCATGGTTAAATAAATAACCAAGTAAAATGAGTTTGTATAAAATATGTCATTTGCAAAACAATGTCTTGTGAAAATATGTCATTTGTATAAAATGTATCATGTCTTTGTCGAAGTGGTTTAGATAACGCTACGATATGCGATATCATAAAAGCACTTATATATTGGAAGTACCAGTGGTGTATCCACCATGCTTTTATCATATTACACACGCCTCGTTATTTAAATCACTTATCAATAACCACCAAAAATGTCTTGTTTAAACCAATGTCAAAATGTTATGTGTAAACAATGTCCAATGTCAAGTGTAACCATGTCTTGTATAATCAAATGTCTTGTATGGCAAGTAAATAGTATTTACTCAAACCATATGTATAATGTCAATGTATAATCAAATGTCATGTATGGTGAATAAAGAGTCATATGTATAATGTACAAAACAATGTTTTTGAATAAACCTAAGTTTAAATCAAAAGTTATGTTTTGCAAAAACCAATGCTTTATGGATACAAACATTTATGTGGAAATGTTCATCGCATACATTCAAGCCCTGAGACTGTCGGATAAACCCTTAACAAGTTACAGGTTTATCAAAAATGTTTTCGGATTCTGTCATTCCCTACTTCCAAACAAACCTAGGAAGCGGGGAACGGGATTTGTCAAGTCCTATGGTACCATTACATACTACCGAGCGGCGTGATCAATGTTAATGAATGTATTATTGTCCTGTTAAACATACCAAATGTCATAACCAATGTAAGCATGTCATGTGAAAAACATGTACTAAGTATGCTAAGTAAACATACGAAGTAGAAATGTTCATGAAATCAATGTGCCCATATGATGAGTAAACATATGCAGCAAAAATGTATTGTAAATCAATGTGTCCATATGCTGAGTAAACATATGCAACAAAAGTGTCTTATGAAATCAATGTGCTAGCATGCTCAATCAACATACATAGCAAAACATAATTGAAATCATGTACTATATGTGTACTAGTTGAACATAGCAAGTATATGTCATAAAAGCATGAAAAACATGAAAGTAACAATGTAGGCACATGTGTATCACCCCAAAATATTTGAAAGCGGTAAAAGAGGGGACTATGTACTCACTTAGGATTGCTTAATAGTCTTGAAATAAAGACCAATTAAAGCTTGAGAAATCACGGAATCAAACGGCACCTAATATATATAACTATGTTAATAATCGGATCCTAAACCGGAGGATATGATAGAATGAAGTTCTATAAATCAAATGAGTATTGGAATTTATATGGTATGATTTAATAGACCTAACATTCTGATTAGAGAGTTATCCTAAGTGCTTTTGACCCGTTTCGACCCATTAAGGTAGTTTAAGCCACTTTAACGTGTCGTTTGCGGAAATCTAAGGTCGGATGGTTATTTATGGCAGTCTTACATGTCCAAACACGTTTAAAAATGTTATTAAATCAGTTTAGATATCAAAGGTTTGATTACACATGTTAAAAATGAAGTTATGCGCAAAAAGGGCATTTTGGTCATTTTTAATGGGCATATAAATGACTTAATGAATAACTAACCAAACATGGTGACCATAAGGTATAACCTCAGTAGGTTATTCCCTATATAACTATGGTCACAAAATATGTTTGGTCAGATCCTAATGATCGACCAAATGGGTCGGGTTCGAAAGTCTAAGCGGTTGTCGAGACCGCTTGACTTACGACCCTAAACAAGCACTAAACTAGTAGTGACGAGTTAAACATGTTTAACTAAGTTAGAAAACTGATTTGGTATCAAAACAAAGTGTTTTAATACCTAAAAATAGTTCCGTCGTAAAATGCACGTGAATGCGCATTTTGACCGAAACTTTGACTCGTCACTACGACTAGTCAACGTGGTAATCAGTAGGTATAATCGCTAAGGATTATAACCATCGTGATTACGATCACGTTGCAAAGTTCAATTGAACTTTGATTTGACCAATTGATGGTCAAGACCGAAAGTCAAACGGTAGTCAAACTGTTTGACTTTCAGCCTTTAAATTGCTGAAAATAATAACTAGCCATGAAAGAACACTTACAAAATGTTCTAAGGCTGGAAAGATGCACTAGAAAACTCAGGTAGGTGGCCTCCAATAGATGGTAGCCTCCACTTATAGTTTATTGAGAAGAAGGATGAGAATGAGCAATGAGTGAATGAGAATTCAAGGCTATTTATAGTTGTTGGAATGTTGTAGGATCAAGACATGTGTATTGTGTAGCCTCCAAGGAATTATCTTGACCCTACAAGTGTTTAGTTGTGGTTAGAAGTCTTGGAGAGGTGTTAACTTGGTGCCAAAACAAAGGAAATTAGCATGAAAACCACCAAGAAACAAGCTGGCAGCTGAATATGAAGTTTCTGTCGACAGTGGGTGGTCGTGTGGCGTGACAGATGGCCCTCTTTGCCGTCGCTCCGCGCGAGGACGGCATATCGGTTTCAAAAATTACATATTCAGTCCCTACACACACATACATGCATATTTGGCGTATTTAATCTCTGTTAAGCCATTTTCAAGGCTCTACAAGGACGTCAAAGTTTAGGGGACATGAAATATGCTTGGAAATATCATGGATGTCGGTTCGTTTGGTCGTACGGTCGCGTTATTCGGTTAATTACGACGAAACTCGAACTGACGCGAAAACGATCCAAATCAAGTGACGAATGGTATTTTTGCATTCCTATCACTAAGATAAAATATTTTAGTGACTACAAAAATTTTTGGATGTCCGGATGTGGTCAGAATGTAAGATATGCGCGTAAATGCAAACTTACGCAGTTTTTGACGCTTTTAGTCCCTGTGATCAAATAAGCGCGTTTTCGCACACCGAACCCCTCAAAGCTTATTTCTAAGCTATGTTAAGGTTATTTATGGTATGTTTAGCTTATGATCATGTTCCAGAGTGTAAGTTGCTATACGAAACGGCAGACTTTTGCAGTTTGACGGAATTAGTCCCTGCAATCGTATAAACTTGTTTTTGCCATACCAAACCCTTCAAAACTTATTTCTAAGTTATGTAAAGGTTACTTAAGGTATGTTAAGCTTATGTCGCTATCCCGGAGTGTTTGTCGCATTAAACTGATTACGTTTACGCATTAGTTTGCGTATAACTTTCAAGAAAGCGTTTAAGAGTTTAAAATCAAATAAAAATCAAAACATGCAAAATGTCAAACATAAATAAACAAACATTGGGATCAAACTCATTATTTTATTGATATTTAAATTGATCGGAGTTGTACAATGATTAAACAAGCACATATGTCCTGAGTTGACCATCGCTATATGTGTATGAGATCTCACGAAAGATCATATGAATTTTAGTAGAATTTGAGGTGAAGATGTAGACGTTGACGGTTGTGAGCACTGAGACTGGGATCCAGCATGAATCTTTGGTTTCCAAATTTTAGTGTCATAATTGTTTGAAATATTCATCTTTACAGATGTAACTTTTGACTTCATTTGATGACTTTGGAACCCATTTGTATTTGAAAACTTTTGATTGTTCTTTTTCGCTAGATTCCAGTCTCCAGCAGAAGGCTTGGGTTTAGAAAGTCGATTTTCGTCTGATTGATGATGCATAGCCTTCTAATGACACGTGTTACTAGAGTAGTAGGGACGATGAACACAGTTTCTAGCAATGTGCCCCATAATTCCACAATTAAAACACGTCTGTCTTTTCGAGAAAAAGACATTTAGTTTAGCTTATGTTATTCTAGGGAACTGATAAGGTCTCTTCTTTCCACTTGATGTTGATTGCCTGTGTGCATGTTTAATCTTGGATGAAACCTGCTCACAGTCATCAACACAAGAGTAAGTATCGACAACTTTACCCTTCAACTTAGGGGCTGTTTGGCTAAGCTTATTTTAGTGACTTATTTACTTATTTACTTTTTGAAAAGTTAAAAGGTGTTTGGGTTAGCTTATTATGTGAGAGGAATAAGTAAATAAGTCATTCCATTATGACTTATTTGCTTTTCAAATAAGCAAATAAGTAAATAAGTCATTCCAATAAGCTTAGCCAAACAGCCCCTTAGGTTCAGTTTGCTTGAGAGGTGGGTTTTCCTTTTGCTTTTCTTTACCATCATGTGAAGAATTCCCTTTTTGAGCTCTCTTTTTGTGTGGTTTTCGGTTTTTACGTAACCGCCTTATCTTTAAAGGAGCAGATTCTGTAGATTTTTCTTTATTACAAACACTTTCTTCAGAATCAGAGCCGTTGGGATCGATAGTTGAATCGACTTTTGAATTGATTTCCATGGATCCCTTTTCTTTAGAATCCATGTTCTCGAGAGTTTCTACAGAATTGGTTTCCACATATATCTTTTCTTCAGTTTCATCAACTTCTGAGTTTCTGACATCAACTGATTCTGGTTTGTCAGATGATGAGCGGTCTATGTTTGAACCTGTTTGGCTCTCTTTGGAAATTACAGTGCTTGATTCTGATTGTTTAGCACATTCAGAATCTTCTGAAGCGCTATGCTCATTATCTGATGTACTAGAATCTGCAACTTGATTGTCAGGTTCATCAGATGACCCCTGTTCATCAACTTCTTCACTTACACAATCAAACATATCAACTTTTTCAACTTTAACCTATTCATAGGTTTCTGATGCATCGGTTGATGTTTCGGGCACACTAGAATAGTTGTCTGAATCACCAGAACAAATTTCTGAGTCACTTGAAACAGGTGTTTCAAGTTCATCAGTCAATGCATCAGATTTCTTTGTTAAATCACTATCTTCACAATCAGAATTTAAAACCACAACATTTAAATTTTCAGTTTTAGCAACATCATCAGAAATGTTTTCGGGAAAACCTTGAATCTCAGCAAACCAAGAAAAAACATAGTTCCAAACGTAAAGATCATGTTTATCATGTAAAGAAACATCATCAGCAACACTTGATTGTGGTTCATCATCCACTTTATTCTATTGTTACTGATTCTGTACATGAACTATAACAGTTAGTATTATCTATAGAGTCAGAATTGGACAAGTTTTCTTGTGGCTCCTTTGTGGATATTTTCACTGGTTTTGTTTCATTTTCTTGTTCAGGTTCGCCAACTGATTTGTTGAACATTTTTTATCTGAATCCATGTTCTTAAGAAAACTCATGGGCTTTTGAAAATCAGTGGGTCTGGCGTCCTTTGGTTTGAAAGGCTCCCATGGAACATAATCACTTGGTTTACCATAAATCATTTTATCATAATTTTCTAGTTCATGCTCAGTAGTAGGCATTCTTGAGTAGTTATGATTATATGGCGATGGAACCTGTTTGTAGCCCAAACCCTTACCGTTGTTTTCTTTGAATGCCAACTCCACAATGCACAAGTTACGAATAGTGTCACTGGAAGTATCAAACTTCTTTATGTTCAACTCGTTTTGTTTATACTTCCCCAGAACAAGTTCCAACTCAGCTCTCACAGAGTCGCATTCAAGAGTTTTTACATTAAGTCTGTGTTTATAGTCATAAACCCAACATTTCTAATTATTTACGTCTAGGTGGAGCTGAGATGTATCCTTCTTAAGTGCGTCAACCGTTTCATAGAGAATCTTATTGTTCTCTCAAAGACTGATGCACTTTGCCATGGCATTATTGTAATCAGGGATTAAAGCAAAATTTTGTGCTCTCATCAATGCAATTTTGTTTCTACAATGTTCAGAACATAAAAAGAGAGTTTAATGTTTCAGAAAGTGATTTCGGTTCTTTTAGTTTGGGCCTGGGGTGTTGGTTTGGGCACTTCATCATAATGATATTCTGTTGATTATGGGGCATTAACATCAGATGATGCAGCAGCCACAGGTGAAGGTGAGGGAATCTGAGCAGCGTTGGGATTAGTAGCAAGTGGTGAAGTAGCAACGACCTTCTGACAGTTAGACATAAACGACGATGTGTTTGCGTGATACTGACTCCTCTGCTTGTCATCCTGGACATATTCATTGACTAAGGAGATCACATCTCATGGTTTCGTTTCACAATAATTGTATGTCGTCATGATAACTGCAACACGATAATCCCATGTCTTGTTACGTGGCAAACCATATAGAAAAGTCTTGTTAATCCTACCACGTGTCACATTTAATTCGATCTTCTCGATTTCAGAGAGCAGCTGGGTAAACCTACTGATCATGTCTTCTACGGTTTCACCCTCAATGTAACCGAAATTATCGAGTTGTTGCTAGAGCAACTAACGTTGAGAATCAATACTTGGAGAATTCATCGTTTACCCAAGCAATAACCCATGAACTCGCTAACTTAAGCATGTCGCAAACGTATTAATCCGCTTCCTGTACCGCACCTCAAAATTTTTTAAATCTTAAAACAAATTTATATATATATATATATATATTAATAAAAACTATTTTAATTAATATTTATGATTAAGTAATGATTACCTAATTATTATTATTATTAATATATATAAAAAAACTAAAATCAATTCAAAAGAATCGTACGACAGGCAGTCTTCTTCTTCGTTAAACCAAACCCCAAACCCAAATTTTACAACCCAGCCGCTAAGGTTGTTTCTCTGAGTAAGACAACAAAAGATGATGATGATTTTGAATAAAAAATAATATTTCGAATAAGAAGATGATAATGAGAGATGACAAAATGATGTGATGTTTCTTGAAAAATATATTTCGGATTAAAGAAAATGTCTTTTGAAGATGTTTGCTATATCTCGGATGTATCTCGAATGAGGTAAGAAATATTTGATGATGGATGAAGAACACGATGAAGATATCCAACAAAAATACAGAATTTCTTGAATGTTTGATATCAAATCGAGCCTAGAAACAGGTTCTAATTGCTCTGATACCAATTGTAAGTCCCGAAAAACGGATCAAACAACGATATCAAACAATCACCAAGGATGGGCCGAATCCAAACTTGATGATCTTCAAGAAATAACAAGAACAAGAAGAAAGATTTGTTGATTGGAATGCTTAAACTTGCATACAAAGATTTGTCTAATACAAGTTTCTAAAACAAACAACCAACACCATGCTCCTTTTATCATTTACTATTTATAGTAAGGGATTAGGGAGCATTCCCCCTAAACCCTAGGCCCCAAAAGCCCATAACTAATACCCATTATCCCACCAATCCATAAACCTATAGGGCCTAACAGTGCATCAAACCAAACCCGAGCACGATTACGTTTCTTTAGGCGTAGGCGATTATGTTATACCCGAAACACAACCACAAACCACGAAGGGTAAGAAAGGAAAAAACGAGCACAACGAGGAAAAACAGGCACAAGCACAAGAAGAGGGAGGTGGAAAGGCACAAAGCATTCCTTGATTACTCGGTTTATTAGGCTACACAGTGGCGTCTCTGAAAATTCACGTACCCTGTTCAAGCTCGAAAAATGGGCCCATATGCTTTAACGATAAACAACATAATTACGAAAATGACAAAAATTTAGTATTGGATTGGGCCCAATAAACCTATTGTTAAGTTGGGTAAATTATAAAAAATACAAATCTTTTGATAATGGGCCTCTATATTGGATTTGTTATGTGTGTACAATTAAAAAAAATAACATATATATATCGATTTTTTTTTTTAAATCTCGTGCCCCTCGAAAAAAGGGGCCTTCTGCGGAAGTCCTCCCCGCACACCTAAAGAGTCCATGAGGCTACAGATAAACCGAATTCATTTTATTCGATTCGGGTTTAACCATTTTTTGTTTTTAACTGTTTTCAGTTCTTTAGCCGACTTATGAATTTTCAAATATATCTTAAGTTGAAACATAACTTTATGTAACAAGTTTTAAAAAAAGGATTTTTTTCATAATTTTGTTCAAATTTAACATATAAAGGGAATTTAATGTTAAAAAAAATTGTTGAGTGACTTTTACAAGATAAAACATAAAGTATGTTGATTTTTTATATAAAAAAGTTATTAATAGATTTTTGTAAGAAAAATATATTAGTTTTTGTTTATGTTATTTACACTTTAGAAAAATACGTGTTCTTGTTATCAGCAAAGTTTAAGAGGATTTCTCCAAATTTTCTCAAAACTTTAGAAAAACTTTTAATATAAACTTTTAAATAAATAAATAAACAGTGGGCAGGCAGGCAGGCGTTACCCTACACCCCACCCCACGGAAACCACATGCGCCCGTACACATCTACCGTTGAAACAACAACCTCTGCCCTTTTAATCAAACACTTTTACAGTCAGTCACAATCACCTTCAATCACTTCGAAGCTCTCTCGTGAAACAAATTCACCTCAACAAATTTGAATTCGATCTCTCTACAAACCCCCAATTGTCACCCCCCCCCCCCCCCTTCAAAAAATTATTATTTTTAGGGTTCTTGAGTTTGATCCGTTCATTATTGCAATCCCAAGTGCCCCACCTGCTTGATTGATCCGTTCGCCTGATTTTTCGGTAATTTTGTTTATTGTTGATTAATAAATTGAATTTTTTCCTGTTTGTTTCGGTGAAAGTTATTTTAAAAAGATTGAAATAATTATGTGTGTGTGTTTTGTTTTATACGGAGATTAATATTTTTATCTGTGTTAATGTTGAATCACAGTGGAGTTTAATTTGGCTTGTTGATTGATTAATAATAATAATAATAAGTTGGTTATATATTTTTTTTAATTTTTTTTAATTTTATGGCTTATGATTAAATTGTTATATTATGGTAGAAGTTGTTTTGTTTATTTAAAATTTTGAAATAAAGAAGTCTTGTTTGTGTTAGTTTGTTATGACATGTTTTGGATATGTGAATTTGGGAAAATATCCAAATTATGTGATTTGGGAACTTTTGATTTGTTAATTTGTAGGAGAGTATAATGTATGTTTTTTTTTGAGAACATGAGTTCAGATGGTCAAAAGTAGTTGAATTTTTTTACTGCTTATGTTTATATTGTTAAATTTTGGTAGAAGTTTTTTTTTTTTTTTTTTTATATATATAATTTGAAAAAGTTGAAATAATTGTGTTTGTGTATTTTGTTGTTGTATTTGAATTTGATGAATGGTAGTGCTAATTTGTTATGCTATGTTTTGGATATGTGAATTTGGGGAAAGTCCCAAATTTTGTGGTTTTGGAAGTTTTAATGTATTAATGTATATAGGAGTGTTTACGGTATGCTTTGAGAACACTAATTCAAATGTTCAAAATAAAGCTTAAATAGAAAAAAAAAGTGAAATAATTATGGTTGTGTGTTTTGTGTCTTCTTTAAGTTTGATGAATGTTAGTGTCAATTTGTTATGCCATGTTTCGGATATGTGAATTTGGGAAAAGCCCCTAATTTTGTGATTTAGGAAGTTTTAATGTCTTATTTTATTATGATTTTTTGTTATTCTCTAGTCTCGAATAATGTATTTGTTTTCAAATCTATTAATAGGATGGTTGTGGGATACTTATAGTGATATTCGTTTGAGGAATGGGAAGCAGTGAGATGGATGATTCCGCCAAGGAGGCAAAAGACGCAACAAAGGAGTCAAAGACAACAAATTCTCAAGTGCGTTTCTCTCTCTTTGTTCGTTTCTAGATTCATAATGGCATTGTTATATACATGTTCTCCGTTTGTGCGCATATGCATATAAACGAATTCCGTTCATATATATAGGAAGTTTTCAAGAGCATAGTTATCGATAGCGAAGATAGCGTTCACTATCGCACGCTTCGTAGCGAAGCGCCCATGTCTCGCAATCTGTTAAGTAACGACTCCATAGCGTGATTATAGCGGATTCCGACGACGAATTCCGGCTGGAAACCTGCAATTTCTGCCGTAAACCAGGAAGAAGAAGAGCGGCTGCGTTTTGTTGCGTTTGAGCCTTTTTAGGGTTAAATAAGTTTATGGATTTTTTATCATTTAACCCCTCTATCTTTCACTAGTTTACATTTAGTCCCTAAAACTTGTAAAAGTTTATATAAAAAGTGTAAAATTAGTTTGTGTATTTTACCATTTAACCCTCCTATTTTCACTAGCTTACATTTGGTCCTTAAACTTATAAATTTATTCATAATAATTATAGATAAAAATTTAACTCTATATATAAAAAAAAATTATAGATAGCTATTTTTTATTTATTAAATTTTTAACTACCTTATCGCTAAACACGTAATAGCGGGCGCTATTTCATCGCTATCGCTACGAAGCATATGGGTACCTTGTCGTATATACTATTGATAACTATGTTCAGGAGAGATGTATAAACATTGCACTTCAAGCGTTTACTTATGTGTGTGAGTGTGTGTGTGTGGGTAGCATGTACTTTGATAACATGTATTCATGGTTTTTCTTCAGGAGCAGACTTCAGTAACTGCCAAGGGTACAGTCAATCCAGATTGGACTGCGTTTCAGGTTCCATTTAAAAAAAATGAATTTTCACAAATTGTTCATCTTAAGATTTAAGTTATTTTACATATTTTTACTAAGCATAGGTGGTATGTAAACCTTGAACAGCCTTATCCTCATATGCCTCCACCTGGGTTCATGGCATCAAGCCCTCAAGCTCACCCCTACATGTGGGGGGTTCAGGTACTATCTATATCGGTTTTCAGTTTGTACTTTTGTATCTTTAAACTAGATGGCAAGCTTGGTTATGATATAGCTAATGGAAGTTGCCATTGGTAATGATGATGGCTATTTGAGCATGTGTAGTCATAATTGTTAATAGCGAATAGCGACAAGGGACCTATATGCTACATAGCGAATAGCGACAAATAGCGATACACTAGAAAAATAATTTTGAAAATTTTTATATGTATATTATATCAAAATACCTTGGTATATATGCTATTTTACATGTATATTTAACAAAAACCTATAAATCCAGCTATTTTATAGCTATATCTAATTGCTATTTACATAAAAAAAAAACTAACTGTCGCTATTCATGCTATTGGTCGCTATGACCCAAATAGCGACACTTGGTCGCCTCGCTACATAGTGCTCTATAGCCGCTATTGACAACTATGTGTGTAGTAACATCATATGACGTCACGTCAATCTTGTAAATCTTGAATATTTTGGATCTTGGTATCTGTTTGTAGTTATGGTGTGGCAGTTTAAAAGTTGACATGTGGATGCCAATATTCTTATAATTTTTACATCCATTGTTTTGCTGAAGGTGGTAATTAACATGTAAAAAGTTACATTGTATAATTGTCAGTCCGGTTGAAGGGTTGGAATATGTAATTATGGTTTTATGGAAACGGCAAAGATTGTTTTATGGAAAGCGGACAGTTACAAACAATCTTTCCCTTTTCCATAAAACCATAATTACATATTCCAACCCTTCAACCAAACTGACAATCATGCAATGTAACTTTTTACATGTTAATTACTGCCTTCAGCAAACAATTGATGTAAAAATCATAAAAATATTGGTAACTATGGTTGAAGAGTTGGAATACGTAATTGTCAGTTTGGTTGAAGGGTTGGAAAGTTACATTGCATAATTGTCACTTCATGAATGTCACATTTTTCCTTGATGTTCCAAAGATGATGTTATTATAGATCATGTAGCTTGAAGTTAATTATAGCATTACATACTTTATATCTGAAAAATATTGTTCATCGTCATTTCCCCTTGGATTTATTTCCCGTTTTTTCTGATATTTATGTGCACTTGCAGCATATTATGCCGCCTTACGGTACTCCACCTCATCCATATGTTGCCATGTATCCCCCTGGTGGCATTTATGCTCATCCATCCATGCCTCCGGTATCTTCTTCTTCTCTATCATAACGTATTACTTGCTAGCATCTTTACTCCCTAGAAGACAATTATTATAAAATTTGGGTCGTATTTACCCAGGGGTCGTATCCATTCAGTCCATACGCAATGCCTTCTCCAAACGGTGTTGCTGAAGCTTCTGTGAGTTGATATGATATATGGCATTTCTAAAGTTATAACCTAATTTAAGTATGTGATGACGAAATTTCTATTTTGTATAGGTGAATACGCCTGGCGATACGGAAGCTGATCGCAAGTCACCGGATGGAAAGGAAAAACTTCCTATTAAAAGGTCAAAAGGAAGCTTGGGCAGTTTAAACATGATTACTGGCAAAAATAATGAACCAAACAAAGCTGCTAATGGAGTTCATCCCAAAAGGTGTGATTAGTAAACAGTTTAAGTTTAGTTATGTGTGTTTATAATTGGAAGGTTACTTTCTCTTGATGTTTGAAATTGTAATTGGATTTACAGTGCCGAGAGTGGAAGTGAAGGTTCAAGTGACGGTAGTGAAGGGAATTCTGAAAATGTAAGTACTGCTGCAAATCTGCAATGAAGTTGTTTATATGGAAACCGGTGATAGAGAAGTGATTATACAATAATCTAATAATTAAGAAGATTACGTAGCCTTGAATATGTAACTGAGCTTGTCTAACAACCACATCGTCATTCTTGGAAAAAGATTTCAAAGCGAATTATCCTAATTTAGCATGAGCAGTTATTGTAATTTGGTTATTCATATTGTTCAAGATTTCTAATTTGTGAAAAAAAAAATTTACAAGTACTATGACCAATCTCAGTCCGTAGGACACTTCAAATGTGAGTGTTTCACTCACCTCATTTTTAAGGTTGACAATGGATAGATTTATTTGAACTAATAAGGAAAAGAGTAAAATGCACGGATAGTCCCTGTGGATAATCAGTTCAATAAAAATGTTGAGATTATTTATATAATTATGTTTATAATTTATTGTTGATGGAAAAAACATTCATTGTTTATTATTATATGCTCAAAGTTTGTCTTTCTCCATACCGTAACATGTTGCATTAATCTTTGTACTAGTAGATGTGGGATGTGCACCATTCAGTTGCATTAATCTTTGTACTAGTAGCATTAATTTTTGGTACTAGGTTCATTAATTTTACGTATCCTATGTAGTATGTACACTTGATCTGTTCTTTCAGATAACTATTGCTTTTGTGTTCAACTTTTTTTTGTACATTAATATATCGCAGGATTCACAAATGAAATCGGGATCCAGGCAAGATTCGATTGAAGGTTGGCTTCTATAACTCATGAGTAGTTTTTATTTCTGTTTTGCTACGTGTTACTCAAGCAACTGCTATTACAATGATACTAGCCACAGGTGAAAACAGAAACTCTGCAAATGGGCCTCTTCCTGTGGTCAACCAAACAGTGCCTGGTCCCACCAACTTAAATATTGGTATGGACTACTGGAACGGCACGAATCCGTCTGCAATGGGTGGGAAGCTAACTTCTGCTCCGGTTGTAGGGGGAGTGGTCCCTGCTGTGTCAAGGGACAACATGCAGCCGCAACTCTGGCTACAGGTGCACCTTTTTAATCCTCATTTTTAAATAAGTTAAAGAGTAAATACACGGATGGTCCCTATAGTTTACCAAAAAAAAATTTGGTCCCTAGCTTTCCAAAGGTACACGGACGGTCCCTATGGTCTGCAGTCTGCACTTTGTAACGCATTTAGTCCCCAACCAACAAATCTAAAGGTTTCACCAGGTCCAAGTTGGGGACTAAATGCGTTACATGCAAAACACAAGGACCATCCATTCATTTTTGAGAAAATTTGGGGACTAAATGCGTTATAAAGTGCAAACCACAAGGACCATCCATGTATATTTGAGAAATGTTGGGGACTAAATGCGTTATAAAGTGCAAACCACAGGGACCATCTATGTACTTTTGAAAAGCTAGGGACAAAATCCAAAATTTTGGTAAACAACATGGACCATCCGTGTGCTTTACTCAATAAGTTATTTAATTTGACAAATGGGTCATCATAAATAACAGGGTAAAGTACACAGATGGTCCCAGTGGTTTGCACTTTGTAACGCATTTAATTCCCAACTTTTGCCAAACGTACATGGATGGTCCCTATGGTTTGCACTTTGTAACACATTTAGTCCCTAACTTGGACCTCTTTAAACCTTTAGATTTGTTGGCTGAGGACTAAATGTGTTACAAAGTTCAAACCACGGGGACCGTCTGGGTACTTTTAGAAAGCTAGGGACCAAATCCAAAATTTGGGAAAACCACAGGGACTATCCGTGTACTTTACTCTAAATTACAAGATAAAACTTGTGCTTTTGTGGTAATTCAATGTTCATTAAAATTGCTAGGGATTACAACTCCGGAGCAATCATTAGAAATCCAAATATTGCTTGGAACTAGAGAACTAATGAATAATGATTACCAAAATAATATTTTGAGTTAAATATGTTTTTAGTCCCTGTGGTTTAATTCCATTTGTTGATGCTTTAATTTAGGATGAACGGGAGCTAAAAAGGCAGAGAAGGAAGCAATCGAACAGGGAATCTGCTCGTAGGTCCCGACTGCGCAAGCAGGTAAACAAGTTTTCATTCAGTCAAAGCGAAACGGTTTGCTTGAGGTGATTGGGCGTGTCAATTGGGTCAAAATGCTGTGTCAAGTTAACTTGAAACACCTTTTCTCCAAAATGTATGAATCTTTATAAATAAAGTGTGTCGAGTATGATTGCAAAAGTTACTTTATTTCAATGATGGTCTAGCTTTTTTTAATAAAATAATTCTGGCGGTTTTATGCATTAAAAATACAATTCGGGCTACTTTCAACTTATTTGACACGTTTCCTTCTAAGTAAACTTTTTTATTTACGCGTTTGACATGTTAGATGTAATTATAAAACGTAACCTGAATCAGTCCATTTATGAGTTGGTTGGGACGAGTGATTGGATTCTATAGTTTCTACTCAATTAAAAAATTTATTACATCCTTTACTTTTTATCTGGGTTCAGGCAGAATGCGATGACCTGGCCCAACGGGCTGAAGCTTTGAGGGAAGAAAATTCTTCTCTCAGAGCAGAAGTGGGCCGCCTTAGGAGTGAGTGTGATCAGCTTCTTGCTCAAAATGCATCCCTCAAGGTAACACCCAAGTCTTTGCTTGTTTTCTTCGGTTTGTTCTCTATAATATACATTGTGCATAATCTTATTCAAGTGTTTTGCTATTAGTCAAATATGCAAACAAAAACAAAAACCTTCTAATGTGACAAAGGAAAGGTTCTTGTAGACCAACATAATGCTTGCATTATTCGCAGTTAGGGGTGTAAACGAGTTGAGTCGGCTTCTGATAAAGGTTTTAAGCTCGAGCTCAACTCGGATATTTTCATTAGTTTATTTAATGTATAATTATTTTTTATGATTACAATTTTAATATATATGACATATATTATCTAGTTAGTTTTATCATATTATATAAATAAAAATATATTTTATGTAAATAGACTATAATATTAAATAAAAACTATTATATTTGTATAGTAAATAGGCTCATTTTGCCTTGCGAGTTTAAATGAGCTTGGTATATAAAGCACGGGCTCGGGCTCATTCGGCTCGATTTGAGTATCTCACGAGCAGCTCTGCTAATTTTACACCCCTATTGCAGTTCATAAGTACTAATACAGTAACACGTGAAGAGATCATTTTGGTTTCATTGAAGGACCAATGGAGTATCATATTTACTCATATGGTTACTTTAGAGATACGTTAGCACCAAAAATGACATTTCAACCCATTTACATATGAATAAGTCGATTTGGGTTATGTTTCATCTCCACTGGGTCAAATGGGTAAAATAAAAAAATAGCTATAAATCTTCCACATTTAAAAATTTAGATTAGTATGGTATTAATATAGTTTTCGTAATCATATTTAACATGAATTATTCACAAAAAATGTTTTGCAAAAGTTTGGTTCGATCAACCCATCCTGACCCGTACCGAAAATATTAACCCAACCCGTTTTGACCCATTGAACAACCTGCATTCTGAAAACCTTTTATTTTTATTTTGAAGGAACGACTAGGTGAAATCCCTGGGCGAGAAGAAACGACATCTGGTGTGAATGAACAACAAGCGGGCAACGAAGATCATCAGGGCGGGCAGATATAACTTGTGCAGGTCATCAATGAAGCTCTCTGGCTGTCCCGAGAGTATAATCTAACGCCGATTAGCAAACAAGAAAATATGTGTTTTTACATAGCAGGACCACCATCTAGTTAAGGATTCATCAAACACTGACCTTGTCTTTTTTAGATTAGCTGAATAACTATCAAATTAATTATTCTCATCCATCGTTCTCGATCGACCCATCTTTTAAGGCCCGAGGAACCCGGATGAAATGTAGACTGTAGTGTGAGATTAATGCTATGCCCTTGTATTCCTTAACTGGGTGTTGGCCTTTTAATGATTTCATCATATTGAACCGATTTTATGTATTTTACCTTTGTGTATGGTGTTGAATGAGTGGCTTGGTGGATCGAATTCGCTACGGATGCGAAAAGTTGACATGAACCAGAACGTGACATGAAGTCACGAACTAAAAAATCATGTTAGACACGTGAACAAGAAGATGACAAATTTTCGGGTTGATACGAGCATGATTCGTTTAACTTGATTTTTTTTTCTACTTTTAGCATAACAATTCTTAAAGTTAGAAACTTGCAACAAAATCTAAAGTTATGACATAAAACATATTTTTAAAGTTTTTTTTTTTTTTTTTTCTTTTTAAATTAAACGGCTTGAATGGGTCAACCCAAAGTCCAAACCCAACTCATTTAGTTAAATGTGTTCGCGAGCTTGACCCGAAACTCACTCGAGCTCATGTAAACGAAACCACAAATTTTATGTTAGGTTTGTGTCGTGTCATGAATCCACACCCCTGAATGTGATAATCATACAAAAATATACATGTGTTGTTTTAACTAGTGATACATAAAATGGTTATGCAATAGCCATATATTTTAAAGTAATGAACGGGCCCATTTCATTTTTGGTTCATCTACATATATTTAAAAGGTTGATAACATGATAGATAATTTGATATGACTTATGATGTGAGGTAAACATTAGTATCACTTATAAATGTTGGCCATTTCAGTTATAAAGTGTGACATTACTATCACTCAATTAAGTCATTTTGAAGATATCTCCAAAAAGCAAAGTTCACACCTCCTTTAGTTAAGTTCGCATATTTAGTGTCTTGTTTTATGTCCCCAGTCTACGTTAGACCACCTATAGTCCTATGCTGATTATTATTTGATATCGTATGACATGTTATTTTCTAATCGACTTCAAGAAAAAGAATATTCATTAAAATGACAACGTAGCTAAACCATAAATCAAAAACTGATTGGAAAGGCCAAACTCCTCATTTTCTTCGTGCCATAATAAATAAACTAAGACCAGGTGTTGTGGTTTAACATAACGTCACCCCACGTCGCTGCCATGTAAACAGTGAGCTCTAACTAACTCATTCCTAAAATTATCTAAAATTTAAATAAAAAAATATATATGATTGGTTGATTTTGAGGTTGACCCCATGGAAAAAGCTTCTCAAGGCGTTAATGGGTTGGCGGCTCCCCTTTAACTACCACGGCGTGGTGTTTAGGGGCGTTAAAAGATGACGTGGAGGGTGCCGTTAAGCCACAACCCAAGGTCTAATAAATTAGTTTCAAGGCATCCTTCACGTCATCTTTTAATGTGTATGATATGATATCTCTCTTTGAAATACACCCCCACAACCACAAATGTTGTGAAATAATGTTGTGTATCTTCTTTGGCAGAACTACAAACAAGGGGTGCCCCTCCAACGGATAAGCTTTTGTAGCTTAACCTTTTAAATTGTGTTACTTATAGTAGCTAGAGTGAATACAAGTAGTGGCGGACTCATAAATTTTTTCCTGTGGGTTCCATATAGGTTTTTACTAAAAAATTCTATACATTTATGTATAGGTTATCACTAAAAATTTCAAAGCGAGTGGGTTCCTAGAAACCCGATAAATAAAGTTAGATCCGCCCCTGAATACAAGAGTGTATCTTTTTCATACCCGAAACCCAAAACACAACCCAAACCGAATCAGTTCCCGAAACCCAAGTCGAACCCTCTTCTAGAAAAAAAAAGAGAAGTCATCGAAAGAAGGATGAGTCCAAAAAATGTGCTACTAAGAAGGTCGAATTTTGGTCGCCTAAGGAAGAGTTCGAGTTGGCAAAAGCATGCTCGACGTATCGGAGGACAAGATTGTTGGTAAATTTTATCTCCATATATTTTTTACATACTTTTATAAACGTATAGTTTTGTAAATTTATTTTTTAATTCAAACATATTGTTTTGTAAATACAATTTTTTATAGGAAACGGCCAAGACTTAAAGGTATTTTGGGGTCGTATACGTGAGAAGTTTTTCGCCGCAATGGGTCGTGGCGAATATGGAACACCTGGACTCTTTTTCTGGAAAGTGGGGTGCTATGAGGACGAATGTTACCAATTTCAACAACATATATACTAATCTCGTCAACAGTAGTCGAAGGAAAAGTGGTTCGAGCGACGTCGATGTCATGACCCAAGCCCACAACGACTATAGATTGTACCATGGGCATGTTTTTACGTTGGTAACAACATGGGAGCTTCTTCGCAAATCTCCCAAGTGGCATCTTGTGTACCACCGTTCGACCCAACCCGCCCTAGATCCAAACGGTCCAAATCGACATCCACCACCGAACCATCAGGGTCCGATGCTCGTACAATAATTAATCTAAACGACGATGTTGACGAATTTGAAGAACCAGAAGAGCTGCCTCGACCAACTGGTAGGGATAAAAGTAAGGCAGCGGCACGAGGAAAGTCTTCTTCAACGCCATCAGATGGCCCGTCAAAGTTAGCGACTTCGAGGCAAGTCTCAACAAAATAATATCGATTACGGAAAAAGACCAACAAATGAGAATAGTGAAACAAATCCAAAAAGACATGGATTTTCTCGCGAGAGATTTGTCAAATCTACCAGAGAAGGACCGAGTCATTTTGGAGGCTCGTAAGGCACAAATTCGGGCAGAATATATGTAGTTTTTTTTCTAGTATGTTGTGTTTTTTTTCTAGTACCTTGTGTTTTTTTAATGACTTTGTAGTGTTTTTATTTTTGGGATATTGACCTGTAATAATTCCTCCTAGACCTTATTGGCCATTAATAATCCCACCTCAGAATATTCCCCCCACCAGTCTCACCTTTCACATATTTTTCCTACAATGGTCCTCCGTTAAAAAAACTTAAACGAGTTAAACTGTTTTCCAAATTACAAACAGATTTTTTGGGGCTTTTGATTAGAACGACGATACGAGTCAATTGATGTAAAACTTGCCTCCAAACGGTGAAAACGGCGCTTCAATTCGGGTGTTTAAATTTCCAATTAACCAAAATCAAGTCACTTTGAGCACCAGTTCGAAGTAAGTTTTACATCAATGGACTCGTATCATCGTTCTGATCAAAAGCCCTAAAAAATTTGTTTGTAATTTGGAAAAAAGCTTAACTCCGTTAAGTTTTTTTAACGGGGGACCATTGTAGGAAAAATAGGTGAAAAGTGGGACTGGTGGGGGGAATATTCTAAGGCGGGATTATCAATGGTCAATAAGGTCTATGTGGGATTATTACAGGCCAATTCCCCTCTATTTTTTTTAATGAAATTATGTTTTTTTTTTAATTTTCTAGTTATTAAAATTGCCATTTAATTTAAAAAAATAAATATATAAATAAATAAATAATTAGGTAATGATGACGGAGGCTCCATCCCACACCCTGCAAGTTAAAGGGGGGAGTGATAAAGCCCCCTAGCTGACGTAGATCCTACATGTCGCTTACATGGCCTGATAAAGCCCCTAGGGGGCTCCAACCATACCTTCCAGCCTTATGTTTTAGTGCAAGATGAGACTTAGAGATGAGGATTGACATGGCAAGATGTGAGGGTGGGTGATGAATTTACCTCTTCTTAGGCTTGTAAATGAACCGAACGAACACGGACAGAGGCATGTTCGTGTTTGTTCATTTAACTTTAACCGAATACAAACACGAACATATAATCGAACAAATTTTTATGTTTGTGTTTGTTCATTAAGAAAATGGGCGTGTTCGTGTTCGTTTATGTTCGTTCATTTAAGAAAATAAATGAATAGTTCACGAACTTAAAAGAACATAAACAAACAAACTTAAACGAACATAATTAACAAACATAAACAATTCAAAAGAACATAAATAACCAAACATAAAATAGCTTTTTTATATAAATTATTGATTAATTACGATAAGTTCTATTGGAGAGCACATTTTTATTACCATAAAGCCCAATTATCAGTTAGTTAGTTATGTGTATATAAGTTGTTAGAAAATCTCTTTTATGTTTATATATGTATAAATACAACTCCATATGTAATTGTTCAAAAATATAAACGAACATAAACAAACAAACTTAATGAACATAAACGAACGTTCACGAACATAAATGAACGGACAACACGTGTGTTCATGTTCGTTCATTTAATTAACTGGTCGGTCATACCTATGATTCAAACATATAAATTTGTTCATTTTCGTTCGTTTATTAAATAAACGAACATAAACCAACTTCCCATCAAACAAATTCACGAACAGTTCATGAACTTCGATTCGTTTACAGGCCTATCTCTTCTCAAGAGGTGACCACCCCTTTCACCCTTATAGTCTCTTTAGTTAATGTAACTTATCTGTACTTTAGTTATCTATTAGAGTTTTCAAAAAGATCTAGGAAAAATTTAAGGACACACACACACGTATATATGCGCATGTGTGTGTTGTATTTTTCTTCAAATTTATCTAACTGTGTTTTGTATTTTTCTTCAAATTTATCTAACTGTAATATTTGAGTTAATAGCTTGATCTCATAGGTGTAACCTCTATGTTAGATAACCTATATTTGCATTATATAGATTTGATAATAAAGACATTCTGTCATTCTAACCATATTTAGGATGGTTTGAATATTTGGTAACCAATATATAACACTCTCCTTACAACTTGGAATTACTGAGCGTGTCTATCATAGTGTACTCTACAACAAAGAGGCGATTTGAAAAGACACATGGATTAAAACAAGATGCATGAAAGCTATTACGTGCATCCGCTATTGTAGACCATATTAATTGATAAACACATATAAAGGAAAACGACTAGACTTTTATTATATTGAAAGCACATACAATTATCTAGCGAAAAGAGTTACGTGATAAACCTAATACAAAATTAGCCCACTAACTTTATTATTCTAACAATACCAAACTTAAGTACTTTGAGTTAACTTTATGGTCGATAATCCAACATAACCTACACAAGAATAACCAATTTCATTTATTACATAACCAACCACTACATAACATCAAAACATTCAAAAAAACATAAAAACTTAGGGGTTGTCTGGCAACATCTGAATGGTTAAGTGCTGAACCAGTAAGAGATCTGAACCATTAAGTGCTGAACAAGTAAGAGGTTTGAACCATAAGAGCCTGTATAATGTTTAACCGTTCAGAGCCAAATGTCTAACCAATTCATATTAGAGGTCTTAACAATTCAGACTCTGTATAATGCTTAACCATTCAGAGGCAAATGTCTGACCATTCAGACATTTGCTCGTGAAATAAACAGTCCGAACTATTAAGTGCTGAACTCAAAAGAGGTCTGAACCATTAAAAGACTCGTTAATTAAGAGGTAAACAAACATCTCCTTACACCTTTATCTGATAACCCCCACCAAAGAATATATAACTAATAGAGAAAAATTCCCGGATAGTCTCGGTGGTTTGCCCATTTTTCACCTTTAGTCCCTAACTTTCTAAAATTACAACTATAGTCCCTAACTTTTGCCATTTCGTTCCCGGATAGTCCCTGACGCGGATGGGGGTTAGTTTTTAGTGTTAAGTGGATGTGAAATGACCAAGATACCCCTATTGTTAAATTAATACCGAAAAAATTAAAAAGAAATATAATTAATATTAAATAATTTTATGTAGGATCCACCACCCACCCCTCTCACTTCATCTTTCCCACTCTAAATCACCAACACCATCTCTACCTTTCACCACCACCACCACCACCATGATTATACCTATGGCAATGAGATGTAAACCCCAATGAGAACGAACAGAATAAACCCTTTTCCTCCTCACCAGGCTTCTAAACCCCAATTTTGCACCCCCATTAGCCCCCTGATTCGACTCAGCAACAAACCCAGGAATCAAACAACCAGAATATGGATTTTTTACACAGGTAATGGTTTTTTCTGGGCTGAATGAGATGCTATTCACTACCTGTTTAACAAACTCACCTCAAACCCAACAGAAATCAACTACGTCCCTGTTTTCAACACCCATTTGAACCCAATGATAAGCTTTAACAATTTCAGGAAAAAAAATCATGTAAATTATGCATAGACATAAATTTTTTTTTGAGCTTTCATACCTTGATTCTTGAGTCGACTGAATATTAGAGAAAACTATAAACTTTGGTATTAATCAGGGATCGACAATGGTGTTCGCTTGATCGTTGTGAAATACGGTGAGTATGGGGGTCGCCGGCCGATGTCGGCTCTGGTGGGGATCGGACGGAGATGAAGAAAAAGATGTTCAGAAGCCGTCACCAGGTGTTCGACAGTGGTGTGATGATTGATGGTCGGCAGTGGAGAGTAGGGTGGATGGTTAATCGGAGGTAAAGAGGGTTAATCGGAGGTAAAGAGGAAGGGCAGGGGTGGGTGGTGGGTCTCACATAAAATTATTCAATATTAATTATATTTCTTTTTAATTTTTCAGGTAATAATTTAACATTAGAGATATTTTGGTCATTTCACATCCACTTAACACTAAAAACTAACTTTCATTTGTGCCAGGAACTATGCAGAAACAAAATTGCAAAAGTTGAGGACTATAACTGTAATTTTAAAAATTAGAGACTTAAGGTGAAAAATATACAAAGCATAAGGACAATACATTTTTCTCTAACTAATATTAGAAGGTAGCCCTATTTAACTTCCAATTCACTCCTTTTAACTCACATCCCACCCAAAATACAAGGAATGATATACATATAGAGAGAGAAACTTTAACCTATATCTATCTATCTCCCTATCATATAATTAACAAACAATAACAATCACCATAAGCCATTAAAGCTGTACCATCATAATCGCACATGTTTCCCCCTATTTTCAACCACATCAATCCATTCTAGGGTTTTATGTTCCAGATCTGATTTCTCATTTCTCCATTTCAATTTATGCGCATTTTCGATTCCAACAGGTTCGGTTGTTCATTCTCTTCACATTGTTTGTAATTTTGTTGTTTGATTTGTTTTTGAGATTGTATTTGGTTTGTTTTCTTCGTTGTTTGTTGAAATTGTTAGGGATTTTGAGTGCACCGATTGATCTGCATGTGCCACAAGTGTTTGAATTGTTGAGATTTAGTTGATCTGAAGCGTGTTGATTCGAATTGATGCTCGTTTATTTGTAGGTATGTGTGTTTTGTGGTGGTAATTTGTTGTGTTTTTGAGGATTTTTGAAATTGAGTGCCTGAAATGGTGTTTTTGTGTTAATCAACATATATATGTATATAGACATATACATACATACACACACACACATTGGGGGGGAGGGGTCTGTGATAACATCTAGGGCTGTTGGTCGGTTTATTTGATTTAGAATTTTTTTTTGGACCTAGAACGGATCCGAAATAGAAATGTGTCTCACATCTTGTTTGTTTTGTGGTTGAAGTGTTTTGTAGAACAAATATAGGAAGAAAAGTTGGCTCCCCAACGTCGATCGCAGCGCCACATGGGCGGCCAGATGCAGCAGAGAAATGCTTCTGCAACTTCTCTGTATGATCAACCTGCAGAAGGTAATGCAGGTCCTTCTGGTGATGCCGGAGATGCTGTAATGGCAAGATGGCTCCAGTCTGCAGGTTTACAGCATCTGGGCTCACCGGTTGCGTCTAATGGCGTTGATCAACGCCTGCTACCCAATCTTCTCATGCAGGTATGTTTATTTTTTTCGTATTTTTAAAGGAAACCAATGTCTGTTTAATGAGCTATCTTTTACTCTGTTGGCAGGGATATGGGGCACAATCTGCTGAAGAAAAGCAAAGGCTTTTTAAATTAATGAGGAACCTCAATTTTAATAGCGAGTCTGGTTCTGAGTCATTTTCTCCAACAACCCAAGGTTCTGGAGGAATTGGTGCATCAGATGGTTTCTATTCTTCCGAGTTTAGGGGTGATTTTGGAGCAGGGTTATTGGATTTACATGCTATGGATGACACAGAGCTACTTACAGAGGTATGAATCTCATTGTTTAGAATGTGTTTTAGCCTTACACACGTTGCCTGATATATATGGCTGCCTGTATGTAAAACAAGTATACAATGATCACAATCTAGTAGGGTCCAGAATGGTTGCTATGTCCTTCAAATTTTCGGTAATTGTTGCAAGTAAAAAACGCTTGTTTATTTCATGATTTCATCTTGATTGAAGTCATCTCAGAATATGTTTCACACACGCGAGTTGTTTAAAGTTCGATGCTATATGCAATGCACATTGAACACCCATGAACTATGGTTATGGAGTAACTTGAATGTACCTTTTCTAGATGGTCTGTAGGCTACTATTAGTATGTGTTCCACTTCCACTTTGGCTGCTATTTCATTTAAATTAGTAAAGTTAGAGAGTACATCATATAAACACAGCTGACCTGTCTATTCTTTAACGTCATTTGTGTACAATAATTTGATTAGACGCCAAAACCAAATATATTTTCGGACGAGATGCTTGTTGAAACTAGTTACATGGACTCTAGAATTTTAAGCTATAACCTTCACGAATCCTTTCATTTTTATATAAATAAATGGGCACACGAGAGTTCTGGTGATACCTTTTGATGTGATCATTTCGATTTTAGAGGCTTAAAAAATAACATAGTGTGCATCCTCATTGTAATTTATATAACCTTAAAATCGAAGGTCGGTGGCTACTCATTCTACCCCTAACTTTGGTATAATGTCAAAATTAATTCTCTACTTTGTAAATGACCCATTCTACCCCTAACTTTGGTATAATGTCAAAATTAATCCTCTACTTTATAAATGTCACAATGATCCCCTCAAGTTTCTAAAGTTTCAAGTTTACCCTAAAATTAATTTCTTACGTTTTTATGTTTATGTACATGTCGGTATAAATTCGAGTTCGTCTACGCTTTAACGTAATTTTTGTTTGGAACGAGTCGGATCAGTTATAAAATGCTTTATTTTTTATCTATGTTTTTGAGTTGGACTACGTTTTGGCGCAAATTTTGTTTGGAAACAAATCGGGTCAAAATATAATACGTTTTTATTCAATGGTATAAATTTGAGTTGTTATACGTTTCGGCATAAATTTAGTTTGGAAACGAGTTGGGTCAATTGTAGTCTATACTTTATCACGCCGTGTTCGACACCACTGCACGTGTTTATTTTATGTAGGTTTTGAGTTGGTCTATGTTTCGACATAAATTTTGTTTGGAAACAAGGCGGGTCAAATATAATCATAGTTATCAAAAGCGCACGCTTTTGGCGCCTAGGCGAATTTTTTGAGCGACGCGCATTCATTGCGCTCCTGATTCCTAGGTAATTTTAGCGCACAATTAATACTGAATTGCTGATAAACATTTTTTTTAATTGTGAATTCCTGATGTTCTGGAGTATTTATAGGGAGATTTCCAGCCGATTATATCTCTAATAATCCAGATCTCAGTTCGAATTCTTCAAATCCGGATTAGTATATTTCTGATTTAATTCTACATGTTCCTGATAAATAGGGATATTATTTTTATAATTTGTAAACTCCTCATATTCTGCAGTGTATTTCTGATTTGATATTGTTCTTTACCAGCTGATTATTTCTGATTTAGTTCTGATTTTGCATACACAATGTAGTGTTTTTGTTTTCTATCTAATTCTGCATATAAAGTTTTTCTTATCGAACTTAGTATTTCTCAATTAATTTCTTTATAGAGATAAATATGCTGACCTTTAGTTCTCTGTTTTACCAACTTATAAAGTTTGGTTTTTTTTGATTGATTGAAATCTTCTGTTGTCACACATCCGATTTGGTACTTTATGTTGAAGATTATGGTATTAGAATATTTTGGTATCTGAAGAAGATGTTATTTTCCATTACATAATGTATTTTAAATTTTTATATGTTAGTGCGCTTTTTTTTTCTCGGGCCCACGCTTTTTTTGCGCCTTTCGCCTAGGCCCTACTGCCCTAGGCGGAGCCTAAGCGCCTTGAGTGCGCCTAGCGCCTTTAATAACTATGAATATAATACGCTTTCATTTAACGGTATGAATTCGGATTGGTCTACCTTTCAACGTAAATTTAGTTTGGAAACGAGTCGGGTTGTAGTCTATAATTTATCATGTCCCGTACGGCGCCAGCGCAACGCGCGGCGGGTATAAAAACTAGTTGTTTATAAAAAAAATACGGTACAAAGTTTCTGTGAATACATGTCTATTACATAAGTTCTTTTGCATTTGGTGACTTGTATCAAAACTGATTTGATTTTTCTTTTACCAGAGTGTTATGTCAGAACCATTTGAGCAATCACCTTTCATTCCGATGACTACTAAAACAGTCAACAATGACTTTGACCCCCTGCCTAATCGGCAGCAAAGAGGACAGGCTGATGTAGACGTGTTTCAAGGACTTCCGACCCTTGAAAAAGAAATTAGTTCAAGGGAAAATAACGTTGCTAAGATTAAAGTTGTGGTATGTAGTTCCTCTGTCTTTCTCTTGTGGTCATTAGTAGCACTTAATAGTTAATACACATCGGATTTTGTTAGATATATTGTTAAATGTTAATCATAGAAGCCTCATTTAGTAGTTAAATATACATGTATTATGCTGTGGCCAACATTTATCTGATGGTCACACGTTGGGATGATAATAAGCTGAAAGTTTTTTTTTTAATTATTAGTTGAAAGCGTAGTTGTTGATAGCAAAGATAGCGTTGCGTTCGCTATCGTGTGCTTCATAGCGTATCACACATATCTCGCAATCTATAAATTAGCGACTCCATAGCGTGATTATAGCGGGATTCCGACGACGAATTCCGGCCCCCGTGCTGCAACTTCTGCCGTAAACATGCGGAAACCAGGAAGAAGAAGAGCAGCGATTGTTTTTTGCGTTTTAGCCTTTTCAGGGTTGAATAACTTTATGTAATTTAACGTTTAACCCCTCTATCTTTCACTAGTTTACATTTAGACCCTAAAACTTGTTAAAATTTACGTAAAAAGTGTAAAATTAGTTTGTGTATTTTAACATTTAACCCCCTCTATTTTCACTAGTTTACATTTGGTCCTTAAACTTACATATTTATACATAAAAAGTATAAACTTAACATTATATATAAATATAATATATATATAGCTACTTTTTATTTCTTAAATTTATAACTACCTTATCAGCTATCACTAAACACGAAATAGCGGGCGCTCTTTCGTCGCTATCCCTACGTATAGATAGGCACCTTGTCGCTATTTGTCGCTATTCGCTATCGATAACCATTGTTGAAAGTGACTGAATGTTATAGGAACACACCCCTTATGTTATTTGAGCGATTTTAGCACGCTTTCCTTGTGTAGTTTAAACGAAAAATAATAAAACCAGAAACTGGTTTCTGGGAGTTGAATGAGTTATCATGTTGATGGTTTATATTAGGTACGCAAGAGACCACTGAATAAGAAGGAACTCGCTCGCAAGGAAGATGACGTTGTGAGCGTTTGTGACAATAGTCTAACCGTCCATGAACCCAAGCTAAAGGTTTGGACATTTCTTACGTTGAAAGTTAAAATTAATAAGCTATATTAAGTTACAACTTTTGGCTGAAAAAAAAACCGATTTTTGATATTATTAAAGGTTGACCTGACCGCTTATGTGGAGAGGCATGAATTCTGTTTTGATGCTGTTCTTGACCAACAAGTAACCAATGATGAGGTAATCAACGTTGTGTGTTCAAATGCTCAAATTGATTTTTGCTACTGAAGGTTTAAATTAGTGGTTTGCTTGAAACAGGTTTATCGTGAAACTGTACAGCCAATCATACCTATAATATTTCGGAGGACCAAAGCAACTTGTTTTGCTTATGGCCAGACAGGTATCTTATAGGCTCTATATCTTTATTATTATACTAGGTTACAATCCCCGTGTATTACATGGGTTGATAAATGTAATGTTATATAATTAGTAATAAAAAAGTTATGTTTTAAAAAAACACATGCATTGCACGGTTGAATAAACTCGTGTATTATACTAATAGAATAAATCATAATGTAATTTGTTTACATATACAGTCGTCAAGATATGTATTTAAAAAATGAACATTGATGTGACAGTTATAAATTTAGTTAAGCTAATTTTTAAAACATTATTCCTTTCAACTGGATGTGAACTTTGATTTTTTAATACCACATATTTTTTTATTATTATTTAACATATTGTATTTTACCATTCTTACCATCCAATCACCTTAAATATATAAAATTTTTAGAAATCACTCATAAAAACAATTATCATTATTATTATTATTCGTTTTTAATCTTTTAATATTTTAACCAACATAATTTTGGTGAAGTTTTAAGTAAAAATATTAGTTTATTTAAAAAAATAATAATTTGTTTCCATTATTAATTTGGTTGGATATAAAAACTATCTTTAATTAAAAAAATAAGTATCCGTAATTAAGTAGGAGAGAGAAATGGGAAAACAAAAAATATATTCTTCCAGTGGATGACAAGTGTCCCCCATTGTTTTCTTTTATTATGTAGTATATATTAGTGATTTCTGTTTGCGTTTTTTGGTAATGAGTTTAGCCGATTTAAGAGGTTTTGCTGGTATTCTTAATGCAGGAAGTGGTAAAACCTATACAATGCAACCGTTACCTCTTAGAGCTGCAGAAGACCTTGTTAGATATTTAAATTACCCAACTTACCGTAATCAAAAGTTCAAGTTATGGCTTAGTTACTTTGAGATCTATGGTGGAAAGCTCTACGATCTTCTAAGTGATAGAAAGTAAGTGCTCTATTTTAATAACTAATTTACAGTTGAGTAGAGTACATGGATGATTGGATGGTCCCTGTGGTTAACCAAAATTTTGGATTTAGTCCCCAGCGTTTTTAAAGTACACGGATGGTCCCTGTGGTTTGCGCTTTGTAACGCATTTAGTCCCCAGCTTTCGGTAAAAGTGCATGGATGGTCCCTGTGGTACGCACTTTGTAACACATTTAGTCACTAAACGTTGGGGACGAAATGCGTTACAAAGTGCAAACTATAGGGACCATCCGTGTACTTTTGGCAAAAGTTGGGCACTAAATACGTTACAAAGTGCAAACCACAGGGACCATCCGTGTACTTTAAAAAAGCTGGGGTACGCACTTTGTAGCGCATTTAGTCACTAAATGTTGGGGACTAAATGCGTTACAAAGTGCAAACCATAGGGACCATCCGTGTACTTTTGGCAAAAATTGGGAATTAAATACGTTACAAAGTGCAAACCACAGGGGCCGTCCATGTACTTTTGACAAACTAGTGACTAAATCCAAAATTTTGGTTAACCATAGGGACCATCCATGTACTTTACTCTTTACAGTTTTACACACTTATTTCTTATATCAGAAGATTTTTAAGTATTACTTAGTTCACAATTTGTTTATAATTTTGACAGAACTTTTTCATGTTTTATCTAGAAAACTTTGCATGAGAGAAGATGGAAGACAGCAGGTTTGCATTGTCGGTTTACAAGAATTTGAAGTTTTAGATGTACAGATTGTTAAAGAATACATTGAAAGAGGGAATGCTGCTAGAAGTACCGGCTCTACTGGAGCTAACGAGGAATCTTCAAGGTCACACGCCATATTACAATTAGTTGTGAAAAAACACAATGAGGTAAAGGACACCAGAAGGAAGAATGATGCCAATGATACCAAGAGTGGAAAGGTTGTTGGGAAAATCTCGTTCATTGATCTTGCTGGCAGTGAGAGAGGTGCTGATACAACTGACAATGACAAACAAACACGGTAATGAGAACTTAGTTTTATTTTTTTAGAGTAAAATGCCATTTCGGTCCCTGAGGTTTGGCCAGTTTTGCGTCTTTGGTCCAAAGGTTTGTTTTTTCGCATCTGGATCCAAAAGGTTTTAAATCTTTCCAATTTTATCCGTCTCGTTAACTCCATCTATTTTTCTGCATTAAGTCAGGGGTATTTCTTTTTTGCTAACTTAAAGGGCAATTTGGTCTTTTTCAAGGGTATTCGGTCTTTTTACATAAAGTGAAAAAGACCGAATTGCCCTTTAAGTTAGCAAAAAAAGACGGAAATACCTCTTGACTTAACGAAAAAAATGGATGGAGTTAACGAGCCGGATGAAAATGACAAGATTTCAAACCTTTTGGATCCGGATGCGAAAAAACAAACCTATGGATGAAAGTTGCAAAATTGGCCAAACCTCAGGGACGAAAATGGTATTTTACTCATTTTTTTTATTATAACAAAGAACTACCCAGTTCAACCCCTTTGCATATCAGCAGGTTTTATTTGTGTTAATCATCATGTATATCCAGGATTGAAGGTGCTGAAATTAACAAGAGTCTTTTGGCTCTTAAAGAGTGCATTCGTGCACTTGATAATGACCAGATTCATATTCCGTTTCGTGGGAGTAAACTGACTGAAGTTCTTCGTGATTCCTTTGTTGGAAATTCAAGGACTGTTATGATATCTTGCATTTCACCAAATGCTGGTTCTTGTGAACACACTCTCAATACCTTAAGATATGCTGATAGGTAATAGTTTTATTTCTTTATTTATTGAGTAGAATACCAAAATCGTCGCTGAGGTTTGGGCGCTTTTGCCTGTTACATCCAAAATACGAATTTTTTTGTAACTGGACCCTGGCGTTTCATTTTTGTTGTCATTTCCATCCAAATCACTAACTCGGTTAAAATGTGTCGTTAACTCAGGGACGATTTTAGCAATTTCATTAACTCATAGACGATTTTGGCAATTTACCTATTTATTCTTTTGTTTTTTAATTTTTAAAATTTTATTTTTTATCTTTAAATAAAGAATAATAAAAATAATTATAAATATAATATATACATAGTTAATTTATTTTTGTTTAAAGGTAAAAATGAAAATTTAAAAAATACATAGTTAATTTATTTTTGTTTAAAGGTAAAAATGAAAATTAAAAAAATAAGTGTGTATCTATACTACTTTATAAAGCATATAGGAAGGACTTCTTAATGTCCACAAAAATTTCCTTAAAACACCCCTAAAGCATGCTGTACAAGTATTTTAAGCATCAGAAAACATCACTTTCCACTTATACCCTTTACAACCCTTTAAAGCTTCTTGTACAACCATTTAAGCACAAGAAAACACACATCACATATACAACCCTTCACACGGATCATTACTTCACACGGATCATGATCCCCACCGTCCATTGCTTTACACGGATCATGATCTCCACCGTCGCTTTTGAAAAGAAAACTGTCCTGCAAAGCCTGCGAGTGCCTGCTATACCCACCTTTCAGTCCACAAACTCATTTCTCTCTCTCTCTCTCTCTCTCATCTCCATTTTCTCTGGTTTCATAATCTTCGTTTGATTTTCCTTTAATTTAGGGTGGATTTCTGATAAAATTAATGCATATGATGGTTTATTTTCGTATGATTTAGGGTGGATTGCTGATGGTTTGGTGGGGTTATTGATGTCGAATGTGCCTCTAGGGTTTGGATTTGCTATGAAATAGAACCAGGATTGTAGAAAGATGGATTTGAATGAGCTTATTGTTATTAAGCAAGCGGTAATGGAGGATCTTTAAGGAATCATGGGAGTTTTCATCTCGGTACCAGGTAAGTAAATAATACGATTTTTCTTTATCTATGGTTAGAAGCATTATACAAGAGTCAAATCGCTGAACAAATTCGTGTATCAAGGTATTAGTGATCTTTTTTGTTTCTCTCTTCCTAATATTTTTATAAATTTGTCATAATTTTGTTTATATGATTTTTCATTTGAACTATCAAGGTACTGGTGCGTTATGTATGTATTTTCCTCCTCTGCATCACGTTTTTAATTTGAGGCAACAAAAGTGAAGGAAGAAGAAAATCTGCAGAGATATTGAGATTGTTTTCTTACTTTCATCTCCTTTTTTGCGAGGCTGATTCTTTTCTCTATTTGGAGAACGATGACCACGATGTTGGCCAAAAACACA
The DNA here is from genome assembly GCA_030545235.1 of Helianthus tuberosus. Classification (NCBI taxonomy): domain Eukaryota; kingdom Viridiplantae; phylum Streptophyta; class Magnoliopsida; order Asterales; family Asteraceae; genus Helianthus; species Helianthus tuberosus. Next base: position 160,054,657 of record CM060424.1, read on the forward strand.
CACACAAGGGACACAAAAATGGATCCATCACAGAAGAGTTCTGCGTTATCAGTAGTGCTTGCAGAAAAGTAAGTTTTTTTTACTCCCAAATATCCGGTTTCTTTTGGTTAATTTCGATTTGTTGTGTGTATTTTTTTTGAATCACCATTGTGGTAGTAGGTCATGAAATTCGTGCAGTGATTTGGGATTTTTTGATACGATCTAACTACTATTTTGGCTATTAATTATTTTGATGGTTGTTGACCCATTCATTCAGAGGGATAAGGCAAGGATGAATTAGTTGGTTGATGCGGCTTGTCTTTCTTTAGCTTCAAAAGTTGAAGAGATCTAAGCCCTTTTCTGTTGGTGAAAGGTGATTATATGCTTGCTTTTTGATGTTGTTAGCTAGGTTTAAAATAATATATATGTTTTGATTTATGATTTTTAATTGTTGCTGAGTGAGGGTAAATTGGTAAATTGGAGATTTTGCAAGTGTTATGATTTTTGTTGTAAATCTGTGTGTATAATGTTAGTTGTTGGTGAAAGTTGGTTATATGCTTGATTTTTGATTTTGTTAGCTAGGTTATATGTTGTAAATTTTGGGTTATATTAACCCAACTGTATATGTGATTTCAGCACTCATAAACGACACTTTGCACTGAAAACACAAAGACATGGTGAAATATTTTCTTTGATGCATCATATTGTCATGGGAGATGATCCAGAAGTTAGTAAGGCAAGCCATCACCTGATATATTTCTTGCAGCTGCCAGAAGATTCGACGTAAATATATTTCCAAAATTGTTGTATTTTTTTTTTTTTTGTAAAAACGATGCTGAGGCGCTAGGCGCAAAAAACAGTGCTGAGGCGCAGAAAACAGAAGGTCTGTAGTTATGGTTCCGGATCCATGACTGGATAGCGCTTTTCATAAGACCGCATATGTGGTTGTGAAGTCACTGTTGTGGACACTGAAGGCTGGAACCCAACAATGCCTCTTGGGCTTCAGTATTCTGTCTGATCAGCTGGCCAAATTCGATGCTTAACAGGGCCCGGGTCTGGGTTATCTTGCTGCTTCTGAAGGCCCACTTTTGGGTGGTTACTTCACTGTTGTAGAACTTCAGGTGAGGCTTTATATTTTCGAAAATTTTCAGTAAGTGTTCTTAACCTTATTTATATTTATAATCTTAATGGGTTTGGGTTTAGTCTAAATGGGTCGGCCAACCTGGTGTTGACCCGTCTAACCTTTTTTTTATTTATAAACTTAAATTTTTTTCTTCAGGTTCTCGGTTTTGGGGAATACATAGAAGATGTTTATGCTGCATACGGACAACACAAACTCGAAACAATGGTACTTGTTTTCAAACCTAAGACGTATGCTATAAGTAAGATGTCGATCATAGGTAATCTATATTTCAACAAGCTTAGGGATTCTAATATTCAATACTTTGGTTCTGATATTCGTATTCCTATTTCCATTTCAGGTCATTCAGGCTTGTTCTAATCTTATTGATGACAAACGTATATTCCTTTCTGAAATAAAGGATGACCATCCTCTTGATTGTCTTGTGGAAAAGCTTAAAATTGTGCGGGTTCCGTTAGATGTAAGGACTGGCTGCATATTACATTCTTATGTATTGAATTTCACATGTTTAAATTTTTATTATATACCTGTTTCAGGTTAAGCATACTCTTGGGGAAGTCTTTGCCCAATGCGGAGAGGTCTCAAGGATTTATATTCCTAAAGATTACGAGTCTGGCAGTCTTAAAGGGTACGGTTTGTTTTATACTGAATCTGTTGTTTGGTGGTTGTGGTCGTGGTGGCAGAGACGGTCGTGGAGGACGTGGTGGTGCTAGAGGTTGTGGCCCTAGCAGTGGCGAACCAGAGACCAACTAAAACACTGTTCATAATAAACTTTGACCCGGTTCACACAAGGGTCCGTGATATCGAGAATCACTTCGAACCCTATGGAAATGTTCTCCATGTTCGCATCAGGCGCAACTTTGCGTTTGTGCAGTTTGAAACACAAGAAGCCACAAAAGCTCTCGGGTGTACACACATGAGGTTTGTAAACTTTGTATGTTTTGTTTTCTTACTATTTTAACATAAGCTCTCAAAGATGACTTACGTATTTTTTTATTTGGTTGCAGTAAAATATTGGATCGGGTAGTATCAGTGGAGTATGCTCTAAGGGACGACAGTGAGAGAGGGTCCCGCTTAATCAGCCCTAGAAGAGACTATGGTCGTCGACGTGATAGTCCTTCTCGGTCATCGAGTCCTTATAGGAGAAGCAGACCAAGTCCTGATTACGGGCGGGCTCGTAGCCCAGTGTATGATAGGTACAGTGGGCCATCCTATGACAGGCCAAAGAGCCCTGCTTATGGGAGATACCGCAGGTAACGTGTTTTATGTTATTGGAAGTTTTTTGACTGTTTGAATGAGGACTTTGCTATACAATTGCATGCTAAACATGTTTTTTTCTTTGTACAGTCGGTCACCTGTTCGAAGGACGATAAGTTGAGAGACTGGTTGATAGTTTTATGGCACACAGAAGAGCTGTTAGCACAGAAGGAGAACAATTTGCTGAAGATCGTAGCCCAGTGTATGATAGGTACAGTGGGCCATTCATGGAAGCTTCTGCTAAAGAAGCTCCTGGGTCATCACACTTATATTTCTGTTGCATGTTTATAAGTCTAGCTTAACAAAGTGTTTTTTTGGATCAAATGGGTAGAAGAAATAAGACCAGCCAAAAGAGAATCAAGTGTGGTTCAAAGGCCCAAAGGGAATTTTTAATGCACAGTGTTATTGTAACATAGATGATTGTAGTCTATTTAGATGCCTTTGCATTGATTCTTTTTTTTTCGGGTTTTGAACGGGTACCGTGCTCATCCCTACAAGCAGAAAGTGGAAAGGCGGATGGTGAAAGACTATGCATCATTGGTGGCTCTGCTGGCGCTGCCTTGAAGTGAATTGGCACTACTGTCTCTTTGATATAGTTGTGTTTGTTGATCTGTACATGAGGCTGGCATTACAAGTTTATTAACAACATTGATTGCTTAGAATATGCACATGTTTTATTTTTAAAGAGATTGATTTTGATAAGATTTTAAACCTTGTCGAAACCAAAAACATATATTTGGTAATACATGGAACCAAGTACCATCTATTTAAATTTGTCAAAACTGTTATAGTACAAAACTTGTTAGTATTATAATGTATAATGCAATGGTGATTTCTAGATAAAGTTGGGTTAGCATAAAAGATTATTTAACTTGAAAAAAGATTGTGGTCTCAGGCTACATGAATATAGTCATACGTCCCTACTTGGAGATAAAGGTGGATCCACATAAAAGATTTTAATAAATTAATCGATTTTCTTAATGATATAAGAGATAATGGGCATCTTTAGTTGAATCTAACTAATTAATTATCTTAGACTATATGTATGTGTTACGTGAATGTAATTTATGAACAAAAAGACGCAGGACGTAGATAGTGGGTCTTTCACATTTCATATCCACTAAACATGTATTGTGGTAACGTAAACAGGTTACCAACGTACTATACAATATATCATGAGAGGATTAACAAAATAATAGAAAACGAGTACCGTGTTGTGAATTGTCGGCGATGCTGCATCGCACGGGTTTCAAATAATAAAATATAATTCAAATAATAACATACAAAGAAGATAAAGATGTTTGAAAATTTATATACTTTTTCTCCCAATTTTGCCCCTCCTTCATTAGAATTTAGAAGTCCCATTCCCTTCTTTAATAAGAAGTTTTCGAGTTATCACTTTCACTATTGGTTTCTAATTGAATGCTCCCTTAACGTTATACATATAAACAATAGCAAACTTTTGTACAAATATTGACACTTTCTTGAACTAAATGTAGGAAAAATAGTATCGTTTGTTGCGTTCACTTTTGTATGATGGTGAAATCAAACTCCTCCAACCATGGGTATACTAATGTACATGGCAAAAAGGATCAACATTATCGTAATCAATGTTTTTGCTCAAACACGAACATCAACCTTCTCATGCACACCCTTAGAATTACTAACAAGTGTTGTGTTTTCCGTTGCATCATGAATTTGGTTTTGGTTATGGCTCAAAACCGAACCGCCCAGTACATAGCCCTAAACTCACCAATCTAAGAGATATGTTTCCCGCCGCATCGCGCGGGTAAACGACTAGTATATAAATAAGTGTGTGTGTATATATATTATTTAAAGATAAAAAATAAAATTTAGAAAACTAAAAAACAAAAGAATAAATGGGTAAATTGCCAAAATCGTCCCTAGTTAACGAAATTGCTAAAATCGTCCTTGAGTTAACGATGCATTTTAACTGAGTTATTGATTTGGATGAAAATGGCAACAAATATGAAACGTCAGGGGTCCTATTAAAAAAAATCTTATTTTGGATGTAAGAGGCAAAAGTGCCCAAACCTCAAGGACGATTTTGACATTTTACTATTATTTATTTATTATTATTAATAATATTAATATCGTTATTTTTATCTTTGTTATGTTTTCTTGTTAGTGCCTATTCTTATGTACCAGTATGCTAAAATAAACAGAGTTAAAAGTCTTTCAAAAAGCGGAAATTCGAAAAAAGATCAAGTTGGAACTTCACAGGCAACTACTAAAGACTCCTCATCAGCAAATTTGCTAGTTTCTTCTGACGGAGAGGACATGTACGATCGCAATCAAGAGGCAAAAGTTATGGATACAGGTAAATGGGGCCCGCAAAGAGACAATTTATCTTACAACGCCACATCCGATTTTGAGAAACAACCTATTCCAAGTTCTTCAAATTACGCCTTCAAAAGTCGGGATGAAAGTGGCTTCGAACAGGAGAAAGCCGATGCAAAGAACACTTTTAGCGGCTCCTATAGTCAGAGAGTATTCCCTAAGCCAAGTTCGGTTGATACAACAGGAGAAACCGTGCAGAGGGTATCACCACCGCGAAGAAAAGTTAACTGGCAGAAGAAGGATAACAGTGATGAAAAACCTGAAAAAGGCTGGTTAAAAAGAGATGGTAATAATACTGATATTTCAAATATCCCGAATGCTAGTTATATGGCGTCAAAACAGTCGGAACCAGAGCAGCTTCATGATGAGAATGTCAATGAAATACTTGAGGTACGTAGTTAATATGTGGTATGTTTATACAGTTGACCAAGTTTGACTGTACACCTATGGCTAGGGGTGCTAAATGGGTCGTGTCAGCGGGTTGATGGGTCCAACCCGGCCCGAACCTGAAAATTTTAGACGAACCTGAACATGGCCCAAACCCAAAATTCGTGTCATACATATGAACCTGAGCACGACCTGAATATTCGCAGGTTGAACACGACTGGTTTAACCCGATTTTTTTTTTATTTTTTGAGTTTTTTTCGCAAATTAGTATATATTGAAAGAGTAAATTGCCATTTTAGTCCCTGAGTTTTGTCCAAATTTGCCATTTTGATCCAAATAGTTTTTTTTTTTGCATCTAGGTCCCTGACTTTTACATTTTGTTGCCATTTTGATCACTTTGCCTAACTCCATCCAAAAACCCAGTTACTCTTTTCAATTTAAACCTTTTCAGTTGCCATTTTGATCCAATTCTTAAAAAAACATAAAAATTCTAAAAAATCCAAATAATTCTAAAAAATCCAAAAAATCCGTTTCGGCGCGAACCGTTTCGAACACGAACCGTTTTGGCGCGAACCGTTTCAAACACGAACCGTTTCGAGCTGAACCGTTTCGACGCGAACCGTTTCGACCCGTACCGTTTCGAAGCCGAACCGTTTCAAGCCGAACCGTTTCGAACCGAACCGTGCCGTATCGAACCGAACCGTTTCGAGCTGAACCGTTTCGAACCGAACCGTTTCGAGCTGAAAACGTTTCGACGCGAACCGTTTCGACCCGTACCGTTTCGACCCGAACCGTTTCGAGCTGAACCGTTTCGACGCGAACCGTTTCGACCCGTACCGTTTCGAAGCCGAAAACACTTCGGTTCGATACGGTACGGGTCGAAACGGTTCGGTTCGAAACGGTTCGCGTCGAAACGGTACGGTTCGAAACGGTTCGGCTCGAAACGGTTCGGGTTCGAAACGGTATGGTTCGGGTCGAAACGGTTCGCGTCGAAACGGTTCGGTTCGATACGGTACGGGTCGAAACGGTACGGTTCGAAACGGTTCGCGTCGAAACGGTTCGCGTCGAAACGGTTCGGTTCGATACGGTACGGGTCGAAACGGTTCGGTTCGAAACGGTTCGCGTCGAAACGGTTCGGTTCGAAACGGTTCGCGTCGAAACGGTACGGTTCGAAACGGTACGGGTCGAAACGGTTCGTGTCGAAACGGTTCGGCTCGAAACGGTTCGCGTCGAAACGGTTCGCGTCGAAACGGTTCGGTTCGAAACGGTTCGCGTCGAAACGGTTCGGTTCGATACGGTACGGGTCGAAACGGTACGGTTCGAAACGGTTCGCGTCGAAACGGTACGGTTCGATACGGTACGGGTTCGAAACGGTTCGCGTCGAAACGGTTCGGTTCGATATGGTACGGGTCGAAACGGTTCGGTTCGAAACGGTACGGGTCGAAACGGTTCGTGCCGAAACATTTAATGATTTTTGGATTTTTTAGAATTTTTTTGATTTTTTAGAATTTTTATGATTTTTTTGATTTTTATATTTTTTTGAATTTTTTAGATTTTTTTGAATTTTTTGGAATTTTTTTGATTTTTTGGAATTGGATCAAAATGGCAACTGAAAACATTTTTTAAGGAAATCCCCAAAATACCCCTGTTACAAACTGGGTTTTTGGATGGAGTTAAACAAAATGATCAAAATGGCAACAAAATGTAAAAGTCAGGGACCCAGATGCAAAAAAAAAACTATTTGGATCAAAATGGCAAATTTGGACAAAACTCAGGGACTAAAATGGCAATTTACTCTTTATAGGTTTACTACAAAAAACCACAAATGTTTATAATACATTTACATTTTAATTATGAAATCTTATGTCAAGTTCTCTTTTGAAGCTATAATTTTGGCATAATATACCCACCCAATTTAATTTATGACATTAAACATATAGTAAAAAATTAAATATAATATAAATGGGTTCAACGTGTCAACCCGCCCAGATTGACATGAACCCGACCTGTTTAGCTAAACGGGTTCGCGGGTTCAACCTGAAACTTACCCGAGCCCATTAAGACTAAACCCAAACCCGCGAATTTTATGTTAGGTTCGTGTCAGAAATTCACACCCCTAAATTATGCTCTTAATTGCAACTTAAAACAGTATTATGATTTTGTAGGAAGAAGAAGCTCTGATTGCAGCCCACAGGAAAGAGATTGAAGATACAATGGAGATAGTGCGTGAAGTAAGTGCTACTGCTAGTTTGCATCAAACGTTCCTGTTTTACTTCAGATTCATTTTTTTAAAGCACACAGATGGTCCTGTGGTTTACCAAAATTTTGGATTTGGTCCTAGCTTTACAAAAGTACGCAGATGGTTCCTATGGTTTGCACTTTGTAACGCATTTAGTCCCCAGCTTTTCCCAAAAGTAGATGGATGGTCCCTGTTGTTTGCACTTTGTAACACATTCAATCCCTAACTTGGACATGCTAAAACCTTTAGATTTGTTGGCTGAGGACTAAATGCATTACAACGTACAAAATGCAAACCACAAGGACATCCGTGTATTTTTGAAAAGTTAGGGACCAAATCCAATATTTTGGTAAACCACAGAGACCCATCTGTGTACTTTACTCTTTTAAAAAAAAAAACTATTTTTATTCTGTGAAATGGTGTAACTAATGGTGCTATTTATTTGAAACCAGGAAATGAAATTGCTTGCAGAAGTTGATAAGCCAGGTAGCCTTATTGACAACTATGTGACCCAATTGAGTTTTGTGTTGTCACGCAAAGCAGCAAGTCTTGTGAGCCTTCAGGCTCGCCTTGCTAGATTCCAGCACCGACTTAAAGAGCAGGAGATTCTCAGCCGTAAGAGAGTACCTCGTTGATACAAAAAAACACTTTTTGCCATGTAAGCACACATTTTCTTTATTGACATCTAGAGGTGGCATAATGACACTATTCTATGGGTTGGAACGAGGGGTAGCAATTCTCGACACGACTTGAAAATATGAAGTTTTGGGCTGTCATATCTGACTAGTTTAATAAACATGTAATATTCGGGTTTAAGTGTTTAATTAAATAGTTGGTGGTCGGGTCGACAATTTTAACATGTTTAAATAAACAGGCCAAACAGTCAACCCATTTACGATCTGATTAAAACATTTACGAACTACGACTTGATTACTACTCGCCGACCTGTTTGACACTTTAGATAAATCCGTTAAACAGGTTACATGGTTTCAAGTGTGTTAATGTTTTTGACGAATAAATATATGGGTCGTGTTTGGGTTGAAGATTTCAACCCGCCAACCCGAAACCCGACATGAAAAACACTACTAGACTGCTTGAAACATGACTGGAACCACAATTTTTGATGTTTTTTCTTATAAACAGTAAAACAGTTGGTGATTTCCGGTGGTTGCAGATCTGATGTTGATGTGGCTGTGGATACGGATATTTGTTTGGGTTAGTTTTGAGTGTGGGGAAGAGAGATGTGTTTTGATTTGAATGGGGGAATTTGGATTGTAAAGATTGTGAGTAGTAGAAAGAGAAAACACAAGTTTACCCTAAAACTACTACTACCACTGCTGGTTTTTATATGTAATGGTGAATTACAGCTTCCAACATACAACTCAACTAATTCTACTCACTATCAACATTTAATTATTGTTATTATTATTATTATTATATATAGATAAATGAAAGAAATGCATGAGGATGAGAGCAGGGGAGGATCTTAGTGAAGCCCCCTCTCCGGTCTTTGTTTTTTCGCTTCGAAGTGTAAATTTTATTGAAAAGTGTAGCATATACGATGACATCATAGACACTGATATACGGGTTAGTGGTTCTGCTTGCGGTGCACAATTAGCTCTCTATATAACCCCATTTTTAGGCCATTTAGTTGTTTTAATGTAGGGCTTTTCATTGGTTTGTTTTTTATTCGTTTTTGGGGTTTATTCGACAGTAACTGTACCAAACTGAACCGGAAAAGATAAGTGTTTAACTGAATTCAACATTTTGTAAAACCGGTTTAAACACGATATTCGGTTTTAACCTATTGAACATTTTATAAATCCGATAATCATCATCATCACACTCGGTAAATCCCAATAATAACAAAGTGAAGGTAGGGTCTGTGGTGGAGGGTAAGATAACTGAAAAACCGAATCAATTATTTGGTTTCGGTTACAATCCGAACAAAGAAGTGGAAACTAAATTTCATTTCTTAACTAGTTTGGTTTGCAAAATTTGTTAAATTTAAAATATGAATTACAAAGATAACATGTTTGATTGAGAACGTAATGGAACTGGAATGATTTGAATGAATTTGGAACTGGAATGATTAAAATGAAATTCATTCATGTAAAGAAATTTAACCAAAGGAATGGAATCTTTGCTTACTTGCCACCGTCACATCCGCCACCCCCCAAACCACCGTTTCTGCCGCCACCACTACCTTTCTAGCACCACCGTTGCTGCCATCGCCACTCACTGCCAACATCATCGTTTTCGTCATCACCACTTGTCACGTGCAACCACCTTCTTCATCGCAACTCCAATCGCCAATGCTAGTCCCACCCCACTCGCATCGCCACCAGACCCACTACTACCACCCCACCGTTAACACCACTATCCCCATCGTAAACACCACTCCTGCCATCATTTCCACCGCAGTCACCATCGCAACACGCCGCTGCCAAAGTCGCTACCCCCATCGATATGCAAGGGGGTGTCGTTAATGTGGTGGAAAGGATGGCCTCGAGAATGTGGTGTAGTGGCGACGACAACGGCAACAGGAGGATGATTGTGGTATTAACTATTTATATAGTATTACATAATACTTTTCAGTCTCGCTTATGACAGCTTCCTAGCGAGCCTGGAAGCATTTAGAAACGTGGTAAGATGAATAAGATATTGATAATCAAAATTGTGTGTTTGAAATGTAAGTGTTGTGAAAAATTGGGTGGAAATGTAGCTCACATAGGAGTATGGGTGTTTATGGTTTGGTCAGGCCGGTTTTTACGAAATTTAAGGCTAAAACGTTAACTACGTTTCAGAGACGACAAACCAGACTAGTTGGTTGCGCTTTCATGAAAATTTGCGCTAAACTGGGAAGTACGGTTTGGAGGATGACAAACCAAACCGTTATTGGTTAGTTGGACTTAAAAATAGTAAAATGAAATGGCTTTATTTTTGCAAATTGCAAGCGCAAATGGCTATTTTCGTATTCCGATATTTTTACTCCAAACAGCTGGAACTTAATATTTTTATATACAACCATGAATCATTGGGTTGACTTTGGAATCACAACCTAAGGTGAACTACGGAGACGTGTAAACCACTCACAATGCTACAGATTCTTTAGACTATTGTGTGAAAGTAGAGAATAAAGAGAATAGTTGTATCATTAACCACAAATGAAAGGTACATATCTATTTATATACACAAACTAAACCACTTCAACTAACTCTAACAATCTAACTAACTATCCAGCCTATCCAACTATACTCCACACATACCGTGATATGCAACTCCTGTAATATAGATGTAATCCAACTTAACACAGCTATATGGGCAAGGGCTCGGTACTCAGCCTTTGAACTCGACCTAGCAACAGTATGCTGTTTCTTGGAACTCCAACCGATAAGGTTGGGCCCAAGAAAAACACAATATCCTGTAGTAGAACGGCGATCATCAAGACATCTAGCCCAGTCAGCATCACTATTAGCATGTAAATCAACACAAGTAGACTGACGTATACATAATCCATGAGAGATGGTACCCCTAAGATGCCGTAATATACGCTTGACAGCGACCTAGTGTCGACCAGTAGGTGTCTGAAGAAGCTGTGACACCTTAATGAGAAAGTTAACGGTAATAACTTGAAAATGCGAGTTGTCACAGTAGGAGGATCACATGATTTGAAGTGTTCGTAGGAACACTTCGAGGTATTAGCTCCATCGTGGGCCTCTTGGTTATTGAGGGCTTGTTGGACTTGCACGACGATGTTTGGAATAATGGCGGCCATCTCCTCGGCGATTGGGCCTCCATGCGCCGGCTGGAGTTTCCAGCACGTTTCCCGATACAGTGACGTCTAGCCGACATCTACAAGATTAAACGCAACAATCCGTGGGTTTATGAGTAGAAATTAGTGACACAATGTGTAGTGTGATAAATGTGAAACTTAAAAATTCGAAATGCGACATCACATAAATCAAACATAACCAACCAAATCCACTTAAAATCACATGAAACTTGAAAATAGAAACAAACTTATCATAAGTTGATATTTCATAATGAAATATTGAAAATTGTTAGGTTTGGTATGTAAATAGGGTTTTTGTATGTTTTCCATGCGTCACATTCGTAATTACGTGGGCCCCCGCAATTACCGAGCTTTCGAATGATCTACATATGTTCACCCATTCACATACATTTAACCCAAAAAAGAAGAAATCATGAAATTGATGTATGAACCAAAAGTTGGGGCGATATGAAATGATGTTGGAATGTATCCATGACTTAAGACGGACACGTTGACTTATCAAAGTGTTGTTAGTTTAAGTGACGTTTGATGTGACATGCTTTGGCCTAATAGGTATCAGTACTCTCATCGTTAGCAGGTAGGCAAACTGGTCCTTATTGGACTTATACGATTGCCAGCCTAGACAAGATGTCCCGACTATCGGTACCTAACCCTTCCAGTTACTACATGTCCATCACGTAAACTCACTTTGACGAGATAGAGAAATTCAAATGAAATTCGAAATTCAAAACAAACTAAATTCCAATAGTTAAAACTTTAGATAAATAGGTATAGAAATTAAATATTGAAAAATATAATGTTTATATCATACGGCGTGTGCGAAGTGCAAAGAGGGGAAATATAATAATAATACTTTAGATAAATAATATAACGCAATATAACATCTAGCACATAATATTAAGCATGTGACAGTTAAAGTGATCATGTGCATGCTTTAAATAAATATTAGCTAAGACAATTAAGCACATAAGCACATAAGCATATAAGGTACTTAAGGTACCTACTAAACTATAGTCTAAGTCTAGGGGGTCTAATAACCTAAACCTAATTTCCTAAAATGACCCCAAAGCCCCTGTACTTGAGTTTCATAGTTTGACAAAATTGGTCCTTATAGTTATAAATTCTCTAATCAACACTAAACTAATGAATTATAAGTCTCATTTATTATATTACTTAGTTTGATGTTTATATTCTCAAAACCTAACTTAGTTAAAAGTTATAATTTAGCTTAGTTATGTATAATAATTAACTTGGTTAACATAATCTAACTTAGTTAATTGTTTTCTTTTATAAGATTCAATGGAACTAACCAATTATATATATTTTATGAAAATGCATCTTTAATCCCGGATTTAGTTATGTTGATTATCTAATCTACAAAAAATATAGGAAAACGGCAATCGAAATTGGTGAACCTACAGTTGGGTTTACATGACGATCTGACTTGAAATACTCGAAATTGGTGAACCGTTAAACTGACACAATGTATTAACCGAACCGGCCTTTAGGTGTGTTTAGTATTTCAATCAGACTTGAAATACTCGAAATTCGATTTGAATCAAATTCAAACTTGGAGGTTCGAATTCGGTTTTCAAATATTTAAAATCAAATTCGATTTGGATCGAGCAGAAGAAATGAAGGTAAACTTGTTTTTTTTTAAATATAACAATACTATCAAATTACTCGATAGAGAGGCATAGTTCTAAACTTCATTGCCACACCAGTGGGAGTTGAACTTGGGACCTTAGTGAGAGAAAACAAGTGACTAACCACTAGACCAAATTGTTAGGACGGAATGGTTGTTTTTAAAAACCGAAAACTCAAATCGCTGTTTTCGTGATCCATCTTTTACGCTATTCAGTTGAAATGTCAACACGTTGCATCTGAGGCAGTGTATTATATATTAAACTAGGTTATAACCCCGTGTATTACACGGGTTGAATAAATGAATTTTATATACCAAATAATAAAACATTATCTTTTTAAAAGCCTCCTTTATTGCACGGGTTGAAGAAATGTAATTTTATATATTAAATAATAAAATAAGTTATATCTATAAGAACCATATGTATTGTACGGGTTGAATAAATGTAATATTATATACCAAATAATAAAAAAAATTATATCTTTAAAACCATTGTATTACACGGGTTGAATAAATGTAATATTGTTTAACAAATAATAAAAAAAAATTATATTTTTAAAAACCCTCGTCTTTACATGGGTTGAATAAATATGATTTTATATACCAAATAATAAAAAAATATTTAAAAAAACTAACGGTTTTTTTTATATTTAAAGTAGGATAAGATTGAATATTAATCTCTATTTATTTAGTTAATATAAGATTGAAAAATCATAAGATTGAATTGGTGGGAGGTTGTACGATGATAAATCGGTTAACCATACTGAATGATAAAGATAATAGTGATTGTTAAACAAATTAATTAATCGAATTTAACAGAAACATTTGTGATGTTAGGTGGATTTTTTTAATTATTTGAAAGTTAATATCAATCTTATCCTACTTTAAATATAAAAAAATCCGTCTTGATCCATTATTTTGATCATAAATTCTTGATATATCATGTTTTTATTATATTTTCTGTTACATTCGAGTAAATATCTAACAACATGATGTGTGTATATAATATTCATGCTCACAAGACTCTTGATCCATTATTTTGATTATAAAAATTTTGATATATTAAGGTTTTATATTTTTTGTTACATTCGAATAAATCTATTTATATGGTGTCTATATAATACATGCTCACATGGACCATTTTCATTAATTAAAAGTTAAAACGGTTGATTAGGCTTAGGAAGAAAAATAACACATTTTAAAAAGCTTGCAATAATAAGAATTTGTATTAATTTAGATTAAATATTATTATTATTAGTATTATTAATAATTTTAATCAATTAAATGAGAGAATGACAAGTGTCCCAAAACAGATTTCTTTTATTATATAGTATAGATAGATTAATAAAATGTGTTAAATTGACACATTTTTAAAACATTTTAAAATCTTGCAATTCTATTATATTTATTATTACTTGTTTTAATGCATGGTGTTATTTGTTTTTCATGTTGTTGCTGTGCTGGGCCTGGAGCTAAAGTGGAAGAATATTGGGCTTATGTCGCTGTTGGGCTGAAGAAATGGACTGCGCATTTGAAGATTACATGAAGTCTCCGGGTAACCCGGAAGTCGTTATGTGGATCTGGGTTTGTATAAAAGATCCAGTCCTGGCTTATTGTACACGAGACAATTATTCATCTCTATTATTGTTTTCAGACTCTTTCCAGTTTCTCTCACTTAGGGTTTTACACTTTTCCAGTCAACGTTGATGATCTCTTGTTGATGAGATCTTGTATCATATTGTTAGTTAGATCTATTGTGAGTGTATTCGGATTATCGTGTTGATGATCTAAGGAGGTTAGGTTGTTCTTTGTTTTCTGTCAGTTGACAGTTTCTTTATACGAATTTTAGGTTTGATTCCATGTAATATTTGACATGGTATCAGAGCTTCTGTGAGCTCTTGGGTTTGATATTGTTCAGCTGTGGATCTGATTGAAATCGCTTGAATTGAATCGCTTCCGTTTGAAGATCCGTCTCTGTTCAGATCTAACTGGATCTGACTTGAATCGCTTCAGTTTGAAGATCCGTCTATTTTATTTCTGGCCTGTCTAAAGGCATTGCCTTTCATTTAATTTCATTCATAACCATCTTTCCATTCCCTTATGGATATACAAACACCTTTTGTCTTGGTTCTTTTCACATCTCCTATCAACCTGTGCACTTGCAATTGCAATTGCTTGGAACCCTTCATTTGAATTTAATAATTATGATTGCAAAAATTCTTGCGCAAGTTTCAACATCTTAAAATCCAACTGGAAGAGATAAAAATTCTTACAATTGCTTGGAACCCTTGATTTGAGTTTAATAATCAATATTGATCCAGAAATATGGAGGCATACATGCAGAAATTCTTGGAGAAGTTTCAACATCTTAAAATCCAACTGGAAGAGATAACATCAGCCACCAACAACTTCAACAAGGAGAACTATCTTGGAGTGGGTGGTTTTGGTAATGTTTATAAAGGAGAAGTGTCTCACTCCAAGGGGCGAAGCATGGCTGCTATTAAGCGTTTGGATCCGAGGCATGGACAAGGAACAACTGAGTTCTTGAAAGAGATAACCATGCTTTCTGATTATAAGCATGAAAATGTTATCTCACTTCTGGGATTCTGTTGTGAAGGGGGTGAGATGATCCTGGTGTACGGGCTTGCATCTCGTGGAAGCCTTGACCGCTATTTGAACTCCCCTCATCTCACTTGGAGCCAACGTTTAAAGATATGCCTTGATGCTGCGAAGGGACTAAGGTACCTTCATGATCCAAGGGAGACGCACCGAAGACTTATCCATTGTGATGTAAAAAGTGGTAACATCCTTCTTGATGACCAATGGAATGCTAAAGTTGCTGATCTCGGGCTATCAATAATAGGGTCAGCTAATGAGCAGCACTCACTTATTGTCACTGCCGCAGCAGGTACCGTGGGGTATATTGATCCAGTATACTGGATGACGAACACCCTAACGAAAGAGTCAGACGTATACTCTTTCGGAGTGGTCTTATTCGAAGTTTTATGCGGGAGGTTATGTTATACACTTGATAACAAGGGTCATGTGGTTAAGGAGATCCTCGTGCCCACATGGATTAAGAGCTATGAACAAAACAAGTTAAATGATATTATTTTTCAAAATTCAAACAATGAACGAATGCATGAGAGAGTTTTAAACAGTTTTTCAGGCATTGCATATCAATGTTTGAAGGAATCTCGTGAAGAACGGCCAGAGATGTCTGAAATTGTCACAGAACTTGAGAGTGTCCTTAATATTCACGAATTATTCCAAAATGAAGAGTTTATAGGTAAATGGAACGAACAACTTCATGAGTACCAACAGATGATTAAGACTGTAGAACCTCCTCTGAACTACAATTCCGAAGATGAATTGATGATCCTTATGTCCAAAGGGGTCCTGCTTAATGGCGGCAAAACGGTAAGTAATTAGCTGCTATGTTAATAGTATATTAATATGCCGCATGCCATTGTTAGTTATATACACCTGAGTCCTTGAACTAGTTGTATTTGTTCAAATAAATAGTAATATTTAACATGCACGAACTAACTTGAACTTGTTTGATGGAGGTACAGTGGTTTTGGTTAAATAAGAAGGGAGAACACTGTGAGATTATATCTATTGCAGAATGTTTGGGTTCAGATGCAGAGAGTTATCTATTCTCATCTAAATATAATTCAAGGTGACTTTTCCTGTTTCTAGCTTTTAAGAATATTTTATAAGTATTCAACAAAACTCAATCCGATCTTGTCTCCTGGAATCACATAAAATGTATCATCATTTGCTCTTACTATTCACGCAGATTTGCTGTGGGCACTTACTCAATCTATGCAGAAGGAATTCTACATGTAAGAAGTCAGTTCTTGTCACCAGGAATCACATACACGGTGAACCTTGTGTTCAAGTTTCAGAACCCATTTGTAGATAGAAGAGATAGTTATATAGGCCTCAAATACAAATTACTAGACGAGAGCGAGAGTTTAATTTCATACTATGCGTACGAGAGAGAAGATGGGTGGTGGGCATGTGAATTGCATCAGTTTACTACTGACCACAGAACAGTTGATCTTCAGATTTTGTTTGAGGGCTACGATAATGAAGATTACATACAAGTAGAAGGCATAGAATTCCAGCCCTTGGAGAACGTAAGTTTACAAATTAAAGTTTGGTTATTCATGTACATCATTAATTAATAAATATCTTTTAATTTTCTTTTATTGTGCAGCCACTATAACATTAGTTATTTTCACTGTATGAAAGAAAACCCATATTAGTGACCAATTCAAAGTCTAATAGGGTTATGTTGTTCCACAGGTAGAACATAGTGATGAGAAGCAACTCATATCGGATTCAGATTCAGATGTAAATTGGGAAGAAAAACTGCCAGTTGATTATGAAGACATAATGAAAAGGTCAAAAATTAGCCTGCAATGGACAACCAAGGAGGAGGCCTACTCAATTATTCGCAAAGGCTTCTTAATACGTAATAACAAAAGGACGAGAGGCATTGTAAGTCCTTCATGCTTTTGTCATATGTAGTTGTTGTGGAGCCTATGAATATGGTTCAACCAGAGGGGAGAATTATATATTGAATTGCTAAACATATCTATACACTCGATGCTTGATAGTGGTTTTCTCTTGACAAAAATGGGAAGAAATGTCATATGCTATCAGCAAAAGAGGCTGGCATACAGAGTGAGGAAAAAACAGTGTTATTACCTGAATCAAGGTTCTTTAATATCCCTTGTCAGATTTCTTATATAAATTACTGTTTTTTGCAAATCTTTTACATGTAAGATGATTTTCTAACATCTCTCAGATTTGGAGAAGCCATTCAGTGGGGGGTTGGGTGGTGGTATACTCGCTATATTAATACCTATATTGATATCAAAACAGAAGTCCAGTCCCAACTAGTATCATCTGAAACAACATATGCATGTTACCTTGTCTACAAATTTCGAGAAGACCAATCCAGATTTGTGGCGCTTGTGGAAGTGATAGACCGGCAATGCGATACAGGAGATAAAATTTGGTATATTTATTTAACAAGTCCTCAAACCGACAAAGCATTCAATGGACCGGAAATAAAAGGCCTTCCACAAACAAGGAACGATGGATGGATTGAAGTGCAAATTTGGGAATTGCAAGCTGCTACTACAATCAACATGGAACTTAGGTTGGGACTTTGTGACGGGAAGAACTTTAATGGGCTTATTGTTGAAGGCATTGAGTTTAGACCCATATAGATTTTCCTTTTCTTATGATGGAAGAATTTAATTGTAAAAACAAAAATTGTTTTCTTTTTTCTATTTCAATGGAAGTGCATTTTGATTCCTATTTCCTTGAAGTAAGCCTTTAGTGAAGTTGCGCTTTACTAAACTACAAAAGTACATATGATCACACAAAAATAAAAAAAATATTATTACAGTGAGTTTAGGTAGTTCCACAAACAAAATGTTCTCTGATAAAATTTGAGGTTCTGAAGGTGAGTTTTACCAACAAGTTTGATGTCGGTGTTGTCTTTGAGCCACTGGGCTCCGTTCTTCATAAATCCAACATAGCTTGTGTCAAATTGCTTTTTCCACATCCCGAAAATCAAAAGTCAATATAAAAGTTAAATGAAATGGAGCCCAAAAAGTAAAAGGAGGTTACCTATCAGTGTTTTTTTTTTTTTTTTTTTAAAGGTGAACTTCTAATGGTGACCATTGTCACATCCGCACATTGCGGACCCTCTCCAAGAACGTGGGCTCAGATAGCGGGGCTAGCGCTGGGTTAACCAGTCTTGGGTCGAAGGCTTTCCCCCGGAAACCGTACTGCCTCCACACGATTTTACTCGCTGAAGTAACAGCCGGATGAAAACTGGAGTGACGCTTAGGATCAAACCCTCGATGGGTTTTTCACCATCATACCTATCAGTGTTTAATGTTCTGAAAAGCAGACGTCTTACACCCTTGGGAATGTTCATGGACTTCATAACTTCAGCTGAATTAATTTAATAACTAACACTACTAGAAAATACACATTTCTTGACGCACATTGTCCGTCATAAAACGCTAATGATGAGACGCAAAAGCGTGTCGTTGATTGAGGAGTCATAAAATTAACATGACATGCATTTGTGTGTGATGTTTTTATGACACACATTTAATGACACACATTTATGACACTCATTTTATGACACCTTTTAATGACACACGTTCATGACAAGCATTTATGACATATACGTATGACATTCATTTACGTGTGTCATGCTTTTAACTGTTTAAATTTTTTTTATAGAATTACTAATTTGTCCTTGATACATGTATAATAACAAAAACATCCCAAAAACAATAAATCTTTTTCATAAAACAAATATACACATATATATATACCAAAACAATCCTTACATAATCATTTGTCAAGTATACTACAAATATTTTAACGTTAACAAAAAAAAATTGCTTGTCAATACATCGTCAGCACCTAAAATACGATTTGTCACTTAAAAATAGAGGTAACCGCATAAATCGACCGATCTTCGCGAATGTCATCCATATCCGCAGCCGAGTATTCCTCTACTCCTTTCCCAACCTGAGACAACAATTAAATAAAATAAATCTTAAAAATCAGAATTTATTTATTATATATGAATCTAAGCATTTGTTTGGATATATAACAACATGCATAATTTCATGTCCCTAAACTATTTAGCACTCAATAAGCATATCATGTCCCATAAGTTCATATATCAAGTTTTGTGACTCTAAAACTATTTAGAACTCAATAAGTATACCATGTCCCATATATATATCGCACTGTTGGTACTCGCGCAACGTGCGACGTCGAATACTCCTAGTTATATATATAATGTAAGTATCTAGGGAAAACCCATTTAATCTAGAAAACTTGGGAAACCTAAATTGTGTGGACATGATTGATCCACATCATATCTTTAAAACACATGTTCAAAGGGCAAATTGGTCATTTGTTCAAGCCATCACTTCATCCTCTTCTCCATCCCATCAAGTCACATTTATTACCCATCAACACATCACCTTTTTAATCAAAAAAATATACTACAGAACTTCCATTTCTTTCTTCCTTCTTCATCCTCCATTCCTTTCTTCCTCAAAAACCCTAACTCCATTGCTTTCTTCCATCTTTCATGGCTGACCCACATGACTCCGTGTCTGATCTTCAGGCTTATTCTCCTAGCTGTGTATTCCGGAACAACTTCATCGGCGATGAATCATTGGCGGTTTACTTCCTGCAGGCTTCATCTTCTTCAGGTATGTGAATGAATCAAAATTCTGTTCTTTTTTTTAGGAGACAATCATGTTTTTTTTTTGTTCATGTTCTTCTTTTTTTAGGAGTCAATCATCTTTCTGGGTAATCATCTTCTTTTGGTTCCTGTTCTTATTTTTTTATGAGTCATTCATAAATACCTTGCCATTTACATGTTTGTTGGTGTGGTTGGAAGGATAAATTTGTTCTTTTTTTACCAGACAATTGTGGTTTCTTTTCCAAGTAGTGTTAACTGTTTTTTTTTGGGGATTAGATGATTTGTTTTGGATCCTTTTGTTTAACTTATTTGAAGTTTTTTCACATTTTTTAATATCTTGCACAACCAGGCATCCAATTTGTATTTTCTTTTTGTTTTGTTGGTGTTTGAAACCCATGACTATACAAGTTTATGATTTATGGTATAATCAGGTCTTGGACATATCTGATGGGAAATTGAAGGCTGTGTTTTGGGCTGATGAGATCTGCAAGCTAAACTACAAAGCTTTTGGCGATGTGTTAGCGTTCGATGCTACTTACCAGACAAACAAGTTAGTAGATATATTACACCTAATATATGGAACATGTTGTACATGTGTTACACATGTAGCTCTTATGTTATAATCTTTTCTGTTACCTCAAACAATTTGTAACATGTGTTACAGATCTGCCTTTTTTAATTTTCTGACAGTTGTACATGTGTTACACATGTAGCCCTTATGCTAAGAGGTTTTGGAGAAAAGATAAATTCATTGTTACTTCAAATCGATAGGCAATTCTAAGATGTGTTACACATATTACAATTGTCCATTGTTTTGAAGTAACAATAACCATTCTAAACGATAGGCAGTTGTAACATGTGTTACACAAGTAGCTCTTATGTTACAATCTTTCCTAACAAACGTAAGGCGTATTACATGTGTTACACATCTAACTATTAAGATAAATGGTTGTGAAAAAAGATATCTTTACTATTACTTCAAAACAATAAGCAATTGTAACATGTGTTACAAATCTGCATTTTTTACATTTCTGACACATGTACATGTGTTACACATGTGGGCCTTATGGCAGGGGGTTTGGGAAAAAAAGATAAATTCATTGTTAACGATAGGGGATTTTAAGATGTGTTACACATGTTAGAATTGTCTATTATTTTGAAGTAGCAATAGGTATTCTAACATGTATCTGCATAATGTTGTGAAGAAAGATTCCTTCATTGTTACTTCAAAACAATAGGCAGTTGTAACATGTGTTAGACATGTAGCTCTTATTTTACAATCTTTCCTAACAAACGTAAGGCGTATTACATGTGTTACACATCTAACTATTAAGTAAGATAAATGTTTGTGAAAAAATATATCTTTATTGTTACTTCAAAACAATAAGAAATTGTAACATGTGTTATGTCACACCCCAACCGATGGCGGAAACATCGGGGTGCGAGTACTAAGCGTTCAGATTGCTCACGAGATTCCATAACGCTAGATATTTCGATAGATTTAAGTAGATTGCATAAATAAATTGTTTAGAACCGAACATGTATCATCAAATTACATCACCAAATAAATTGTTCAAATTGTTCAAAAACTAAATTAATCTAGGCGACGTTTCTAAGCATCTCCTAGCTTGATTCCCATGTTCCATAGCAACCTATCAGCCTGCAACATGTATTAAAATATCAATACGAAAGTATTGGCGAGTATACAAGTTTGATAATAAATTAGTAGAGTGTAAGCAATAAAATAGTTTCAGCCGTGCTAATGTCGCAGTCCACGCAGTGATAGCCCAAGTTTCCAATGCGTTAAGTGCCTTTCCCAAAGTTTAACGGCAGGTTATATGTCTCCTCCTAACAATACCCCAAAGACTAATGGGGAGGTGCATTACTCCTATAGCGCTACTATTGTTAAGGCGGAACTACACACTCTGGATTAAACGTCACATAGCACAAAGAGTCAAGAATCAAGAATCACAAGTTTCACGAACACATAGGATAGAGTATAAGTTTCCAAAGAATCAAGTTTAAGTTTCATAGAATACATGTTGCACCCCAAAATTTTAAAGTAAAAAGGGATCGAGTATACTCACAGTGATTGCTTAACAGTCGCAACTGTTATTGGATCAAAGGGAGCTCTTTTTAGAATTAGCCTGATTAGATTATAATACGATAAGAGTCGGGCAGAATAACGAGGTTGCTCAAGTGTCAAATTGGTCATTGGATGGGATGGTTGTCCGATCGGATGGCTATCCGGTCGGATTACCGGCCGATCGGATGACTCATAGGTGTGAGAAGGCAGATGGCTGCCCGATCGGATGGCCATCCGATCGGGTTACCACTTGATGACAGAAGCTTAGGATGGCTGCCCGATCGGATGGCCATCTGTCACGGCCCCCGACCCGGTTTGACCCGTTTCAGGAGCCGCGGGACAGAAATCCCGTGGTATTTATTTAATTGAGTTTAACAGCGGAAGTTTATCGTCAGGATCTTTTTAAAACTGAAATATTTCCCGATTATTTTATTTCACAACTCGGGATAAAACCCGGTAATTTACAATCATAAGATTTCACGGAGAAATCTTTTTATTTTACAAAACATGTTTCTTTATTTTATACTGAGCCACTTCCTTAAGCTTGTAGTGCTTCGCGGCACTTTTCCTGGATCACAACAGTTCACCTGAAACATGTTTGAAAAAGGTTTTGTCAGCGGGAAATACTGAGTGAATCATTCTTTTTGTTAAAACGACTCTTTTGTTATAATTTACAGTATTAAGAGCGATTACAATGTTTCTGATATCAAACCAACTACCCACGGTATTTGTCACTCGACCGGATCTGTGACTATGGTCATATCCCCCATTGGCTGCCCCAATGGTGACGATTATCAAGTAATGTATACAAAACCCCACATACCGGCTGTAACTTGGTGATTACAAAGACTTAATCCCCGTAATTATAACTTTGAAATAAACATGCTTTTGTAAATAGATTTGATAAAAAGAGAATGACTCACATTGCAGATTTAATTTGAGCAGAGCCTAGCCTACTGATTAGCCTTTTAACCTAAATTTAATAACAGGCACACAATTCGGTTAGTAACTTAATACAGCATTTACGATAACTCACGAGATCAAACCCTCACAACGAATGACAAAGTGCGATACTTAAACATCCATCGAATTAACGACGAATGACAAAGCATAACCCTAATGTGGGCAGCACTTAAACATCCATTGGATATATTGATCGATCGAACAATGAATCGTAATAGCGATCGAGTTATTACCCTGTATTGCGGCGGCGATTAGTGAATCGTGTGTGTTTTTAGAAGTGTTTCTGCTATAACTCAGTCTACGAAACGAATTTCTTCGTCGTTTTAATTCCAGAAATCAATTGCCAAACCCTGCTATTTATACATGAATTTTTCCAAGCTTGCGCACCGTAAGCCCAAATCCCTTACGGTGCGCAAGGGACACGTTTTCACCCTAGGTCAGCCACGTCTGGGACTAGCCTTACTGATTTGACAGTTTAGTAATTTCGATTTTTGACAACGAATTTTTAAGATAATCGTAACTAGGGTTTACCCCCCCGAGTTTTAGGGGCCCTGATCCTGATTCTGATTGTTCTGAAAATTTTAGGGTTTGTGCAGAATCACTTCGGTGTCTCAATTAGGGTTTCCTATTGATCAAATTAATTTAATAAATATGGCTTTTGATGAGAGTTGTTACATTCTCCCCACCTTAATAAAAATCTCGTCCTCGAGATTTACTGGAATAAGTAGGGATACTTTTTCTTCATTTCTGATTCCAGTTCCCAAGTGTATTCAGGTCCTCTCTTTGAATCCCACTTGACTTTAACTAGAACTAGTCGCTTGTGCTTGAGAAATTTCACCTTTCTGTCTTCTATCTGAAGAGGTTTCTCAACAAATTTTAACTTTTCGTTTACCTCTATATCTTGAAGAGGTACTACCAGAGATTTGTCTGCTAGACATTTCTTGAGATTGGATACATGAAATACATCATGTACTCCAGCTAACTCTTCTGGTAGTTGTAAACGATAAGCAACTGGTCCTATACGTTGGATCACTGGAAATGGTCCTACGTATCTTGGACTTAGCTTTCCTTCCTTACCAAATCTAACCACTCCTTTCCAAGGAGAAACTTTCAACAGTACTCTGTCTCCAATTTGGAATTCTAACGGCTTACATCTATTGTCTGCATAACTTTTCTGGCGATCTCGAGCCGTCTTCAGCCTTTCCTTGATTTGAGTAATCTTATCAGTAGTTTCTTGCACTATCTCGGGACCTGATAATTGATTTTCTCCTATTTCTGCCCAACAAACTGGAGTTCTGCACTTCCTTCCATACAGTGCCTCGAATGGAGCAGTTTCAATACTTGAATGATAACTATTGTTATAGGAGAATTCAATTAATGGTAAATGGTCGTCCCAATTTCCACCAAAATCTATCACACATGCTCGGAGCATATCTTCTAGAGTTTGGATCGTTCTTTCACTTTGCCCGTCTGTTTGTGGATGGTATGCAATGCTTAAATTTAGCCGAGTTCCCATAGCTTCTTGGAAACTTTTTCAGAAATGAGAAGTGAAACGACTATCCCTATCTGATACAATGGAGAGTGGAACTCCATGTAGAGATACGACTTCATCTACATACAACTTTGCCAATCTTTCCATGCTAAATGTTTCTTTCATAGGCAAAAAGTGAGCAGATTTGGTTAATCGATCCACAATTACCCAAATCGCATCATTACCTTTTCTGGTTTTAGGTAACTTAGTAACAAAATCCATTGTTATAAGTTCCCATTTCCATACTGGCATTTCTAATTGTTGGAGTAGACCTGAAGGTTTCTGGTGTTCTGCCTTAACTTGTGAACAAGTAAGACACTTAGAAACATATCTAGCTATATCCTTCTTCATGCCTATCCACCATAAATTATTTCTTAAATCTTGGTACATTTTATTATTTCCAGGGTGTATGGTATACCTAGATTTATGAGCTTCCTCTAAGATTTTATTTCTCAATTCTCCCTGTTTTGGTACCCAAATTCTGCTTTTATGGAATCTCCAAATTCCATCAGCTCCTTGTTCTAATTCTTTTATTCGTCCTTTCATTCCTTCAGCAACATCCTCTATTGCTGTTTCTTGAAAATGCTTTAGTTGTTCCATTAAATCTAACTGTAGATTTAATCTAAGAGCACGAACTCGTCGTTGCTTTTCATGGTATTTACGACTTAAGGCATCCGCAACTACATTTGCCTTTCCTTCATGATATTGAATATCACAGTCGTAGTCGCTTAGGATTTCCATCCATCTTCTTTGCCTCATATTTAACTCTTTTTGCCCAAATATATATCTTAAACTTTTATGATCTGTATAGACAGTAAACTTACTTCCATACAGATAATGTCTCCAGATTTTCAAGGCAAAAATTACGGCTCCTAATTCTAAATCATGAGTCGTATAGTTTTCTTCGTGCTTTTTCAATTGTATTGAGGCATACACAATTACTTTCTTACGTTGCATTAGCACACATCCAAATCCTAGTTTTGAAGCATCACAATATACTTCAAAATCTTCGGTTCCTTCTGGTAAGGCTAAGATTGGAGCATTGGTTAATTTCTGTTTCAAGATCCTAAAGGCTTCTTCTTGTTTAGGTCCCCATTCAAACTTAACTGCTTTATAGGTTAGCTTAGTTAATGGTACAGCTATCTTGGAAAAATCCTTAATAAATCGTCTATAATATCCAGCTAAACCTATAAAACTTCTAATTTCCATTGCGGATTGTGGAACCTTCCATTTGGTAATTGCTTCTATCTTAGCAGGATCTACATGAATACCTTCGTGATTTACCATATGTCCTAAGAATTGCACTTCTTGTAGCCAAAATTCACACTTTGAGAATTTGGCATAAAGCTTTTCTTTTCTTAACAAAGTTAAGAGTGCATGCAAGTGCTGACAATGTTCGTCTTGACTTTTGGAATAAATAAGTATATCGTCTATGAAGACAATTACAAATTTATCCAAGTACGGTTTACAGATCCTATTCATCATGTCCATGAATGCTGCAGGTGCATTCGTTAACCCGAAGGGCATGACTGTAAACTCGTAATGACCATACCTAGTTCTGAAAGCAGTCTTAGGTACGTCTTCTTCTTGTACCTTCAATTGATGATATCCGGAGCGTAAATCTATCTTAGAAAAATATCTAGCCCCTTGAAGTTGATCGAAAAGATCATCAATCCTAGGTAATGGGTATCGATTCTTAATTGTAACCTTATTCAATTCTCTATAATCAATACACATTCTCATTGAACCATCCTTTTTCTTAACAAACAACACTGGTGCTCCCCAAGGGCATGAACTAGGTTGTATGAAACCTTTACTTAGTAATTCATCTAATTGTTTCTTTAATTCTAACATTTCTGTGGGAGCTAACCGATAAAGTGCCTTAGCTATCGGTGTAGTTCCTGGAATCAGATGAATCCTAAACTCTACCTCCCTATCTGGTGGTAATCCTGGTAATTCTTCTGGGAATACCTCTGGGTATTCTGAGACTACAGGAATCTCCTTAAGTTCTTTACCCTTAGTGCTAATGATTACTGAAATCATATACACTATTCCTTGCTTTCATTCATAACTAGCAACTTTCATTACTGATATGAACTTCATGGGCTTTTGTGGGTTATCTCCTGTAATCATGATTACTTCTCCGGTAGGTGTTTGAATTTCTATGGAATTCTTATCACAAAGAATTCGAGCATGGTTGGCTACTAACCAATCCATTCCTAACACAACATCAAATTCGGCTAATTTCATAGGTAATAGGTTTGCATAAAATTTATGACCTAACAGTTCTATATTCTCCTTTTGCAAAACCTTATCTATGCTAACAGAATTTCCGTCTGCCGTTTCGACTGTAAAAATCTGCCTAAGTTGGGTTAAAGGTAATTTAAGTGCTTGGCAGAATGAAGTATTTATAAAACTTTGGTTTGCACCAGAGTCAAATAATACTTTTGCATAAATGTTGTGAACTAAGAACGTACCAGCTATCACATCTGGAATCATCTCGGCTTCCTGAGTAGTTAGCTGGAATGCTCGAACATTCTTCTTGGTAGCTCCATCGGCCGTCTTGGCTTTGTTGTCTGCTGGTTTGATCAATTTAGGACATTCTGTTTTGAAATGTACGGCTTCTCCATAATTGTAACAAATTGTGGATTTCTTCCTGCAGTTTTCTTCACACAGTTTTGCAAAAATTGCAGGTTATATCGCATCTTCCATAATGTTTCTTTTTGCATTTCCTGCAGAATGACGGAGTTGGAGATTGCCCTATTCCTCTTCTCTTGAAGCTGTTATTATTACCCGTACGAAATCCTTGGGTAATTTTCTGAGCCAGTTCCTTCTTCCTGTTTTCATCTTGCGTGCGTACCAGTTCGTCAGTTAAGGTATTGGCTAATTCCACAGCATCGTCAATCGTACGAGGTCTCGTAGCTTTAACGATATTGCGGATTTCACCAATCAAGCCCCATATATAGCGAGAAATGAGTACCGGTTCTGGCGAAGCCAGTGTTGGTACCACTCTAGCATATTCAAAGAATGTCGAGGTATAACCGCGACAATCTACACCCATCATTCGATGGTTTAAGAACTTATTCGCCATTTGATCTCTTTCATATTCGGGACAGAATTTTCTTTCTACAAGAATCTTAAATTCTTCCCAGGTCATGGCATAAGCCCTATCTCTTCCTTTGGCTTGTAACACCGTGTTCCACCATTCTAACGCCCCTTCTTTGAAAAGATTTGACACGTACATGACCTGATCATCCTTGGCACATTTACTTATGGCAATTACTGCCTCGGTTTTCTCTAACCAACGCAGTGCCGCTGTTGCTCCTTCATTGCCTGTAAACTCAGATGGTTTACTAGCAATAAATTCTTTATAAGTGCAACCAAGTGTTGCAGCTTTCATTTTCTTAGGGAGCGGAGCTTGCCGTGGTTCATTATCATGATTAACATGATCATTTCCTCCGTTTACGCTATTACTGAAGTTATCTTCAGAAATACGTTTGCTAGGAACGATTTGTTGAGGTTCAGCAGGTTTCTGGACATCAACGACTATTGCAGGAATAGCATTGGCTATCCCTTGAGCAACGATATTTTCTATATCCTGCCTAGTCATATATTGATCCCCCAGTTGTTGTTCAGATTGATTAACCTCATTTACTGGTTCGTTATTAGCGTTTTCCATCTGATAATTAATATATATAATTTATTAGTATCAAATAAATAACAATTGTACATAAAACAATCATACAAAGTTCACAATACACATATAGTCAAAACTATCGATTTTTCGATTCCATTTATATATTTTATAATATGCGTCTATACATACCTTTATCTTACAAAGTCTTATTTTAAGTTATTTTACATAGTTATATTTTGTTATTTATTATACAATCACAAGTTCACTATCTCTCGTCATTTGTCTTCCTAAAAACGAAGCTCCCTTTCATCATACTTCCAGGCAATTTGTCCCCCTATCTCCCGGATTCTATTTCCCGCATCTATTAACTCTTCGCCAAAATGGCGAAGTTCTGCTAAATTCTCGTTACTCATGGGTGGATTTGGTAAAGGTTCTGGATTGAACTGAGGAAAAAGCTTATAGGGATGGTTTTGTAACTGTATTTCATTAGTCAACCATTCGTCTATTCCTAAAGTTTGCGAGTGGATTGAAGGGTTTGGAATAGCTGGTTCTAAGTTCATTGGTAGTTGTGTTTCAAGAGTGAATAAAAACATTTTCATTAACAGGCTTAATAGTATTATAGCTTGTCAATATAAAATCTACCTCTTCCTGAGATAGTAACCTCTCAATTTGCCTAGAGCTTTCCCCGATTTCCATTTTCTTAGGCTTGGGTTTCTCGAGAGGTAAAGCGTTGAATTCTATAGGTTCTTCTATGTCTGGTATATATCTATTGAAATCTCTGGAAACCTCTATTCTTACCGGATAAAGATTTAATTTCTGAAGGGCGTCAGACAAGTCACTCATGCTGTTTAGCAAAATACACACAATTACTAAGTTAAAAATTATAACAAAATTTTATAGAAAACTTTTAAATATTATTTCATACTGGGTAACTATCAAAATAACTGAAAATTAAAACAAACTAAGGTTTACTTATTTATTTACTGGGTAAGGTTTCTAGACTGTAGGTAATCCGGGTGCTAAAACTTTGAGTCAGATTATTTTAAAGATTTGTATTTATTGCTACAGTGGCTAGCATATAGAGATCCGCCCATACTGTACACAATTATTCAGATAATAAAACACATAATCACAAAATAGTAATTAAAAATTAAGTATTTTCTAAATACTTAATTGGCTTAAATCAGTGGCTCTGATACCACCTTTTTCTGTCACGGCCCCCGACCCGGTTTGACCCGTTTCAGGAGCCGCGGGACAGAAATCCCGTGGTATTTATTTAATTGAGTTTAACAGCGGAAGTTTATCGTCAAGATCTTTTTAAAACTGAAATATTTCCCGATTATTTTATTTCACAACTCGGGATAAAACCCGGTAATTTACAATCATAAGATTTCACGGAGAAATCTTTTTATTTTACAAAACATGTTTCTTTATTTTATACTGAGCCACTTCCTTAAGCTTGTAGTGCTTCGCGACACTTTTCCTGGATCACAACAGTTCACCTGAAACATGTTTGAAAAAGGTTTTGTCAGCGGGAAATACTGAGTGAATCATTCTTTTTGTTAAAACGACTCTTTTGTTATAATTTACAGTATTAAGAGCGATTACAATGTTTCTGATATCAAACCAACTACCCACGGTATTTGTCACTCGACCGGATCTGTGACTATGGTCATATCCCCCATTGGCTGCCCCAATGGTGACGATTATCAAGTAATGTATACAAAACCCCACATACCGGCTGTAACTTGGTGATTACAAAGACTTAATCCCCGTAATTATAACTTTGAAATAAACATGCTTTTGTAAATAGATTTGATAAAAAGAGAATGACTCACATTGCAGATTTAATTTGAGCAGAGCCTAGCCTACTGATTAGCCTTTTAACCTAAATTTAATAACAGGCACACAATTCGGTTAGTAACTTAATACAGCATTTACGATAACTCACGAGATCAAACCCTCACAACGAATGACAAAGTGCGATACTTAAACATCCATCGAATTAACGACGAATGACAAAGCATAACCCTAATGTGGGCAGCACTTAAACATCCATTGGATATATTGATCGATCGAACAATGAATCGTAATAGCGATCGAGTTATTACCCTGTATTGCGGCGGCGATTAGTGAATCGTGTGTGTTTTTAGAAGTGTTTCTGCTATAACTCAGTCTACGAAACGAATTTCTTCGTCGTTTTAATTCCAGAAATCAATTGCCAAACCCTGCTATTTATACATGAATTTTTCCAAGCTTGCGCACCGTAAACCCAAATCCCTTACGGTGCGCAAGGGACACGTTTTCACCCTAGGTCAGCCACGTCTGGGACTAGCCTTGCTGATTTGACAGTTTAGTAATTTCAATTTTTGACAACGAATTTTTAAGATAATCGTAACTTGGGTTTACCCCCCTGAGTTTTAGGGGCCCTGATCCTGATTCTGATTGTTCTGAAAATTTTAGGGTTTGTGCAGAATCACTTGGGTGTCTCAATTAGGGTTTCCTATTGATCAAATTAATTTAATAAATATGGCTTTTGATGAGAGTTGTTACACCATCCGATCGGGTTGCCATGAGATTGCAATTTTAGAGATTAGGGTGGCTGCCCGATCGGACAACTGTTCGATCGGGTTGCCACTTCGATCCGAATGATTAGCATCCCAATCGGATGGTTGTTCAATCGGACGGCTGTCCGATCGAATTGCCATTTGATAAAGATCTCCAACTTCTGAAAAGTTATTAAGTGATGAAAGGTTTAAAGGTTTCAAGGCTCAAGGACAAGTGTCACCTGATAGGGTGGCTGTCCGATCGAACGGCTGTCCGATCGGGTTACCGCTCGATCAGGAGACCCTTGTTCTTGTTACCACTTGCAAAGTTTCTAAGTTTCTAGTTTAATGGTGACGGTACGACACGTATTGAGACAACGGTAAACCTATCAGCTCACAACCGTTCTGATCGGTGGGAACCACCCCTGTCCGATCAGTCGTATGTCTCTGACAGGTTTATATCGGAATCCGTGCTTTGCTCGTCTTTTTCGGTAAGGGTTTAGATCAACACCAACTCTAGACTATTCATCAGATCTACAGTTAGTGTAGACCCGGTTCCCACCGAATAAAGTAAAAGTTTGAGAAAAGATGATGATATTCAAATTTTATAGGAAAAAGTTTAGATTTAGCTTAGATTTAGTGTGAAAACGCATGAAATAGCTTAGATCTGAGCTAGATCTTGCTCAGAATGACATCACGTGGCAGTTTGTACAAACCCCCATGATGACATCAACCTCAAGAACTCAGATCCGAGAGATTTCACGATGAAAGGTGTGATTTCAAGTGAGAATCACGTAGAGAATGATGTGTAGAGTGAGAAAGTACAAAGATCTAGCTTGAAACGTACCGAAATCGATGAGAAAATGAAGAAATGAGAAGGTAGAGTGTCTAGGTCGAGCAGATCTGTCACATCACTGAAACGGTGATGTGATAGGTCTATTTATAGGGGAAGAGTGTGTGAAGGAGATAAGGGTGCATGGGTCGGATGGGAGTCCGATCGGATGGCTGTCCGATCGGACGGTCATCCGATAGGGTGACAGTCCGTTCGGATGACAGTCCGATCGGATGACAGTCCGATCGGATGACAGTCCGATCAGATTGCCATTCCGGCCAATCCAATCTTTCCGCGTTCCCGTCTTTGATTCGTTTTGCGAGTTCGATTAAGCGTTGCGTATAGTTTAGGTAAAGTATTTAGGTTACATCACAAACCAAAAGTTTCCAAGTTTTATAGATTCCGCCAGTGACAAGACTTCCAGTCTCTCGTTCAACAAGAATCAAGTCTCACGAGTCAAGCACCAAATAAGTTTCAAGAGTCAAGAATCATAGTTTCTCAAGTTCCAAGAATTAAGAGTCCAAATATCAAGTATCAAGTATCAAGAATCAACAATAAGAATCTGTCTTTCATAGTGTAAAGAATCAAGTATCTATTTAATCATAAGGATCAAGTATCTAGATTAAGTATCAAGAGTCAAGCATCAAGAGTCAAGTATCTAGATTAAGTATAAAGTATCATAGTATTAATCATCAAGTATCAATAAGATTCACACCAAAATTGCCAAAGTATCAACATCACATAAGCATAGGGACCAAAAATGACAATAGACTAAACTTCAGGGACTAATCTTGACAAGATACTAAAGTTCAGGGACGCTGGGCGTTACAGTCTCCCCTCCTTTAGGAGATTTCGTCCTCGAAATCTTAGAAGAAGACTGCTCGAAGAGATGCGGGTACTTGGCCTTCATATCACTTTTCAACTCCCATGTGAATTCGGCACCACGCTTTCCTTCCCATCGAACCTTAACAATGGGAATTTTGCTGCGCCTCAGACGCTTGACAGCTTGATCCATGATTTCGACCGGTTTCTCCACAAATTGAACAGCTTCATTTATTTGCAAGTCTTCCAGGGGAACTCGCAGTTCCTCGTCGGCTAGACATTTTCGTAGATTAGATACGTGGAACACTGGGTGTACGTTGTTTAGTTCCTGTGGCAAATCGAGTTTGTACGCCACCATGCCAATCCTTTTAAGTATCACGAAAGGACCCACATAGCGAGGAGCGAGCTTTCCCTTTTTACCAAAGCGAACTACTCCCTTCCAGGGAGATACCTTGAGGAGAACTCGGTCACCAACAACAAATTCCAGAGGCTTACGCCTTTTATCCGCATAGCTCTTTTGTCTGCTCCTAGCCTTGATCAAGTTATCACGGATCTGAAGGATCTTATCCGTTGTCTCTTAAATAATCTCAGGGCCAGTGAATTGCTTTTCCCCAACCTCATGCCAGCTGAGAGGAGATCGGCATTTTCGTCCATACAAAGCTTCGAAAGGAGCCATCTGAATACTGGAATGATAGCTATTGTTGTACGAGAATTCTATCAATGGTAAATGTACATCCCTGTTACCACCAAAGTCGATGACACAAGAACGGAGCATGTCCTCTAGGGTTTGAATAGTACGCTCGGTCTGCCCATCCGTCTGAGGATGAAAGGCCGTGCTAAAATTCAAGTGCGAACCCATAGCGGACTGAAATGTTTGCCAAAGACGTGAAGTAAAGCGACCATCGCGGTCAGAGATTATGTCTAAAGGTACACCATGACGGCTTATAATCTCATCAGTATAGATTCTAGCAAGCTTCTCCACTTTATAATCTTCACGAATAAGAAGAAAGTGGGCTGACTTAGTCAAACGGTCAATGATCACCCAAATACTGTCATGACCGGCAGGTGTACGGGGTAACTTAGTAATAAAGTCCATAGCAGGACTATCCCACTTCCAAATGGGGATTTTAGGTTTCTCTAAGAGTCCAGAGGGACGCTGATGTTCAACTTTCACCTTCAAACAGGTGAGGCACTTTGAAACATACACAGCAATGTCCCTTTTCATGCCAGGCCACCAATAAGTCATACACAGATCCTGGTACATCTTATCGGCGCCTGGATAGAGTAACAAGATTTGTGAGCCTCATTCATGATGAGCTCGCGGAGGTTATCGCGATCTGGCACCCAGATGCGATTAAGATAGTACTGAAGACCATCAGATTTAGTTTCGAGCTGATTGACGTTAACGCCATGTACTTCCACAGATATACTTCCTTCATTAGCAGACGAATACTGAGCTTCATGGATACAAGCGTGCAAATCACTAGATATACGAACAGCCTTGACATGAGTCTTACGACTAAGGGCGTCGACCACCACGTTCGCCTTGCCAGGATGATAGTGAATTTCGCAGTCGTAGTCGTTAAGTAATTCCACCCAACGCCTTTGTCGCATGTTTAGTTCTTTTTGGTCAAAGATATGTTGAAGGATCCTATGGTCGGTGAAAACCACACACTTTGTACCATAAAGGTACTGTCGCCAGATCTTTAATGCAAAAACAACCGCACCAAGCTCCAGATCGTGAGTAGTATAGTTTTTCTCATGCACCTTGAGTTGACGAGAGGCATAAGCAATGACCTTGTCCCGCTGCATGAGCACACAACCCAATCCACGGTTTGAGGCATCACAATATACCACAAAATCGTCATTACCATCAGGTAGAGTCAGAACAGGAGCATTACACAAAAGATTCTTAAGAGTCAGAAAGGACTCCTCTTGCTCGGGACCCCAAACAAAAGGTTTCTCCTTTTGGGTTAGAGTAGTAAGAGGAACAGCGATTTTTGAAAAATCCGCGATGAACCGGCGGTAATAACCTGCCAATCCTAGAAAAGAACGAATCTCAGACACGGATTTAGGCGTACACCAATTCTTCACTGCCTCGATGTTCGAAGGATCAACATGAATACCCTGACTACTAACAATATGACCAAGAAACTGCACTTCATCAATCCAGAACTCACACTTAGAAAATTTAGCATACAGACGTTCACCACGTAAAAGTTCAAGCATAAGACGTAGATGGGGAGCATGATCAGCTTTAGACTTCGAATAAATAAGAATATCATCGATAAAGACTATAACAAAATGATCCAAGTAAGGTTTACAAACACGGTTCATAAGGTCCATGAACACTGCAGGTGTGTTGGTCAAGCCAAAAGGCATGACTACGAAGTCGTAGTGCCCATATCGAGTACGAAACGTCGTTTTAGGAATATCGTCTTCGAGTACACGTAGTTGATGATATCCAGAACGTAGGTCAATCTTCGAGAAACAGGACGCGCCTTGTAGTTGGTCAAACAAGTCATCAATACGAGGTAACGGATAACGATTCTTAATAGTCAACTTATTAAGCTCACGGTAGTCGATGCACATACGAAACGAACCATCCTTCTTCTTGACAAATAATACGGGAGCACCCCCACAGAGAGGTACTTGTACGAATAAAACCCTTATCGAGTAATTCTTGTAACTGGCTGGATAACTCTTGCATCTCGGACGGTGCAAGACGGTAAGGAGCCCTGGCGATAGGAGTCGCACCAGGTACGAGGAATACGAAAGTCAACGGATCTAGGAGGAGGAAGGCCGGGTAGATCCTCAGGAAAGACATCAGGAAATTCACACACAACCGGAACATCATTTATGTTCTTCCCCTTGCCCTTTTGTTCCACCACGTGGGCCAAGAAGGCAGGGTTCTGTTTATGTAAACTTCTGCTCGCTTGTGTGCATGACATTAGCCTTAGTCCTTTCGAAGATCGGTCTCCATAAACATGCAAAAGATCACCAGACGGAAGGGGGAGGCGAACAAGCTTCTCGTGACACACAATTTCGGCATGGTTCTTACGCAACCAATCCATGCCGATGATAACATCAAAACTACCCAACCGCATGGGTATAAGATCAATAGAGAATACGTGATCGTTAAGAATCAAGGAACAATCACGTACGATAGAATTAACAAGAATTGACTTACCATTGGCGACCTCAACAGAAAACGACTCAGGTAACTTAGTGCGTGTACAATTTATCAAAGACTCGAATTCCACGGACACAAAACTTTTATCAGCACCAATATCAAATAGAATCGAAGGATAGAGGTTGTTAACGAGGAACATACCATTCACCACATCATTGTTGTTGAGAGCCTGGTTAGCATTGAGATTAAACGCCCGTCCACGAGCGACTGCCTGTTGAGCTTGGTTCAGCTGGGGGCAACGATTGCGAAGATGAGTAGTATCTCCACACTGAAAGCATGCACGGACGGCATTGACTGGTCCTGGGTTCTGCGGAGGAGCTGGAAGCGCTGCTTGAGCTGCTTGAACTGGGACTTGCTGGACCGGAGCAGGGTTAGCTTGGCGGCAATACGGGGTCGTGTGACCATAGTGGTTGCAGTTGGTGCACAGACGACATGCTGAGTTTGCCGGATGGTGGTAGTTGCAAGTGGTACACTTTGGGTGAGCACCGGTGTACTGTTTCTTAGCTTCAGGGGCAGCAGGGTTAGCAGCATCAGAAGTAGGAGCAGGTTTAGCAGCAGGGTTAGCAGCAGAGACAATAGCATTACATCCTGAACCCTGAGACTTCCTTTTCTTGTTCTTGCTGCCACTAGGCTGCTGGGTAACTTGGTTAGCAGACTTTGAAGGTGCAGGGGTAGCAAACTGCTTATCACGCACCCGATTGTTGTTCAAACTTGTTGCCAAACGATAAACTTCCTCAATAGTTTCCAGCTGGGCTGCTTCAATAGAATCACGCATCGCAGGAGGTAGGCCGTTGATATACTTGGTTATCATCCGCTTAGGAGTCGAAACCAAGTGAGGAACGGTAAAACTTAACTGCTTAAACCGGGTAGTATATGCCAGGTTGTCATCACCAACTTGTTTCAAATGCCAAAATTCTTCCTCGAGCTTGAGTTGTTCATGGGGAGGGCAGAATTCAAGCATCATCAATTCGCGCACCTCAGCCCATGGAAGAGCATAGGCTCCTTCATTAGTATGGATGTTCCTTTCATTGGACCACCATTCCAAAGCCCTACCTTGAAACACTCCAGTAGCACTCCTGGTCTTCAAATTTTCGGGGCATTCACTGTTAATGAAAGTGACCTCTATGCTGTCAAACCACTCAAGCATAGCTATCACCCCATCACTGCCCGTAAACGGGTTGGGGTTGCAGGAGATGAAGTGTTTGTAGTTGAACTTGGTAGATGTCGGCTTCTCTACTTTAGAGTCTACAGAGGATGGAGGAGTGTTTGATCCCTGGAGCTCAGAGACGATCTTTGGCACGACTCGAGCAATCTGGTCGGCCATGAATGACATCATCTTTTTCTGAGACTTCTCCCTGGATTTCCTGAGAGTGTCGGATAGCTTTCGAGAAGACATCCTAAAGATCCAACAAGAGGATCGTATGAGTCTAGATTCACGAGATCTCACAATATAGATTACACACACGATAGATTAAAGAATCTAGATTGAATCACCATAAAACTCACGACCTTCACATGGCACGTTGTACGAAGCTTGGTCAACATGCCAAAAACGCTTATATATAGGAAGTACCAGCTGCGTATCCACCACACTTTGGACACATCGCCTTGCCTCGTACTCAGTGTCATGTTACGTGTCGCAATTGCCAAACATAACAATTTACCCATTATCATCATAGATTGCTCAAATAGTTTCGCATAGATTACTCAAATAGATTCACATAGTTTCTTCGTAGATCGACATAGATTAGCTCATTGGGTAACCTAATAGTTTAACATAGACTAACTCAATAGATTAACATATATTAACTCAGTAGACTAACGCAATAGATTAACATTTGATCATACTAGAGTACACATAGTTCACACGTGGACCATTCATAGATTACATGCATAGTCAACATAGATTACATTGATTCCCCATAGATTACGCAAGTAAAGTTTCCATAGTTTACATAGACTTTCCACATTGATCTGCAAACACTAATCTCGTATGGCACTTGGTACGAAAGTTGGCAACATGCCAGAAGCACTTATATATAGGAAGTACCAGCGGCGTATCCACCATGCTTCGGACATGCCACTTCTGTCTCGTACTTCCATGTCATCTTAGTGTTTCATACCCACAACAACTCATCATACATAATAGTCGATCAAGATTACCACATAAATTTCACATAGAATAAAGCTTCGAAAATTTAGTTTGATATGAGCTTAGAATTAATTGTTTTAGATTGCGGACAATGTGTGACTCGTGTAAAAGTAGACCAAAGTGAACGAAGAATCGAGTTTAAAAACCACATAAATAAAACCATATTCAATAACATAGAATCAAGATAGGCTCATAAAACATCGGATTGTTCCGGGTAGAGGAACGGCGACTAACCAAAGTGATTCGAACCCCTTTCTAATTAAGGTATTGTGTCTTGACTTACTTGGACAAATACGTCATCGATGTTAGGCCTACGATATTCGTCCTTTTGGTCATTTCACGTACTCAATTGATTGGTAGTCACGAGACTTTGGCGAGACATAAAAATCATCAAGGAGTGGGACTAGTTTTCAAGGTCTGAGTTTCACCTCTAACTTGTCAACATCGTACCCCAAGTAACATTGGCACTTATCCGCAGATAAGACCTACTAGAATAATATGGAGATTCCCATCAAGGTTTGGATGTCACTCCTATCTTGTGGGCAAATCTCGTGCAAAATATAAACACTGTGTAACAGCGTCTTCATAGTATAAAGTGTATATTGTAATAGCCTTAGGAAAGGCATGTACGTTTAACAGAGATATAAGCTGCTAGGAAGCAGATACGGTAGATTGCATAAGTCTTAAACAACAAATAAGAATCTAGTTTCCTAGAACTATAGACTAGGGCAAGTATTCCTACTAATCCTAATTCCCTACAGTTATGGCTCTGATACCAATCTGTCACACCCCAACCGATGGTGGAAACATCGGGGTGCGAGCACTAAGTGTTCATATTGCTCACGAGATTCCATAACGCTAGATATTTCGATAGATATAAGTAGACTGCATAAATAAATTGTTTAGAACCGAATAAGTACCATCAAATTACATCACCAAATAAATTTTTCAAATTGTTCAAAAACTAAATTAATCTAGGCGACGTTTCTAAGCATCTCCTAGCTTGATTCCCATGTTCCATAGCAACCTATCAGCCTGCAACATGTATTAAAATATCAATACGAAAGTATTGGCGAGTATACAAGTTTGATAATAGATTAGTAGATTAAAACAACTCATATCCACAGTGTAAGCAATAAAATAGTTTCAGCCGTGCTAGTGTCGCAGTCCACGCAGTGATAGCCCAAGTTTCCAATGCGTTAAGTGCCTTTCCCAAAGTTTAATGGGAGGTTATATGTCTCCTCCTAACAATACCCCAAAGACTAACGGGGAGGTGCATTACTCCTATAGCGCTACTATTGTTAAGGCGGAACTGCACACTCTGGATTAAACGTCACATATCACAAAGAGTCAAGAATCAAGAATCACAAGTTTCACGAACACATAGGATAGAGTATAAGTTTCCAAAGAATATAGTTTAAGTTTCATAGAATACATGTTGCACCCTAAAAGTTTAAAGTAAAAGGGGATCGAGTATACTCACAGTGATTGCTTAACAGTCGCAACTGTTATTAGATCAAATGGAGCTCTTTTTAGAATTAGCCTGATTAGATTACAATACGATAAGAGTCGGGCAGAATAACAAGGTTGCTCAAGTGTCAAATTGGTCATTGGATCAGATGGTTGTCCGATCGGATGGCTATCCGGTCGGATTACCGGCCGATCGGATGACTCACAGGTGTGAGAAGGTAGATGGCTGCCCGATCGGATGGCCATCCCAATATTCAGTCTTACAGGTGAGTATACCTAGATGATATCTGTAAGGGGTTAAATTGCGAAGGCCGTGAGGGCTCAGGTCAGAACTTCCGTTCAGCAGAGAGATGACGGCTTCGACTTTTGGTGGGTCCCCTTTAGAGGATCTTTTTTACAACAGCATTGATTAGCAATTTTATTGTCTCATCATTTATGCTGAGGGCGGTGTTGTTTTTCAAGCAAGCGTAAAGTATTCTCCGGGGACTAGGCCATTGCTTCCGCATTATCAGAAGTCCTGGGATAATACCCCAGATATCACTACGCATAAAGACCTAGTATCTCAGAAAGAGGGGTCCTTCAAACAAGATTTCGGGGGTTACCCATATATCCGAGAGATGTTACCCACGATATAAGCAAGTTTGAATTTAGGTTTATATCTCGTCACAATCTACTAAATGTGCAAAAACTACTGACACATCATCAGTGAGACCGTTTATCACATTTTTCTTTCCAAATCTTTAGCATGCTGTGATA
This sequence comes from Helianthus tuberosus, assembly GCA_030545235.1. Lineage (NCBI taxonomy): Eukaryota > Viridiplantae > Streptophyta > Magnoliopsida > Asterales > Asteraceae > Helianthus > Helianthus tuberosus. The sequence goes on from CM060424.1 coordinate 160,094,714, forward strand.
GTCCCTTGATGTACTATCATTTCCTCTTCTTAGACACAAAACTCATTTTCATTTTTTCAATTTTTTTCATTTTTACCAGTAGGTTTTTTATCATGTTTTTTACTTTTTCAAATTTTCTAATGTTTTTGGATTTTCTGAAATTTTTACTCCCCCTAAAATGCAAACACATTTTAGGAAATTTGAAAACAAACTATACAATAACGTGACAACTGATATCAAATCACTTCAATTCTCCATTCACTTGGCATAAACAATCAGAACTCCCCCTTACAACAAACTATTTTCCCATTGTGATTTCAAAACACTTAAGTTTGTTTTAATCAAATGGTTTTTCCGGAAAATAAGTTTTGTTGATTTTAAGAGACCATTTGTAGGTTAGGGGTTCATCACATTGTTCTCCAAAATACCACTTGTAAGTATGGTCCAATCAAGTTCAACTTAATGACCTTGATTAACCACTTGTCAATAAAAACCTCTTTCAACCACTTGTGGTTCACTCACCAACCATCCCATTTGTAAATCAAAATATAACAATATAAAGATATCACCTGTAAATTTACCAAACAAACATTTCAAGAATGATGCCGTTTCCTGCTCCACTATTACCAACCTGGGAGCTCCGGCAAGTCAGGAATTTATGGTGAAAATGCTGTCACCCAAGCCTGACCAGCCTTGGGTGATTTTGGTGGCAAACATCTGTCCCACCAACATTTTGATTTATAAAAATCTTTAGCAGTTTTAACCTTCCCATCAACCATCTTCCCGAAAATATGTTTAACTTTGCCATTAAACACCTTTTCAGCATCAAATTCTTTGTTACCAGCAAAGAATTGACCTGAAATCTCAGTTTTACCAACCTTCAACTTCAAATTTTCCTTCGACAATTTTGGAAAATTCTCATCGTTCACCTCTGGAACGGAATTCTCAACAGATGACTCCTCTGATTTTATGGAATTAGATTCATTGTCAGAACTACTATTAGATTTTACAACCCATTTTGTTTTATTAAATCAACACTTCTTTTGTAAAACCGTTTTGAACTTTCACCTTCTTTAGAAGTTGAATTTTCAAACACTTTCGATTTCTCAGTTGGTTGATTCTTTTTATCAACAACTTTCTTGTTTGTTTCAAAATGAGAAGAAACTCCCTGTTTAGAATAAATGGACTCTTGGCAGTTCCAAGCAATATGTCCAGTCTTTTTACACTTGAAACAGGTTCTTCTATCAACTCTCTGTGCAAACTTCTTCACATTCTTCTTTACTTGAGCAAGAAACTCTTGATTTGATTGCTTCCAGAATGGTTTCTTCTGCTCATCTTCAGAACTACCTCCTGAAACAAATTTTGTTTTTGGTTTATAATTTTTCTCATTTTTATAATTTTCTGAAGAACTAAAACCAAGACCTTGCTTTTTGAAATTACCGTTGTGGTTTGGTTTCTTTCGATAACCTGAACCATAACCGTAACCCTTTTTCTTGTTCAATCTCTGTTGAACTCTTGAAGTGTACTTTTTAGGTTTTTCATCAAGATTTAAATCTTTTATTTCAGAAATATTAATTTCTGTTAATTTGAAAACCTGTTTGATCATTTCAGTTTTGAAACTTCTTATTGGAAATTCCTCATCAGAATATAATTTGTCTGAATCAGTCAAAGTATAAGCCACTTTGATTGGTTCGTCATTCAAATTAGATTTTGATAACAGGAATTCTTTATTGTAAACCCTTTTAACCGGTGAACTCGGACTCTTTTCTGATGAACTCGAACTTTCCGACTTAGACTCCGGTTTTGACTCTTCATCCATATCCAACACCTGATCGACAACTTTCTTTAATAACTCAGACTCATGATCAGTGTCAGACGCTGTGAATGTAACATCAATATTGTCTGGTAATTCATCAATGATTTCAGACTTTAACTTGATGTTGACTGCCTTTTTTAGACGCTCCTCGTTAGGATTCCTTGGAGAATAAGTTTCATGGATCGGGGGCGGACATCTGTTATATTTGACACTTGGTTTCTTATCAGTATCAGTATCTTCAGTCTTTTTGTCCATGAACGCTTCCAGACCTGCAACAGTAGGATAAACACGATCAATCAAATAATCACAAGTAGTGTAACTCAACAATAATCGTTTAATCCTTTCACTCTCAATTTTTTCTAATTCCAAGTCTTGCTTCAGCTTAGCACAGTCTTCGATGTAATCATTTATGACGCTCTGCTTTGTCATTAATGTTGCGCTCATTTTTTCCATTGCTTTTTCAATTTTTGTATTCGTCTTTTTCAGACGATCAACTGTGTTGTTGAGCACATCATATGACTCCTTTACATACTTCACATCGGACAATAAATCTTCTTTAATCTTCTCTAATTCAGCAATCTTCTTATCTTTCTCCTCACAAACTTTGCAAGATTCTGAACACTTCGAACACGGTTTTTCAACTTCAACCAATTTTTCAACTATCTTTTCAACCTCAACAGTCTTTTCAACTTCAACGAGTTTCTCAATTTCAACAATTTTTTCTACTTCCACAATTTTCTCAACTTCGACCAGTTTTTCAACTTCAACTATTTTTTCAACCTCAACAATCTTCTCCACCACTTTCTCCACTTCAACAATTTTCTCTACTACTTTTTCAGTTGCTGGTTCAACATTTGCTTCTCCAGCTTCTGTCTTTGTCTTTTCATCAGCTAGCCTTCTTGCTGCTTCCAGCTCTTTCTTCAATCTGGCAATCTTCTTCTGATTCAGCATCTCCATTTTATCTGCAAAGAAGAAATTAAAACTGTCAGGATCTAAGCCTTTTATAGCTTTGTTGAGATGTTCTTCCTCATCGTCAGTATCCACATCACTTCCAAGATCTGGAAAAATTGAGATTCTTTTCTGATTAGTCTCATTTTCATCCTGAACTCTAGCAACAAAACCTGAACCGGTTGGAATATATTTATCCCAGCTAAAACCCTCTGCAACAAATTCATCATCTTGATCAATGATACCAAAATAAGCTTTTCTATTTGCATCTTCGATCATTTTCCTTTTGTCATCCACAATTGGCCGAGCATGTGCAGTTTGTGGTTCCTTTTGTTGAGTAATCTGATGAAAAATCGATTTCTGATAATAATTGTTCTTTTCTTGATTCCCGGTTGCTTCTTGATTTTTGCATTCTCGTTTAAAATGATCTTTTCCTTTGCAACGGAAACAAGTGACTTTCGATTTGTCAAAGCCTAACGGAGAAGTAGCCATTCCTCGAAACTCATCTCTGCTAGTAATTTGTTGAAATTTTTCTGCCCTCCTCCAAGCACTAGCAAAGCACCACTTCACATCCATCAACTCAAGTTCCTCTGCATCAATTTGGTCATAATCTTCTTTTGTAAGCATCGGATTACCAATCTTGCCATCAATCAAACTTTCATAAGATTCCAACATAGCAATAAGTGATGCCATGTGTTGCTTGGCAATTTCTGGAGACAGATTTTGACCATTTTGAATGTTCAAGGTGACGTTGCATTGAAGATTTGTAGAAATTTGTTGTTGAGGACTCGATGTTTTGCTGTTTGGATCAAAACTTGAAAATGATGAAGAATATCCACCACTTTGAGTAGTAGTGCTAACATTCGGACTAGACGATCCATCAGCACTAAAAGCAGTACTAATCTTTGGACTTGGAGTTGCTTCAAATTTGTTTCCTCGATAATACAGACTGACATCTTGCTTAGCATTTGGATTTGTCATGATAGCAGTTTTCTAGATATCCAACTCATACTCTTCAATATTTTGAATAAATTGTGCCAAGTTCATATTTTCAGACTTTCTAGTGTGTTTTAAGATCAGCAAATACGTTCCCCATTTCTGCTGTGGTAATGCTTCAGCAAGTTTATCAACCCAATCCTCATCATCTTTCTTTATCTCTAATCTTCCCATTTCCAGAACAAGATGACAATATCTGTCGATGGTCGTTTTTGTTGACTCACCTTCTAAGGCTGTAAACGTATCAAATGATTTCTTTAACAAAGCTTTCTTGTTTTTAATCATATCTGCACTTCCTTTGAATTTTTGAATCAATGCTTCCCAAATTGACCTAGCTGTACCATTATGTTGGAGCAAAACAAAGATATCTTCTTTTATCGCTTGTTGAAGAAAATTGATCATCATTTTTTCACTTGTAAATTTCAATTTGTCACTCTCTGAGAAGTCAACAATTGCTTTTTCAATTCCACGTTCATTTTTCGGTTTTTCATAATCCTTTTCTAATGCACACCATGCGTCAAACTTATATGCTTGCACCCAAGTCTCGAAACGATTCTGCCACCCTTTGAAATCCTCAATGTACATCAGTTTTGGCGGTTTCTGATGAGTTCCTGTTTCATTCTCACTGTATAGAGTTTCAACAACAGTAACTGGTGCAACGGGTGTTGCGAACGCATTATAAAATTCTTCAGCCATGTTTCTTTGAAGCTAAATCCCTGATTTCGCTTGAATCACCACAGTTTCAAGAGAAATAACGTCTTGAAGCGAAATAGCACCCCTGAAGCGAAATCAGAGATAATTTCAAGCGAAACCTCAATTTCAAGCGAAATGTGATAAAATCTCAAGCGAAACCACGTTTTCAAGCGAAATCTGATGAAATACTCAAGCGAAATGCTACTGATGTCATTTTTGCGATCTGTTTTCATGCGAAACTAGATATTTTTACCAGTTTTAAGCCGATTTTAGGTCCAAAACTCTCAAGGATTACTTAAAACATAGTTTCAGCCACAATATGTTAAATTCAGAACTTTTTGACCGTGAAAACTATTTCAATTTCAAAAAGAAGGTGTAGAAGTCAGAAAAATGGCTGTTTTTGGCAAGAACTCTTCTTCCTGAGCTCTGATACCACTTGTAGGATCGAGTTGAGAGCCAAACGAGTCAATCAGAAGAGCTCTAGTCCGTTTCAGAGGCGGAAACTAAGAAACGAACGTGAAAAACAGCTTGTTTCACTAATAATCGTCTTGTATATTGATTAAAACCAGTTTACAGATCAAACGACGCTTCGGTAGTAGTTCGGTACCGGAATGACGAAAGTTACAAATGAATCCGCTTGAAGACTATTTATAGGGAAGGGGTTTCGCTTGACAGTGTCATGATGACAGTTCAAGCGAAATCAGCAGACTTGATTTCGCTTGAAACTGTCATTTGACATTTCAAGCGAACTCACTCACTTCAAGCGAAATCACTTAAAACAAACCCTAAAATCTCCTAATTTCTTGTACAACGCGCCCTGATCTAACAATTCTAATACTAGACTCGATATAAGACGAAGTCGATAGACGTATGCACCAACAATTTTAGAAGTCTAAGGCCCGTATGCAGTCCTATGCGTTGCATGCTTGAACAGTCGAAAACCTGAAACATATGTGAAAAACAGTCAGCATAAAAATGCCGGCGAATACATAGGTTTTATTAGCCAAATAAATGGCAAAACTTTAGCATTTCATTACAAAATCTTAGTTGTGAAAACTTGTGATAAAATAGGTTTGTATATGGCAATATGATTATTACTAAGTCATTTTATGCCTTATATTGTAATCTCGATTAAACCATCGTAAAAACTTGTTAATATGTTATTAGGAATCCAATCAAGGATTAACAATAACTGTTTTGAAACAAATCAAAACTTCTGCAAGTATTATATAAATCAAATCAATGAGTCATGATAATACTTCAGATATCTTTCTAAGAATCCAACATATAGAAATATGGAAGATTTTACAAAGATTTGGATAATTGAACATTGAAACAATCATACACAAAATCCTAAAGTGATCCAGATAACGCTACAAGAATAATAAAATAAGAACACTTATATATAGGAAGTACCAGTGGCGTATCCACCATGTTCTTATTTTATTACACCCGTCTTGTTATCTAAATCATGACTACCACATGTACACATAATCGTCAACTTGTACCAACTCGTAAACACGCATTAAAGCACACAATGAATCCAATCAAGGACTCCAATATCAGTACTTTAAACATCCTACAAGAATCAACCTATGAAGATAGATAGATGCTATAAGGATTCGGGTTCTGTCACATTGAATCATTGAATCAAAACAAGCATAAATCCTAATGGTGATTCGAGATAACGCCACGAAGGATAATACAATAAGCACACTTATATATAGGAAGTACCAGCGGCGTATCCACCATGTGATTATTGTATTATCTAGTTTCGTTATCTGAATCACCAACCATCTACACAAAACCGACCATCGAATTGTAATGTACTTCTTGAAAACCTTACTATGAAGATAGGAAGATCTAAGACTGTACTTCAAATATCCTAAATGAATCTAACTATGAAAATAGGTAGATCACATAAGGATTCAGATAAACATCGCATTTGCATAATCGGAATAATACACATAAAAGCACATAGTGAACACACATATGCCATACATTTTGAAAACAATTCGATTACATATATGAATCACCCCAAAACATTTGAAAACGGTAAAAGAGGGGAACTATGTACTCGCCTGGGGTTGCGTATAGTCCCGGTTCCAAGGGTATAACAAAGTTCAAAAGACCAAGAGTTCAAGTGTTGAAGCGGTTCCTAGTGTAACGGATACTATGTTAGCGAAACGACACCTAAATCGAAAGATCGGGTAGAATGAGGTCTTGTAAACCAAACGAGTATTGGAACTCATGTGATATGGTTTAACAAAGGCTACATTCTAAATCAGAACCTATTCTAAGTGCTTACGACCCATTATGACTCATTAAGGTAGCTTACGCCTTAACATATCTAATTATGTTATATAATCAGTTTAGATGTCAAAACATGTGTTACATATGCTTAAAATGAAATTATGCGAAAAAGGGCATTTTGGTCATTTTACCTAAGGCATATAACTACCTATCATACAACTAACTAAACAAAGTGACCATAAGATATAACCTCGGAAGGTTATTTCCTATACAACTATGGTCACATTATATGTTTGGTCGGATCCTAACGATCGACCAAACGGGTCGGGTTCGAAAGTCTAAGCGGTTGTTTAGACCGCTTATCTTACGACCCTATATAAGCACTATCCTAAAAGTGACGAGTTAAACATGTTAAAACATGTTTAACAAAGTTAGAAAAAAAGTTTGATATCAAAACAAACGGTTTTGATACCCAAGAATAGTTTGGTTGCAAAATACGCATAGGCACGTATTTTGACCGAAACTATGACTCGTCACTACACCTAATCAACGTGGTAATCAGTAGGTATAGTCACAAGGGACTATAACCATCGTGATTACGCTCACGTTGCGAAGTTCAAACGAACTTCGTGTTGACCATTGACCGGTCAAAGCAGAAAGTCAAACAATGTTTGACTTTTACGCTTAAAAACGCATAAAAGCATGAAAGAAACTTACAAGAGGTCCAAGCTAGGAAGTTTCGATCTAAAGATTACTCAGGTATGAAGTATACACTCCAACTTAGAGTAAAATCAGATCAAAGTGTGAGGAAAGAATGAAAATGAGTTGGGTTTATATATATTTCAGAGAACCGTTAGGATCGTTCCTCGAAAACGAGCTTTAATCTGAGCCTTACATGTGTGCCCATGGTTTTGCAATACAAGGGGCATCCAAAACCAGTCCATAGAATCAAAGAAACTATGTGCAAAACAATAGGAGCGGCTGGGTTTTATAAAAATGAAGTCTGCTGTGCTGGAGAAGGCTTACGGACCGTAAGCACTACCATACGGTCCGTATGGAGCTAGTGTGCTGGCAGCAACTTTCAGCAATTGGCAGAACAGGCCCCTGTGACTCCGAACTTGATTTTTGATGCGTTTTGGCACGTTTAAGCCCCGCTAACCCCATTTCAAGGCTCTAAAATGAATTTAAATTATAGGGAACTTAAAATATGCTCAAAAAATCTCGGGTGTCGGTTCGTTTGGTCGTACGGTTGCGTTGTTCGGTTAATTACAACGAAACACGAACGGACGCGAAAAACGATCCAAATTACGCGACGAATGGAATTTTATCAAGCCAATCACTAAAATAAAATATTTTAATGATTACATAAATTTTTGTATGTCTGGATATATTCAGAACGTAAGTTATGCGCGAAAATGCAAACTTATGCACTTTTTGACGCTTTTAGTCCCTATTGATCATATAAGTTTATTTTTGCTCACCAAACACCTCAAAGCCTATTTCTAAGCTATGCAAAGGATATTTAGGGCATGTTTAACTTATGATCAAGTTCCGGAATGTTCGATACTATGTGAATCAGCAGACTTTCGCAGTTTGACGCAAATAGTCCCTGAGTGTGAATAAACTTATTTTTGACACACCAAAGCTTTCAAAACCTATTTCTAAGTTATATAAAAGTTATTTAAGGTATGTTAAGCCTATGTCACTGTTCCGGAGTGTTTTCCGTATTAAACTGATTACGTTTACGCATCAGTTCGCGTATAACTTTCCAGAAAGCGATTTAAGGCTTGAAAATGAACTAGAATCAAAACGTGAAATTGTAAAACCAAAATAAACAAATTTTTGAGACCAAAACACATTATTTCTTTGATAAAAGATAGTGTCCTACATCGTGTGTGTTTACGGAGCACAAGTGTCACATAACACATCTTAGAATTTGTCTATTGTTTTGAAGTAACAATGAATTTATCTTATTCCCCAAACCCCTTGGCATAAGGGCTACATGTGTAAAACATGTACATGTGTCAGAAATTTAAAATTGCAGATCTGTAACACATGTTACAATTGCTTATTCTTTTGAAGTAACAGTTATGTTCTTGTCTCTTGGAACATCAACTAATAATGCTGGGCCTGCAGAAAAAAATAAAAGACATGATTTATAGCTAAAATTCTTATAGGCAAATATTTAAATCTAGGTAATTTGATAGTAAGACAACTAGTGTACAAGAATTTCATGTCATATTTTGATCTAACATATAACTTTCATACATAAAAAAATAATCTAATTTAAAGTAACAAAGTAGTGTATTATTCGTTTAATACCATTGAGTACTTCAAAGTCACGACTATCAACATGAATGCCGGAATCAACAGGTAACTTTATAATGGAGAAGTTATAATCTGATCCGGTTTTAAAGTCAAGACTATCAACATGAATGCCGGAATCAGCAGGTAACTTTATAATGGAGAAGTTATAATCTGATCCGGTTTTCATGCTTTCATGAAGTTATTGGCGATATTGACCGATATAACCAATATTTGACCAATATAACTGATATATCATTGATATTTGACCGATATAACTGATATATCACCGATATAACCGATATATCACTGAATTGTTAGTGTTAAATTTTTACATATATAAATTCTGCATGATATTAAAGTTACCGATATCCCACCGATATCTCACCGAGATAACATATATCTCAAATATCCCGATATTTTACCGCATTAACTGCATAGCTTATAATTGAGTCAAAAGTTGTTATCTTGATCTGGACACTCTACCAACTAATTACTAATTATTTACACTCTTGATCATAAAATCTAAACAGATTTTGTTGTGAATCACTGAATCTAGTCCTACTAACAAGATAGTTGGTACCTCATACTATTTTTAAACTAACAAAATATCAAAGTTTGATAGAGGCATTTCATCAAACAGGTTGTACTCACCATTAAGAAGACGAAGATCAAGAGTGTCAACAACATAAACCGCACATCAAAATAATGATGATGCACATGCCCAGGAGCATCCACGTGGGTCCCAGTGTGTGTAGGCACTTTCACCTCCGGATTATTACTGGCAGGAAGCTGTAAAAACTGTCCAAGACGCTCGCCCAATCCCCATGATGGCATATCAAGATGATACCGGTGACTTATGTCAAATATATGACGCTCGTCATACACTTCTTTGCTTCATCGGCGATAAAAGAAGTTGCAGAAACAGAATATGTCAAGTATAGCGGTTGAAACGGTTGTTGTAACCATAAAGCCAAAGCAAGACGAGAGTGATAATGATTCATATCAATACCAATGGAGGGCGGGCTTTATGTACTGCTTTAAATTGCATATCAATCATCCAATTATCACAAAATTACAAAGCAACCCCTATAAATAGTTCTATAATAAACGGTGGTCAACTGAGATTTTAATAGTTTTAGATTTAGTAAAAAAATTAACAGAAATAAAATTCCTGGTGAAAAGGACTAAAATTTGAACTTAATGGAATGAATAAAAACCCGACAATCTAAATTATTAATTATGCTTTCCAACAGTCACCCTTCTTCCTACTTGCAAGTTGTTTGTTATTTGAGTTATCGATCCCTCGTAAGATCATCACCTGCAACGCTATAGATGTTACGTGGGCATTTATGACAAGGACACATCATTGTTGCGATATATTATTAGACCATGGGCCAGTGGCGGAGCTAGACTTTAACACCAGGGGTATCAAAAAAAAAAAAATTACGGTGTATTCATATAAAATCCTTTATAGGGGTATCCTCGTATTTTTTTAGGGGTATCCTTTATATAAAATCGAAAAAAAAAACAAAAAATTAACACTGCGAACTCGACTTTGAGCCGTAGCCCGTGCTACGGCTGGTTCTATGCTGTCTCCGCCTCTGCCATGGGGTGTGGTTTGGGTAGTCTCTTTGGGGACTATCTGTCACGTAGGCGCCACGTCAGCACGGGTGAAGGACCATCCCCTTGGGCCAAGGGTGTGGAGGATAGTCCTTTTATGTATATATATGTATGTACGTATAGGTGTATGTGAGAGGAGTCAGCCCCGTCGCCAACGTCCTTGTTTGGCCGTTTGAGCCGCGACGATCACGCGGGGGGGGGGGGGGGGGGCGATCCCCACACCCCACAGTCAATCATACAGGGTGGTTCGTGTGACCCAAAAACGCTCATGGTTTGCTTGAAACAGGTTTATCGTGAAACTGTATAGCCAATCATACCTATAATATTTCGGAGGATGAAAGCAACTTGTTTTTGCTTATGGCCAGACATGTATCTTATAGGCTCTATATCGGTATTATTATACTAGGTTACAATCTCGTGTATTACATGGGTTGATAAATGTAATGTTATATAATTAGTAATAAAAAGGTTATGTTTTAAAAAAACACATGTATTGCACGATTGAATAAACTCGTGTGTTATACTAATAAAATAAATCATAATGTAATTTGTTTACATATACAGTCGACAAAATATGTATTTAAAAAATGAATGTTGATGTGACAGTTATAAATTTAGTTAAGCTAATTTTTAATACATAATTTCTTTCAACTGGATGTTAACTTTGATTTTTTAATACCACATACTTTTTTTTATTATTATTTAACATATTGTATTTTACCATTCTTACCATCCAATCATCTTAAATATATAAATTTTTTTTATTATTCGTTTTTAATCTTTTAATATTTTAACCAACGTAATTTTGGTGAAGTTTTAAGTATAAAAATATTAGTTTATTTAAAAAATTAATAATTAGTTTCCATAATTAATTTGGTTGGATATAAAAACTATCTTTAATTAAAAATAATAAGTATTCATAATTAACTAGATTATTAGACCCGTGTACTACACGGGTTTAAGGATATAAATTTATAAATTATTTAAATTTATGTTCTCTTCAAAAATTTACATAAGTGAACTTTTTACCATAGATGACGCAATAATTGGTCATGTGTAAAAACCGATTCTTTTAGAAACACACCAACTTTACTTAGAAATTGTTCTATACTTTTATTTATCGTCATGTCAAAACATAAAGCGAGAGAAAACTGTCTTCTTTTCAATTTAAATGGAATCCTTCTATTTCGCGGTATTAAACGAAATCTAGGGATAAACGTTCAAGTGCCAATACTAGTTCCGGGTAATACGAGTGTCTCAATAACCTGGTCACCCAGTGATAGGACCTGTAGTCGAGTTCCATTACATAAACCATTCTTTCGATCAATATTTCTTGATAACGTCACTGGAACACTGAACTTTGGTAATTATCAATGGTTTGGCAAGCCTAAAAATATAACTCCATTTAGGACATCCGGTGAGTATAGAATTGCATCAAAATTATTATGAAGATATTCTATCCTTAAACCCGTTTATTACACGAGTCTAATAACATTAAAAGTGTTTTCAAAGCACGGAAGTAAACCGGTTTTCAAATATCGGATTAACCCATTATTTACCATTTTTATTATTATAATATAAAATTATAATTTATTTAATAGATGTTTTAAACATATAGTAAAAAAATCATTTTAAAGAATAAGAAGATGTTATAACATTGACATTATTTGAAATTGTTTATTATAAGTAGAGTTGTTACTAATAATGAACTATATATTTTCGATAAGTCAAAAGTAAATAATCATTATCTAAGTAAACAATAAAATATTTGTTAGTATTAAGTTGTTAAGGATTTTTTTATTGTTTTGTATTAATTAATTAATAAATAATAAATAATAATAATAATAATAATAGTAAATTTAATGAAAGAATGACATGTGGCTAGGGCTGTAAACGAACCGAACGAACACGAACAAGGCCTTGTTCGTGTTCGTTCGTTAAGGAAATAAATGTGTTCACAAACGGTTCATGAACACTTACCGAACGAGATTTTATGTTCGTGTTCGTTCATTAAGGAAATGAGCGTGTTCGCGAACGGTTCACGAACACAAATAAATTTGGCGAACGCAGCGAAGGATAAAGATAGATGGCCCAGAGAGTAGCACTCGAACTTGAATCCCTTATTGTGGAACGGAGTTCGATTGTATTCACCGATGTAAATAATGAGAAACGAAAGGGAAATGATGCATAAACAAGGTGAAAATGAGTTTCCTAGTTTCATTGTTAGGGTAATAAAATAAATAAAAGTTTAATAATATAAAAAGTACAAATAAAATACAAGAAAGTAAAAAGATCTTCAATTAAAACACAAATATACGAACATAAACGAACGCAAATCAACGAATGTTCACGAACGCGTTCACGAACACCTTACCGAACGTTCACGAACACAAGCGAACGAACGAGACCTCTGTTCATGTTCGTTCATTTAACTAATCGAACGAAATTTCTTGTTCATGTTCGTTCGTTTATTAAACGAACGAACATAAACGAACTTCCCGTCGAACGGTTCACGAACTGTTCGCTGAACGTTCGGTTCGTTTACAACCCTACATGTGGCATTAAGTTGGCTCTTGTTTTAGTATAAGAATGCCATGTGGCATTAATCATACTTTTTTATTAGTATTAGATTAGGAGACAGAAACGGGAAAACAAAAAATAGATTCTTTCAATGGATGACAAGTGTCCCACATTGTTTTCTTTTATTATATAGTACTAGTGGTAAGACCCGTGTGCAAACACAGGTGGTTTTTAGAAAATCACGAATAACACATTTTGATAGAAAGTTAAACATTATTAGTGCAGACTTACAAAATTCATATAAACTAATGGACAACAGGTTTAGTCAACAGGAATTCCATTATGTTGATAACCTAACCACTGTTGTCTATCGACTGTTAAAAACCTCTGTTGCTTTCCAACAGACGTTTGCTAACAACTGTCATCCATTATCTCCAACAGATGTTGCCACACTGATAGATGCTAAATATCAGATGTTAGTCAACCATGTTAAAAAGGTTAGTCAACAGAAGTTAAAAGGGTTAATCAACAGATGTTAAGAAAATATTGTTATGAACAATGAATTTAGCGCTCTCATTAAAAATGATACTTGGGAACTTGTTACTAAAACACCAGATATAAACATTTTTCGCAGCATGTGTTCTCAGGATAGGCTTCATGCAAAGCAAGTATCGGATGCTTTCACAAACTTCTATTGCTTTCCAACAGACGTTTCCTAACAATTGTTCCTCCATTATCCCCAACAGACGTTGCCAGCTTGACAGATGTTAAGTATCAGATGTTAGTTAACTCATGCTAAAAGTGTTAGTCAACAGACATTATGAGGATAGGGCAACAGACGTTAAAAGGACAAACAGATGTTAGCAGGTTGTTGACCTTTTATAAAAATGTAATTTTAACTCATTTTACCATAAGATTGTAATGAATGATCATGTATGTTTTTAAGTTCATAACTTATTAGGTTTGTACTTTACAGATTGCATAAACAATCATACATAAATAAATACTCGACACCAACTTACATGATTTACACTTATGTAACATCTAAAAACACAGGTAGCCTTTATAAAATTTCCATACAAAAATTTATTAAAAACACAAATCACTATACATTGTTCTTTACGAATTGCAGGAATATTCGTAAATTCATAATTGTTCTTTTTCAACAATACACATGATACACTAATATAACATTTAATAAATACATCATACCTAATAAATTTATAAAGCATTATAATACATGTTACATGTTGTTCGATATAAAAAATATCATCCAAAATTTATAATAAATATGATTAAGTAGAAGATAGACAATTAAATGTTTAAAAGTCATCAACCATGACATAACATGTCATCATAGATTTTGTAAAACTTCTTTGTAAACTGCATTAGTAGTGATTGTACAAACTCGTTTTTCTTTATCACAAATCAAAAGTTTCAACCCCTTCCTACTTTTTACCCTAGATACAGCAACATAGAGTTGCCATGACTAAACATTGGACGTGGAAGATAAAAACCGACACGCTCTAACGATTGTCCTTGACTTTTATTTATTGTCATAGCAAAACACAGTGAAAGTGGGAATTGTCTTCGAGAAATCTTCACTGGTATTCTTTTATTAGAAGGTGTCATCTTCCTTCTTGAAATCAAAGTATGGTGACCTATATTAGTCCATGTGATAATTTTTGCTTCAATCACAACTTTTTCGAGTTTCGTGACTTGTAAACGTGTACCGTTACACAATCCATTTGCCTGATCAATGTTTCTGAGTAACATCACTGGAGCACCAAGTTTCAATACTAATTTATGGTTAGGTAAACCAGACAAACGAAGAATGTTTAACACATCAGGAGGAAACAATGCCATGTTAAGCTCTGATTCTTCCTTAGATTGACATAAACTATCTGAACTAAAATAAATCTTCTCTTCACCAGGCAGATTCTCTAACAACTCTTTATTTATTGAATCCACTACTTCATTAGTTGGAGCAAGAATCGCTCTTTTTGGAAATAAGTTAAATCCCACAAAAACTTATTCATGTCCGGATATGTAAATGAAATGAGAGAAGAAATAGGATTGACTTGGTCATGAATAAGTAAATCATCTGGAATTTCAATATCTACCTCACCATCATTTTCTTCACCAAGTAGACCATTACCAAGCTTTAAAATCCATTCTACAAATTCCTTTATTTCTTTCAAATCTGTTTCCTGACATCCAACTCTTAATCTCATATTCTCAGTTAGCTTTAGTACTTGACAGTATTGTCATATATAAGAAGAATTCAAAGAAGCATTGACTATCATGGTTCTGGTACCTTTAGGGATGACCAGAAGAATTTGTCTAAAATCACAACCAAATAGAATGACCTTTCCTCCAAAAGGCTTGCATTCCATGTTTGATTGACTGGAACGTGATATGTCTCTCATTGTTCTATCGAGAGCCTCGAAACAATGCTTGTGAGTCATAGGTGCTTCATCCCAAATAATCAAAGTTGCTCTTTTAATTAAATCACCTAATTTAGTATTAGGGTCTATCGAACATATTGAATCCTCATTAATGTTGATTGGAATTACAAAACTTGAATGCGCAGTTCTACCACCATCCATCAAAAGTGAAGAAATTCCACTGGATGCAACATTCAATACAACTTCACCTTTTGATCATAATGCAGCTGCGAATGTCTTCCAAAGAAACATCTTTCCAGTTCCACCATAACCATATACAAAAAAGACACCTCTATCACTTTTTTCAATCGCTTTCATAACAATTTTATATATTCTTTCTTGTTCGGCAGCTAAACACTTTACATAACCATCATGTTCCCTTTGTAGAGCTACTCTGTCATATGATAGTTCTTTCATTATCAATCGATTGTTTCTCTGATCTCATAAAAAGTGCTTCAAGTTTTAATCACCGATGTCCATTTCAATATTCAATCATTCCACTTGAATACTTCTTACTTTTGACATCGTCAACAACTTCGATCAAGGTATAATAATATTTATTAAAAATTGTATGCACACGAGTTTCATATGCACATCATTAACGACTGTTATCAAGACTGTGATCATGTATTGCATGTTTTAGATGAAGTATAAATTTCATTTTACAAGTTTTTTATTTGTTATATTGTTTTCGATTCTAAGTTTTCTTTGATATGGTGCTACATTTAGTTACTTGAAACCAATCGATAAGGTATATTTTGTTGTTTTTATTATTTGATATTAAATAATATGATCAAATGACCAATCTTTTGTTTATGGACTTCTAAAAAATGTTATTTCCTTGCTACTCGGTTCTATAGTTTTTTGAGAAATCTTTATTTATTGATTTCCTCTAAATAAACCGATAAATATTAAATGCGTTATTTGAATGACAGAGATATGTTATACATTTTTGCTTCATATTGTTATCACAGTCTTGATAAATAATGAAGAGTATGATAAAATACATTGTTTCATTGTTTCTTTAGTTTTTAGATAAACATCATATCTTGGAAGATGTCTTTTTATCATTATTTGGACTCTCTTAATTCCAAAATCTTGGTAAGATTATTACATTAAAAACATTTTCTGCAGTTTTATTGTTAACAATTAATTCACATATAACACTTTCCAATACTTAAATACTTGAACTCCACAAATAATACCACAAATCTTTGCAAACAATCATTTATTCAATGAAGTTGCTGGTAATATTGTCTTTATAGAGTGTGTAAACGGTATGAGATGGGAGATCTGATTCTCAAAACACAATGGAAGTTTTGCTCTAAAAGAAGGATGGTTCTCAGTTGTCTCTGACCTTTCATTAACAGAAGCATGTCTCTTGGTATTTAAAAAATCTGCACCATATACATATCTGCTGATACCTTTTGAAAAAGTTCATCGTTATCCAACAAAACTCCCAATGATTTCTATGTTCACATCAATATCATTTGAGAGGAACTTTGGATGTATAGATTCCTTCTCCCATAGTTTTTCTGATGCTTCTAAGGACGTGTTGGTAAGTTTTGGTATTTTAATCCAATACTTTGAATGTTACTGTACTAATTAGTGATATACTTTAAAATTTACCGTACCTTTGTTGATTTCATAATAAAGTTTATATCTTTTTTTTTCAGCTAATACCCAAGGACTTAGTTAAAATCAGTATTGGAGTTGGTAAACTTAAAGAGTCATTTAATATTTATGTGAATCAGTGGGACTCTTTTGATGTAGTAATTCAACCGGATCCTCTTCGCAATTGTTACTTTATAACTGATGGATGGGAAAAGGTGGTACACTACATGGGTATGTGTACAGGAGTTGTACTTGTTTTAAGATACGTAGCGGATTACATCTTTCAGCTTACTGTCATTAATTTGAATGGATGTGAGATTGTTGCACCCAAAGGTGATGACAGTCCGAAAGGCGATACTTCCTCACCCAAATTAGAAGTTGCTCCAATTACTGAAGATATGGATTGATGTGTGCAAAATGCAACATATAAATTACATCAATTGTGGCATAAAACTAACCCCTTTTTAGTACTAATGTTGGAAAAAGTGTGTTTTTGTCTTCCTTTTGTATTTTCAGGATTAAATGAGCTCAAATTAACAAAAGAAGCAAAAAAGGCAGCTAAATCTAACATAAATACAAGAAAAGGAACAAACGTGACATGCCTGACCCTACGACAGCATCTTCCCAAGCAAAACAAGAGAATAGAAGGCTGAACACGCCCCGTGCTCAATGAGCACGGGGGCGTGCCCAAGTGTCAGCACAAAAGACAAAGTTGTAGAAGCTTCCATCGCCCACCACGGGGCCGTGCTCAGCGGACACGGGGCCGTGGTCAACTATAGGATTCGCAGAATCCAGGCAAATCTTGATAGTACAAATATGCTTCTGCACACGGGGTCGTGCCCAGCGGACACGTGGCCGTGGTCAACTAATAAAGACAAGAGCAATTAATGAAGACAGAGAAGGATGTGGACACGGGGCCGTGCCCACTGGACACGGGGCCATGCCCGAGCTTCTGTTCAGCCTATAAATAGGAGTGCTTGGCTCAAGCTCAAACCATCCCTTGGCACACCACCTCTCTCACACTTCACCCACCACCACCATAACACCATCATCCATTGTCCATCATAGAGTGTGTGAGTCGTCTCGGGATCCAAGATTGATCGTAAGAGTTCTTGACAATCAAGGCCATGTTTGCCTAAGTCTCTTACATCACTTGGTGAAGACAAAGTGTCTAGTGTAATACTTTTTATTTTTAATCTTTTCGCACTTTTTAATTGGTTATGTATTAATGACTTTAATAACTAGTTTCTTATGTTGAAGGTGATTCTTCCTTATCGTTTGTCCGTGGTGTCTTGGCATTATTTTACTGTCTATATAAAATAAAAGATTTTCACCATTCATATCTCCACGGTCTATATGGAGGTATGTTGGCTACCTGGTCGGGGGTTAAGGGAACGGTTTGGTAAGAGTCTTGCCATTGTTCAGTGTATAGATCCTGCAAAGGACCTGGGTCAAATTTAGTAGGACCTCCTTCAATACTTAACGGTATTGGATGGCGGGGGTCCAAACTCTTTGATCCCCTCATAAGTTAAACTACTATTAATACTTTAACCCGGCTACTTAGGACTGTATCCCTGCTGACTCAGACTACTTATCCGAGGGTAACGCCACCTTCAAAAGAGGGGCCTACCATAATATGCATTAATAACTTAATTAATTATCTTTCAATAATCCGACCCTTTAGGACTGTATCCTTGCTGACTCAAACTACTGGGTTGAGGGTAACGTCACCTTCAAAAGAGGGGCCTACTACAATAACTAACTCTTAAATAGTGCAAAAGTGCAGAAAAAATCAAAGGTTACACTAAACACGAGTCGGAGCCAAGTGATTCATCTTGTCTATCTGTTTTTCTTTTATTTTTATTTTCAGCATTTTAGTTAGTTTTTATTTTTTTAGTTTAAAACCTTTTTCTAAACTTTTTGATTTGATTAGACGTTGAGGATAAACCAGTACTAAAAGCTCTTGTGTCCTTGGACGACCTCGGTATCTTACCAACACTATACTACGCTCACGATGGGTGCACTTGCCCATATGTGTGTTTAGTGTTAGTAAATATCGTGTTTTATAAATTTAAAACTTGGCTAAAGAAAGTGTAAAAGAGCTTAAAATAAACATTAAAACCATAACACACTTCACGCACATCAGGATCATCATTCGGATGTTGAAGAGTCCAATGACGTAGATTCTGATAGTGATTATGTTGTATCCAATGAATCATCCGATGATGGCGGCGATGCAGATTTTGATGCTGTGGTCTCAGATTACGAAGCTGATCCTGATGTATATCCCATAGAATTCGTATGGTACTGCAATAAACATTTTGTAAGTTTGTTTTGTTAATATATTATGCCTCATTCTTTCATTGTTAAATGTTTGTTACAATTAAAAATTTGTTACTTTTCTTAAATACATTATTTATTTGTTATTAATTATTGTTATTTTATATTTATTTTAAGCTTCTGAATGCGAACGTGGCGTTATTATCAAGGGTTGATAGATCATTGAAGATGACAGTTCAAAATCTGAATGGAGTTGATATTGTAATTGACTTTCGACCGGAGAAGCATGGCGAGGGATTTAGATACGTGGCTTGTTAATGGACCAAGAAGTTCACCAAGCCCAATGGTATCTACATAAATATGAAATGCAAATTTGTTTATTCTACAGATAAGGCCAAGCTGATCTTAAAGAAAGTCTACAAATAGTTATGGTTGTTGGTATTATCTCATGTGAGTTGAAGTTATGTGATGGTGATGTATGAAACTTGTATATTTTCCAAACTTCCGAATATTTAAATTATAATCATGTATGCTTATCTTGTTAGTTATATTAACTTAAATTTTTGTTGTACATTCATTATATTTTAATCGGCTCTTCATGATACATCACAACATGTTGGTCATCGACATTTAAAAGGCGAAACAAATTTATGGCCGATCATTGTCATAATTTCACTTGAATTATACTCTGCAACCTCTAATTACAAATAATAGTCTTTTAACATCTACAACTAAAGGGATACACTCAACATCTATTTCGCTAAAGTCTGCCAAACGTAAAGCTCTGTTGAAGACAAAATCTGTTGAAGCAAAGTCTGTTGAACCAAACAACCTCTGTTGATAAACACAAAGACTGTTGAAGCAAAGGTCTACCAAAGAGAACCTCTGATGATGAATATAAAATTATGATGAAGCTAACATCTGTTGTGGCTTGACAGATGATGTGGTTCAACTGCAAAGAATAATCATTCCACAAATTTATGGCAGACCATTGTCATAATTTCACTTGAGTTATACTCTCAAACCTCTAATTACAAATAACAGTCTTTAAACATCTGAAACTAAAGGGATACACTCAACATCTATTTCGCTAAAGTCTGCCAAACCCAAAGCTCTGTTGAAGACAAAATCTGTTGAACCAAACATCCTCTGATGATAAACACAAAGACTGTTGAAGAAAAGGTCTGCCAAAGATAACCTCTGCTGATGAATTCAAAAGTATGATGAAGCTAACATCTGCTGCGGCTTAACAGATGATGCAGTTCAACTGAGGATTTTTAACATCTGAGATTTAACAGATCATGATCAACAGATGATAAGGTCTGTTGAATCAAAGTCTGTTCAACAGATCCTAATGTAGCTCAGATCCTAACAGTGTCTAGGGCAAAGCAGATGTTAGCAATCTATAACAGAGGTTAGTCTCTAACAGATGTTAATGTATATAAGATCTTAACGGTTTTCCTACTAACCAATTCATTAAATTTGTATTCATTCACTAATAATAATATACAACTCTACTACTTGTGTAAAATATGAATATCAATAATAATATATAATATAATAACAATAATATTCAAATTGTAGCAATTACATGCTAAATCAATCGGTTTAGATGATTCTCATTTTTGTTGTACATTCATTATATTTTTATTGGCTCTTCATGATACATCACAACAAGTTAGTGATCGACATTTAAAAGGCGAAACAAATTTATGGTTGATCATTGTCATAATCTTACTTGAATTAACCTCCACAACCTCTAAATACAAATAACAGTCTTTTGAACATCTGCAACCAAAGAAATACACTCAACATCTATTTCGCTAAGTCTACCAAACCCAAATCTCTGTTGAAGAGAAAATCTGTTAAAGCAAAGTCTGTTGAACGAAACAACCTCTGCAGATAAACACAAAGACTGTTCAGGCAAAGGTCTGCCAAAGAGAACCTCTGCTGTGGCTTAACAGATGATGCAGTTCAACAGAGGATGTTTAACAGAAGAGCTTTAACTGACCATGATCAACAGATGATAAGGTTTGTTGAAGCAAAGTCTGTTCAACAGATCCTAACAGTTTTCCTACTAACCAATTCATTAAAGTAGTATTCATTCACTAAAAATAATATACAACCCTACTACTTGTGCAAAAAATGAATAGCAAACCAAACGAATACACTCAACATCTATTTCTCTAAAGTCTACCAAACCCAAATCTTTGTTGAAGAGAAAATATGTTAAAGTAAAGTCTGTTGAACGAAAAAACCTCTACTGATAAACAAAAAGACTGTTCAAGCAAAGGTCTGCCAAAGAGTGTGACAATTGTCAAATTTGCATGTATCCGTACAATCGTTAAACAATAATTAAACAATGATTAGTGCTTAGTGACTGTGCTGAATTACAATTAATGACTTGAATTGCTTTCTGATTAATGTTATCATACATACATGTGCATCACATATTGCTTAATGCCATATCATTATTGCATGAGAACTTTGTTGATTCAAATGATGCACGAAACGCAGTTAGCACAGTTATCAGATAAATCAGAAAAATGTTGACGGAGTTCAGTGCATAGACAGACATTGTATTGAGACACAAAATGAGCCAGAAACCAAGAGTTACACTAGTATAGTGTGTAGGAAAGTAAGGATCACAAAACTGCCTTCCTAGTGATAGTTTAAGTACCGGAAAGTGCCTAAAACTCACATAAACTGCAGAATTCTGCAGAAATCAGCAAAATTCAGCATTTAAACACTCTAATATCATGCAGAAATATGGTTAAATGGTCCTGAATGCTTTCCTAAGTGTCGGGAATCAAAACCGTCACAAAAGGTAACATAAAGCACACTAAACTGCGTAGTTTAGCACCTTAACGAACCGGTAACCAACCGAACAACTGGACACTTCCCGAAACACCAAATTTTCACCAAAAGCATTGTTTTAACATTACCAAGCTAGTTATGGTCCCCGAACATCATAACACACTATATAAACATCTAATAACTAAATAACCTAACTAAACACTTAGATTTCAACCATAATCTAACTATAACATTACATTCCAACTCTACACCCCCCCCCCCCCCACATACGGCCCCAACACGGTGGCCCCACTTGTGATTTTCTTTGATTATAATATTAGATCATGTTTTAACTTTACTAAACACATGAACCTTTGGATTATGCAAAATTGGGAGATTATAAGTTAGACTTTTAGTTCTTCACTATCATTTCTCATTCCACACAACACACCAAAACTCCTCTCCCTCTCTTCTTGTTGGTTCGGCCGAGATCACCAAGCACCACCACCCTCACCTTCATTCAACTTCCATCCCTTCTTTTGATATCCAAAGGTGTAAGAAGCTATACAAAGAAGCTTGGAGCTTTCGGAAGTTGAAGGACCACTCACACAAGCTTTTATCCACTTCATTTTCATCTAGTGATCATCCCTAGCCTTGAGCTAGTAGTAAGATCATTCTACTCTTCATTTTACATCTTGTTTTGGTGGTTAAAAGAAGATACAAGTTGTTAATCTTAAATAACACTATAAATCTTGAACATGAAACTATAACATAATACTAAAATCATAAGAATACATAATGTTTAAGTGTTGTTACGCTTGTTGATTACTCATGTTATTAATGTAGATCATCTTGTGATCTTGCTAGGTAGTGATTAAAGACATAATCTAGCAAGATGAGAGGAGGATTATGTTAAGGATCAATAGATCATCCATATGTAAATCATGAACTTGAAGTGAAAATTGTTTTTCTTGTAAAATGATGATTAAAGTGAGTGTAAAGTCTTGTAAATCTATGATTTCAAGAATGATTTTTCAAGAAACCAAGTTAAAAATACAAAGTTTACTTAAGCTTGGTTCTTAAAGAAATTAACCACATTTTTAGTGGTTAAACAAGTGTAGAAATATATTTATGACAAGAATAACTCAAGAAGAAACATTTTTAGAAAATTTAATTACAAGTTATAACGAACTAATTTCTTCAAAAATGAAGTTTTTAATAAACAACCGCACTTTAAAGGGTAACTAAGCCTACTAAACACACTAGTAAGTTACTATAAATTTTTGTAAATTTTCAAGTTCATGAAGTAGTAATTTATGCATGATTTTGGCAAATTGGTAAGTATTGGTTGATTTATTGTTGATTGTGGTGATTTACAAAAGAAAATGATATGCTTTGAAAGCATGGAAACCTCCATTTTTAAGGGGAAACTATGGCAAAATTTTTCTAGAAATTTAATACTTAGAAAAATATTTTTAAACAAATATTTACAAGTATATTTTAAACCATGAGTTTTCATATAAAATTTGCCATAATTTTTGTTACAAAAATTATAAATATTGGAGGTTGGTTTTTGTAAATAAAAGTGGCTAAATATGTATTTAGGAAATATATATTTAGATGTCACCATGTGTGTGATTATTTGTATATTATGTGTATTAGTTATACTATTTTAGGACTTCAAATGATATAACTCACCAAAATTCCAAGAAAATTACAATCCAAAATATTACTAAAATTTCCAAGAAATAAATACATAATTTATACCCAAAATATTGGTAAAACCGAACAAGGGATATGACTTACAAAAATATTCCGAAAATTTAATTCATAAGTATATTTTGGTAATTGGTATTTTGGACACAAAGAGAATGAAAATGTGATTTTTACAATTATTACAAGATATATCATATTTTTGACAAGGAGAAAATATATTATTTTGGTAAGTAAAAATATATATTTTCTTGGAATTATTAGAAGATATATTATTTTTGGGAGAAAATATATATTTTCTTGAATAAACATGAAATACATTATTTTTGGGTGAAAGATAAGTTTATATATATTTTCCAAGTTAAACTTGAAAATATATTATTTTTGAGACTTATATGAAATTTATAAATATTTTTGCCAAGGGAAAAACTATAAGTAATTTTCTATCTAATATTTCTTAAAATATATATTTTGGGAATATATATATTGATGTATTTTATTAGAAATATTATTTCGGAAAAGTTAATACAAAAATTAAGTATGAGATACTTAATAAACACAATAAAAATACGTATTCTCGTACGTATAAATACACACCGGAATACGCCATCGATACTTGGCAAAAATATACAAGTATAAGAATACGAGTATGAATACACCCATCCTTGGGAAGTTATATATGTACAAATACATAAAAAGTATCAAGTTGAAATATATTATTTTAACTATTATTCCAAAATTTAATAAATATAATTTAAGTTAAAATATTTATTATTTTAACAAATAATTATATAACTTGGAATAATATTAAAGACACAATGAAACGTAACTCAATGGCACTAAATAAGACTAAGTCAAGGCACGATCCGCTCGTCTAATAGACTGTAGTACGTTTGTAGGAAGTCGTGTGAACAAGTGAGAGCTGTGAGTTACGTTGGATTGATTTGAAGAGCGCAAAACTGTGAGTTCATGTCCCCCTTTTCTTTTAACTGTTTTTGGTTTATAACTTCGGGGGTGAAGTACATGTTACAAACTGTTTACAAACGTTTGTATGTGGTATGGTTAGCTAAGGAAATGTACTGCTAGATCATGTGAGTGGTGGGTACAACGCTTAAGACCATTAATCCTCCTTGTAGGACCGATGGACATGAGTGATAGATCTATTTGGGTGTTGCGAGCCCACACCCATGTGGACCGGGGTTTGGCCCATGAGGTGACTATGTCTTCAAACTGAAGCCCGGTGCAAAATCTGCTAGGTTTGAGCCTTCCTGCATCACGTCACACATATTAATGGCCTTGCAAACCATTAATGATCTGTTTTCCTTGTTTGCTTTCATACCAGGGTTTACGATTCATACATACTTATAATTATTACAAGTTTATTCGAGCTCACACACTAAACACATGAACTCGCCTAACTTTTGTTGATGTTTTCAAACTACATGTATTTCAGGAAACTAAGTATGGATCTGGCGGGCGTTGAAGTTTTCAAGTGTTGTGTGGAATAAAAGATGTCATCCGGTGTCGAATGGTGTGGAGTGTGTATCCTATCCTGGATAGGATACATATCACAAAGCCTAGTTTTCATTAGTGTCTTTTGTGGAGTCCTTATGGAACTTAAAACTTGTTGGTGTTGAATGCGAAGTCTGTGTTTTGGGATTTAAAACAATGTAGCATGTAATGTTTTTAAAACTATCTATGGATGAACATCTTGGTTTTATCATATAGTTGTTTGTTATGGTTGAATGCAATGATATTAAGCAAGTCACACATAATCACGCTTCTGCAAAAGTCAGGGTGTGACAGTTTGGTATCAGAGCTTCGATTGTAGCGAACTAGGATTCTTTCTCGAGTCTAGACTACAATCATTAGGGCTCTCACGGCTAGATTTTGTTTCTGATGATCAGCCTGATGTTGCACCTGCTGATCCTGAGCCCATGCCTGATCATGACCTTATTCCTTTTGGTTTACCCGACATTGCACCCCTTATACCTGACCCAGTTCCTGCACCTGTTGACCCTCCTGTTGTTGAGCCATTTGTCCCTCCACCCGCACCCGCTGTTGCTCCTCTTCCTCCTGTGGAGTCTGACACCCATCGCACTGATTTACATATCGTTTTCCTTCAGGGCATCCCTGCACCCCGTCCAGGGGATGGTACCTCTGGTCAGCACCCGCGTGACGATCCTTTTGCTTCAGCAGCTTTTTCTCAGATCCCTCAGTCTACATCATTTACTCCTTTCACTTCTTCACCACTTGATGAGCCATTCCTGTAACAACTCTTATTAAAAGTCATATTAATTAAATTAATTTGTCCAAAAGGAAACCCTAATTTAGACACCCAAGTGATTCTACACAAACCCTAAAATTTTCAGAATTTTCAGAATCAGGATTAGGGCCCCTAAAACTCAGGGGGGGGGGGGTAAAAACCTAGTTACGATTATCCAAATAACTCTCTGTCAAATTCGAATTTTGAGAAACTGTCAACTCAGCAAGCCTACCCATGCACATAGCTACCCTATGAAACTAGGTTAGCAGTCGCGTAGCGCGACGACTACAGGGGTACCCAGTCGCGCTACGCCACTGGGTCAAATTTTCAGTATAAATACTAGAGTTTGGGACTTGATTCTGGGCACTGAAACGACGTAAAAATTTGAAGTATACGCTGAGTTATAGCAGAAACACTATCAAAACACACACGATCACTAATTGATGCCGCAAAACAGGGTAATAACTCGATCGCTATTACGATTCATTTTCCGATCGATCAATGTACTCAATGGATGTTTAAGTGCTGCCCACGTTAGGGTGATGCTTTGTCATTAGTCGTTAATTCGATGGATGTTTAAGCATAGCACTTTGTCATTCGTTGTGAGGGTTGATCTCGTGAGTTATCATAAATGTTGTATTGATTACTAACCCAGTTTTGTGTGCATTGTTATTTAAATTAGGTTAACAAGGCTAATCCGTAGAATAAACTCTATCCGTGTTAAATCTGCAATGTGAGTCATTCTCTTTTTATCAAAGTGCTTTATAAATTCTTAAATATTTTCAAAGTTATAATTACAGGGATTAAGTTTATGTAATCACCAAATTACAGCCGGTATGTGGGGTTTTGTATACAATACTTGATAATCGTCACCATTGGACAACGGGTTAGCCAAGGGGTGATATGACCATAGTCACAGACACCATTGGACAACGAGATAGCCAATGTGTGTTCGAGTGACAAATACTGTGGGTAGTTGGTTTGATATCTGAAACATTGTAATCTCTCTTAATACTGTAAATTATAACAAATAGGTCTGTTTTAGTAAATAGAATGATTCACTCAGTATTTCCCGCTGACAAAACCTTTTTCAAACATGTTTCAGGTGATCTGTTGTGATTCAGGAAAGGTGCCAGAAAGCACTGCAAGCTTAAGAAAGTGGCTCCTATTAAAATAAAGAAATATGTTTTGTAAAATAAAGATTTCTTCGCGAAATCATAGTATTGTAAATTACTGAGGTTTTATCCCAAATTGTGAAATAAAATAATTGGGAAAATTTTAGTTTGAAAAAGATCCTGATGATAAACTTCCGCTATTAAACTCAATTAAATTAAGTACCACGGGATTTCTGTCCCGCGGCTCCTGAAACGGGTCAAACCGGGTCGGGGGCCGTGACAGAAATAAGGTGGTATCAGAGCCACTGAGTTAAGCTAATTAAGTATTTAGAAATACTTAATTTTTCCTGATTACTATTATGTGATTATGTGTTTTATTAACTGATTATTTGTTAGTTACAGTATGGGTAAGCAAAAGTTTTCAAATATCTATCTTAAATTAGATAGGTCATCCAACGAGAAGGGAAGTTCATCCCAAACTAAATCCTCAAAACTCCCTGCAATTCCTAAAGAAGGAATATTTGTTCGAAAAGCCCAATATGAGGAACCACTTTCTCCTAGTAAAAGAAGTCTGATTATTAGGAAAAGTAAAGAGAAAATAAAGAAAGCCCAAGAGAAGAAAGTTAAACAGGAAACCCAGGAATTAACCAGTAAATCACCTTGGGAAGACAAGTTAGACGAAAAATGGGCAGATTTATATATGTTAGCTATAGTAGCAGTAAACGCAGATCTTTAAATAATTTGTTTCAGTTTTAGCAAACCATAATATCCACAAGCTAGAAAAATCCATCCAGTAAATAAATAAATTTACAATAAAACATAGTATGTTTTAAACTTTAGTCGTTTTGTAAGTTATATGGTCTGCAATAATAGATGAAGGTTATTTTTGAAAGTTGTGATTAATTATTTTTACATATATGTTAAAACAGCATGAATGAGTTATCAGAAGCCCTAGAGAATCTCAACTTATACCCTGTAAATATAGAAGTTTCCAAAGAGTTTACTGGGTATTTTCCTGATGTGGAACAACCTGTAGAATTCAACGCTCCACGTTTGAAAAAGCCAAAACCCAAGAAAAGAAGGAAATACGTATGGGGGAGTCGTTTACGTAGGAAAAAGCCAGCTACAAAACTTCCTAAAATAAACAATCCCTTAGAAAAAGGAAAAGAAATTAAAGCCGGGGAAAGTTCAAAACAGCAGGAATTGGAGATAGAAGTTGGGGAAGAATCTAGGCAAATGGGAGTACAGTTTGAGGAATATTCGAAGGAAATAAAAATGGAGGTTGGAAAAGGTTCTAGACCAACTCAGATGGAAATTGGAGAAAGCTCCAAACAAAACCAGGGAATAACTTTTCAGGAGGAAATAGATTTTATATTGGCAAGCTGTGAGACTATTCAGCCTGTCAATACAAATATTTTTACTCGTCCTATTGAAAATCAACTCCCTATAAATTTTGAACCAGCAATCCCAGAACCAATAGTCCACTCCCAACCTTTAGAAATGGACGAATGGTGGACGAATGATTGGCAATTCCAAAACATTGTCAACAGTCCTTATTCCTTTCTTCCGCAATTCGATCCAGAACCATTACCAAATCCACCCATGAGTAACGAAAATCTGGCTAAACTTCGCCATTTTGGTGAAGAGTTAATGGATGCGGGAAATAGAATTCAGGAGATAGGGGGACAAATTGCTTGGAAGTATGATGAAAGGGAGCTTCGTTTTTAGGAAAACAAATGACGAGAGACAATGGGTTGGTAAAACTGTGGTGGTGTAATAGTAATAGTAAAATCAGTATTTGTAAATAAATAATAAAACAGTTGTATATAGAGGCATGATATAATCTATAAACTAAATGAAATTTTAGATTTTGTTTGTATATTCGTTTACATGATTATGTGCAATTAATTATGACATTGGATTATTTCTTTTATACTAATTATTTATCTATAAATTAATTATCAGATGGAAAACGTTGGTAATGAACCAGTAAATGAAGTAAATCAATCCGAGCAAATTGAGGAAGAACAATTGTTAAATAGACAAGATATAGAGGATATTGTCGCACAAGGAATAGCTAATGCTATTCCAGCAATCGTTGCTGCCGTTCAGAAACCCGTTAAAACTAAATCAATCATTCCTAGTAAACGTACCCAAGGCGACAACTTTAGTAATAGTATAAATGGAGGCGGAAATCATATTAATAACAATAATGATCTGCAAACCCCAATTTTCAAGAAAATGAAAGTTGCAACACCTGGTTGCACTTACAAAGAATTCCTTGCCTGTAAACCAACTGAGTTTTCAGGTAATGAAGGGGCTATTGCAGCATTACGTTGGTTAGAGAAAACTGAGGCAGTAATTGCTATAAGTAAATGTGTTGAGGAAGATCAAGTTATGTATGCGTCCAATCTTTTTAAAGAAGGGGCGTTAGAATGGTGGAACACAGTGTTACAAGCTAAAAGAAGGATTGTGGCCTATGCCATGAACTGGGAAGAATTTAAGAGTCTTGTAGAAAGAAAATTTTGTCCCGAGTATGAAAAAGATCAAATGGCAAATAAGTTCCTAAACCATCGGATGGTTAATGTGGATTGTCGTGGTTATACTTCGACATTCTTCGAATATGCTAGGGTTGTACAACGCTGGCTTCGCCAGAACCGGTACTCATTTCTCGCTACATTTGGGGATTAATTAGCGAAATCCGCAATATCGTTAAAGCTGCGAGACCTCGCACTATTGACGACGCAGTGGAACTAGCCAACACCTTAACTAATGAACTGGTACGCACAAGAGATGAAAACAGGAAGAAGGAACTGGCTCAGAAAATTACCCAAGGATTTCGTATGGGTAATAATAATAGTTTCAGGAGAAGAGGAACGGGACAATCCTCAATTCCACCTTTCTGCAGAAATTGCAGAAGGAAACATTTTGGAAGATGCAGTGTAACCTGCAACTTTTGTAAAGTTGTAGGACATAGTGAAGAAAACTGCAGGAAGAAATCCACAATTTGTTACAATTGTGGAGAAACTGGACATTACAGGCCAGATTGTCCGAAACTAGTCAAACCAGCTGATAACAACAAAGCCAAAGCTGCAGAAGTAGCTACTAAGAAGAATGTCAGAGCATTCCAGCTAACTACTCAAGAAGCTGAACTCATTCCAGATGTGATAGCTGGTACGTTCTTAGTTCACAACTGTGACACTCTAGGTTTTTCCGAGCAAACACCTTGTAATTACTTAGTGCGTATATATATATATATATATATATGTGTTATTAAATGAAAGTTGCGTGTTATTTTGATGATTCTATGTGATCCTTGCACTATGATTGTATGTGTAGTATATATATAGGTATGTGTGTGTGTAGTGGGCCGAGACCACGAAACCCGACTCGAGACCCCCCGGTCTCGAGTGAACAGTGAACGGTTGGGCCGTTTGGGCCGCATCTCCTTAAGCCCGTGAATTGGGTTATAAAACCCTCACATAAGCCACACTTTCCTATTCTTTGGACACTCAAACCCACAATCATTCTCTCACTCTCACACCCTCTCACTCCCCCTATCTTCCTCTCTCTCTAGAAAAACCCTAGAACTTCACTAACCAACTCCGTCCATCCTCTCGGATCCGATAAGCGGCAGCTTGGAGCTCGGGATCTAGCTTGTATTTGTCACTCGAGAGCCCCCTCTCAACTGTTTCCCCCACACCCTTGCATCCGAACATCAATCGGTTAGTATGTTCTACTTGATTAATGATAATATGTGTTAAACTTGATTAATGATAATGTGTGTTAAACTCGATTAATGATAATGTGTGTTAAAGATGCTTGTTTGATTGGTTGCGAGTGGGTTGGATGATTTACAAGGTGATCTTTGAATAATAGGATGTAGATAGAATGATATGCATGACTATCGATCGATTTATGAATATGCACATGAATGTTCTTGATAAAAAGAATGAGATGTTACATGTTATTGCTCATGAAATGCATGGCGTGCTTGTTGTAGTAGTAAAAGCTTATTTCGATATGCTTTAGGTCCCTCTTGATGAATTTGATGAGTTTAACCGATGAAGATCATAAGAAATAATTGAATGCATGATGAACTACTTGAAGATCATGAAAAATATTTGAATATGCCATGATTGATCTGTTTTGTGTGAAAATTAGACAATAAAACATGTTGGTGCAAATTAATTGGTTAGTACACATTATCACAAATAGGAAATCCTATTGGATAGTACATTTGGAACAGGTTCTAGAAGGATTCTTGTGCACGTATTCAAGGTTGCGAGTCGAGACTCTCGGTTGCGACTCGAGATCACCTCATGACAACTCGAGACGGACTTCAGGAACTCGAGATCGGCAAGGTCTCGACTTGAGACTTCATGATCTCGACTCGAGACTGGACTCGAGGCCTCTGAGGTTGCGACTCCTGACCAGCACCACTCGAGACCAAAACATGATCACACGAGATCTCTTGGTTGCGACTCGAGACCGCGTGTTCTCGAGTCGAGACCACCATGTCTCGACTGGACTATCTGCTTTGGTTATTGGGCCATAATGTGGGCTAACTATTTAACTGGATTATGTGATGATCGCTACTATTTCACTGTTACTGTTGGATCAGGCCCAATGACTTAGTGTAGGAATTATTGCTATGAATGCTATGTGTTAGTTATCTGTAGGTTATACGTGATTACTTGTACCCCAACTTGACCTATATTGGTAACCATGCTAGGACGTGGTGACCGACGTGATTGACCGAATAAATAATCTACCGAGCAACCCAAGGTGAGTTCACACACTAAAAGCATGCGTCCCAGGGAGGGACACGAACCAACTAAATAATGTTTTCAAACTAATAATTTCCGGGGGAATATGCAAACGGTACTCTTGTACTACTACATCCGGGGGAGATACGTTTGGGTATTATTTATAAATCACAACTAGCAACACTAAACGAATCTCTATCACATTAAGTCCCTGCTTATAGTACCGATTAATCGCCGGGGGCGAACGGGTTATTAGTTGATAGCGCTATTAGGTTTGACAACCTCACACCGTGACCGGGGGAGATCGGGCGTGAACTATAGACCTTGCATCTCGGTCAATGACGATAGACATTGACCTGGGGCACAAAATCTTCTCGTCAACAGTTTCGGTAATTCAAGTTTAGTAGCTTTCATATGGGGTAGCTCCCCATAACGTGATTATAAATGCTTTACCTAAACAACCTACATTTTCTTTTGAAAAGCTAAAACTGGACATCTCGTGAACTCGCCAACATTTCTGTTGACACCCTACTGCATGCTTTGCAGGTAACCAGTGAATCGGGAGCTTGCAGCTTGGGGATATGTAGTGGTCGTCTTAACCCGTGTGTTGGGTTCAAATAATCTTGAACAATGAACTTTGTTTGAAACTGTTTGGTTTATGCTTCCGCTGTTTGTTTAAACTACTATTTGAACTTAAACTTTTAGAACTTTAAAAATATGGTGTTTACTAACTACTGTGGTTGGTGAATACTTTTACTATTAATCAATGCTCAGTATAATTGGTGGCTGGATCCTGGTCAGTCACGCCTCCAAGCGGTGGTACTCCGCATGTGGATTTTGGGGTGTGACAGATTGGTATCAGAGCCATTGGTTATAGTGAACTTGGTTTTAAAAAGGAGAGTCTTTTTGAGAAAAACCAGACTATAACCCGTGACTCGTGACGACACTACACTCCAAGGGCAAGACTCAACATGTTAGACCTCGTAGCTCGGACTTGTGTTTACTTGCTTGTTTATCTTATATTGACTGCTCTACTATACATACTAGTGTGCCTAGTTAGATAGATACACATCCCTCTCCTATCTCACTCTCGCTACGTTACGACATCACACTCATACTGTGTTTTCTGGTTATGAAGACAATGAGTGGACGCGGAAGAGGAAGCGTTAACATGACTCAGGCTCAATTCACTAACTTGCTCAACACGGTGGCTGCAGCCTTCGCAGCTCACCCTGGAGGTAAACTCGTTACTTTAGGGTGTTTAGACCCTACCCCCACATCGTCATTTCACCTCTAAACCTATTCGCTCCATTTCTCACAACAGGTCAGCCTGCGCCTGCACAGCCACGTGTCTGTACTTTCAAAACCTTTATGGATGGCAAGCCTCTCCCTTTCAATGGCACTGAGGGTGCCATAGGCCTTCTCCACTGGATTGAAAAGGCCGAAGCTGTCTTTGCTGTCTGCGAGTGTCCCCCTGCTAACTGGGTTAAGTTCGCGACTGGTACGCTTGAAGGAAACGTGCTTTCATGGTGGAAGGCACAGATTCAGATGCTTGGTCTGGAAACTGCTAATGCTACTGCGTGGGAAGATTTCAAGGACATGATCAAAGAGGAGTACTGTCACAGGGACGACATCCACAAACTCGAGAACGAATACTATGCGCTCAAGATGGTTGGATCAGAGATTGAGACCTACACCAAGCAGTCCAACGACTATGCTGCACTATGCCCAAACATGTCCTGACCTATGTATCGAAGGATCGAATTGTACATCAAAGGTTTGGTCCCAGAAATTCGGAGCCATGTGACCTCAGCCAACCTCAACACCATACATCCCGTGGTTCGTCTTGCTCACAAACTCACCAATCAGGCTGTGGAAGAAGGCAAGTTGCCCCAGAGGATTAGTGCT
The DNA here is from genome assembly GCA_030545235.1 of Helianthus tuberosus. NCBI lineage: Eukaryota > Viridiplantae > Streptophyta > Magnoliopsida > Asterales > Asteraceae > Helianthus > Helianthus tuberosus. Next base: position 160,128,754 of record CM060424.1, read on the forward strand.
ACTACTGGAACATCTAATGACAACAAACGAAAGTGGGATGGAAACCAGGGTAAGGATGCTAACTCTACTCAGGCCCCGGCTCAGCAAAGGAAAACTGAAAATAACAAGGGCCCTCAGCAGCAGGGTGGCTATCAGGGCCATCTCCCCAAATGTAACAAGTGCAATCGACATCACAATGGGCCCTGTGCGAAGAACAAGTGCCAACGGTGCAACAAGATGGGACATGAGGCCAAGGATTGTAGGAGCCCTCATCCCGCAAGGCAAAATCAACCACAGCAGCAACAGCATCATGGGAACATCAAGGGTTGTTTCCAGTGCGGAGCTGAGGGGCACATTAAGAAGAATTGTCCTCAGTTAAACCAGAACAACCCCAATCAGGGTGCGGGAAATAACAACAACAACGCCAACAATGCTGGGAATGGTGCAAGGGGAAGGGCTTTTGTGATTGGAGCTGGAGAAGCAAGGAATGACCCCAACGTTGTAGAGGGTAAGTTCCTCCTTAATGATCGTTATGTTTCCATACTATTTGATTCCGGAGCAGATGCTAGTTATGTATCCCTACGTATTAGTAAGAAACTTAAGTCCACCCTTACGCCGTTAAGCTCTAAGCACATCATCGAAATAGCTAATGGTAGAAACCTCGAGGCCTCACACGTAATTCGTAACTGCAAATTAGAGTTGTCTGGTCAGACCTTCTGTATCGATCTCTTCCCCATCATCCTTGGAAGCTTCGACGTCATCATTGGTATGGATTGGTTATCCAAGCATCAAGCCGAAATCCTCTGCCAAGAGAAAGCAATTCGTATTCCCCGACCCCCTGGCAAACCCCTTATAGTTCAAGGCGACAAGAGCGGAGAAGTCACAGGCATCATTTCATTCTTAAAGGCCCAGAAGTGTCTACGAAAGGGGCACACCGCTATCTTAGCACTCGTTGCCGACACGCAGAAAATGGAAAACAGGATTGAAGATTTTCCAGTTGTACGCGACTATCCTGAGGTATTCCCGGAGGAGCTACCTGGACTCCCTCCTCATCGTCAGGTCGAATTTCAAATCGAGCTAGCTCCCGGAGCAGCACCCATAGCTCGTGCACCTTATCGATTAGCCCCCGCGGAACTCAAAGAACTTTCTACTCAACTACAAGAACTTTTGGACAAAGGTTTTATCCGTCCTAGTTCATCACCCTGGGGAGCCCCAGTGCTCTTCGTCAAAAAGAAAGATGGCACATTCCGAATGTGCATTGATTACCGCGAACTGAACAAGGTTACCATCAAGAATCGTTATCCAGTTCCCCGTATCGACGACCTGTTCGACCAGCTGCAAGGGTCGAGCTATTATTCCAAGATCGATCTGCGATCGGGTTATCACCAGCTGAGAGTCCGCGATGAGGACATCTCTAAGACTGCTTTCAGAACCCGCTATGGTCACTACGAATTCCTTGTTATGCCTTTCGGAATGACCAACGCACCTGCGATCTTCATGGATCTCATGAACCGAGTGTGTAAACCCTACCTCGACAAATTCGTAATTGTGTTTATTGACGACATCTTAATCTACTCGAAGAGCCAAGAGGAGCATGAACAACACCTACGTCTTATTCTCGAACTTCTTCGCAATGAGCAACTGTACGCCAAATTCTCGAAATGTGATTTCTGGCTTAGAGAAGTCCATTTCCTTGGGCACATTGTCAATCAGGAGGGGATTCATGTCGACCCCGCTAAGGTCGAATCCATTAAGAATTGGCCTGTACCTAAGACTCCGACCGAAGTCCGCCAATTCTTGGGATTGGCAGGATACTATCGAAGATTCATCAAGGGATTTTCTAAGATCGCTCAACCACTTACAACCCTCACTCAGAAGGGTGTTACTTACAAATGGAGTGAGGCTCAGGAATCTGCCTTCCAGGAACTAAAGAAAAATCTTTGTAGTGCTCCTATTCTTTCCTTACCTGAAGGTACCGACGACTTTGTTGTTTACTGCGATGCTTCTATTCAAGGGCTTGGCTGCGTGTTGATGCAACGCGAGAAGGTTATTGCTTACGCTTCGCGACAACTCAAGATCCACGAACAGAACTACATGACGCATGACTTAGAATTTGGAGATGTGGTCTTCGCGCTCAAGCTCTAGAGACACTACTTGTACGGCACCAAGTGCACGATTTACACTGATCACAAGAGTCTCCAGCACATAATGGAACAAAAGGAGTTAAATATGCGGCAACGCCGATGGGTCGAACTCCTAAATGACTACGAGTGTGCAATTAAATATCACCCAGGCAAGGCTAATGTGGTAGCCGATGCCCTCAGCAGAAAGGAGACCAAACCCAAGCGTGTTCGTGCCTTACAGCTCACTATCCACTCGGACCTCCCTAATCAGATTCGAAATGCTCAGGTTGAAGCACTGAAAGTCGAAAACATCAGGGCTGAGTCCCTACGAGGATCGAGACAACGATTGGAACAAAAAGAAGACGGTGCTTACTACGTAGCCGGGCGCATATGGGTTCCGCTTTATGGAAATTTACGTGACCTTGTGATGGATGAGGCCCATAAGACCCGTTACTCAGTACATCCGGGTTCAGATAAGATGTACCACGACTTGAGGACTACCTATTGGTGGCCTGGCATGAAAGCCCACATAGCAACCTATGTCAGAAAATGTTTAACTTGTGCAAGAGTCAAGGCTGAGTATCAGAAACCATCAGGCCTACTCCAACAGCCAGAGATCCCGTAATGGAAATGGGAGCAGATTTCCATGGATTTTGTTACTGGCCTGCCTAGGTCTCAGCGCGGAAATGACACCATTTGGGTGATAGTGGATCGCTTAACTAAGTCTGCACACTTTTTGGCTATTAAAGAGACGGACAAGTTCTCCACCTTAGCAGAGGTATACTTAAAAGAAGTGGTTTCGAAACACGGAGTGCCAACCTCTATTACTTCCGATCGAGACGCACGTTTTACGTCTGAGTTGTGGCAAGCTATGCACAAATCTTTTGGCTCACGTTTAGACATGAGCACCGCTTATCATCCGCAAACGGATGGGCAATCTGAACGCACCATCCAAACCCTCGAAGACATGCTTAGGGCGTGTGTGATCGATTTTGGCAAGAATTGGGAGAAGCACCTACCGTTGGTGGAATTCTCCTACAACAACAGCTACCACACCAGCATTCAGGCAGCACCCTTTGAGGCGTTGTACGGTCGTAAATGTCGATCGCCTCTCTGCTGGGCTGAGGTTGGTGACAGCCAGATCACAGGCCCGGAGCATGTAGTTGACACTACGGAAAAGATTGCCCAGATTAGGCAACGCATGGCGGCAGCTCGTGACCGTCAGAAGAGATACGCGGATAAGGATAGGAAACCACTAGAGTTCCAGGTTGGTGAACGGGCTCTACTCAAAGTCTCACCCTGGAAGGGTGTGGTTCGTTTTGGAAAACGGGGCAAGCTTAACCCACGATATGTCGGACCCTTTGAAGTTACCGAAAAGATCGGTAAGGTCGCCTACAGATTGAATCTGCCCGAAGAACTGAGTGCTGTGCACAACGTCTTCCATGTGTCTAATCTGAAGAAGTGTCTGTCAGATGAAACACTCATCATTCCTTTCAAGGAACTTACAATTGACGAACAGCTACATTTTACCGAGGAACCGATCGAGATCACGGATCGTGAGATCAAAACCCTCAAACGTAGCCAAATACCTCTCGTGCGAGTCCGTTGGAACTCGCGCCGTGGCCCAGAGTATACCTGGGAGCGGGAAGACCAGATGAAGCGCAAGTATCCCCAGTTGTTCCCAAATGAAACTCCCAGCACTGAAGCTACAACCGAATTTCGAGACGAAATTCCAAATTAACGGGGGGATGATGTGACACCCCGTTGAAACGTTCTCATTTACACTAGCTTGTCAGTGGCTGCCTTAACTTTCGGGACGAAAGTTCTTAAAACTTGGGGATAATGTGACACTCTAGGTTTTTCCGAGCAAACACCTTGTAATTACTTAGTGCGTATATATATATATATATATATATATATATATATATATATATATATATATATATATATATGTTATTAAATGAAAGTTGCGTGTTATTTTGATGATTCTATGTGATCCTTGCACTATGATTGTATGTGTAGTATATATATAGGTATGTGTGTGTGTAGTGGGCCGAGACCACGAAACCCGACTCGAGACCCCCCGGTCTCGAGTGAACAGTGAACGGTTGGGCCGTTTGGGCCGCATCTCCTTAAGCCCGTGAATTGGGTTATAAAACCCTCACATAAGCCACACTTTCCTATTCTTTGGACACTCAAACCCACAATCATTCTCTCACTCTCACACCCTCTCACTCCCCCTAGCTTCCTCTCTCTCTAGAAAAACCCTAGAACTTCACTAACCAACTCCGTCCATCCTCTCGGATCTGATAAGCGGCAGCTTGGAGCTCGGGATCTAGCTTGTATTCGTCACTCGAGAGCCCCCTCTCAACTGTTTCCCCCACACCCTTGCATCCGAACATCAATCGGTTAGTATGTTCTACTTGATTAATGATAATATGTGTTAAAATTGATTAATGATAATGTGTGTTAAACTCGATTAATGATAATGTGTGTTAAAGATGCTTGTTTGATTGGTTGCGAGTGGGTTGGATGATTTACAAGGTGATCTTTGAATAATAGGATGTAGATAGAATGATATGCATGACTATCGATCGATTTATGAATATGCACATGAATGTTCTTGATAAAAAGAATGAGATGTTACATGTTATTGCTCATGAAATGCATGGCGTGCTTGTTGTAGTAGTAAAAGCTTATTTCGATATGCTTTAGGTCCCTCTTGATGAATTTGATGAGTTTAACCGATGAAGATCATAAGAAATAATTGAATGCATGATGAACTACTTGAAGATCATGAAAAATATTTGAATATGCCATGATTGATCTGTTTTGTGTGAAAATTAGACAATAAAACATGTTGGTGCAAATTAATTGGTTAGTACACATTATCACAAATAGGAAATCCTATTGGATAGTACATTTGGAATAGGTTCTAGAAGGATTCTTGTGCACGTATTCAAGGTTGCGAGTCGAGACTCTCGGTTGCGACTCGAGATCACCTCATGACAACTCGAGACGGACTTCAGGAACTCGAGATCGGCAAGGTCTCGACTTGAGACTTCATGATCTCAACTCGAGACTGGACTCGAGGCCTCTGAGGTTGCAACTCCTGACCAGCACCACTCGAGACCAAAACATGATCACACGAGATCTCTTGGTTGCGACTCGAGACCGCGTGTTCTCGAGTCGAGACCACCATGTCTCGACTGGACTATCTGCTTTGGTTATTGGGCCATAATGTGGGCTAACTATTTAACTGGATTATGTGATGATCGCTACTATTTCACTGTTACTGTTGGATCAGGCCCAATGACTTAGTGTAGGAATTATTGCTATGAATGCTATGTGTTAGTTATCTGTAGGTTATACGTGATTACTTGTACCCCAACTTGACCTATATTGGTAACCATGCTAGGACGTGGTGACCAACGTGATTGACCGAATAAATAATCTACCGAGCAACCCAAGGTGAGTTCACACACTAAAAGCATGCGTCCCAGGGAGGGACACGAACCAACTAAATAATGTTTTCAAACTAATAATTTCCGGGGGAATATGCAAACGGTACTCTTGTACTACTACATCCGGGGGAGATACGTTTGGGTATTATTTATAAATCACAACTAGCAACACTAAACGAATCTCTATCACATTAAGTCCCTGCTTATAGTACCGATTAATCGCCGGGGGCGAACGGGTTATTAGTTGATAGCGCTATTAGGTTTGACAACCTCACACCGTGACCGGGGGAGATCGGGCGTGAACTATAGACCTTGCATCTCGGTCAATGACGATAGACATTGACCTGGGGCACAAAATCTTCTCGTCAACAGTTTCGGTAATTCAAGTTTAGTAGCTTTCATATGGGGTAGCTCCCCATAACGTGATTATAAATGCTTTACCTAAACAACCTACATTTTCTTTTGAAAAGCTAAAACTGGACATCTCGTGAACTCGCCAACATTTCTGTTGACACCCTACTGCATGCTTTGCAGGTAACCAGTGAATCGGGAGCTTGCAGCTTGGGGATATGTAGTGGTCGTCTTAACCCGTGTGTTGGGTTCAAATAATCTTGAACAATGAACTTTGTTTGAAACTGTTTGGTTTATGCTTCCGCTGTTTGTTTAAACTACTATTTGAAGTTAAACTTTTAGAACTTTAAAAATATGGTGTTTACTAACTACTGTGGTTGGTGAATACTTTTACTATTAATCAATGCTCAGTATAATTGGTGGCTGGATCCTGGTCAGTCACGCCTCCAAGCGGTGGTACTCCGCATGTGGATTTTGGGGTGTGACAACAACGTATACGCAAAAGTATTATTTGACTCTGGTGCAAACCAAAGTTTTATTAATACTTTATTCTGTCAAGCTCTTAAGTTACCCTTAACCAATATTAGGCAATTTTTTACAGTCAAAACCGCAGATGGTAATTCAGTTAAAATAGATCAGGTTTTGCAAAAAGTAGAAATAGAACTTTCAGGTCATAAATTTTCTGCAAATCTGTTACCTATGAAATTAGCTGAATTCGATGTTATGTTAGGAATGGATTGGTTAATAGCCAACCATGCTCGAATTTAAGGCAAAACATCAGAAACCTTCAGGTTTACTACAACAGTTAGAAATGCCTGTATGGAAATGGGAACTCATAACAATGGATTTTGTTACTAAGTTACCCAAAACCAGAAAAGGTAATGACGCGATTTGGGTAATTGTGGATCGATTAACCAAATCTGCTCACTTTCTACCTATGAAAGAAACCTTTAGCATGGAAAGATTGGCAAAGTTGTATGTAGATGAAGTTGTATCCTTACATGGAGTTCCACTCTCCATTGTTTCGGATAGGGATAGTCGTTTCACTTCTCATTTCTGGACAAGTTTCCAGAAAGCAATGGGAACTCGATTAAATCTAAGTACTGCATATCATCCTCAAACGGACGGGCAAAGTGAAAGAACAATCCAAACTCTAGAAGACATGCTCAGAGCATGTGTAATAGATTTTGGTGGAAATTGGGATGATCATTTACCATTAATTGAATTCTCCTATAACAATAGTTATCATTCAAGTATTGAAACTTCCCCATTCGAGGCACTATATGGAAGAAAGTGCAGAACTCCAGTTTGTTGGGCAGAAATAGGAGAAAGTCAATTGTCAGGTCCTGAGATTGTGCAAGAGACAACTGACAAAATTACTCAAATCAAGGAAAGGCTGAAGACTGCTCGAGATCGCCAGAAGAGTTATGCAGACAATAGATGCAAGCCATTAGAATTCCAAGTTGGAGACAAAGTACTGTTAAAAGTTTCTCCTTGGAAAGGAGTAGTCCGATTTGGTAAGAAAGGAAAGCTAAGTCCAAGGTACGTAGGACCATTTCCAGTGATCCAACATATAGGACCAGTTGCTTATCGTTTACAACTACCAGAAGAGTTAGCTGGAGTACATGATGTATTTCATATATCCAATCTCAAGAAATGTCTATCAGACGAATCTTTGGTAATACCCTTTCAAGAAATAAAGGTAAACGAAAAGTTAAAATTTGTTGAGAAACCTCTTCTGATAGAAGATCGAAAAGTGAAATTTCTCAAGCACAAGCGACTAGTTCTAGTTAAAGTCAAATGGGATTCAAAAAGAGGAGCTGAATATACTTGGGAGCTGGAATCAGAAATGAAGCGAAAGTATCCTCATTTATTCCAGTAAATCTCGAGGACGAGATTTTATTAAGGTGGGGAGAATGTAACAACTCTTATTAAAAGTCATATTAATTAAATTAATTTGTCCAAAAGGAAACCCTAATTGAGACACCCAAGTGATTCTACACAAACCCTAAAATTTTCAGAATTTTCAGAATCAGGATTAGGGCCCCTAAAACTCTGGGGGGGTAAAAACCTAGTTACGATTATCCAAATAACTCTCTGTCAAATTCGAATTTTGAGAAACTGTCAACTCAGCAAGACTACCCATGCACGTAGCTACCCTATGAAACTAGGTTAGCAGTCGCGTAGCGCGACGACTATAGGGGTACCCAGTCGCGCTACGCCACTGGGTCAAATTTTCAGTATAAATACTAGAGTTTGGGACTTGATTCTGGGCACTGAAACGACGTAAAAATTCGAAGTATACGCTGAGTTATAGCAGAAACACTATCAAAACACACACGATCACTAATTGCTGCCGCAAAACAGGGTAATAACTCGATCGCTATTACGATTCATTTTCCGATCGATCAATGTACTCAATGGATATTTAAGTGCTGCCCACATTAGGGTGATGCTTTGTCATTAGTCGTTAATTCGATGGATGTTTAAGCATAGCACTTTGTCATTCGTTGTGAGGGTTGATCTCGTGAGTTATCGTAAATGTTGTATTGATTACTAACCCAGTTTTGTGTGCATTGTTATTTAAATTAGGTTAACAAGGCTAATCCGTAGAATAAACTCTATCCGTGTTAAATCTGCAATGTGAGTCATTCTCTTTTTATCAAAGTGCTTTATAAATTCTTAAATATTTTCAAAGTTATAATTACAGGGATTAAGTTTATGTAATCACCAAATTACAGCCGGTATGTGGGGTTTTGTATACAATACTTGATAATCGTCACCATTGGACAACGGGTTAGCCAATGGGTGATATGACCATAGTCACAGACACCATTGGACAACGAGATAGCCAATGTGTGTTCGAGTGACAAATACTGTGGGTAGTTGGTTTGATATCTGAAACATTGTAATCTCTCTTAATACTGTAAATTATAACAAATAGGTCTGTTTTAGTAAATAGAATGATTCACTCAGTATTTCCCGCTGACAAAACCTTTTTCAAACATGTTTCAGGTGATCTGTTGTGATTCAGGAAAGGTGCCAGAAAGCACTGCAAGCTTAAGAAAGTGGCTCCTATTAAAATAAAGAAATATGTTTTGTAAAATAAAGATTTCTTCACGAAATCATAGTATTGTAAATTACTGAGGTTTTATCCCAAATTGTGAAATAAAATAATTGGGAAAATTTTAGCTTGAAAAAGATCATGATGATAAACTTCCGTTGTTAAATTCAATTAAATTAAGTACCATGGGATTTCTGTCCCACGGCTCCTGAAACGGGTCAAACCGGGTCGGGGGCTGTGACAATTCCGATGGTTCCCACCGTATTTTATGCCGATCTCAGATCCCTACCATCCCTCTCATTTTGTTGATTATACACAGGATGAGTTACTTTATTCGCTTCAGCTTCGATTTGAGGTTATGGGTCGCAGAGTCTTGGAGCTTGAGCTGACTCCGCGTCCCCCACTGTGTCCTTGTCAGCCTACTTTCGTTCCCCCACGTTCATCACCGTCTCCTTTTGCACATCCCCCTGCTCCTCTTACTCCTTTTCCAGAGTTTGATGCTCGATTCCTCACCGTTGAGCAGCAGGTCAGTTACTTGCTTCGTCATGTGTGCAAGCTCGAGGAAGAGCTAGCACATATTCTCAGTTTGCTCTTCCTCCCTCCTCCTCCTCCGCCATCAGTACAGTAGGTTTTTGGTCTTATGCAGATGTATCACTTTTGGTGAGAGCACTACTATTGAGCCGAGATTCTAAACTTGATGACAGCATTAAAGCCTTCAACAAGTATCGATGCGATTTACTTAAGTGAGCCGCTCACTAATGAAGCGATTAGATTGGAAAAATTTTCAACTCCTGACGAGAAGAAGGAGATTCATGTGGAGTCATCTGGGAAGAACAAAAGGAAGCTCACTGATTTCCAGAAGGGTACTCGGGCGAATACACACAACAATGCCAAAAAGGAAAAAGGGCACATGGGTAACCTACCTAAGTGTGACAATTGTCGACATCATTATACTGGGCGATGTAAATATGGAAAATGTGACAACCGTGGCAAAGTGGGGCATATCAAGGAGACGTGTTGGTACGGTACTGGACATGGGAATGGGAATGGAGGTCAAGATAGTAGTGAAAATCGCTAAGGAAACAACGACAACTGTCAAGGCGGAAATGGTGATGATCAAGGACGTGGTCCAGGATTTTTTAACTGCGGTGATATGGGGCATTTCAGGAAGTATTGCCCTAAAAACAATCAGGCCGGTGGTAAGATTTACTTGGGGACTAAGCCGAGATGTGATGAGTGCAAGTTTCACCATGAAGGTCGATGTCTGAGGCCTTTATGCGATATGTGCGGAAAGGAAGGACACAGCAAGGATGCCTGTTGGCCGAAGTATCCCAAACAAGGAGGAAATGATGACGGCAACCTAGACGAAAACGATAATGCTAAAGTTCCAGGTTGTTTCAAATGTGGGGACGTGGGGCACTTTAGGAAAGATTGCCCGAAGAATAACCAAGACCGTGGAAGAGCGTACAACATCGGAGCTAGGGAAGCACACAAGGATCCAAGCGTGGTTTCTGGTGCGTTCCCTATTAATCAACACTTTGCATCTGTGCTATTTGATACTGGTGCCGATTTTAGCTTCGTATCTCTAGACTTTGAGAATATACTTGGTTTAGTAGCAAGTAAGTTAGATACCCCGTACTCAATAGAACTAGCTAATGGGAAGCTAGTAGAAGCCAAGGAAGTGATTAGAGGATGTGTGATAGAGCTTGGAGAGCGTGAGTTTACGCTTGATCTTCTGCCAGTGGAATTGGGAAGCTTCGACGTAGTAGTGGGATGGATTGGTTGTCGAGAAATCGAGCTGAGATTGTTTGCTATGAGAAGATTATCCGCATCCCGATGGTGAATGAAGAGACGATCTTGATTCCTGGGGAGAAGCAGGATACGCCCCTACGGATTATTAGTTGCTTGAAGGCACGAGAGTTTTTACGTAAAGGATGTGTTGCCTTCTTAGCTCATGTCGTGAATAAAGAGGCCGAAGAACCGAAGCTCGAAGTTACAAAATTGAAGCTTGCGCTAATCTCGTTTACGCATCTCGTACACAGATTTAATTGTTTATTTATTGACTTGCTCTAAATCCGCTCTGGTCTATCATGTTAAAGCAGTCTTAACGCAATCGTGAGTTAAGACAGTGGTACACAAATTCATTTTTATATTCCGGTGTACCTATCAGCGTTTCTTTCATTAACGTTCGAATGCCTTGCGATAATTATTGCTTGTTCATCTTCGGTCGAAAACAGTAGCTCTTTGATGTTCCATATTCAATTGAAAACCTTATGACATTGTTTAAATCAAACCTTTAGATTTGTTTCAGTGCACTTTCATTTGATTTCAAACACGGTGAACTTGTTCGGTCACCACTATTATTGAATTATGTCATTACGACACCTTGCGGTGTCGGTACAAACTTGTAGCTTGTGCTAGTCATGGTCAACCGTTTCACACGAAACTACACATACTTTTGGTTGACTTATCATTTAAACACTCTTAATGCAATTATGTATTAAGAAAATGATACACCAGATTCGGTTGTATTTCATTCCGGTGTATTCTCGTAATTCTATAATGTGAACACACTAATTTATTCATTTATTTGTTCGAAAGTTGACGGATCATTTTCATGTGACTATTACATTTGAGCTTGCTGATTCTGAGTTCGTCTAGCGGATGTTATTGTTTCTAGAACTCATTTGCATATTGTAAACGATTGTTTGGAATTATATCAGTCAAAACTCCTCTTTTGTTGATTGTTGATTACTCATGTTATTGATGTAGATCATCATGTGATCTTGTTAGGTAGTGATTAAAGACATAATCTAGCAAGATGAGAGGAGGATTCTGTTAAGGATCAATAGATCATCCATATGTAAATCATGAACTTGAAGTGAAAATTGTTTTTCTTGTAAAATGATGATTAAAGCGAGTGTAAAGTCTTGTAAATCTATGATTTTAAGAATGATTTTTCAAGAAATCAAGTTAAAAATACAAAGTTTACTTAATCTTGGTTTTTAAAGAAATTAACCACATTTTTAGTGGTTAAACAAGTGTAGAAATATATATGTGACAAGAAAAACTCAAGAAGAAACATTTTTAGAAAATTTAATTACAAGTTGTAAAGAACTAATTTCTTCAAAAATGAAGTTTTTAAATAAACAACCACACTTTAAAGGGTAACTAAGCCTACTAAACACACTAGTAAGTTACTATAAATTTTTGTAAATTTTCAAGTTCATGAAGTAGTAATTTATGCATGATTTTGGAAAATTGGTAAGTATTGGTTGATTTATTGTTGATTGTGGTGATTTATAAAAGAAAATGATATGCTTTGAAAGCATGGAAACCTCCATTTTTAAGGGGAAACTATGGCAAAATTTTTCTAGAAATTTAATACTTAGAAAAATATTTTTAAACAAATATTTACAAGTATATTTTAAACCATGAGTTTTCATATAAAATTTGCCATAATTTTTGTTACAAAAATTATAAATATTGGAGGTTGGTTTTTGTAAATAAAAGTGGCTAAATATGTATTTAGGAAATATATATTTAGATGTCACCATGTGTGTGATTATTTGTATATTATGTGTATTAGTTATACTATTTTAGGACTTCAAATGATATAACTCACCAAAATTCCAAGAAAATTACAATCCAAAATATTACCAAAAATTCCAAGAAATAAATACATAATTTATACCCAAAATATTGGTAAAACCGAACAAGGAATATAACTTACAAAAATATTCCGGAAATTTAATTCGTAAGTATATTTTGGTAATTGATATTTTGGACACAAAGAGAATGAAAATGTGATTTTTACAATTATTACAAGATATATCATATTTTTGACAAGGAGAAGATATATTATTTTTGTAAGTAAAAATATGTATTTTCTTGGAATTATTAGAAGATATATTATTTTTGGGAGAAAATATATATTTTCTTGAATAAACATGAAATACATTATTTTTGGGTGAAAGATAAGTTTATATATATTTTCCAAGTTAAACTTGAAAATATATTATTTTTGAGACATATATGAAATTTATAAATATTTTTGCCAAGGGAAAAATTATAAGTAATTTTCTATGTAATATTTATTAAAATATATATTTTGGGAATATATATTGATGTATTTTTATTAGAAATATTATTTCGGAAAAGTTAATACAAAAATTAAGTATGAGATACTTAATAAACACAATAAAAATATGTATTCTCGTACGTATATATACACACCGGAATACGCCATCGATACTTGGCAAATATATACAAGTATAAGAATACGAGTATGAATACACCCATCCTTGGGAAGTTATATATGTACAAATACATAAAAAGTATCAAGTTGAAATATATTATTTTAACTATTATGTGACAACCGGTGATTTACGGCTCTTAATTACGTGATTAACAGGCGATTAACGTGATAATAAATATTGTTTAAGACGTAGATTAACTCATTTAGGCCCTTGGAGTGCCCGGGAACGTTTATTCGGCTGTACAGTGCGCGTATGGTGATTTACGGAAAGATCCGGTGAATACTACGCGACAACGAAACAAAACCGTACGAAATACCGACAACGCCGACAAATATAAAATTTTTACGATATATTTTAGCTTCGTAATTAAATTTTAGTATTTACAGTCGAAACCGTATCGAAAAACGGATTAAAGACGGCAACGATGTAATTTTTTGCGATTAGTACCGTTATCAACGCGCGAACGCGACTACGACAGATACCGACATTATTTTTTTTACACGTTTTTAACACTAAAACATTATTTTACCAAACTACGGCGATTTCGGTTTTAAAAACGTGTCTTGGGCCACTTGCACACGAGATGGACTTGTGGGCCCTGCACATATATTAGATCTTACAAATCTTTACATGATCTACTGAATCTCTACTAAATCTTGCAAATCTTATCAAAAATCTTTACAAATCCCTTCAAATCTCTTAAAGAGATTTTGTTTCACAAGATATAACATCTAACCTGAATACAATTTTAAAACATAAAAGATAATAAAAACTGTCCACTCTATTAATACACATCCTCTCCTCCTTACCTAAACCCACAATACACACCTTGTCTGCATATTAACACACACACATACAAGAAAAACAGACTTAAAGTCTGACCCTCTCCTCTCTCTCTCGATACAACACATATACAAGCAATACACACACAAATCAACCCAACAAATTAAATGCAGACCCTCCATCCTCATCTCACTCGAGCCCCTCTCTCGTTTACACAACGTTGACCGGAGAATGGAGCTCCGGCCGGCCACCGGCCTTCTTGTTTCTCCGACACACCACCCGCACAACCATCTCCCTTCCCTCTCCGACGGTCGGAGCCGCACCCCGGTGACACCCACCTGTTTTACCCCCCCCTTTTCTGTTAATCGGCCGACCACCACCATCTTATGGTGGTGGCGGACTTCAGCAGCAGCAACACCACCATCACAGGCGGCGGCGCTGTGGTGGGTGGTGCCGGTCGGTGCTTCAAGCGAGAGAGGAGAGAGAGACCAGAAAGAGGCGAAGAGAGAGAGAGAGAGACGAAGAGGAGAGAGAGGGCGACGGAGATGAGCAGCGCCGCCGCTCACGGCAGTGGCAGCGTGACGGTGGTCGTGTCTCGATCCGACGAGATTTCCGGTAAACCCGTTTCTTTTTCTTGTTATTTCTATGAAGCTTGGAGATGATGATGTTTAGCTCAGTTCTGAGATGTGTTCGGTTCAGCTGATTTGTCTCGGTTCAGCGGGATCGGGTCATGGTTCGAGTCAACGAGCAGTTGAGGTCAGCAGGTTCCAGTAAGGCAGTCAACGGGTCCACGAATAGGTTCGGGTCAGATTTGGCTCGGTTCGGGTTATCTTGGTCAGTTTTGGCTCGGTCAACTCGGGTCAAACCCGGTTAACGCGGTTAATTTCGGTTAACCCGGTTGACTCGGTCAACCCAGCAAGTCAACACAGTCAACTCGGTGAGTCGACTCGGTCAACTCAGCCGGTCAACTCAGTTAAGCGGCTCGACATTTTGACTAGAAGACTTGGTAAAATTAATGGCATGTTTATTTCGTTATTTCTCTAGTTTTAGTTATATGCGTGAAAACGAGCTTGAACCGATTCGGATTAGTGTTTAAGATTACATTTTGTCGTTTTTGGCGAAAATTATGCATATTGATATGGATTATATTGTTGAATCTTGAAAAATAACGACAACTTGTGTTGTCGGGGGCGTCCAAAAATAGAGGAAACTATGCCCGTTTTTCGAGAAAACCAGAAAGCAAAAAGTGTTTTTATTATGAAACGAATATTCAATTTCAATTGATCTTTTAGAAAAACAAATACAAACATATAGCTTCTGTCGACAACACTTTACAACTTACGAAAACGACGATTTTGGAATCGTTTACAACAATAATCTAGTTATTTTAAACTTCGAAAACTCGACAGTTCTTTTTACAAAATCAATATAATTACTTATATTGTTTCAAAAGCCGATAACACGCATTCGTTCTATAAAAATAAATATAGCTTATATATATTTATTTCAAATATCCAACGTGAACTCGTTTTATAAAAATAAATATAGTTATATATTTATTTTTGATAGCAAACAAAACAAATCCTTTTATAAATAAATATAGTGTTATATATTTATTTCGGATATCGAACAACACGGATTCGCGTTTATAAAAATAAATATAGTATATATTTATTTTAAAACATGCAACGACTCGATGAAATTTTTATAAATATAACTTTTATATTTATTTCAAACGCCGAAACGGCATATACGTATATTTTGGCAAATATATACAAGACGCAACATATATAATACAAGTTTATTATATATTACTTTCATACGAATATTCCTATATACACAAACGACTTCTTGGAACTTAACAAGTTTAACTTATTCATTTTTACTAAGTTAACAACTTATCTTTGAATCGTTCAGTTAACGATTCGGTAGAGCTCGGTAACACGTAGATTAGTTACCGCATTAATTAGAAACTTATAAGGTACTCCGTGTTAGGATTATTGTAGAATGCACACTAGCAAGTCAAGTCTCGGAAACGACACCACGAAGTCGTAATTAGCTAGCTTTGCACAGGAATATTCAGGTGAGTTCATAACCCCACCTTTTTACGGTTTTACATTTTTGTAAATGTTTTCGGGGTGGAAAGACATGCACGATTTTCAGAAACATACAAAGTTTTCGATAAACAAAGACTGTATATTTTTAGACAAAGCACGTTTTGCAAGAACATACAAAGTTTTGAACTAACGCAAAACTCGTATTTCTAAATCATAATACGAATGGATTTCGAGGAACTCAAATGATTTACGAAAGGGTTATACTAAACATACCGATTTTTACAAAACAAATGCGTATTATCGAAACTTGAGTGATTTTATAACTAGGGATGGATCGTCTGAGAGACTGGGGAGTTAGCCTTAGAGGCTGGGGAGGTTCAGCCTTAGTGGCTGGGGAGGTTCAGCCTTAGTGGCTGGGGTGCAATACATGTTACAATTATACAGACATTTTTATACATGGTATGGTTAGCGTAGGGAGGGTTTTTACTAATTAGACCATGTGAGTGGGTAGGCTGGAACTAGAGGCCATTAATCCTCATAGTAGGACCGAGGGTCATTAGCGGTAGATCTATCTGGGTGTAGCGAGCCCAACTCCAGGCCCACTGTACGGACCTTGGGGTGACTTTGAGCCCGACGCACAAATTTGCTAGGTTTGAGTCTTCCTGCATCACTTCACACATATCATTGGCTTTGCAACCCAATGGTGATCTATTTTTCCTTATTGCTACATACCAGGGACTTACATACATACTTACAAAAATACTTGTTTTATACAAATTAAATACCATGTTTTATACAAATTTAAAGCATAGGATTATGCGGGCATGGAGTCAAAGTCAGGGTGGGCATTGACGGTTATACAAACATTACAAACACAAGAGTTTACAAATACATGGTTTTACGAACATTTGCATTACAAATACAAGTTTCCATATAACTTAACAAGAAAATGATTTCTAAATTCGTTTTCTCAATAATATTTCACAAACCGGTTATTCAAAAGATTTATTTCAAATCTTTTACAAACAAACTATGAACTCGCTCAACTTTATGTTGACTTTTTCGCATGTTTCTTTCTCGGGTTACTTTTCAAAGTTATGGCACGGTTGGAATAGGAGAACCATATGGAGTCGAGTACTTAGTGGGCGTTCAATTTCTAGAAGTCTTAGCTTATTTTGCTTCCGCTGTGCAATGAAGATACCAGTCTAGTCACGCCAGCTCTGATAATTTCGGGGTGTGACAGATTGGTATCAGAGCTATAGGTTATAGCGAATTAGGTTTCTGTAGGAATACCTAGGCTCTAACCTCACCTTTATCTGGGACATCGATTTTTTTAAGACCTTGAATACGTGCAGAACGCCTAGTACTCGAATATGGTCTCCAACCGTTGCCGAAAACAAAAAGGTCAGAATTTTGGTTTTTAAACATACGCTAAAGTTGTGTTTTACACATGGTACACCAAACAATTACATACAGTACATAAAACCTTGATAGTTTAGGAAACATGCATTTAAGACCTTCAGAAACTCATGTTGAAGTTCATTAAAGGTCACCACGTAGGAACCACGAATATTAACTCGGGCACACACTATTATCCATATTGTCTATGATATTTTAACTTCCCGAGCAGTCAACCTACGCATAACAAAACGCCAGTGCACGAGAATACATGGAACTCAATTTTTACGTCAACGGATGTCGGAGTACATCACATTCTACGCGGAACGAAACGCTAGTGCACAAGTACAGGTGAAACTTAAGCTATACATCAACGGAGGTTGAAGTACGACACACACAACTAACGAGGCGAGGCCTTTGAAAAGACACGATGGCGTAATTCAACGATGACGCTAGATTCCTGTCAGCAGGAGAACTAACGATCAGGAAACGGCAACTTGTCACGCGATCCTGCAACGGCACGAAACATGCCAAGGAGAAGACGTATGTCTCCGCATTCCCCCTTACTCATAACGACAAGTACGCTATGTTCGACATTCGATGGTAATGTCACCTAACAACCGAATATCACATGCAACCCCAGGTAAAGTCCTTAAATTTATTTTATTGAAAGTTCGACTTTTGCATCAAGCGAGTAGACTTTTGCATCTCTACTCCTCTGAATGGTCATTGTATCACGATCATTTCTTTCAGTATAGCGAACACTAATTGCTTCATTTCTTGAAAATATATATGTCACGCATGCATCGTTTGTTACGCATGTGGTTTCGTTTTGAATAAGCGTTTCATCAAAGTTCAAATATTATTTCACTCGTGATTCGAATGACCCACATTATTGTAATTGTTGGCTTCTTTGTTATCAAGCCAACACGCTTTCTTGAAATTTCTTTTCTTCTCAAGTTACATACATGGTTTTCGTTGTGACCATGCCGAAAGTTTTCTTGTCGAAACATTTATTTAATGTCGCCTTGCGCCGAAACCAAGTTCAATTGTTTGAACTTGTCCATTTCACATATTCACTTCAGAGCATCATATGATGTATTGGGAGCATCATATTCAAAATTCGTTTTAACAAATGTTTCATTTGTTCCGAGCCATAGTAGACTTGTTTGGTCTACGACTCCATTAAGTCGTTTGTTAACTTCGACACCTTGTGGTGGTGTTTCACTAAATTAAAGCTTGCGCTAAACTCGTTCACATATCTCATGCACGGATTTAAATATTTATTTATTGATTTGTTTTAAATCCGCTTCGAATTATCATATTTAAGCAGTCTTAACACAATCGTGTGTTAAGACGATGGTACACAAAATTCATTGCATATTCCGGTGTACCTACTAACGGTCATTTCAACATCGATCGAATGTTTTGCGATATTCATTGCTTCCTCGTCTTCGATCGAAAACATTATTTCTTTGATGTTCAAATTTCAATTGAAAATCCTGTGATGTTGTTAGAAACAAATTTTCATATTTACTTCATTGCGCTTTCAATTGACTGCAAAACACAGGTGATACTTGTTCGATCACCCCTATTATTGAATTGTTTCATTCATTCATTACGACACCTTGTGGTGTCGGTATAACTTGCAGCTTGTGCTGATCACGATCGAGCGTTTCATGCAAACTAGTACATTTGAGATTGTTGATTCTAAGTTCATCCAGTGGATGTTATTGCTTCTAGAACCCATTTACATGTTATAAACGTTCATATGGAATTCGATTGGTCGAAGTTCCTGTTCATTGTTGGATCCTGTTAACTTAGTCACACTAGTGACTGTATCTATACGTCTTGTTTCCTTTAACACCAATTTCTGAAAACATATTCCTGTTAACCGTTGGGTTCTTATTGTTGAGGTATGTCCCTGAATTCACATAACTCGAATGAATCTTGATTTGATTTCGTGGTCATCCACTTTGATACTATTCGTATCTACCTACACATAACGTAACTCTAAGGAGTTAACGTAGCCTAAATTTCGAGGATGAAATTTTTGTAACAAGGGGAGAATGTGACAACCGGTGATTTACGGCTCTTAATTACGTGATTAACAGGCAATTAATGTGATAATAAATATTGTTTAAGACGTAGATTAACTCATTTAGGCCCTTGGAGTGCCCAGGAACGTTTATTCAGCTGTACAATGCGTGTATGGTGATTTACGGAAAGATCCGGTGAATACTACGCGACAACGAAACAAAACCGTACAAAATACCGACAATGCCGACAAATATTAAATTTTTACGATATATTTTAGCTTCGTAATTAAATTTTAGTATTTACAGTAGAAACCGTATCGAAAAACGGATTAAAGAAGGCAACGATGCAATTTTTCGCGATTAGTACCGTTATCAACGCGCGAACGCGACTACGACAGATACTGACATTATTTTTTTTACAAGTTTTTAACACTAAAACATTATTTTACC
Source organism: Helianthus tuberosus (assembly GCA_030545235.1). Classification (NCBI taxonomy): domain Eukaryota; kingdom Viridiplantae; phylum Streptophyta; class Magnoliopsida; order Asterales; family Asteraceae; genus Helianthus; species Helianthus tuberosus. The sequence goes on from CM060424.1 coordinate 160,148,721, forward strand.
AAACTACAGCGATTTCGGTTTTAAAAACGTGTCTCGGGCCACTTGCACACGAGATGGACTTGTGGGCCTTGCACATATATTAGATCTTACAAATCTTTACATGATCTACTGAATCTCTACTAAATCTTGCAAATCTTATCAAAAATCTTTACAAATCCCTTCAAATCTCTTAAAGAGATTCTGTTTCACCAGATATAACATCTAACCTGAATACAATTTGAAAACATAAAAGATAATAAAAACTGTCCACTCTATTAATACACATCCTCTCCTCCTTACCTAAACCCACAATACACACCTTGTCTGCATATTAACACACACACACACAAGAAAAACAGACTTAAAGTCTGACCCTCTCCTCTCTCTCGATACAACACATATACAAGCAATACACTCACACAAATCAACCCAACAAATTAAATGCAGACCCTCCATCCTCATCTCACTCGAGCCCCTCTCTCGTTTACACACCGGTGACCGGAGAACGGAGCTCCGGCTAGCCACCGGCCTTCTTGTTTCTCCGACACACCACCCGCACAACCATCTCCCTTCACTCTCCGATGGTCGGAGCCGCACCTCGGTGACACCCACCTGTTTACCCCCCCCACCCTTTTCTGTTAATCGGCCGACCACCACCATCTTATGGTGGTGGCGGACTTCAGCAGCAGCAACACCACCACCACCACAGGCGGCGGCGCTGTGGTGGGTGGTGCCGGTCGGTGCTTCAAGCGAGAGAGGAGAGAGAGACCAGAAAGAGGCGAAGAGAGAGAGAGAGACGAAGAGGAGAAAGAGGGCGACGGAGATGAGCAGCGCCGCCGCTTACGGCGGCGGCAGTGGCAGCGTGACGGTGGTTGTGTCTCGATCCGACGAGATTTCCGGTAAACCCGTTTTTTTTTCTTGTTATTTCTATGAAGCTTGGAGATGATGATGTTTAGCTCAGATCTGAGATGTGTTCGGTTCAGCAGATTTGTCTCGGTTCAGCGGGATCGGGTCATGGTTTGAGTCAACGAGCAGTTCGGGTTCAGGTCAGCAGGTTCCAGTAAGGCAGTCAACGGGTCCACGAATAGATTCGGGTCAGATTTGGCTCGGTTCGGGTTATCTTGGTCAGTTTTGGCTCGGTCAACTCGGGTCAAACCCGGTTAACTCAGTTAACTCGGTTAATTTCGGTTAACCCGGTTGACTCGGTCAACCCAGCAAGTCAACACAGTCAACTCGGTGAGTCGACTCGGTCAACTCAGCCGGTCAACTCAGTTAAGCGGCTCGACATTTCGACGAGAAGACTTGGTAAAATTAATGGCATGTTTATTTCGTTATTTCTCTAGTTTTAGTTATATGCGTGAAAACGAGCTTGAACCGATTCCGATTAGTGTTTAAGATTACATTTTGTTGTTTTTGGCGAAAATTATGCATATTGATATGGATTATATTGCTGAATCTTGAAAAATAACGACAACTTATGTTGTCGGGGGCGTCCAAAAACAGAGGAAACTCTGCCCGTTTTTCGAGAAAACCCGAAAGCAAAAAGTGTTTTTATTATAAAACGAATATTCAATTTCAATTGATCTTTTAGAAAAACAAATACAAACATATAGCTTCTGTCGACAACACTTTACAACTTACGAAAACGACGATTTTGGAATCGTTTACAACAATAATCTAGTTATTTTAAACTTCGAAAACTCGATAATTCTTTTTACAAAATCAATATAATTACATATATTGTTTCAAAAGCCGATAACACGCATTCATTCTATAAAAATAAATATAGCTTATATATATTTATTTCAAGTATCCAACATGAACTCGTTTTATAAAAATAAATATAGTTATATATTTATTTTCGATAGCAAACAAAACAAATCCTTTTATAAATAAATATAGTGTTATATATTTATTTCGGATATCGAACAACACGGATTCGCGTTTATAAAAATAAATATAGTATATATTTATTTTAAAACATGCAACGACTCGATGAAATTTTTATAAATATAACTTTTATATTTATTTCAAACGCCGAAACGGCATATACGTATATTTTGGCAAATATATACAAGACGCAACATATATAATACAAGTTTATTATATATTACTTTCATACGAATATTCCTATATACACAAACGACTTCTCGGAACTTAACAAGTTTAACTTAATCATTTTTACTAAGTTAACAACTTATCTTTGAATCGTTCAGTTAACGATTCGGTAGAGCTCGGTAACACGTAGATTAGTTACCGCATTAATTAGAAACTTATAAGGTACTCCGTGTTAGGATTATTGTAGAATGCACACTAGCAAGTCAAGTCTCGGAAACGACACAACGAAGTCGTAATTAGCTAGCTTTGCACAGGAATATTCAGGTGAGTTCATAACCGCACCTTTTTACGATTTTACATTTTTGTAAATGTTTTCGGGGTGGAAAGACATGCATGATTTTCAGAAACATACAAAGTTTTCGATAAACAAAGACTGTATATTTTTAGACAAAGCACGTTTTGCAAGAACATACAAAGTTTTGAACAAACGCAAAACTCGTATTTCTAAATCATATTACGAATGGATTTCGAGGAACTCAAATGATTTACGAAAGGGTTATACTAAACATACTGATTTTTACAAAACAAATGCGTATTATCGAAACTTGAATGATTTTATAACTAGGGATGGATCGTCTGAGAGACTGGGGAGTTAGCCTTAGAGGCTGGGGAGGTTCAGCCTTAGTGGCTGGGGAGGTTCAGCCTTAGTGGCTGGGGTGCAATACATGTTACAATTATACAGACATTTTTATACATGGTATGGTTAGCGTAGGGATGGTTTTTACTACTTAGATCATGTGAGTGGGTAGGCTGGAACTAGAGGCCATTAATCCTCATAGTAGGACCGAGGGTCATTAGCGGTAGATCTATCTGGGTGTAGCGAGCCCAACTCCAGGCCCACTGTATGGACCTTGGGGTGACTTTGAGCTCGACGCACAAATTTGCTAGGTTTGAGTCTTCCTGCATCACTTCACACATATCATTGGCTTTGCAACCCAATGGTGATCTCTTTTTCCTTATTGCTACATACCAGGGACTTACATACATACTTACAAAAATACTTGTTTTATACAAATTAAATACCATGTTTTATACAAATTTAAAGCATAGGATTATGCGGGCATGGAGTCAATGTCAGGGTGGGCATTGACGGTTATACGAACATTACAAACACAAGAGTTTACAAATACATGGTTTTACGAACATTTGCATTACAAATACAAGTTTCCATATAACTTAACAAGAAAATGATTTCTAAATTCGTTTTCTCAATAATATTTCACAAACCGGTTATTCAAAAGATTTATTTCAAATCTTTTACAAACAAACTATGAACTCGCTCAACTTTATGTTGACTTTTTCGCATGTTTCTTTCTCAGGTTACTTTTCAAAGTTATGGCACGGTTGGAATAGGAGAACCATATGGAGTCGAGTACTTAGTGGGCGTTCAATTTCGAGAAGTCTTAGCTTATTTTGCTTCCGCTGTGCAATGATGATACCAGTCCAGTCACGCCAGCTCTGATAATTTCGGGGTGTGACATATTATTCCAATATTTAATAAATATAATTTAAGTTAAAATATTTATTATTTTAACAAATAATTATATAACTTGGAATAATATTAAAGACACAATGAAACATAACTCAATGGCACTAAATAAGACTAAGTCAAGGCACGACCCGCTCGTCTAATAGACTGTAGTACGTTTGTAGGAAGTCGTGTGAACAAGTAAGAGCTGTGAGTTACGTTGGATTGATTTGAAGAATGCAAAACTGTGAGTTCATGTCTCCCTTTTCTTTTAATTGTTTTTGGTTTATAACTTCGGGGGTGAAGTACATGTTACAAACTGTTTACAAACGTTTATATGTGGTATGGTTAGCTAAGGAAAGGTACTGCTAGATCATGTGAGTGGTGGGTACAACGCTTAAGACCATTAATCCTCATTGTAGGACCGAGGGACATGAGTGATAGATCTATTTGGGTCTAGCGAGCCCACACCCATGTGGACCGGGGTTTGGCCCATGAGGTGACTATGTCTTCAAACTGAAGCCCGGTGCAAAATCTGCTAGGTTTGAGCCTTCCTGCATCACGTCACACATATTAATGGCCTTACAAACCATTAATGATGTGTTTTCCTTGTTTGCTTTCATACCAGGGTTTACGATTCATATATACTTATAATGATTACAAATTTATTCGAGCTCACACACTAAACACATGAACTCGCTCAACTTTTGTTGATGTTTTCAAACTACATGTATTTTAGGAAACTAAGTATGGATCTGGCGGGCGTTGAAGTTTTCAAGTGTTGTTTGGAATAAAAGATGTCATCCGGTGTCGAATGGTGTGGAGTGTGTATCCTATCCTGGATAGGATACATATCTCAAAGCCTAGGTTTCATTAGTGTCTTTTGTGGAGTCCTTATGGAACTTAAAACTTGTTGGTGTTGAATGCGAAGTCTGTGTTTTGGGATTTAAAACAATGTAGCATGTAATGTTTTTAAAACTATCTATGGATGAACATCTTGGTTTTATCATATAGTTGTTTATTATGGTTGAATGCAATGATATTAAGCAAGTCACACATAATCACGCTTCCGCAAAAGTCAGGGTGTGACAGTTTGGTATCAGAGCTTCGATTGTAGCGAACTAGGATTCTTTCTCGAGTCTAGACTACAATCATTAGGGCTCTCACGAAAATAATTATACAACATGTTTTCATTGCATACACGAAACGCCCAGATCCAGGGAACAAACCTTTTTACAAAAGGAAAGACGAGAAACACGATTGCAAGGTCACAGTTGTGGTTTAGTCTGGGTAGACTAAGGGGGATAGAAAGGGTTTCATGATGAATAATGTGAATACGTGATTGAGTGATAACTGACTTGATTGCATATTAGAAATAGTGGTTAATATATGTGCACATGTTATGATTGTTTTGTTATAGGCATCATGTCTTCTTCAGAGAGCGGATTATCAGATATTGATGATCCTATGGCCCTCGTCTCTGATAGTGAGAGTGCACCCGAGCCGGAGATACTTACGACAGATACTGAGAGTGACCGTGACATGATATCCGACGACGAGGACCACTTCTAGCCGTTCGCGTTGCCTGACTTCGGAGATAACATACCCCTTGCTGATGGTACTCCAGATGAGGATCCTTTTGTTGTTCCCATTCTAGTCCATGATCATCTCATCATTGGTCATCCCGATGGTGAGCATATTGTGGCTCCGATCCTCGCTCCTGTTCCTCTCGTGGTCATCCCTCCCAAGGATTGGCCTTTTGACGATCTGTTTGATGATGACGTTGATTTGTTTGTTGATGGTACTCCTGATGATGCCCATGGTGATGGAGAGATATATGAGGACGTTGTTTCTATTCCACCTCATGAGATCCCTGTCATCGAGTTATCCTCTGATTCTAGTTTGCACTCTATCTCAGATTCCTTTGAGTCTATGACGTCCTCAGCCCTACAGGCGGTCAGATTGTGGCGTTATGCTACTGATTCTGATGATGACACGGCCATGTCAGCTGCACCATCTCCTCCACATGACCCCGAGCCTGGTCTTGAGCCAGATTTTGTTCCTGATGATCAGCCTGATGTTGCACCTGCTGATCCTGAGCCCATGCCTGATCATGACCTTATTCCTTTTGGTTTACCCGACATTGCACCCCTTATACCTGACCCAGTTCCTGCACTTGTTGACCCTCCTGTTGTTGAGCCATTTGTCCCTCCACCCGCACCCGCACCCGCTGATGTTGCTCCTCTTCCTCCTGTGGAGTCTGACGCCCATCGCACTGATTTACATATCGTTTTCCTTTAGGACATCCCTGCACCCTGTCCAGGGGAAGGTACCTCTGGTCAGCACCCGCGTCACGATCCTTTTGCTTCAACAGCATTTTCTCAGATCCCTCAGTCTGCACCATTTACTCCTTTCACTTCTTCACCACTTGATGAGCCATTCTGATGGTTCCCACCATATTCTATGCCGATCTCAGATCCTTACCATCCCTCTCATTTTGTTGATTATACACGGATGAGTTACTTTATTCGCTTCAGCTTTGATTTGAGGTTATGAGTTGCAGAGTCTTGGACCTTGAGCTGACTCCGCGTCCCCCACCATGTCCTTGTCAACCTACTTTCGTTCCCCCACGTTCATCACCGTCTCCTTTTACACATCCCCCTGCTCCTCTTACTCCTTCTCCAGAGTTTGATGCTCGATTCCTCACCGTCGAGCAACAGGTCAGTTACTTGCTTCGTCATGTGTGCAAGCTCGAGGAGGAGCTCGCACATATTCTCAGTTTGCTCTTCCTCCCTCCTCCTCCGCCATCAGTACAGTAGGTTTTTGGTCTTATGCAGATGTATCACTTTTGGTGAGAGCACTACTATTGAGCTGAGATTGTGAAGACTTTTGAAGACCACCTTTTGACTATGTGATTTTTGTACATTGACAGACTTATTGGACAAGGGTAGTGTGACCCCGTGTCCCTTTTGATGTGATACACTTTGTAAACAATTTAACCGTGGTCGATGATTAATGAAAGCTCAATCGTCATGTTCTCACTAAACACATTGTTGGATTACTTGCTTATGTTATGATTGTGTTGTTGCATGATTGCTTGATATGATGATTGATTATGTGTATGTACATACGACCTCGAGACAACTATATACATTTATTTAGCAAATAAGACCTGACCAATCCGATCTTCTTCTTAGAAGATGCTTCCTCGAAGGAACAATCAGCTGCCCACGACCGAGGCAGAATTACAAGTGCGCATCACACAGGCCATCGCACAACACGAGGTTCTTCGCTACAGACACTATGGAGGTACCTCAGACACATTACAATACGTTTGGACATTTCCGGGTGTGCTTTGCTAATGCTTTCTGTGAATGATGCTGCTTGGGTTGCAGGCTGTACCTATAAGCAGTTTTTGGACTACAAGCCTCTAAACTTCGATGGCACTGGAGGTGCTGTAGCTTTTGTGAGATGGGCCGAGAATATGGATTCTGTTTTGCGAATGAGCAAATGTACTCCAGAGCAGCAAGTCACGTACATTTCTGGACTGTTTCAAGATGGGGCTCTGTCATGGTGGAACCTTCAGGTTCAGACGTTGGGCGAGTCTGCTGTCACACCCCGACTTTCCACGTATTACCAGTGGGCCCGGTGGGGAGTATCGTGACGTAATTGATATCATCATAGTCAAACAACACAATATTTAAATGCACAGCGGAAGCAAAAGATATATATATTACAAACCGATATAAAGTAATATCAAGTATTACAAACGGAATGTAAAGGATCCACAGGCGGATCGAAATTAAAATGAAACATTGTTCAACAGACTTTAGGCATCTAAGCTTGCGAGACTCTCATTGATGCTAAGGAGAGGCCAGCCTATTACGAGTAGTACCTGCACTTAATCTTTTTGGGAAAATACATCAGTTTACACTGGTAAATACAATTAACTGACTCATTTTGAAAAGGTTTAATAAAATTGATTTGAATGCACGTGGCACAAAACATTTTATAACTTGGGATAATTATTTGAATATAATCTTGTAAATGAATTACATGTTTCTTATGCGTTCAGTAGCCCGATCCGTAGACCGGGTTAAAGATTAATAGACACACCACATTATTTGGTTAGGCACTGACGGGTGTACGCCTACACCCCGTGCTTAGGTCGTGGCCATCTCGTAAGATGATGCCAAGGATATCCGGGACATGGTTATTAACCCCCCAAAGGCTTTAAGCAAACAAAACATTTCAAAACGAAGCATATCAATGATTTAACCTCTATTCGATTAAAGATTCAATGCCTGACCAAGCGGTATTTTATATACCATACCCCAAGCCCGTATAGGGAAAATAAGTTAAAAGTATTTACCTTTGTAAGTATAATTCACAAATGGCAATTGCGGGTAGCTTTTACTGGTTCTGCTATTCTGGAACAAAGGTTTATAATGACCTATTAGATTTCTAACGGGTCTTTATTTAAGCTTAAGCTTAGACCGGTTAGTTTTAAAGGAAGATACGGTTCCAACGCACGATTAAGCGAAGACCGGAATGGAATGTGATTTAGACCCGACAAGTTGAAGACTTGTATAATATGGGTAAACTAAGCACATTCTGAATTTTGAGACAAGAATGATAAGGTTTGACCCGTTTCGGTCAATTTATGCAAACTAGTTACATAAACCGAACCGAACGCGAAAAGGGCGTAACGGGTAACCATAAGGTTCATATGCAAGTTCCCTGAGTTAATATGCCTTAAACATGTTGTGATATCAGTAAGGTATCTTCTATTATGCCCAAAACGGATTTAAACTCAAATTATGCCTCATAAGGGCATTTTGGTCATTTAATAGATTATAAAAGAGTTTAATTAGTAATCTGAGTTACAGGTCTGATTTATTCAGTGAATATTCTTAATTTAATAAGTTATAACAGTAGGATATGACCTATATGTGAAATTTATCATTTAAAACCAAACTATGCACCTTAGGGGTATTTTGGTAATTTCACTTAGGCTAAAAAAAAATCAAAACTGGAAACCTGAGTTTAAAAACTTTTACTTACTGTTAATATACCAAAATATACTAAAAATATCAGTAGGTATCAACCTTATATGTTTAATATGGTTTTAGTACATACTATGCGTTAAAAACGCTTAAAAAGGAGATTTGGAGCCATTTCCGGGTTTTTAAAGGAAACCTGATATTTTTATATTTCCAGAAGGCTCAAAATATTTTATTTATCAACTAAAATCAGTAGAAAAAGGTTTGGGGTCAAAAGGATTTGTAAAACTCATTTTATGGCTTAAAAGGGCAAAACCGGCATTAACCGAGTTAAACTTAGAGACCTATGTTATGCTCAGCCAAAAATTAAATAAAAATCTTCAAAAATCCCAAAATATTATATTACATCAGTGGGTAAAAATTTTGGTATCAAAAAGTGGGTTTAGATAGGCTATATGCTAATTATGCCGTTTAATTAACGTAAAGCTTTCAAATTACGCTAACGAGCATAACTCTTAATCTAGACCTCAAACTGATGTCAAATTTTAGGTGCAAGTTTATAAATCAGTAACTAAGGTTTCTACTCTTTTACTTTTTCAAAAATCGTGTTTTATAGTCAAAAGGGCATAATAGTCAATATTTAAGCATTTAACGGAAACATGCATATGAATCGGATAACTAATGAACCAAGTTGTATAATCACAGAGGGTTATACCTATAGGCAACTAGGTCCTAATAAAGCTCTAAGGCATTTCTAAACTATGCTTAAATAGGTCAGAACTGAAAGTCAAAGCATAAGTCAAACTACGCGACTTTCGGTCCCGAACCGAGCCTAAACTGAAAATTGTCGAGTTGAACATGTTGGGACATGTTCTTACATTAATTACCAAGTTATATTAATGATCAAACAGGTTGCATGTATCCTACATTGCTAATTATGCTTTAATTTGAAAATAAACATTCTGTTGACTTTTTAAAGTAAGCTTTGACTCGACAATTAACATAGTTAGAGTGGGAATCTGAAAGTACCCTTTTATAGGTTTATTGTCCAAATAATTACCAACTCATAGGTACTTTCAATTTGAATTTTGACTGAAAGGATTAAGATTAATGACGAAGTCAAATTTTAATTACGATGGTTTGACTTTATGCTAATTAACTAAGCAAAACTGAATTAGAAAGGATTAAGGACACTTACAAGGGTCCTAATTAAGACTAGAGATCACTAGGAAATGTCCTTGAGCTCCAGCAACCTCCAGGAGTTGAGTTGTGAGGGTTTTAAGTGAGTGTGATCAAATGAAGCAACTTGGGATTTCTTATATAGGCGTTCTTGATGCATCAAGATCATGCCAAGCAACTCTATAGATGTTATGGGATCAGTATAAGTGTCCCTAGGCCCCTTAAAACCATCAAACAAGCCCATAGAATCCAGAAATGGCGATTTGAGGCGGTGCAACCGGCTGGAACAGGCAGCTGTGAAGTTTTATGCATCTGGGACCTGCTTGCGCACCGTAAGGTTATTGGTGTTGAGGTGCGCAAGCCTTTGGCCAGCACAAGAATCTTTCAAATGTTGACAGTTTTAGCCCCTGGACCTTCCAAACGTCGTTTTCACATTATTTCTTGCATTATAAGCCCTCTTAATTTACTTTTGAGGGTTCCAAGACTTATACAAACTTTGTTAAGTCCTTGGTTAACTTTGTAATCACCCGAAAAGCCATAATTTCCAACGTTGACGCTTTTAACCCCTCGTATACGAATATCGTCATAACTTTCTCATACTTTAACGAAACCTTGTGAAATTTTTATCACTTAGTTTAGTGAGTATAATTAATCATTATAAGGCTTCGGGTTCGCTAAAGGTCACTCAGAGGTATACTTTAAACATGTTGACACATTTAACCCCTGTAGTTTGTAATTCCTCACTTACTTTCACAACTAGCTTCGTATGATCCATGATTTATTCGTTTAAGGGTATAAACATCATGTAGGGTTATTGAAGGTCATACTTATTCATTGTTGACACTTTGAATCCTTTCATACACACAGATTCCTTGTTTGTCAACTTTAGTCCCTCTAAATCAATCCTTTACATGTTTAATCTTGTGACACGTGTCAATACATTATAGGACGTGAATTTTCGAGGTGTTACATCCTCACCCCCTTAAAATAAATCTCGACCTCGAGATTTGATAAAATTATGGAAGTACTTTTCGTCGCATAATGGACTTAACCTCAATAGCATATCTGGAGCCTTTCCAAGCTCCCAAGTTGACCTTTATATTGGGTACATGTATCCTTTTGGAGCTTCTTCACCTGTCGATCCTTAATCGACATTGGTTGCTCATTATATCATAAATCTGCATATCATTATGTGATAATGCTTTTCGACTTATTGGCGAAACACATCCTTAAATCCTTAGGGTGTAATGTATTGCGAGCTCCATCCAACTCCTTAAAAAAATTTAGCTTTAAGCTATCTGATCTTGATACATTCGATTCCTTCGAATGATTTTATATATTCAGAGCTTAACTAATCTGATAATTAACAAATTGGCACACCCATCCAGGGTGATATCTTTTGTTGAACCTTATTCCTTAACAAGAACTTAGGAGGGTTGCTACTTTCATTAATCCTTGATCTTCTGCCGAATACTGGAAACTTATAGATGATTATAGATTTGCATGATCTTATTCGTTGTTTCCAAGGCAACTTTCAGATCCTGGTAATTGGACTTCCCAAGTCCCGTTCATCAAACGGACGTTTTGGTATTTTATCTATACAAGGTCTCCAAAGAAGTAGCATTGATGCTTATATGACAACTATTATAGAAAAGCTTAATTTAAGGTGAGATGGTTATTCTAATCACTGCTTAAAACTAATTTTAAGGAATAGCTAATCCTTTCCGTTAGTCGAACTAATCGACGATCCTGGGCAGCTGATGGCGATTCTTAATTGCTGCTTAATTAGGGTTGCGGTAATCAATGCATAAGCAAAATGAACCGTCTTTCTTAATTAACTATACCGAATTCTCGGAATATTGAGTTAGGCTATACGAACCTCTATCTTAAAACTCACTTAATCAGGGTTCCGATTATTCCATATTCAACATGGAGTTTTTACAACACTCCAACCCAAAGCGGGATGTTAATCTTTAAATCTACTTGCCTCTCAGGAGGTAAACAGGGTAATCTTAGGAGAAGATAATCAAGATACAAGGAGGTTATAGAGATTTTCCATATCTCAGGCTCCAGTTCATCCATTATTGCTTGTGTCAAATAAGTGACACATTTTATGTTACTAGTCCACGAATTCCTTAATCGGGAACATTTACTTGGACAGTTCCATTCTGGATATCTCCTTTGAATACCATTAGTTGACTTTAGCACCATATGACCTGTCGGAGTATCTTTGTGGTCCCATGCATTAAACCTCCATACTGATCAGGCATGGAAGCAATCTATGGAACATATTAAGATATATCAATCCTCATATGGCGCTTTTTATCATACCGTTTGGGATTCGCAATCGTTAGAGATCAAAGGGATATAAACTCTAAATGCTAACGCATTACACCTAGAGAGAGGATACTTCTAAAATTTTACGACTGGAGGTTTCTGACAGGAACAGGAGAAATGGTTCTTATGATTTTTACTTGTAAGTTTTACCTTACACTTAATATCTGGGTTTCTTACGGGAAAAATTTCTAAAAGTTTGCTAAACTTATGATCTTATGAGAGACTTAGCAGTATCTGAACCCAACATAATTCTTAGCAAAAAAATCTTAATAAGCGATTTACCTAGTGTCATTATTAATGTGAACTGCCTCTAATCATACATCAGGAGGGTTATACGCCTCCATTCTTAATCCTTTTAAACCTGGCTGCAAAATCTTTGACCAATTTAAGGAAGTATTAGCTTTGACTGGTTGTTTCTTAATCTATAAAACATGAGTAGCTGAGGTAGATCCATAATGGATTTATAATGAGCAGGTTTTGAAACCTTAATGTGCCCTCTTATTGCCGATGCTAACCATAAATAATTATTTGCTTTAAGATTAGATTTTTGGGTAAACTGAATAGGATACTAACTCAGCCCATGAATTAAAATTTGCGACATACTGTCGACAGTCTAGAACTTTTATGGCGAGAGTCAGAAAATTCTTATTTCATCTTTTTCCATTTTGTGATGTAGATAATAGGTTTTTCAAATAAGGTCCTTAAAGCTTGGACCATCCCACAATGTATAAGATGATCTTTCTTGAGGATTTCATTAATGTCCTCACTAATTTAGGGTATTGCCATCGAATGACTGTGTTGTATACCTTACCATGTCCCTTCCAGCATAACCACTGATATACCTAATGGTTTCTACTTCATCCATCAATTTCCTGAAATCGATGGCCCCTTTTTACAATTGAAGTCTTTTGACTTCTAAGAGACGAAGTACTTTTAAGTACATTCTAAAAGGAAAGGGGCTTCTTGCCACATATGATTAGGTTTGGGTTATTCTTCGCATTTGAAGTATGACTATGGCTCTTCTCATGGATAGTGACATGTGTTTTAAAGAGAGCAGCATTTGGCATTCTTGAATCTTTTCAGAAATTTTTTCTTATAGTCTTTCTAATAGCTGCGTTAATTACAGTTTTGGAGGCTAACTCCATTAACATTGGGGTTCCCATTGGACGCACTTTTAACATTTGTCGCATTTCTTGCATCGCGACTGTTGTTTGTCCCTTACGAGGTTTCCATACTCGAATCTTTGGTATTAAATACCATATTCAACAATTGCTTAGGCAATCCATACCCAGTGTCTCCTTGAATTGTCAAGGGCTCACCATAAGGAGTCTTGATTACTACTTGTTTCTTATTACCCACAATATGGGTTTGGTTATAAGACGACCAATTCATTCTTTTCACTATATCGAATTCCTTTATTTTAACGGAAACAAGGACAGCGGAAAAGAAAAATTTCTAATGGACATTAAACATCCATCTAATATTGCTGAAACAGTCTCTGAGGTACTATCGGCCAAATTCTACTTTATTCTTAATGCTTAGAGTTTTAACAGGCAGATTTAATAATTTACAAAATCTATTGTCTACGAGAGACTTATCTGAACCTGAATCAATTAATACTCTAGCATGAGCGTTATTGATAGAGAAAGTACCTGTTGTGACATTGTCATCCTGAATAGCCTTTTGAGCATTCATCTGAGAGCTTCCAGCTTTGGTCTTCTTAACTTCCTCAAGCTTTTTAGCGTATTTAGGGCAGTTGGTCTTAATGTGCCCTTTTTCATTGCAACCATAGCAGGTTGCGTCCCCCAATCTCTTGCAATCCAAGGTCTTATGCTCCTTGGACTTGCAGATTCCACAGGGTAGAGGCTGAGATTCATATCTACATTTCCTGAGGTGGTATTTCCTACAGGTTTTGCATCTGGTCTTTTCACCTGACTGCTGGTTGATCTTCAAGTCCTTGCATTCATGGGTCTTATGATCCATCTTTTTACAGATGACACATCCCCTGGTTTGATCATAGAAACATTTTTCGAAGTGCTTCTTCCCGCAGGTTTTACATTCGGGTTTTGCCTCCTTTGGCTTGGACTGGTTATAGCTTGAACCGGTCTTACTCTTTTTGTAACCTTTATTTGGGGTATTATCGCACTTTCGCTTATGATCCTTCAACGCACTGTCCACAACATTGTTTACGGCTGTATTTATCATAGCCTGTAATTCGGTGCTTATTAAGTTCAGTCTTGCATCATCATTCTGATTAACTGGATGATTGTGAGCTTCAGAGGAGTCAGCCATGGTGAAGCTTTGAAGGCTACAAATCATGTAGTAATAATTTGCTTAATTATATTGGATTGTCGAATTGATGATTAAATAGCCATGGTGCAAATAAACCATGTAGGCCAATAGATAGTATTAAATTTATTTGATTATGTTTTGCCTAGGTTTTTTTAAATAAACTATCTTTGGTGTTTAAACGGAATATAATCCTTCATATTTCTTAGACAGGGGAGATAAGTCACGACTGTCAATGTCGTACCGACATTTTATATAGCACAAGGGCTTGTTCCAAAGGACTTTTCGATGGCACAGATGCCTTGTCACTAGGGAAATTTTAAAACATAATCAATGATTCCTTTGGATCGGAAAATTTCATAATTTATTGCCTTGACAAGAAGTTATGAAATAAAACTATCTTTTTCATGTATACATCTTTGCCCGTAGGTATACATCCCAGATTGATGTTTAGATGTGTACATCATGTTCGACGTTTATTAGCCATGATTCCTATTGATTATTTAGGCTAAATAAGGGGTTTGGAAGTTCCTAATATAAAGATGACAAGCGTGATTTTATCGCATCACTGTTGTCGGGAGTGTTAACACGTTTTCAAGTGTTAATAAGGATCTGAATCTCTTTTAAACAGGTTTTACCATCTTAGCTAGGTCTTCAATGACATTCAAGCTAGGTCAAACCTTTTAAGATTCTCTTTTAATATTTATACTGGCAGGAAAGGAATGATATTTATTTTTATTCAGGATTTTTATCATAATTATCCTGGATTTAATTAAAATATAACTATAGCACAATAAGTCAAGTAACAAGGGCAACTTTAAATTATAAACCATGATTTTATAGAATCAAGGTATTTAGGCTTGAACGTGTTCACGCCTTTTCTTGACAGGGAGTTGTAGGCTACGACTGTCTTTAGTCTCAGAGGACGTTAATTATAGTCCGTAGACATTATATCCCTAATGGATGTTTAAATCACAAAATAAGAAAGGATTTCGGGAGAATCCAGTATGAGGATGATTTATGTGACTTTATCGAACCACGTCTGCCAGAAAAGTTAATATGTTATAGATGTTAACAAGGATGTGAATCTCTTGAATAGGTCCTACCATCTTGGCCTCGTCATATAGGCTAGGTTTACCTTTAAGATTCCTTTTTAATAATTACCGCAGAACAATCCTAACTCGGGATGTTAATAAGGATCTGAACCTAAATTGAGGAACTGCCATCTTGGCCGGGTCTTAATAATGACACGAGGCTAGGTCTTGTCCTTTTTAGATTTTGCCATTTTATTATAATGGTAGATCTTATAAAAGGAATGATATTTTTAAACATAATCGTTCCTTTAAAATTTAAACAAGTATATGGTTGCCCTAAACGGGACTTCTTAAGAAAATGACTTGCCCATGCAAGGGCTAATCAGAAAATTAACAAAAGAAGCAATTAAAAGACAATGAAACGAATTAGGATTAGTCCTATGTTCTTGTCTAGACTCAAGAATGTACATCTGTGTAACTGAGATTAAACACAAAAAGGCTAGTGTTTAATTCACTCAGTGTTGGCTCTGATACCAACCTGTCACACCCCGACTTTCCACGTATTACCGGTGGGCCCGGTGGGGAGTATCGTGACGTAATTGATATCATCATAGTCAAACAACACAATATTTAAATGCACAGTGGAAGCAAAAGATATATATATATTACAAACCGATATAAAGTAATATCAAGTATTACAAACGGAATGTAAAGGATCCACAGGCGGATCGAAATTAAAATGAAACATTGTTCAACAGACTTTAGGCATCTAAGCTTGCGAGACTCTCATTGATGCTAAGGTGAGGCCAGCCTATTACGAGTAGTACCTGCACTTAACCTTTTTGGGAAAATACGTCAGTTTACACTGGTAAATACAATTAACTGACTCATTTTGAAAAGGTTTAATAAAATTGATTTGAATGCACGTGGCACAAAACATTTTATAACTTGGGATAATTATTTGAATATAATCTTGTAAATGAATTACATGTTTCTTATGCGTTCAGTAGCCCGATCCGTAGACCGGGTTAAAGATTAATAGACACACCACATTATTTGGTTAGGCACTGACGGGTGTACGCCTACGCCCCGTGCTTAGGTCGTGGCCATATCGTAAGATGATGCCAAGGATATCCGGGACATGGTCATTAACCCCCCAAAGGCTTTAAGCAAACAAAACATTTCAAAACGAAGCATATCAATGATTTAACCTCTATTCGATTAAAGATTCAATGCCTGACCAAGCAGTATTTTATATACCATACCCCAAGCCCGTATAGGGAAAATAAGTTAAAAGTATTTATCTTTGTAAGTATAATTCACAAATGGCAATTGCGGGTAGCTTTTACTGGTTCTCCTATTCTGGAACAAAGGTTTATAATAACCTATTAGATTTCTAACGGGTCTTTATTAAGCTTAAGCTTAGACCGGTTAGTTTTAAAGGAAGATACGGTTCCAACGCACGATTAAGCGAAGACCGGAATGGAATGTGATTTAGACCTGATAAGTTGAAGACTTGTATAATATGGGTAAACTAAGCACATTCTGAATTTTGAGACAAGAATGATAAGGTTTGACCCGTTTCGGTAAATTTATGCAAACTAGTTACATAAACCGAACCGGACACGAAAAGGGCGTAACGGGTAACCATAAGGGTCATATGCAAGTTCCCTGAGTTAATATGCCTTAAACATGTTGTGATATCAGTAAGGTATCTTCTATTATGCCCAAAACGGATTTAAACTCAAATTATGCCTCATAAGGGCATTTTGGTCATTTAAAAGATTGTAAAAGAGTTTAATTAGTAATCTGAGTTACAGGTCTGATTTATTCAGTGAATATTCTTAATTTAATAAGTTATAACAGTAGGATATGACCTATATGTGGAATTTATCATTTAAAACCAAACTATGCACCTTAGGGGTATTTTGGTAATTTCACTTAGGCTAAAAAAAATCAAAACTGGAAACCTGAGTTTAAAAAATTTTACTTACTGTTAATATACCAAAATATACTAAAAATATCAGTAGGTATCAACCTTATATGTTTAATATGGTTTTAATACATACTATGCGTTAAAAACGCTTAAAAAGGCGATTTGGAGCCATTTCCGGGTTTTTAAAGGAAAGCTGCTATTTTTATATTTCCAGAAGGCTCAAAATATTTTATTTATTAAATAAAATCAGTAGAAAAAGGTTTGGGGTCAAAAGGATTTGTAAAACTCATTTTATGGCTTAAAAGGGCAAAACCAACATTACCCGAATTAAACTTAGAGACCTATGTTATGCTCAGCCAAAAATTAAATAAAAATCTTCAAAAATCCCAAAATATTATATTACATCAGTGGGTAAAAAGTTTGGTATCAAAAAGTGGGTTTAGATAGGCTATATGCTAATGACGCCGTTGAATTAAAGTAAAGCTTTCAAATTACGCTAACGAGCATAACTCTTAATCTAGACCTCAAACTGATGTCAAATTTTAGGTGCAAGTTTATAAATCAGTAACTAAGGTTTCTACTCTTTTACTTTTTCAAAAATCACGTTTTATAGTCAAAAGGGCATAATAGTCAATATTTAAGCATTTAACGGAAACATGCATATGAATCGGATAACTAATGAACCAAGTTGTATATTCACAGAGGGTTATACTTATAGGCAACTAGGTCCTAATAAAGCTCTAAGGCATTTCTAAACTATGCTTAAGTAGGTCAGAACTGAAAGTCAAAGCATAAGTCAAACTATGCGACTTTCGGTCCCGAACCGAGCCTAAATTGAAAATTGTCGAGTTGAACATGTTGGGACATGTTCTTACATTAATTGCCAAGTTATATTAATGATCAAACAGGTTGCATGTATCCTACATTGCTAATTATGCTTTAATTTGAAAATAAACATTCTGTTGACTTTTTAAAGTAAGCTTTGACTCGACAATTAACATAGTTAGAGTGGGAATCTGAAAGTACCCTTTTAAGGGTTTATTGTCCACATAATTACCAACTCATAGGTACTTTCAATTTGAATTTTGACTGAAGGGATTAAGATTAATGACGAAGTCAAATTTTAATTACGACGGTTTGACTTTATGCTAATTAACTAAGCAAAACTGAATTAGAAAGGATTAAGGACACTTACAAGGGTCCTAATTAAGACTAGAGATCACTAGGAAATGTCCTTGAGCTCCAGCAACCTCCAGGAGTTGAGTTGTGAGGGTTTCAAGTGAGTGTGATCAAATGAAGCAACTTGGGATTTCTTATATAGGCGTTCTTGATGCATCAAGATCATGCCAAGCAACTCTAAAGATGTTATGGGATCAGTACAAGTGTCCCTAGGCCCCTTAAAACCATCAAACAAGCCCATAGAATCCAGAAATGGCGATTTGAGGCGGTGTAACCGGCTGGAACAGGCTGCTGTGAAGTTTTCTGCATCTGGGACCTACTTGCGCACCGTAAGGTTATTGGTGTTGAGGTGCGCAAGCCTTTGGCCAGCACAAGAATCTTTCAAATGTTGACAGTTTTAGCCCCTGGACCTTCCAAACGTCGTTTTCACATTTTTTTCTTGCATTATAAGCCCTCTTAATTTACTTTTGAGGGTTCCAAGACTTATACAAACTTTGTTAAGTCCTTGGTTAACTTTGTAATCACCCGTAAAGCCATAATTTCCAACGTTGACGCTTTTAACCCCTCGTATACGAATATCGTCATAACTTTCTCATACTTTAACGAAACCTTGTGAAATTTTTATCACTTAGTCTAGTGAGTATAATTAATCATTACAAGGCTTAGGGTTCGCTAAAGGTCACTCAGAGGTATACTTTAAACATGTTGACACATTTAACCCTTGTAGTTTGTAATTCCTCACTTACTTTCACAACTAGCTTCGTATGATCCATGATTTATTCGTTTAAGGGTATAAACATCATGTAGGGTTATTGAAGGTCATACTTATTCATTGTTGACACTTTGAATCCTTTCATACACACAGATTCCTTGTTTGTCAACTTTAGTCCCTCTAAATCAATCCTTTACACGTTTAAGCTTGTGACACGTGTCAATACATTATAGGACGTGAATTTTTGAGGTGTTACATCCTAACCCCCTTAAAATAAATCTCGACCTTGAGATTTGATAAAATTATGGAAGTACTTTTCGTTTCATAATGGACTTAACCTCAATAGCATATCTGGAGCCTTTCCAAGCTCCCAAGTTGACCTTTATATTGGGTACATGTATCCTTTTGGAGCTTCTTCACCTGTCGATCCTTAATCGACATTGGTTGCTCATTATATCATAAATCTGCATATCATTATGTGATAATGCTTTTTGACTTATTGGCGAAACACATCCTTAAATCCTTAGGGTGTAATGTATTGCGAGCTCCATCCAACTCCTTAAAAAAAATTTAGCTTTAAGCTATCTGATCTTGATACATTCGATTCCTTCGAATGATTTTATATATTCAGAGCTTAACTAATCTGATAATTAACAAATTGGCACACCCTTCCAGTGTGATATCTTTTGTTGAACCTTATTCCTTAACAAGAACTTAGGAGGGTTGCTACTTTCATTAATCCTTGATCTTCTGCCGAATACTGGCAACTTATAGATGATTATAGATTTGCATGATCTTATTCGTTGTTTCCAAGGCAACTTTCAGATCCTGGTAATTGGACTTCCCAAGTCCCGTTCATCAAACAGACGTTTTGCTATTTTATCTATACAAGGTCTCCAAAGAAGTAGCCTTGATGCTTATATGACAACTATTATAGAAAAGCTTAATTTAAGGTGAGATGGTTATTCCAATCACTGCTTAAAACTAATTTTAAGGAATAGCTAATCCTTTCCGTTAGTCGAACTAATCGACAATCCTGGGCAGCTGATGGCGATTCTTAATTGCTGCCTAATTAGGGTTGCGGTAATCAATGCATAAGCAAAATGAACCGTCTTTCTTAATTAACTATACCGAATTCTCGGAATATTGAGTTAGGCTATACGAACCTCTATCTTAAAACTCACTTTATCAGGGTTCCGATTATTCCATATTCAACATGGAGTTTTTACAACACTCCAACCCAAAGCGGGATGTTAATCTTTAAATCTACTTGCCTCTCAGGAGGTAAACAGGGTAATCTTAGGAGAAGATAATTAAGATACAAGGAGGTTATAGAGATTTTCCATATCTCAGGCTCCAGTTCATCCATTATTGCTTGTGTCAAATAAGTGACACATTTTATGTTACTAGTCCACGAATTCCTTAATCGGGAACATTTACTTGGACAGTTCCATTCTGGATATCTCCTTTGAATACCATTAGTTGACTTTAGCACCATATGACCTGTCGGAGTATCTTTGTGGTCCCATGCATTAAACCTCCATACTGATCAGGCATGGAAGCAATCTATGGAACATATTAAGACATACCAATCCTCATATGGCGCTTTTTATCATACCGTTTGGGATTCGCAATCGTTAGAGATCAAAGGGATATCAACTCTAAATGCTAACGCATTACACCTAGAGAGAGGATACTTCTAAAATTTTACGACTGGAGGTTTCTGACAGGAACAGGAGAAATGGTTCTTATGATTTTTACTTGTAAGTTTTACATTACACTTAATATCTAGGTTTCTTACGGGAAAAATTTCTAAAAGTTTGCTAAGCTTTTGGTCTTATGAGAGACTTAGCAGTATCTGAACCCAACATAATTCTTAGCAAAAAAATCTTAATAAGGGATTGACCTAGTGTCATTATTAATGTGAACTGCCTCTAATCATACATCAGGAGGGTTATACGCCTCCATTCTTAATCCTTTTAAACCTGGCTGCAAAATCTTTGACCAATTTAAGGAAGTATTAGCTTTGACTGGTTGTTTCTTAATCTATAAAACATGAGTAGCTGAGGTAGATCCATAATGGATTTATAATGAGCAGGTTTTGAAACCTTAATGTGCCCTCTTATTGCCGATGCTAACCATAAATAATTATTTGCTTTAAGCTTAGATTTTTGGGTAAACTGAATAGGATACTAACTCAGCCCATGAATTAAAATTTGCGACATACTGTCGACAGTCTAGAACTTTTATGGCGAGAGTCAGAAAATTCTTATTTCATCTTTTTCCATTTTGTGATGTAGATAATAGGTTTTTCAAATAAGGTCCTTAAAGCTTGGACCATCCCACAATGTATAAGATGATCTTTCTTGAGGATTTCATTAATGTCCTCACTAATTTAGGGTATTGCCATCGAATGGCTGTGTTGTATACTTTACCATGTCCCTTCCAGCATAACCATTGATATACCTAATGGTTTCTACTTCATCCATCAATTTCCTGAAATCGATGGCCCCTTTTTACTATTGAAGTCTTTTGACTTCTAAGAGACGAAGTACTTTTAAGTACATTCTAAAAGGAAAGGGGCTTCTTGCCACATATGATTTGGTTTGGGTTATTCTTCGCATTTGAAGTATGACTATGGCTCTTCTCATGGATAGTGACATGTGTTTTAAAGAGAGCAGCATTTGGCATTCTTGAACCTTTTCAGAAAGTTTTTCTTATAGACTTTCTAATAGCTGCGTTAATTACAGTTTTGGAGGCTAACTCCATTAACATTGGGGTTCCCATTGGACGCACTTTTAACATTTGTCGCATTTCTTGCATCGCGACTGTTGTTTGTCCCTTACGAGGTTTCCATACTCGAATCTTTGGTATTAAATACCATATTCAACAATTGCTTAGGCAATCCATACCCAGTGTCTCCTTGAATTGTCAAGGGCTCACCATAAGGAGTCTTGATAACTACTTGCTTCTTATTACCCACAATATGGGTTTGGTTATAAGACGACCAATTCATTCTTTTCACTATATCGAATTCCTTTATTTTAACGGAAACAAGGACATCGGAAAAGAAAAATTTCTAATGGACATTAAACATCCATCTAATATTGCTGAAACAGTCTCTGAGGTACTATCGGCCAAATTCTACTTTATTCTTAACGCTTAGAGTTTTAACAGGCAGATTTAATAATTTACAAAATCTATTGTCTACGAGAGACTTATCTGAACCTGAATCAATTAATACTCTAGCATGAGCGTTGTTGATAGAGAAAGTACCTGTTTTGACATTGTCATCCTGAATAGCCTTTTGAGCATTCATCTGAGAGCTTCCAGCTTTGGTCTTCTTAACTTCCTCAAGCTTTTTAGCGTATTTAGGATAGTTGGTCTTAATGTGCCCTTTTTCATTGCAACCATAGCAGGTTGCGTCCCCCAATCTCTTGCAATCCAAGGTCTTATGCTCCTTGGACTTGCAGATTCCACAGGGTAGAGGCTGAGATTCATATCTACATTTCCCGAGGTGGTATTTCCTACAGGTTTTGCATCTGGTCTTTTCACCTGACTGCTGGTTGACCTTCAAGTCCTTGCATTCATGGGTCTTATGATCCATCTTTTTACAGATGACACATCCCCTGGTTTGATCATAGAAACATTTTTCGAAGTGCTTCTTCCCGCAGGTTTTACATTCGGGTTTTGCCTCCTTTGGCTTGGCCTGGTTATAGCTTGAACCGGTCTTACTCTTTTTGTAACCTTTATTTGGGGTATTATCGCACTTTCGCTTATGATCCTTCAACGCACGGTCCACAGCATTGTTTACGGCTGTATTTATCATAGCCTGTAATTCGGTGCTTATTAAGTTCAGTCTTGCATCATCATTCTGATTAACTGGATGATTGTGAGCTTCAGAGGAGTCAGCCATGGTGAAGCTTTGAAGGCTACAAATCATGTAGTAATAATTTGCTTAATTATATTGGATTGTCGAATTGATGATTAAATAGCCATGGTGCAAATAAACCATGTAGGCCAATAGATAGTATTAAATTTATTTGATTATGTTTTGCCTAGGTTTTTTTAAATAAACCATCTTTGGTGTTTAAATGGAATATAATCCTTTATATTTCTTAGACAGGGGACATAAGTCACGACTGTCAAAGTCGTACCGACATTTTATATAGCACAAGGGCTTGTTCCAAAGGACTTTTCGATGGCACAGATGCTTTGTCACTAGGGAAATTTTAAAACATAATCAATGATTCCTTTGGATCGGAAAATTTCATAATTTATTGCCTTGACAAGAAGTTATGAAATAAAACTATCTTTTTCATGTATACATCTTTGCCCGTAGGTATACATCCCAGATGGATGTTTAGATGTGTACATCATGTTCGACGTTTATTAGCCATGATTCCTATTGATTATTTAGGCTAAATAAGGGGTTTGGAAGTTCCTAATATAAAGATGACAAGCGTGATTTTATCGCATCACTGTTGTCGGGAGTGTTAACACGTTTTCAAGTGTTAATAAGGATCTGAATCTCTTTTAAACAGGTTTTACCATCTTAGCTAGGTCTTCAATGACATTCAAGCTAGGTCAAACCTTTTAAGATTCTCTTTTAATATTTATACTGGCAGGAAAGGAATGATATTTATTTTTTTTCAGGATTTTTATCATAATTATCCTGGATTTAATTAAAATATAACTATAGCACAAAAAGTCAAGTAACAAGGGCAACTTTAAATTATAAACCATGATTTTATAGAATCAAGGTATTTAGGCTTGAACGTGTTCACGCCTTTTCTTGATAGGGAGTTGTAGGCTACGACTGTCTTTAGTCTCAGAGGACGTTAATTATAGCCCATAGGCATTATATCCCTAATGGATGTTTAAATCACAAAATAAGAAAGGATTTCGGGAGAATCCAGTATGAGGATGATTTATGTGACTTTATCGAACCACGTCTGCCAGAAAAGTTAATATGTTATAGATGTTAACAAGGATGTGAATCTCTTGAATAGGTCCTACCATCTTGGCCTCGTCATATAGGCTAGGTTTACCTTTAAGATTCCTTTTTAATAATTAACGCAGAACAATCCTAACTCGGGATGTTAATAAGGATCTGAACCTAAATTGAGGAACTGCCATCTTGGCCGGGTCTTAATAATGACACGAGGCTAGGTCTTGTCCTTTTTAGATTTTGCCATTTTATTATAATGGTAGATCTTATAAAAGGAATGATATTTTTAAACATAATCGTTCCTTTAAAATTTAAACAAGTATATGGTTGCCCTAAACGGGACTTCTTAAGAAAACGACTTGCCCATGCAAGGGCTAATCAGAAAAATAACAAAAGAAGCAATTAAAAGACAATGAAACGAATTAGGATTAGTCCTATGTTCTTGTCTAGACTCAAGAATGTGCATCTGTGTAACTGAGATTAAACACCAAAAGGCTAGTGTTTAATTCACTCAGTGTTGGCTCTGATACCAACCTGTCACACCCCGACTTTCCACGTATTACCGGTGGGCCCGGTGGGGAGTATCGTGACGTAATTGATATCATCATAGTCAAACAACACAATATTTAAATGCACAGCGGAAGCAAAAGATATATATATTACAAACCGATATAAAGTAATATCAAGTATTACAAACGGAATGTAAAGGATCCACAGGCGGATCGAAATTAAATTGAAACATTGTTCAACAGACTTTAGGCATCTAAGCTTGCGAGACTCTCATTGATGCTAAGGAGAGGCCAGCCTATTACGAGTAGTACCTGCACTTAACCTTTTTGGGAAAATACGTCAGTTTACACTAGTAAATACAATTAACTGACTCATTTTGAAAAGGTTTAATAAAATTGATTTGATTGCACGTGGCACAAAACATTTTATAACTTGGGATAATTATTTGAATATAATCTTGTAAATGAATTACATGTTTCTTATGCGTTCAGTAGCCCGATCCGTAGACCGGGTTAAAGATTAATTGACACACCACATTATTTGGTTAGGCACTGACGGGTGTACGCCTACACCCCGTGCTTAGGTCGTGGCCATCTCGTAAGATGATTCCAAGGATATCCGGGACATGGTCATTAACCCCCCAAAGGCTTTAAGCAAACAAAACATTTCAAAACGAAGCATATCAATGATTTAACCTCTATTCGATTAAAGATTCAATGCCTGACCAAGCAGTATTTTATATACCATACCGCAAGCCCGTATAGGGAAAATAAGTTAAAAGTATTTACCTTCGTAAGTATAATTCACAAATGGCAATTGCGGGTAGCTTTTACTGGTTCTCCTATTCTGGAACAAAGGTTTATAATAACCTATTAGATTTCTAACGGGTCTTTATTTAAGCTTAAGCTTAGACCGGTTAGTTTTAAAGGAAGATACGGTTCCAACGCACGATTAAGCGAAAACCGGAATGGAATGTGATTTAGACCCGACAAGTTAAAGACTTGTATAATATGGGTAAACTAAGCACATTCTGAATTTTGAGACAAGAATGATAAGGTTTGACCCGTTTCGGTCAATTTATGCAAACTAGTTACATAAACCGAACCGAACGCGAAAAGGGCGTAACGGGTAACCATAAGGGTCATATGCAAGTTCCCTGAGTTAATATGCCTTAAACATGTTGTGATATCAGTAAGGTATCTTCTATTATGCCCAAAACGGATTTAAACTCAAATTATGCCTCATAAGGGCATTTTGGTCATTTAAAAGATTATAAAAGAGTTTAATTAGTAATCTGAGTTACAGGTCTGATTTATTCAGTGAATATTCTTAATTTAATAAGTTATAACAGTAGGATATGACCTATATGTGAAATTTATCATTTAAAACCAAACTATGCACCTTAGGGGTATTTTGGTAATTTCACTTAGGCTAAAAAAAATCAAAACTGGAAACCTGAGTTTAAAAACTTTTACTTACTGTTAATATACCAAAATATACTAAAAATATCAGTATGTATCAACCTTATATGTTTAATATGGTTTTAGTACATACTA
Organism: Helianthus tuberosus; assembly: GCA_030545235.1. Classification (NCBI taxonomy): domain Eukaryota; kingdom Viridiplantae; phylum Streptophyta; class Magnoliopsida; order Asterales; family Asteraceae; genus Helianthus; species Helianthus tuberosus. Next base: position 160,174,972 of record CM060424.1, read on the forward strand.
TGCGTTAAAAACGCTTAAAAAGGCGATTTGGAGCCATTTCCGGGTTTTTAAAGGAAAGCTGATATTTTTATATTTCCAGAAGGCTCAAAATATTTTATTTATCAAATAAAATCAGTAGAAAAAGGTTTGGGGTCAAAAGGATTTGTAAAACTCATTTTATGGCTTAAAAGGGCAAAACCGGCATTAACCGAATTAAACTTAGAGACCTATGTTATGCTCAGCCAAAAATTAAATAAAAATCTTCAAAAATCCCAAAATATTATATTACATCAGTGGGTAAAAAGTTTGGTATCAAAAAGTGGGTTTAGATAGGCTATATGCTAATTACGCCGTTTAATTAACGTAAAGCTTTCAAATTACGCTAACGAGCATAACTCTTAATCTAGACCTCAAACTGACGTCAAACTTTAGGTGCAAGTTTATAAATCAGTAACTAAGGTTTCTACTCTTTTACTTTTTCAAAAATCACGTTTTATAGTCAAAAGGGCATAATAGTCAATATTTAAGCATTTAACGGAGACATGCATATGAATCGGATAACTAATGAACCAAGTTGTATAATCACAGAGGGTTATACTTATAGGCAACTAGGTCCTAATAAAGCTCTAAGGCATTTCTAAACTATGCTTAAATAGGTCAGAACTGAAAGTCAAAGCATAAGTCAAACTATGCGACTTTCGGTCCCGAACCGAGCCTAAACTGAAAATTGTCGAGTTGAACATGTTGGGACATGTTCTTACATTAATTGCCAAGTTATATTAATGATCAAACAGGTTGCATGTATCCTACATTGCTAATTATGCTTTAATTTGAAAATAAACATTCTGTTGACTTTTTAAAGTAAGCTTTGACTCGACAATTAACATAGTTAGAGTGGGAATCTGAAAGTACCCTTTTAAGGGTTTATTGTCCACATAATTACCAACTCATAGGTACTTTCAATTTGAATTTTGACTGAAGGGATTAAGATTAATGACGAAGTCAAATTTTAATTACGACGGTTTGACTTTATGCTAATTAACTAAGCAAAACTGAATTAGAAAGGATTAAGGACACTTACAAGGGTCCTAATTAAGACTAGAGATCACTAGGAAATGTCCTTGAGCTCCAGCAACCTCCAGGAGTTGAGTTGTGAGGGTTTCAAGTGAGTGTGATCAAATGAAGCAACTTGGGATTTCTTATATAGGCGTTCTTGATGCATCAAGATCATGCCAAGCAACTCTATAGATGTTATGGGATCAGTACAAGTGTCCCTAGGCCCCTTAAAACCATCAAACAAGCCCATAGAATCCAGAAATGGCGATTTGAGGCGGTGCAACCGGCTGGAACAGGCAGCTGTGAAGTTTTCTGCATCTGGGACCTGCTTGCGCACCGTAAGGTTATTGGTGTTGAGGTGCGCAAGCCTTTGGCCAGCACAAGAATCTTTCAAATGTTGACAGTTTTAGCCCCTGGACCTTCCAAACGTCGTTTTCACATTATTTATTGCATTATAAGCCCTCTTAATTTACTTTTGAGGGTTCCAAGACTTATACAAACTTTGTTAAGTCCTTGGTTAACTTTGTAATCACCCGAAAAGCCATAATTTCCAACGTTGACGCTTTTAACCCCTCGTATACGAATATCGTCATAACTTTCTCATACTTTAACGAAACCTTGTGAAATTTTTATCACTTAGTCTAGTGAGTATAATTAATCATTACAAGGCTTTGGGTTCGCTAAAGGTCACTCAGAGGTATACTTTAAACATGTTGACACATTTAACCCCTGTAGTTTGTAATTCCTCACTTACTTTCACAACTAGCTTCGTATGATCCATGATTTATTCGTTTAAGGGTATAAACATCATGTACGGTTATTGAAGGTCATACTTATTCATTGTTGACACTTTGAATCCTTTCATACACACAGATTCCTTGTTTGTCAACTTTAGTCCCTCTAAATCAATCCTTTACACGTTTAAGCTTGTGACACGTGTCAATACATTATAGGACGTGAATTTTCGAGGTGTTACATCTGCTGCGTATGCTTTGACATGGACTGAGCTGAAAGAATTGATGCGTAGGAAGTACTGTTCTCAGGCGGAAATCCAGAAGCTGGAAATTGAATTCTGGACCCTGAAGATGGAAGGTCAAAAGGTGGCGGAATATGTGCAAAGACTTCATGATTTGTCACGAATTGGTCCATACCTGGTGGAACCAGAGTCTAAGAGGATAGAACGACTCATCTGGGGATTGGCGCCTCAGATTCTGAACTTGATGACAGCATTAAAGCCTCCAACAAGAATCGATGCGATTGACTTAAGTGAGGCGCTCACTAATGAAGCGATTAGATTGGAAATATTTTCAACTCCTGACGAGAAGAAGGAGATTCATGTGGAGTCATCTGGGAAGAACAAAAGGAAGCTCACTGATTTCCAAAAGGGTACTCGGGCGAATACACACAACAATGCCAAAAAGGAAAAAAAGGCACATGGGTAACCTACCTAAGTGTGACAATTGTCGACGTCATCATACTAGGCGATGTAAATATGGAAAATGTGATAACCGTGGCAAAGTGGGGCATATCAAGTAGACGTGTTGGTACGGTACTGGAAATGGGAATGGGAATGGAGGTCAAGATAGTAGCGGAAATCGCGAAGGAAACAACGACAACGACAACTATCAAGGCGGAAATGGTGATGTTCAAGGACGTGGTCCAGGATGTTTTAACTGCGGTGATATCGGGCATTTCAGGAAGTATTGCCCTAAAAACAATCAGGCCGGTGGTAAGATTTACTTGGGGACTAAGCCGAGATGTGATGAGTGCAAGTTTCACCATGAAGGTCGATGTGTGAGGCCTTGGTGCGATAGGTGCGGAATGGAAGGACACAACAAGGATGCCTGTTGGCCGAAGTATCCCAAACAAGGAGGAAATAATGACGGCAACCTAGACGAAAATGATAATGGTAAAGTTCCAGGTTGTTTCAAATGTGGGGACGTGGGGCACTTTAGGAAAGATTGCCCGAAGAATAACCAAGACCGTGGAAGAGCGTACAACATCGGAGCTAGGGAAGCACACAGGATCCAAGCATGGTTACTGGTACGTTCCCTATTAATCAACTCTTTGTATCTGTGCTATTTGATACTGGTGCCAATTTTAGCTTCGTATCTCTAGACTTTAAGAATATACTTGGTTTAGTAGCAAGTAAGTTAGATATCCCGTACTCAATAGAACTAGCTAATGGGAAGCTAGTAGAAGCCAAGGAAGTGATTAGAGGATGTGTGATAGAGCTTGGAGAGCGTGAGTTTACGCTTGATCATCTGCCAGTGGAATTGGGAAGCTTCGATGAAGTAGTGGGATGGATTGGTTGTCGAGAAATCGAGCTGAGATTGTTTGCTATGAGAAGATTATTCGTATCCCGATGGCGAATGAAGAGAAGATCGTGATTCCTGGGGAGAAGTAGGATACGCCCCTACGGATTATTAGTTGCTTAAAGGCACGAGAGTTTTTACGTAAAGGATGTGTTGCCTTCTTAGCTCATGTCGTGAATAAAGAGGCCGAAGAACCGAAGCTCGAAGATATCCCTGTGGTAAGGGAATATCCTGGAGTTTTCCCCGAAGACTTGCCAGGATTACCTCCTCAATGACAAGTCGAATTTCACATTGACTTGGTTCCAGGCGCCGCACCTATAGCCAAGGCACCCTATCGACTTGAGCTTTCAGAGATGCAAGAGTTGTCAACGCAGCTTCAGGAGTTGCTAAATAAGGGATTTATAAGGCCAAGCTTCTTTCCTTGGGGAGCTCCAGTTCTGTTCGTTAAGAAGAAGGGCGGTAGTTTTCGAGCGTGTATCGACTACCAGGAGCTGAACAAGCTAACCATCAAGAAATCGGTATCCCTGCCGAGGATTAGTGATTTATTCGACCAACTGCGAGGGTCCAATTACTATTCCAAGATCGATCTTCGATCAGGTTATCGCCAGCTGCGGATTCAGGAATAAAGCATACCGAAGAACAGTGAGTCAACAATTTGTTTTTAGACATATGCTAGCGTTGTGTTTTATGCATGGTATACAAGCAGTTATACACAGAATACAAAACTTTAAGAATCTAGGAGACATGTACTTAGGACCATTCGGGAACTTATGACAAAGATCATTAAAGGTTATCACTTAGGAACCACGCCCGTTAACTCAAGCAAACCCCTTTATTCTGACGTATATGCTATTTTAGTTAACCGAACAGGTGAAGTACTTGAAATCCTTATATTGCAATCTCCACTTTTGCATCTAGCAAGTAGATTTTTACATCTTTACTCCTCTTAAATGGTAGTTGCATCGTGTCAATTTTCTTCATTGGAGCGAACACTCATTTGCTTCATTTCTTGATCATTTCATATGTTACACATGCATCGTTTGTTACGCATGTGGCTTCCTTTCTAATGATTGTTTTCATCAAAGTTACAAATATCTTTTCTCTATATCCAGTTATTGCCTTGTGTCTCGGATAACCTGCATTATTGTGAGTATCGACTCCTTAATATTGAGTCAACCAAGCCTTCTTGAAATTTCTTTTCCTTCCAGTTACATACATGGTTTATCTTTGTAACCATGCCGAAATTCCCTTGCTGATACATACGTTTATTGTCGGATTGCGCTGAAACCAAGTTTAATTGCTTGAACTTGTCCATTTCGCATATTTAATTCAAGACACCATATGATGTATTGAGAGCATCATATTCAAATTCATTTTAGCAAGCGTTTCATTTGTTCCGAGTCATAGTAAACTTGTTTGGTCTACGACTCCATTAAATCGTTCGTTGATTTCGACACCTTGTGGTGATGCTTTCACTAAATTGAAGCTTGCGCTAATCTCGTTTACGCATCTCATACACGGATTTAATTGTTTATTTATTGACTTGCTCTAAATCCGCTCTGGTCTATCATGTTAAAGCAGTCTTAACGCAATCGTGAGTTAAGACAGAGGTACACAAATTCATTTTTATATTCCGGTGTACCTATCAGCGTTTCTTTCATTAACGTTCGAATGCCTTGCGATAATTATTGCTTGTTCATCTTCGGTCGAAAACAGTAGCTCTTTGATGTTCCATATTCAATTGAAAACCTTATGACATTGTTTAAATCAAATCTTCAGATTTGTTTCAGTGCGCTTTCATTTGATTTCAAACACGGTGAACTTGTTCGGTCACCGCTATCATTGAATTATGTCATTACGACACCTTGTGGTGTCGGTACAAACTTGTAGCTTGTGCTAGTCATGGTCAACCGTTTCACACGAAACTACACATACTTTTTGTTGACTTGTCATTTAAACACTCTTAATGCAACTATGTATTAAGACAATGATACACCAGATTCAGTTGTATTTCATTCCGGTGTATTCTCGCAATTCAATAATGTCAACACACTAATTTATTCATTTATTTGTTCGAAAGTTGACGGATCATTTTCATGTCACTATTACATTTGAGCTTGCTAATTCTGAGTTCGTCTAGCGGATGTTATTGTTTCTAAAACTCATTTGCATATTGTAAAAGATGGTTTGGAATTATATCAGTCGAAACTCCTCTTTTGTTGTGTAAAACCCTTGCAGGATCAATCAATGATATCAACAATATCTTGTGAAAGTGCGGAAATCAATCACAAGACGATTCAAGATTAAATAATGATAATAAAGAACAATAGTTGAGAACAATAGAAATCACAAACCAATAGATTCTTGCATTCAACGATAAACGTAGACTGATACAAGATCTAGCAAAAGAACTCGCAACCTTCTCCTTGTGTCGCCCTCACTATCCACCAAAACAACAACCTCAAACAATGAGGTAATGATGTTCTTAAATACATAACAACCGGGCCACTAACCTAAGCCCATTGCGACACAAGTCTACTAACCCAAACCATACATAATCGGCCCAAACATGTAAACTAAACATAAACATAATCAACCCTCAAACTATGCTAACCTACATGAATAAACCTTCAGGTTCCAACAATCTCCCCCTAGGTTTATGCATGCAGGTTCTTGACACTTTAATCTTCACGATCATCTTGCACCCGATCCTTAATACCACCGAATCCCTTTTTATGAATATGAATAGATGCTGCAACAGCTTTAGTCCAAGCTTTTGCAATTTCTTCATATTTCTCAGTAGCTCTAATTTGATGACGAGCTAACACTTCCAAATCTTCATGAGCAACATTCAGTAAATCAATCTGATCCACCAATTGAAAACACACATCATCATCACAAACAATCACTGCCTGCCCTAAGCGCTCATCATAAGACCAAAAATGTAAGGACTTCAAAGCACCCTGTGGTATCTTTTTCACCAATGGAATCATCTTCTCTTTATCAGTTACAGGCCAACGCACAATCTTCATTCGCTTGTTTGTATATGGATCTCTGATGCCTTTAGCGGGTTTAACAATGGACTCTGCAGTACGCATTGAAGGAAAGCCCTTAAGAACCTCCCTCTTCAACCTCTCGAAAAACCTATAACCAACTCCTCCAGGCTTATCATCTACATAAGGTGCTCTAGACAAATCTGTCAAGTCCACTTTAGTAAATGACTGAAACTGGCCTGGATGTTTATACCACTCAACAGGTCCAATCTTCCTTTTTATCCACCATCTCTTGCGATCATGATCATAACCCCAGCTAACTACCCCAGACCGATTTCCAACCTTATCATAGAGAGTTTCACCAACATCCATCAAATGATGAGTTGCATGAGCATCATCATCGTCTGGATTTAGATTCCGATTCTTCATAATTACAAACTCTCTTTTCTTCTTGATTCTTTCAGCCTTCTCTTTGTCTGCAACAGGATCAATGATTCTTCTAAAGTAATGTTCCATAGCAGCACTTCTTTCAGCATCATTCTTTTCAAAAGCCTTTTTCCTATTTTCAACATCAGTTGGATCTGAGAACTCCTGTCCAAATTTCTTCTCCAACTTTCCACGCAAGTCATACACCATGTTAAACAGCAAACTAACATCTCCTTGAAGCTGCTCAATCTGTTGATCTTTCTTCACAATAGTATCTTCAAGTTGAATAATCTTTGCATCTTTATGGATTGAATCTTGCTCAAGTACAACCATTCGTTTTTTCATATCTCTCATACTGATATACTCATCTTCATCACTAGAATCATCATCAAACGGCATTCTAAATGGCTCTTCAGGTCTTTTACCACTTGAACTGCTAGGTATATCAAGATCAACTCTAGAAGGACCTGCAGATTCAGTAGCACTAGGTAACGTGGTCTCAACAGTGGTATCCACATCAATACTAGTAACCAGAACATCATCAGTAGTGATAACCATATCAGTTCTTCCAGTATCAACATCAAAATCAAAGATGTCTTCAGTAGCGGTGGTGGTATCGGTGACATTCTTCTCAAAATCGAAGTCATAAAGACCTTCATCATCTTCATCAGTAACTACAGGTTGATCTTTGCTATGCTCAATATACATTCCGAGCTGAGGATCCCTCCTTTTCCGTTTCAATGGCATGGAATCAGAATCCTTTGGGTCTTCACTAGGCTTTTCACTTGACACTGAAAGATCAGAAGGAGGATTTCCCATCTTATCAGTTACAGATTTTAGTAACAAAGCCAAACTTTCAGCAGTAATCACGGGTGGAACAACAGAAACAGCAGTATCAACTTCGGCTTCAGGAGGAAGCTCTTTATCTTCATCAGAATCACACATAATCTCAACACCTTCATCGTCAGAGTCTATTGTTAAAATCTCTGTCTCAGGCTGATCTTCAGCATCCATACGAATATCATGTTCTTCAGCAACAATGGCACTTGCAGGTATACTATGCACTGAAACAGATTGTGCCATCACTGGATTCTCACCAACATCTTCTGTCTCGGCAAACTGACCAAATTTCTCCAACTCAATCAAACCTTCAAACCTTTTCTCAGTTCCTTTCTTTGAAGTGAGAGCACCAAAACATGAAGGACCCATAGGCTTTAATTCCAACGTATTACCAGATCTCTTCAATTCTGGATATTTATCATTCAGAATCATCTGCAAAAATCTAGGATACATCAGAAACTTATCCTTTCGAAGTCCAATTGCATTCCTTTTCATCGCTTCCAAAATATATCTTGAATAATTGAACGACTCATTTGTAATTACACAAATCACAGCAGCAGACTGAGTAGTATTCAACTGATCAATTCCCCCTCTATTCTCTGTCATGCACACAAGAAACATATGCAGCAACAGACGCCAGTATGGATGCACAAACTTCTTAACCAAGGGAGGAAACTTTCCTTCGTAGCTTAAACGAGACAGAATTGCTTCCACTGTTCCAGCTGGAAGTTCTATAGGATCCGTTTCCTGATCATTAAACCTCAACGCTTCTTTAATCATCTGCTCAGTCACTATAACTTTCTTTTCTTGAATTTCTGCAACTATAACTCCCTTTCCTTCAACAACTTCTACTTTGGCACTCTTCCAAAAATCTTGAATAAGGCTTTCATAAACAACTGGATTCTCACGAAGAGCATGAACAATCCGGCATGTATTTAGACCTTTCATCAATGACGTGTACAGCTGCTTGTGTTTCTCTGGTGGAGGTGCTAAATATCCAACTTGATTATGAGAAGATATAAACTTTAAATCCATTTTCTGCACACAACACAAATCAAATAAGTTTCCAACTTTCAAATATAACAGTGATAAAAATAAAACCAAAACAAACACTGTTACTGTTCACTCGAGACCATGAGTCGCAACCAATAGGTCTCGAGTCGCAACCATGAGTCGCAACCAGTTGTCTACGAGTCGCAACCATGAGTCGCAACCGACAAACATTGAGTCGCAACCATGAGTCGCAATCTTGAGGTTGCGACTCGTAACCACTGGTTTCGAGTCCTAAGTGTTCTTGATTGCGAGTCAAACATCTTCAAAACTTCATCGGAAACATCATCGGAATCTTCAAATCCTCATCGGAATCTTCAAATCTTCATCGGAATATTCAATAACCATTCATAATTCCTGCAAAAACTTGAATAATGACGTCATTATACCTTGATGATCAATGAGTCGCAACCGGAGATTGCGAGTCGTAACCGGAGATTAATCGGAATCTTCAACAGATCGCCGGAGCTTTTGAGAGAGAATCAGACTTGGTTGCGAGTGAGAAATGAGGTCTCGACTCGCAACCGCCCTTTTATATCACAAATCTGATTATGGGCCAACATGGGCTTTTAACTCTTGGGTCACAACTTTAACAAATTGAGCTTGACAAATTTGGGCTCTTGACTTAACAGATTTAACAATCAAATTTTTTTTTTTAACCCATTTCAAAAACTGATTTAATTTTAATGAAAATTATCCATTAAACCTTTTGAGCAATGTTTGCAAAATAAAAACCTAAAAACAAAAATTAAATAACGAAATTATTTACAAAATAAAATAAGGAAATTTGCATAGATACTCAGGGATCAAATCACAAGGTTTTGGGCTTGACTTCACTTATCAACACTGATCTACTACTGAATGATCTAGACAATTGCCAGTATATTTGTCCCCTTAAACTCATCTCCCTAGACCTTTTCCATATAACTACCTGTAACTCAATTTATCATATTTTGATATCTTAACAATGAACACTCAAAACAAATACTAATCAAATCCCGAAATTATAACAGCACACTCTATCATGCAAGTAGCTTCCCTACCACATGTTTCACAAGTCCAATCCAGATCTCTGAAATCTTAACTGGGACTAGGTTGAGAAGAGAACAGAATAGATCTTAAGTAGAGATGGTATAATATACAAGATCAAATGAGTTTTTCTCAATTTGACATAGGTTTATAGGGTTTCTTTTGGGCACTAGAGGGCCTCTTTCGGGTGTTTAATTGATCTACAAAGCGACAACGTACAGCTAGGTCAGCATGTATCTGGATGCAGCAGAAGCTGTCGTTGCCTAGCACCTCCAGGTCAGCATATATCTGGATGCAGCAGAGGAGATACATGACTTTTTCAGAGAAGATTTCAGAGTCAGACCAAAATTGTGTGTATCGGGACAACATACAGACATTCAAATAGAAATGAGCTAATTCCAAGTGACTTTCTTTCCTGAGGTCATGTACAATTTTTAGTTCTAAACAGAAACAGCCAATGTTTCCAGTCTTAAGGATAGAGCCTACCAACACATCATACTAGAGTCAAACTATTTCGATACTGGTCTTACATGAGTCAGCCCTCAACCATAATGTGTAAAATCATTTCATTTCCCAGTCATGCCACACCTCTTTTTGTATTTTTCAATTTTTCAATGTTTTTGTATTTTTTTCAATTTTTCAATGTTTTTGTATTTTTCAAAAATTCTCCCCCTAAATTTGAGCATAAATAAAAACTACCTAAGAATAGAAAACTTTATGAACAAATTTACCTACGAAAAACAAAAACATGCTCAGTCAGTAAAACGGATCATTTTCAGAAAATCCACAAGCACTCTGAATTTTGAGCTGCTGACAGGTTTGGTGAACAAATCGGCAGCATTTGCATCTGTGTCGATTTGTTCAAGAGTAATAAGACCTCTGTCAAAACAGTCTCGGATAAAATGAACTTTAATATCAATGTGCTTGGTTTTGGAATGAAAGACAGGATTTCGAACAATTTGTATTGCAGCATCATTATCACAGTAAATAGTAGTGTTAAGATAAGTCAAACCATAATCCTGCAATTGATGTTGCATCCACACCACTTGAGAGCAAGACGCAGAAGCAGCAACATACTCGGCTTCAGCTGTAGATATCGCCACTGTTTGTTGTTTCTTGCATTGCCAAGAAATGAGCCGATCACCCAAAAATTGGCATCCCGCAGATGTAGATTTCCTGTCACTGTCAGTACCTCCAAAATTGCTGTCAGAAAAAGCAAACAAGTCAAAATTGGAATCTCTCGGATACCACAGGCCAAACCTAGGTCGGCCTTTAAGGTACCGAAAGATCCTTTTAACAGCAATAAGGTGAGAAGTTTTAGGATTAGCCTGATAGCGTGCACAGTTGCAAACAGCAAACATAATGTCCGGACGGCTAGCTGTGAGATACATCAATGACCCGATCATTGACCTATATTGACGTTGATTGACAGACTCTCCTTCTTCATCTTCAGTCAATAGTGGTCTCTCTGCCATAGGTGTTTCAGCAGGCTTTGCGTCCGTGAATTTGAATTTTGACAGCACATCATCCACATACTTCCCTTGATGAATAAGAATTCCTTGTGAACTCTGCTTGACTTGTAGACCCAAAAACAGTGTCATTTCCCCCAGAGCACTCATTTCAAACTTCTTTTTCATAACTCTCTCGAATTCCTTGCAAAGATCCTCACTTGTAGATCCGAAAATAATATCATCAACATAGATTTGAACCAAGATTTAATCACGTCCTACCTTCTTGATAAACAGAGTCTGGTCTATGGTGCCACGCGTATACCCATGAGCCAACAGATGCTCTGTTAGTGTAGCATACCAAGCTCGAGGAGCCTGATGTAACCCGTACAACGCCTTGTCTAACTTGTAAGCGTATTCAGGATGATCTGGATGCACGAACCCTGGTGGCTGCTCGACAAAAATTTCTTCCTTCACATCTCCATAGAGAAACGCGGTTTTGACATCCATCTGATAAACAGTGAATCCCATGTATGATGCGTAAGCCAAAAAGATCCGGATGGCTTCAAGTCGTGCAACCGGAGCATATACTTCATCATAATCCAGTCCTTCAATTTGTTTAAATCCCTGAACCACCAGCCTTGCTTTGTTTCGAACGATGACTCCTGCAGAATCCTGCTTGTTTCGAAATACCCATCTAGTTCCAAGCTTACGTTTTCCTTGAGGCAACTTGACAAGTTTCCATACTCCAAGTTTTTCAAACCGGTTCAGCTCTTCATGCATAGCATCTACCCAGCCAGGTTCCTGCAGAGCTATATCAATAGTTTTAGGTTCGATTTGAGAAAGATAACAAGAATATAAGCAAGTGTTAATGGTTCCTGATTGACTCCTGGTCAAAATTCCTGCATTTACAGGACCAATCACATTCTCGATTGGATGATTTCGTTGAACGCTCGTAGGTATGGCCAAATCAGGTACAATTTCCTCTTCAGTGGTGGTGTTGCTAGACTCCCCCTCATTAGGTGCTGTAGTAGTGTGAACTACAGGAGAAGTGACAATACAATCCTCAGGAATTGGCTCAGGAAACAATGCAGAGTCACTAGTTGATGCGTCCTCAGGGGATTGATTGACCGTTGGAGTTGGTGTAGGATGTTGCGTAAACACCATTCCCGGTGGATCAATGGTATGATGCCTCACGGTGTCTTGCATCTGTGCTTCATCTTCCGTATCTTCAAATGACAATGGTTGTTTGGGAACAGACACACCTGCAACTGAAACATCACTTGACAAAATATTAAATGATTTAAACAGAGCAGAATAATCGTATAGCCAATCTGGACCAACTCTAGCGTCCGTAGCATTCTCTTCAAGCCATTCAATGTTGCACGACTCGACGACCTTTTTAGTTACTTTGTTGTATACCCTATAAGCAGAGCCTTTAGCATATCCAACAAAATAACATTCGTCACCTTTGACTTCAAACTTTCCATTTGAGTCCATTAGTAATAATACACATGGACAACCAAAGATACGAAAGTGTGAAACCGAAGGTTTATGTCCTTCCAGAATCTCATAAGGGGTTTTCATGTGACGTTTGTTTACTAAAGCATGATTCTGGATATAACAAGCCGTGCTAACTGCCTCGGCCCAAAAGAAGCTAGGAAGCTTTGAATCAGCCAGCATAGTACGTGCGGCCTCAATGAGAGTACGATTTCTTCTTTCAGCCACTCCATTTTGTTGTGGAGTTCGAGGTGCACTGAACTGACGATCGATTCCCTTATCCATGCAGAAAGTATCCAAAGTAACATTCTTGAATTCTGTCCCATTGTCTGATCGAATAACCTTCACTTTAGTACTCGCTTGATTTTCAGCCAAAGTAATGAATTGTTTTACCAAGACAGCAGTTTCATTTTTGTGGCTGAGAAAATACACCCAAGTATAGCGAGAGTAATCATCGACGATTACTAGACAGTAAGCTTTCTTCCCAATACTCAGCACATTTACTGGACCAAAAAGATCCATGTGAAGTAGTTCGAGCACAGCTTTTGTCGAGGGTACTGATTTAGTCTTATGAGGTTTTCGATGAACTTTCCCTTTTGCACAAGCAACACATTTTTCCACCAACATGAAATCCTTGATTGGAAGATCACGTACCAGTTGACCTTTAGCCAGGCGATTCAGATTTTTCATATTCACATGCCCAAGACGACGATGCCACAACAGACCATCATGCTCTGAAATCTTTGAAAATAGACAAGTGATCTCTTCACACGGTTTCTTGTTCATATCAATGACGTAAGCATTTCCCTTTCTTTCAGCTGTCATCAAGAACCAGTCTTCTGGAATAACAATCCCAGGCTTAAGAACATGACATCCCTTCTTCGTGAAATGAACTGAATTCCCTCGATCACAAATCTGCGAAATACTTAACAGATTGTGTTTCAGTTCTGGAACATAATTAACATTTTCAAAGCTGAGAACACCGTTTCGAACAGTTCCTTTCAATGTGATTCTGCCAGATTCACCTCCCGCAAATGAGACATATCCTCCATTAAATTCTTTGACGTTCACAAGTTGGGATAAGTCTCCTGTCATGTGCCTGGAACAGCCACTATCCATGTACCAGAGGCGCACGGTAGTCCTCCACAGCTGTTCCTGCACGATTAGCGGGATTAGTTAGATTTAGGTACCCAGCCCATAGTGGATCTGGGTTTTCCATTTGCATCAATGTACGTTACTTTTTGCCAGATTAGATTATCTTTATTCAAAAATTTTGATTTATCTCTGTTGACAAAAGAGTTTGCATTCATGTTTGACTGGGCAGCCTTGACTTTTGGTTTCCAATGTTGATATGACCATTTAGAGCAATAATTATAAAAAAAATTTTGTTGGTGTCTTTGTTGGTTTCTTTGTTTGGCTGCATTCCAGTCAAAATCAGAGGGCTTGGTCCTTCGACTGTTATTCTTCATTGCCTCAGTCTTTGTGACGTTCATGGGCTTTGAATAACTAGTTCGATTGGATTTATCCTTCTGATTTTTGAAGCCTTTGTGCTCAGATGACTTCCTTGGGAGATGGACACAATTTCGTGCAATGTGTCCCGCAATTCCACAATTGAAACAAGTTTGTCGTTTCAATGGGTGGAGAGTCGAGGTATTCTGAAAATTTTTCTTGTTTTGCTTTTCAGGTTTTGCGATTTTTGCTGGCTTTCGTTTAGAGCGATCTGGGTTCGGCTGATTTGACGTTTCACAAGCATGTGATGTATGTTGAGATTCAGTCGCAACTTTCTTACTGTGATTACCTTTTTCTTGAAAATCTGATGACTTGGGATCAGTTTTATTAGGTAAAACGTCTGTTGAAGATTTTACGTTCATGTTAACATTTAATTCTTTGTCGATGATTTTTGATTCAGTTTCTATTTCAGAAGCATTTGCACATGCTTCTTCAACATGTGTATCAACAGTTTCCAATGGGGTCCCACTAGATTCAACATTAGGGACTCCCACTGAGACCGATTCCAAAGAAGAATCAGGACATTCTTGATTTTCTTGAGAAGAAGTATCAGTGGTTTCACTGAATGTATCCTGAGGGACCTCACCTGCAACACTATCATCTGACATATTAGAACCATCACATTCACAATTATTAACCGAAGAAAATTCATCACCAAAATTAAAGTTCACAGTTTCAACACAACCATCATCAGTCTTGCCTAAAACATCAGGCCCATTAGCAGCTAAAGAAAGAAACATGCTAAAAATATTTTGTCCCAAAATAACATCAGGATGATTTTCATCAAAACAAGGTTTTTGTGAATCAGAATTTAAAACGTGTTCTTCCCCAAGAGTATCTTCACATTTCAAATCAACTTTTTCTGCACATGCAAACGACTGGTTAGGATCAACATTTCCTTTTGAGACGAAATTCATTGAAGGAGCTGGTTGTTTGTTATCAACAGATTTGCTGTTGATTGATGACTTATCGGTTTTTGAACCGTAAGTCATCTTTCCCTCATTAATTAACTCCTCTTCCGTGAAAGGCATATAAGTGTAGTTATGATTGTATGGAGGAGGAGTTTTTGTGTATCCCAGACCAGCCCCTTTCTTTTCTTTATACTCTAGTTGTATATCACAAATGTTCTTGACCAAATTACTAGAGGTGTCAAATTTTTTAATATTGATTTCATTTACCTGATATTTGACTTTCAAGTCCTCTAATTCTTTGGTCAGATCACTAATTGTGGCTAGAGCATCTAAGAAATTACAGTTTTTAGCACTGAGGTCTTCTTTTAGCTGAACTATATCCTTTCGTTGGGCCTCAATTTTTTCTTTGTAAAGTTTTTCATTTTTGGCCAAAGTAAAGTTTTTATTCTTAAGATCTTGATAATCTTGAATAAGTTCAGCATTATGTATCCTATAAGCCTCATTTCTTTCTCTACATTCAGTAGTACAGAAAATAGAACGTACCTCCTCAGCAGTGAGTCCATGAACAGGAGCTGACAAGATTTTGGTCATGAATGCAATGTTCTCAGCTTGAGGCTCAGCATCTGGCGAAGAATCCTTTTCATCAGAAGTCATGAAAGCTAAGTTTTCAGCAGCACTCTGGATTTCTGGTTGAGAGATGTTCAGGCGTTGAATTTCATCTTCCCAATTGAACTCTGCACTTGGTTGAACAACAAGGGCTGAACTCTGAGTTCCTTCACCAGCAGCAGTTGAATCGTTTGTCGTTACAAGAGCCCTTTCAGGATTTGGAGGGGCAGGATGTGCAGGTGTATAGTCTTTGTTGTTGTTGGACTTAGGACAATTTCGTGCCAAATGACCTGGTTCGTGACAGTTGTAGCAGCGTAACTTCAGTGGAACATTTGCAGAGTTTGAAAAAGAAGATCCCCATCTATTTTTGCCAGTTTTATTTGCGAATTTTTGTGCTCTGAATGCTGCCATTGCCATTTGCCAGGTGATGTCCATCTCCTCCACATCATCAGGATGATACTGATATAGATCATTCAACGACCAGCTAGGAGGTTGTATTTTACCTGCGACAAAAGCATTTAAACAATTTATAACAGAAGCAGCGACCTCCAGATTCTCTTTAGATTGCTGAGTAAAGAAAGCAATGAGCTCGGATTTTGCTGAATGAGTTGTGGCAATCTTTGATGCAGACGATGAGGGGCTTGAGCTAGAGTAATGCACAGTAGTGGTCGACCCAGAAGTAGCCTTTTTCGATCCATTCTGTGAAATCAGTGCAGCGTTGTCATTGCTTGAATTGGTAGAAGACACAGAAATGCCTGCTGCTAACAAACTGGACTTGTGATTATTCTCCCGTTGCTTGTCATCAAGCTCACAAGCTTTGATATGAGAAATCATTTCAGTCAAGGTGCATCTTGCGAGATCTTTCGTCCGTTTGATCATAGCAACGTGGTTATCCCAACTCTTTGGCAAGGCATTCAGAAGTTGTCGATTCTGAGCAGCCTTTGAAGGAAGGATTTCTTCTAGGTCCATTTGAGTAATGATTTTTGAGAAACGCTGAATCTGATTCTCAATGGTTTCCCCATAGATGTAGTTGAAGTTATTGAAATTTTGCCTTAACAGGTTCCTTCTGCTTTCCCTCATGTCTCCATTCCCTTCGTACACATCAAGCAAAGCTTCCCACATTTCTTTAGCCGATTTGCAAGTGCGAAATCCCATAGCGATGTCTGACCCCAGTCCCATAGTCAAGTAAGACGTTGCTCGATTATCTTCTTCTTCAATAGCATAATCTTCATCAGTATATTCGGCACGAGGTTTCTTAACCTTGACTCCAGGGTTCGTTTCCCTCTCATACATAATTTCTCTAGGACCTCTTTCAATAACCCTCCAAAGTTTAGGCTCCTTAAACTTGATATGTTGCTCAAAACGCCACTTCCATTCAGGAAAATCATTTGCATCTAAAAGCCTTGGAATACGAGAGCTGGTTCCAATTTTGGAGTCCAACTCTTGCTGAGCATTTGTGACAACTAGGTCATTAGCAGTTGACATGTTTTCTTAAATATAATTAATTAAATCAATTATTTAAAGTCCAACAGTCCAACAGTCCAAAGGTCCAACAGTCCGTAAATCAGTGTCGTTGCGAGTCGTAACAGAGGTTGCGAGTCAAATCTACTGTGATTTCGAGTCGTAACTGCAGAGGTTGCGAGTCGTAACTAAAACAGAATGAGCCGAAACCAGAGAAGGTTGCGAGTCGTAACTGGAACGTGATGAGCCGCAACTAGATGGTTGCGAGTCGTAACTGGAACGTGATGAGCCGCAACTAGACGGTTGCGAGTCGTAACTGGAACGTGATGAGCCGCAACTAGACGGTTGCGAGTCGAGACCTGCAAAACAGATAAGAGATAAGAACTGTTGACTCGTAATCCCGGATTTCCAGCACTTCCAAAATTCAAAGATTTGAGATCTTTGAATTTTCTTCAATCAGCTCCGAACAATCAGCAAACAGATTGCTGAAAATTATACGATCCAAATCAGTAACAATTTTTAACAAAATCACCAAGAACAGATCCAAAACAGATCGGTAAAACTAGTTCCTTTCACTGCAAAACAATCACCACAAACCAGATTAGTAATAATGGTTTAATCTTGAATCTGATTGATATCAAAACCGAACCAAGAATGGTTTCTTGGCTCTGATACCAATTGTAAAACCCTTGCAGGATCAATCAATGATATCAACAATATCTTGTGAAAGTGCGGAAATCAATCACAAGACGATTCAAGATTAAATAATGATAATAAAGAACAATAGTTGAGAACAATAGAAATCACAAACCAATAGATTCTTGCATTCAACGATAAACGTAGACTGATACAAGATCTAGCAAAAGAACTCGCAACCTTCTCCTTGTGTCGCCCTCACTATCCACCAAAACAACAACCTCAAACAATGAGGTAATGATGTTCTTAAATACATAACAACCGGGCCACTAACCTAAGCCCATTGCGACACAAGTCTACTAACCCAAACCATACATAATCGGCCCAAACATGTAAACTAAACATAAACATAATCAACCCTCAAACTATGCTAACCTACATGAATAAACCTTCAGGTTCCAACATGTTGAACCCCTGTTAACTAAGTTACACCAGATTATACATCTATACTTCACGTATCCTTTGACATCAAATTCTGAAACACATACCTCTAACCGCTGGGTTCTCATTGTTGTAATATGTCCCTCGACTCACCTTATTCAATAAGTCTTGATTTGGTTTTGTGGTTAACCACTTTGGTATCATTCATACCCTTCTACGCATAACGTAACCTTAAGGAGTTAACGTAGTCAAAATTTCTAGGACGAAATTTTCTTAACAGGGGGAGAATGTGACAATTGTCAAATTTGCATGTGTCCGTACAATCATTAAACAATAATTAAACAATGATTAGTGCTTAATGACTGTGCTGAATTACAATTAATGACTTGAATTGCTTTCTGATTAATGTTATCATACATGCATGTGCATCACATATTGCTTAATGTCATATCATTATTGCATGAGAACTTTGTTGATTCAAACGATGCCGAAACGCAGTTAGCACAGTTATCAGATAAATCAGAAAAATGCTGAAGGAGTTCAGTGCATAGATAGACGTTGTATTGAGACACAGAATGAGCTAGAAACCAAGAGTTACACTAGTATAGAGTGTAGGAAAGTAAGGATCACAAAACTGCCTTCCTAGTGATAGTTTATGTGCCGAAAAGTGCCTAAAACTCACATAAACTGCAGAATTCTGCAGAAATCAGCAAAATTCAGCATTTAAACACTCTAATATCATGCAGAAATATGGTTAAATGGTCCTGAATGCTTTCCTAAGTGTCGGGAATCAAAACTGTCACAAAAGTTAACATAAAGCACACTAAACTGCGTAGTTTAGCACCTTAACGAACCGGTAACCAACCGGACACTACCCGAAACACTAAATTTTCACCAAAAGCATTGTTTTAACATTACCAAGCTAGTTATGGTCCCCGAACATCATAACACACTATATAAACATCTAATAACTAAATAACCCAACTAACAACTTAGATTTCAACCATAATCTAATTATAACATTACATTCCAACTCTACACCCCCCCCCCCCCCACCTACGGCCCCAACATGGTGGCCCTACCTGTGATTTTCTTTGATTATAATATTAGATCATGTTTTAACTTTACTAAACACATGAACCTTTGGATTATGCAAAATTGGGAGATTATAAGTTAGACTTTTAGTTTTTCACTATCATTTCTCATTCAACACAACACACCAAAACTCCTCTCCCTCACTTCTTCTTGGTTCGGCGGAGATCACCAAGCACCACCACCCTCACCTTCATTCAACTTCCATCCATTCTTTTGATATCTAAAGGTGTAAGAAGCTATACAAAGAAGCTTGGAGCTTTCGGAAGTTGAAGGACCACTCACACAAGCTTTTATCCACTTCATTTTCATCTAGTGATCATCCCTAGCCTTGAGCTAGTAGTAAGATCATTCTACTCTTCATTTTACATCTTGTTTTGGTGGTTAAAAGAATATACAAGTTGTTAATCTTAAAGAACACTATGAATCTTGAACATAA
Source organism: Helianthus tuberosus (assembly GCA_030545235.1). Taxonomy (NCBI): domain Eukaryota; kingdom Viridiplantae; phylum Streptophyta; class Magnoliopsida; order Asterales; family Asteraceae; genus Helianthus; species Helianthus tuberosus. Next base: position 160,194,703 of record CM060424.1, read on the forward strand.
AACTATAACATAAGACTAAAATCATATGAATACATAATGTTTAAGTGTTGTTATGCTTGTTGATTGTTGATTACTCTTGTTATTGATGTAGATCATCATGTGATCTTGCTAGGTAGTGATTAAAGACATAATCTAGCAAGATGAGAGGAGGATTATGTTAAGGATCAATAGATCATCCATATGTAAATCATGAACTTGAAGTGAAAATTGTTTTTCTTGTAAAATGATGATTAAAGTGAGTGTGAAGTCTTGTAAATCTATGATTTCAAGAATGATTTTCTAAGAAACAAGTTAAAAATACAAAGTTTACTTAATCTTGGTTCTTAAAGAAATTAACCACATTTTTAGTGGTTAAACAAATGTAAAAATATATATGTGACAAGAAAAACTCAAGAAGGAACATTTTTAGAAAATTTAATTACAAGTTGTAAAGAACTAATTTCTTCAAAAATGAAGTTTTTAAATAAACAACCACACTTTAAAGGGTAACTAAGCCTACTAAACACACTAGTAAGTTACTATAAATTTTTGTAAATTTTCAAGTTCATGAAGTAGTAATTTATGCATGATTTTGGCAAATTGGTAAGTATTGGTTGATTTATTGTTGATTGTGGTGATTTATAAAAGAAAATGATATGCTTTGAAAGCATGGAAACCTCCATTTTTAAGGGGAAACTATGGCAACATTTTTCTAGAAATTTAATACTTAGAAAAATATTTTTAAACAAATATTTACAAGTATATTTTAAACCATGGGTTTTCATATAACATTTGCCATAATTTTTGTTACAAAAATTATAAATATTGGAGGTTGGTTTTTGTAAATAAAAGTGGCTAAATATGTATTTATGAAATATATATTTAGATGTCACCATGTGTGTGATTATTTGTATATTATGTGTATTAGTTATACTATTTTAGGACTTGAAATGATATAACTCACCAAAATTCCAAGAAAATTACAATCCAAAACATTACCAAAAATTTCAAGAAATAAATACATAATTTATACCCAAAATATTGGTAAAACCGAACAAGGAATATAACTTACAAAAATATTCCAGAAATTTAATTCATAAGTATATTTTGGTAATTGGTATTTTGGACACAAAGAGAATGAAAATGTGATTTTTACAATTATTACAAGATATATCATATTTTTACAAGGAGAAAATATATTATTTTGGTAAGAAAAAATATATATTTTCTTGGAATTATTAGAAGATATATTATTTTTGGGAGAAAATATATATTTTCTTGAATAAACATGAAATACATTATTTTTGGGTGAAAGATAAGTTTATATATATTTTCCAAGTTAAACTTGAAAATAAATTATTTTTGAGACTTATATGAAATTTATAAATATTTTTGCCAAGGGAAAAATGTTAAGTAATTTTCTATGTAATATTTCTTAAAATGTATATTTTGGGAATATATATTGATGTATTTTTATTAGAAATATTATTTCAGAAAAGTTAATACAAAAATTAAGTATGAGATACTTAATAAACACAATAAAAATACGTATTCTCGTACGTATAAATACACACCGGAATACGCCATCGATACCTGGCAAAAATGTACAAGTATAAGAATACGAGTATGAATACACCCATCCTTGGGAAGTTATATATGTACAAATACATAAAAAGTATCAAGTTGAAATATATTATTTTAACTATTATTCCAAAATTTAATAAATATAATTTAAGTTAAAATATTTATTATTTTAACAAATAATTATATAACTTGGAATAATATTAAAGACACAATGAAACGTAAGTCAATGACACTAAATAAGACTGAGTCAAGGCACGACCCGCTCCTCTAATAGACTGTAGTACGTTTGTAGGAAGTCGTGTGAACAAGTAAGAGCTGTGAGTTACGTTGGATTGATTTGAAGAACGCAAAACTGTGAGTTCATGTCCCCCTTTTCTTTTAACTGTTTTTGGTTTATAACTTCGGGGGTGAAGTACATCTTACAAACTGTATACAAACGTTTATATGTGGTATGGTTAGCTAAGGAAAGGTACTGCTAGATCATGTGAGTGGTGGGTACAATGCTTAAGACCATTAATCATCGTTGTAGGACCGAGGGACCTGAGTGATAGATCTATTTGGGTATAGCGAGCCCACACCCATGTGGACCGGGGTTTGGCCCATGAGGTGACTATGTCTTCAAACTGAAGCCCGGTGCAAAATCTGCTAGGTTTGAGCCTTCCTACATCACGTCACACATATTAATGGCCTTGCAAACCATTAATGATTTGTTTTCCTTGTTTGGTTTCATACCAGGGTTTACGATTCATACATACTTATAATGATTACAAGTTTATTCGAGCTCACACACTAAACACATGAACTCGCTCAACTTTTGTTGATGTTTTCAAACTACATGTATTTCAGGAAACTAAGTATGGATCTAGCGGGCGTTGGAGTTTTCAATTGTTGTTTGGAATAAAAGATGTCATCCGGTGTCGAATGGTGTGGAGTGTGTATCCTATCCTGGATAGGATACATATCTCAAATCCTAGTTTTCATTAGTGTCTTTTGTGGAGTCCTTATGGAACTTAAAACTTGTTGGTGTTGAACGCGAAGTCTGTGTTTTGGGATTTAAAACAATGTAGCATGTAATGTTTTTAAAACTATCTATGGATGAACATCTTGGTTTTATCATATAGTTGTTTGTTATGGTTAAATGCAATGATATTAAGCAAGTCACACATAATCACGCTTCCGCAAAAGTCAGGGTGTGGCAAAGAGAACCTCTGATGTGGCTTAACAGATGATGTAGTTCAACAGAGGATGTTTAACAGAAGAGCTTTAACAGACCATGATCAACAGATGATAAGGTCTGTTGAAGCAAATTCTTCTCAATAGATCCTAACAGTTTTCCTACTAACCAATTCATTAAAGTAGTATTCATTCACTAAAAATAATATACAACCCTACTACTTGTGCAAAGAATGAATAGCAAACCAAACGAATACACTCAACATCTATTTCGCTAAAGTCTACCAAACCCAAATCTCTGTTGAAGAGAAAATCTGTTAAAACAAAATCAGTTGAACGAAGCAACCTCTGTTGAAAAACACAAAGACTGTTCAAGCAAAGGTCTTCTAAGGAGAACCTCTGATGTCGCTTAACAGATGATGCAGTTCAACAGAGGATGTTTAACAGAAGAGCTTTAACAGACCATGATCAACAGATGATAAGGTCTGTTGAAGCAAAGTCTGTTCAACAGATCCTAACAGTTTTCCTACTAACCAATTCATTAAAGTAGTATCCGTTCATTGAAAATAATATACACCCCTACTATTTGTGCAAAAATGAATAGCAACAATAATATAATAACAATAATATTCAAATTGTAGCAATTACATACAAAATCCATTGGTTTAGATGATTCAAATTGTAGCCATAACAAACCAAACTTTTAAGCACAACAGGTTAAAACAAAAGTTAACATGCATAAATAAAAACCACATTTTTAGTCTTCAAAATAAGTTGTTTTTTTACTTTCCATTCAGACTTAATCCAGAATCCTTTTCGATTTCAACAGCTGAAAAGTCTTCCGTAACATCACCAACATCCTTGCAACAGATCACAAAACTGCTAATGAATATTTATTCAACCTGTTATTATATTGCCAGAAATAATGAGTATAGTTATGATTTGCAGAAAGTAACAAAAATTATCTTTCCATTTAGAGTAAACTTCTGTTTTGCTCCCTGTGGTTTGGTCACTTTAACGGTTTTGCTCCAAACCTTTAAAAATAGCCATTTTACTCCCTGATGTTTTGGTTTTTTTGCCAGTTTGCTCCCCGCCTCTAACTCCATCCAAATTTTTTGTTTTTCCATTTTGCTCCTCGCGGGGAGCAAACTGGCAACAAAACCAAAACATCGGGGAGTAAAATGGCTATTTTTAAAGGTTGGGGGCAAAACCGTTAAAGTGACCAAACCACAGGGAGCAAAACAGAAGTTTACTCTTCCATTTACTTACACTTTCCATGCTGTATAACAGCCATCACATGCTCATGAGCTGCCATTTTAGAGATAAATTCGTTAAACTGCAGAGCATAATCATTCCACACAGTACATAGCAAAACCGTAACCCTACATGAAAACAATATTCATTTAACCATAAACATAAACACTAATTTATGACCAGTTTTTTAGAATCTATAAAATCTAAACTAAAATTGAATAAATAACAACATAAAATCAAACGAAAATTATTACCATCTATTAAAGTAGTAAATGAGCAACAAATTAACTAACATATTCACCTGAAGAATAAATTTGTTGATCTCATTTATTACCATGATTCCACATCAAATATAAAGACTGTTAGTCTCATTTAATAGCATTACCATGATTCCACATTAAATACCAACAGTCTTGATCTCATTTATTAAGATCATTCCACAGTAAATACAAACAATCATTTCCTTACATCTTCCATGTTGTATAACAGCCATCACATGCTCATGAGCTGCCATTTTAGAGATGAATTCGTTAAACTACAGAGCATAATCATTCCACACAGTACATCACAAAATGGTAACCCTATATTAAAACAATATTCATTTAACCACAAACATAAACACTAATTTATGACCAGTTTTTTAAAATCTATAAAATCAAAACTAAAATTGAATGAATAACAACATAAAATCAAACGAAAATTATGATCATATATTAAAGTAGTAAATGAGCAACAAATTAACAGACATATTCACCTGAAGAATAAATTTGTTGATTTCAATTATTACCATGATTCCACATTAGATACAAAGACTGTTAGTCTTATTTATTAGCACTACCATGATTCCATATTAAATACCAACAGTCTTGATCTCATTTATTAAGATCATTCCACAGTAAAGACAAACAATCATTTGTGGCACATATTCACCTGAAGAATAAATTTGTTGATCTCATTTATTACCATGATTCCGCATTAGATACAAAGACTATTAGTCTCAATTATTAGCATTACCATGATTCCACATTAAATATCAACAGTCTTGATCTCATTTATTAAGATCATTCCACAGTAAATACAAATAATCATTTGTACATGACTGAACATGTAAATAACGACTTACTCCAACTCTTGAATATCGCTTTTCATCCTCTTAGTTTCTTTTGGAGGTCGGCCAACGAATTCAAGACCTTTACACCAAATAACAGATCCAGCAACATCTACCTGAAGAACATTTAAACAAAGTATTTTTTTTAGCAATCAAAGAATATACATCCTCAATAAACTACCGTACAAAACTCAGGAACATTTATAATACAAACCTAAAAAGTATAGAAACAGGAATTCACACATATACATCTATGTAACTCATTTATACACGAACGAAAAAACACAAATACACATTACCTTTTCATCAATGAAGATGAGATCCATTTTATAACCTTGATTCCATTTTCGAATGATCCTCGCTTTCATGTGCCACAAATCTTTCCCATGAACATTTATAATAGAAACCTATAAAGCATAAAAACAGGAATTCACAAATATACATTCATGGAATCATTTATACACGAACGGAAAAACACAAATACACATTACCTTTTCATCAATAAAGATGAGATCCATTTTATAACCATGATTCCATTTTCGGATGATCCTCGCTTTCATGTGCCACAAATCTTTCCCATGAACATTTATAAAAGAAATCTATAAAGCATAGAAACAGGAATTCACAGATATACATCCATGGAATCATTTATACATGAACGGAAAAACACAAATACACATTACCTTTTCATCAACGAAGATGAGATCCATTTTATAACCTTGATTCCATTTTCAGCTGATCCTCGCTTTCATGTGCCACAAATCTTTCTCAGGATTCAAATCGTTAACAAAACTAAAATTGTTAATCTCAACTGATGCTGACATGCTTCTAATTCGGAAATCGGAATGAATTTAAATTTCAAAATATAAAAGCAAAGAACACTATAGTGTAATGAAATATGAAGAGGGAAATGAGAAAAAAACCTTTATATAAGAAGATGATTGACATAAGTGAGTGAGTGATATGCATTAATTGCAAATTACATATTCCCAGGCATTTTGAATTTGAAATTACCGGCAACTAACATTTGCTGATATATACGCATTATATGAACCTTCAACCTCTGCTGGCTTTAAAGTATGGTTAGATATGGGCAGAGGTTTTGGATGGAAGAGTTTTAGATAGATTTTAAACTGATTTTATATATTAGGATTTATGATGCAGTAATGACATAAGAAAAACATTGTTGGACAGCCTCTCTGGCTGTCCATCAGCTTTTTTTATGTCACTGGGATTTATCATTTTATAGAAAGTATAGATGGATTAGTGATTTCTGTTTGCGTTTTTTGGTAATGAGTTTAGCCAATTTAAGAGGTTTTGCTGGTATTCTTAATGCAGGAAGTGGTAAAACCTATACAATGCAACCGTTACCTCTTAGAGCTGCAGAAGACCTTGTTAGATATTTAAATCACCCAACTTATCGTAATCAAAAGTTCAAGTTATGGCCTAGTTACTTTGAGATCTATGGTGGAAAGCTCTACGATATTCTAAGTGACAGAAAGTAAGTGCTCTATTTTAATAACTAATTCATTGTTGAGTAGACTACAATGGTCCCTGTGGTTAACCAAAATTTTGGATTTAGTCCCCAGCTTTTTTAAAGTACACGGATGGTTCATGTGGTTTGCACTTTGTAACGCATTTAGTCCCCAACTTTTGCTAAAAGTGCATGGATGATTCCTTTGGTACGCACTTTGTAACACATTTAGTCACTAAACGTTGGGGACGAAATGCGTTACAAAGTGCAAACTATAGGGACTATCCGTGTAGTTTTGGCAAAAGTTGGGCACTAAATACGTTACAAAGTGCAAACCACAGGGACCATCCGTGTACTTTAAAAAAGCTGGGGTACGCACTTTGTAGCGCATTTAGTCACTAAATGTTGGGGAATAAATGCGTTACAAAGTGCAAACCACAGGGACCATCCGTGTACTTTCGGCAAAAGTTGGGGACTAAATACGTTACAAAGTGCAAACCACAGGGACCGTCAATGTACTTTTTAAAAACTAAGGACTAAATCCAAAATTTTGGTTAACCATAGGGACCATCCATGTACTTTACTCTTTACAGTTTTACACACTTATTTCTTATATCAGAAGATTTTTAAGTATTACTTAGTTCACAATTTGTTTATTATTTTGACGGAACTTTTTCATGTTTTATCTAGAAAACCTTGCATGAGAGAAGATGGAAGACAGCAGGTTTGCATTGTCGGTTTTCAAGAATTTGAAGTTTTAGATGTACAGATTGTTAAAGAATACATTGAAAGAGGGAATGCTGCTAGAAGTACCGGCTCTACTGGAGCTAACGAGGAATCTTCAAGGTCACACACCATATTACAATTAGTTGTGAAAAAACACAATGAGGTAAAGGACCCCAGAAGGAAGAATGATGCCAATGATACCAAGAGTGGAAAGGTTGTTGGGAAAATCTCGTTCATTGATCTTGCTGGCAGTGAGAGAGGTGCTGATACAACTGACAATGACAAACAAACACGGTAATGAGAACTTAGTTTTATTTTTTTAGAGTAAAATGCCATTTCGGTCCCTGAGGTTTGGCCAGTTTTGCGTCTTTGGTCCAAAGGTTTGTTTTTTCGCATCTGGATCCAAAAGGTTTTAAATCTTTCCAATTTTATCCGGCTCGTTAACTCCATCTATTTTTCTGCATTAAGTCAGGGGTATTTCTTTTTTGCTAACTTAAAGGGCAATTTGGTCTTTTTCAAGGGTATTCGGTCTTTTTACATAAAGTGAAAAAGACCGAATTGCCCTTTAAGTTAGCAAAAAAAGACGGAAATACCTCTTGACTTAACGAAAAAAATGGATGGAGTTAACGAGCCGGATGAAAATGACAAGATTTCAAACCTTTTGGATCCGGATGCGAAAAAACAAACCTATGGATGAAAGTTGCAAAATTGGCCAAACCTCAGGGACGAAAATGGTATTTTACTCATTTTTTTTATTATAACAAAGAACTACCCAGTTCAACCCCTTTGCATATCAGCAGGTTTTATTTGTGTTAATCATCATGTATATCCAGGATTGAAGGTGCTGAAATTAACAAGAGTCTTTTGGCTCTTAAAGAGTGCATTCGTGCACTTGATAATGACCAGATTCATATTCCGTTTCGTGGGAGTAAACTGACTGAAGTTCTTCGTGATTCGTTTGTTGGAAATTCAAGGACTGTTATGATATCTTGCATTTCACCAAATGCTGGTTCTTGTTAACACACTCTCAATACCTTAAGATATGCTGATAGGTAATAGTTTTATTTCTTTATTTATTGAGTAGAATACCAAAATCGTCGCTGAGGTTTGGGCGCTTTTTCCTGTTACATCCAAAATACGAATTTTTTTTTTGTAACTGGACCCTGGCGTTTCATTTTTGTTGTCATTTCCATCCAAATCACTAACTCGGTTAAAATGTGTCGTTAACTCAGGGACGATTTTAGCAATTTCATTAACTCATAGACGATTTTGGCAATTTACCTATTTATTCTTTTGTTTTTTAATTTTTAAAATTTTATTTTTTATCTTTAAATAAAGAATAATAAAAATAATTATAAATATAATATATACATAGTTAATTTATTTTTGTTTAAAGGTAAAAATGAAAATTTAAAAAAATAAATATAATATATACATAATTAATTTATTTTTGTTTAAAGGTAAAAATGAAAATTTAAAAAATACATAGTTAATTTATTTTTGTTTAAAGGTAAAAATGAAAATTAAAAAAATAAGTGTGTATATATAAATAAGTGTGTGTGTATATATATTATTTAAAGATAAAAAATAAAATTTAGAAAACTAAAAAACAAAAGAATAAATGGGTAAATTGCCAAAATCGTCCCTAGTTAACGAAATTACTAAAATCGTCCTTGAGTTAACGATGCATTTTAACTGAGTTATTGATTTGGATGAAAATGGCAACAAATTTGAAACGTCAGGGGTCCTATTAAAAAAAATCTTATTTTGGATGTAAGAGGCAAAAGTGCCCAAACCTCAAGGACGATTTTGACATTTTACTATTATTTATTTATTATTATTAATAATATTAATATCGTTATTTTTATCTTTGTTATGTTTTCTTGTTAGTGCCTATTCTTATGTACCAATATGAAAATAAACAGAGTTAAAAGTCTTTCAAAAAGCGGAAATTCGAAAAAAGATCAAGTTGGAACTTCACAGGCAACTACTAAAGACTCCTCATCAGCAAATTTGCTAGTTTCTTCTGACGGAGAGGACATGTACGATCGCAATCAAGAGGCAAAAGTTATGGATACAGGTAAATGGGGCCCGCAAAGAGACAATTTATCTTACAACGCCACATCCGATTTTGAGAAACAACCTATTCCAAGTTCTTCAAATTACGCCTTCAAAAGTCGGGATGAAAGTGGCTTCGAACAGGAGAAAGCCGATGCAAAGACCACTTTCAGCGGCTCCTATAGTCAGAGAGTATTCCCTAAGCCAAGTTCGGTTGATACAACAGAAGAAACCGTGCAGAGGGTATCACCACCGCGAAGAAAAGTTAACTGGCAGAAGAAGGATAACAGTGACGAAAAACCTGAAAAAGGCTGGTTAAAAAGAGATGGTAATAATACTGATATTTCAAATATCCCAAATGCCAGTTATATGGCGTCAAAACAGTCGGAACCAGAGCAGCTTCATGATGAGAATGTCAATGAAATACTTGAGGTAGGTAGTTAATATGTGGTAAATGATGTTTATGCAGTTGACCAAGTTTGACTGTACACCTATGCTAGGGGTGCTAAATGGGTCGTGTCAGCAGGTTGGCGGGTCCAACCCGGCCCGGACCCGAGAATTTTAGACGAACCTGAGCACGACCTGAATATTCACGGGTTGACCCGAACACAACTGGTTTAACCTGATTTTTTTTTATTTTTTGAGTTTTTTTTTTGCAAATTAGTATATATTGAAATTAAGGTTTACTACAAAAAAACCACAAATGTTTATAATACATTTACATTTTAATTATGAAATCTTATGTCAAGTTCTCTTTTGAAGCTATAATTTTGGCATAATATACCCACCCAATTTAATTTATGACATTAAACATATAGTAAAAAATTAAATATAATATAAATGGGTTCAACGTGTCAACCCGCCCAGGTTGACATGAACCCTACCTGTTTAGCTAAACGGGTTCGCGGGTTCAACCTGAAACTTACCCGAGCCCATTAAGACTAAACCCAAACCCGCGAATTTTATGTTAGGTTCGTGTCAGAAATTCACACCCCTAAATTATGCTCTTAATTGCAGCTTAAAACAGCATTATGATTTTGTAGGAAGAAGAAGCTCTGATTGCAGCTCACAGGAAAGAGATTGAAGATACAATGGAGATAGTGCGTGAAGTAAGTGCTACTGCTAGTTTGTATCAAACGTTCCTGTTTTACTTCAGATTCATTTTTTTAAAGCACATAGATGGTCCTGTGGTTTACCAAAATTTTGGATTTGGTCCTAGCTTTACAAAAGTACGCAGATGGTTCCTATGGTTTGCACTTTGTAACGCATTTAATCCCCAGCTTTTACCAAAAGTAGATGGATGGTCCCTGTGGTTTGCACTTTGTAACACATTCAATCCCTAACTTGGACATGCTAAAACCTTTAGATTTGTTGGCTGAGGACTAAATGCATTACAACGTACAAAATGCAAACCACAGGGACATCCGTGTATTTTTGAAAAGTTAGGGACCAAATCCAATATTTTGGTAAACCACAGAGACCCATCCGTGTACTTTACTCTTTTAAAAAAAAACTATTTTTATTCTGTGAAATGGTGTAACTAATGGTGCTATTTATTTGAAACCAGGAAATGAAATTGCTTGCAGAAGTTGATAAGCCAGGTAGCCTTATTGACAACTACAACAACAACAACCATACCCAGTATAATCCCACATATAGCGAAGCTATTGATAGGGTCTGGGGAGGGTAGGATGTAGGCACGCCTTCCCTCTATCCCAGGGGATAGAGAGGCTGCTTCCAGTGAGACCCCCGGCTCCAAAAACCATAATCAAGACATAAGCTTCTAAAAAACATATATAAGCATGCCACTACTACAAAAGATAGAAATAAAAATAATAATAAACGGATAAATAAGTAAGTGCTTGTTAGTAAAACTACGACACCGAGAAAAGGTGAAAACATATATATATATATATATATATATATATATATATATAAACTATATCACACCTCATAGAAATTGAAAAAATAAACTCATAAGATAGGAGCCTAAGCTAAAAAACCAGGGCAAACTCCTAAAAATCTTTAACCTTAATCCTACGTCTCCACGAAGATCTGTCCTCGACCATGTCCTCAAAGAGGTGCAAATCTAGCAAATCTAGCCTTATTGACAACTATGTGACCCAATTGAGTTTTGTGTTGTCACGCAAAGCAGCAAGTCTTGTGAGCCTTCAGGCTCGCCTTGCTAGATTCCAGCACCGACTTAAAGAGCAGGAGATTCTCAGCCGTAAGAGAGTACCTCGTTGATACAAAAAAAAAAACACTTTTTGCCATGTAAGCACACATTTTCTTTATTGACATCTAGAGGTGGCATAATGACACTATTCTATGGGTTGGAACGAGGGGTAGCAATTCTCGACACGACTTGAAAATATGAAGTTTTGGGCTGTCATATCTGACTAGTTTAATAAACATGTAATATTCGGGTTTAAGTGTTTAATTAAATAGTTGGTGGTCGGGTCGACAATTTTAACATGTTTAAATAAACAGGCCAAACAGTCAACCCATTACGATCTGATTAAAACATTTACGAACTACGACTTGATTACTACTCGCCGACTTGTTTGACACTTTAGATAAATCCGTTAAACAGGTTACATGGTTTCAAGTGTGTTAATGTTTTTGACGAATAAATATATGGGTCGTGTTTGGGTTGAAGATTTCAACCTGCCAACCCGAAACCTGACATGAAAAACACTACTAGACTGCTTGAAACATGACTGGAACCACTATTTTTGATGTTTTTTCTTATAAACAGTAAAACAGTTGGTGATTTCCGGTGGTTGCAGATCTGATGTTGATGTGCAGGGGCGGACCTACTTTAGCCCGTGGGTGGGCGGCCGCACACCTTGAAAAAAAAATTTAGTGTTATTTTTCGCGAAAAATCCTGACCGCACCCCTTAGAAAATTTCGACCGCACCCCTTGGAAAATTCTGACCGCACCCCTTAGAAAACAAATGTTAGGAATTTATATAAAAAAAAATTGTGAACACGGATTTAAACCCGACCCAATTATGTAAACAATTTAGCCCACTAATCTCTTTAAATAAAACTTGTTTTCCTATAACCCAACATCAAGCCCAATTGAATAAGTTTATGGTAAAACCCAACCCAAATAACTAAATCCATTAAAGAAAACATAACCCAAATAAACCCAATCGACCTTTCATCTCTCCCGCCCTCCCCTCTCTGTTGCAGGCTTGCATCGACCAAGAATTACTCAGACCAGGCTTCGATCGATCAGCCACAGCCACAAATCTCGCCGTAGACAGATTGCAGACCAGGTACCGGTCCTTGATTTCACTCTTCAAGAGTTTTGATAAGGTCCTCTTTTGAGTTTTGATAAAGTTGTTGTGTATGTTACGGCAGTGTCGGCAAGGCAAATGGCAATTATAGGAATTGTTGATTTCATTAAAAAAAGTGACTGTATTTTTTATTTCATTATTAAATGATAAAGCTGTGTTGCACTATTGTTGATTCTATTATTTGTTATTTATTTTTGATTTCATTAAATATTAAAGTTGTGTATGTAATTAAGGAATATTATTTATTTTATATGTGATAGGCACAATGAGTAAGGATGTTATGGCGCGATTTCTCAATAAGAGGAAAGCGGTTGAAACTGGATCATCTTCCGATTTTGTTGATGTGAATGATCTTCCCTCGGATCCTCATGATCGCAAGGCGATAGCATTATACAACGTGAATCAACAAGATGATGTTAGAAGGGCATACCTACTAAGAGGACCATGTCAACCAACGGGTATTACATATCCAACATCAACGTTTCAAGGTAAAGAGTTGAGAAAATTCAAACAAGAATGGTATGACCGAAAGGAATACAAGGGATGGTTAGAGTATAGTATAAAATCGGATCGTGTGTTTTGCTTATGTTGTTACTTGTTTAGGTCCGAATTTGGTGATCATAGAGACACATTTGTTTTGAACGGGTATAACAATTGGAAAAAAGTACATGAGGTACTTACAAAACATGTTGGGTTAGTTAATAGCGCCCAAAACAAATGTTTCAAAAAGTGTGCCGATTTACTTAACGAAAAGCAAGCGGTAAACACACAATGGGACAAAAGGACCCCTAAGGAGAAACGTGATTACAAACTTAGATTAAGTGCTTCTACTTTGCTTGGAAAAAGGTTGTTGAACGACGGTTTGGCGTTTCGTGGTCATGATGAATCAAAAGATTCATTAAATAATGGAAATTTCTTAGAGCTTCTAGAACTAATGTGTTAAATGAATGAAGAGCTTGGTAAGGTTATCTTAGAGAATGCACCGGCGAATAACCAAATGACTAGTCCTAAAATTCAAGCGAACATTAAACATTGTTATGCTCAAGAGGTACTGAAACAAATTTTTGAAGATCTTGGTGATGATGTTTTTTCTTTATTAGTTGATGAATCATGTGATGTTTCAAAAAAAAAAAACAAATGGCGGTTGTTATTCGTTATGTTGATAAAGTTGGGATTGTTAAGGAGCGTTTTATTGGGCTTGTTCATGTCAAAGAGACAAGTGCATTAACACTTAAATCGACTATTGATGATATGTTGGCACGTTATGGGTTGAGTTTGAAAAGGATTAGAGGCCAAGGTTATGACGAGGCAAGTAACATGTCGGGTGAGTTTAACGGTTTAAGAGCTCTTATTTTAAAGGAAAATATTTAGGCTTTCTATATTCATTGTTTTGCACACCAACTTCAACTAGTTGTTGTGGCGGTTGCACACAAACACACACCTATTTGGATAGTATTTGAAACGATAACATGTTTAACAAATGCCGTTTGTGCATCTTCCAAGCGACAAGACATGCTTCATGAAAGCCAAAGAAGACAACTGGAAAAAATGGAAGACGTGCTTTGTACCGGAAGTGGGTTGAATCAAGAAATGACACTTTCAAGACCCGGAGATACACTTTGGAATTCCCACTACAAAACGCTTTTGCGTTTGATTACTTTATATCCAAACATTATGGAAGTTCTTGGATGTATAGTAGAAACGAGTCAAACTCTTCCTTGTAGTAGACAAGCGGACGGACTTCTAGAGGATATGAAAAAATACGACTTTGTATTTTACATACACTTGATGGAGCATATTCTAAACATCACACACACATTGTCCCAATGTCTACAAAGAAAAGAACAAGATTTGATGAATGCGGTTAAATTGGTTTCTTCCACCAAAAACCAACTTGAAAAGTTTAGGTTGGAAGGATTTAATGAGTTCTTGGAGAAGGTTAACTCTTTTTGTGACATGTATGAACTTGAGGTGAAAAATTTAGATGATGAATATATTAACCCAAGATGGCCAAGAAGAAAGACGAACATCTCAAATCGGCACTATTACGAGTATGATTGCTTCAATGCGGTTCTAGATTTGCAAATTCAAGAATTTGGGAACCGTTTTAACGAGGTAACATCGGAACTACTTCTTTGTATGAGTTGTTTGAGTCCGTGTGATAATTTTAGTGCGTTTGACATTCCAAATATACTAAAGTTAGCCAGAAAGTATCCATATGATTTCGATGAAGCCGAAAAACGAAGGCTTCCGGTTCAACTCGGAAACTACATTGATTTTGTGAAAAAAGATAAACAACTCGCCAAATTGGATGGTTTGTCAAGTCTTGTAAGGTTAATGGTTTCAACAAATATTCACGTAACTTTTACATTGGTATATCGTTTATTGAAGCTTGTTCTCGTATTACCCGTCGCAACCGCAACCGTTGAAAGATGTTTTTCGGCAATGAAGAATGCGAAGACCGACTTGCGTAATCGGATTGGCGATGAGAATTTAAGTGATAGTTGTATATGTTATATAGAGAAAGACTTGCTTAAGAAAGTACCTCTAGATGATGTTTTGGATAGATTTCAAAAAATAAAAACCCGTAGGGCGACTTTTTAAATATGTTTGTAACAATGTTTGACATGTTTTTGATGATTATATAAATTTAAGTTTGATGTTCTTTTTTTACATGACCCGACCCAACCCGAACCAGTTTTTTTATGTATATATCTAGACGCCAAAAATATAAAAAAAAAATCTGCACCCCCATGAAAAAATTCGTGGGTCCGCCACTGTTGATGTGGCTGTGGATACGGATATTTGTTTGGGCTAGTTTTGAGTGTGGGGAAGAGAGATGTGTTTTGATTTGAATGGGGGAATTTGGATTGTAAAGATTGTGAGTAGTAGAAAGAGAGAACACAAGTTTACCCTAAAACTACTACTACCACTGCTGGTTTTTATATGTAATGGTGAATTACAGCTTCCAACAGACAACTCAACTAATTCTACTCACTATCAACATTTATTATTGTTATTATTATTATATAGATAAATGAAAAAAAATGCATGAGGATGAGAGCATGGGAGGATCTTAGTTAAGCCCCCCCCCCCCCCCTCCCGTCTTTGTTTTTTCACTTCGAAGTATAAATTTTATTGAAAGTGTAGCATATACGATGACAACATAGACACTGGTATACTTGTTAGTGGTTCTGCTTGCGATGCACAATTAGCTCTCTATAAAATCCCATTTTTTCGCCATTTAGTTGTTTTAATGTAGGGCTTTTCATCGGTTTGTTTTTTATTCGCTTTTGGGGTTTATTCGACAGTAACCGTACCAAACTAAACCTGATAAGATAAATGTTTAACCGAATTCAACATTTTGTAAAACCGGTTTAAACTGGATATTCGGTTTTAACCTATTGAACATTTTATAAATCCGATAATCATCATCATCACACTCGGTAGATCCCACTAATAACAAAGTAAAAGTAGGGTCTGAGTAGGGTAAGATAACTGAAAAACCGAATCGATTATTTGGTTTCGGTTTTAATCCGAACAAAGAAGTGGAGACTAAATTTATTTCTTAACTAGTTTGGTTCGCAAAACTTGTTAGAACTAAAATATGAATTACAAAGATAACGTGTTTGATTGAGAACGTAATGGAACTGGAACGATTTGAATGAATTTGGAACTGGAATGATTTGAATGAATTTGGAACTGGAATGATTCAAATGAAATTCATTCATGTAAAGAAATTTAACCAAAGGAATGGAATCTTTGCTTACTTGCCACCGTCGCATCTGTCACCCCCCACACTACCATCCACACACCGTTTCTGCCGCCACCACTACCTTTCTAGCACCACCGTTGCTGCCGTCGCCACTCACTGCCAACATCACCGTTTTCGTCATCACCACTTGTCACGTGCAACCACCTTCTTCATCGCAACTCCAATTGCCAATGCTAGTCCCACCCCACTCGCATCGCCACCAGACCCACTACTACCACCCCACCGTTAACACCACTATCCCCATCGTCAACACCACTCCTGCCATCATTTCCACCGCAGTCACCATCACTCCCCCACTGTCATCGCAACCCGCCGCTGCCAAAGTCGCTACCCCATCGATATGAAAGGGGGCGTCGTTAATGTGGTGGAAAGGATGGCCTCGAGAATGTGGTGTAGTGGCGACAGCTAGGGGTGTTCATGAGCCGATCCGATCAGATCCGATCGAGGGTCTGCTCGTGCTCGGATTGAATTACAACCGATCCGATCGGATCGAATTTGCAAAACCGAGCACAAAAGTGATGCTCATGCTCGGATTGAATTTGAATCGAGCAGATCGTTTTCGCTCGGTTTTTCTCAGCACCGAAATTAAAACATGTGTAGCAAAATGAACAAAAAAAAAACTGAAATCAAGACTATTACAAGGCTGCATTCAACAAAAATAAATCATAACTTAATTAAAACATGTCCAACACCTTACTAACAAAAACAATACATAACTAAAATCATGATTCTAAAAATATTTGATGTACTATACTCAGCTTAGATCCATAATGTATTATACTCAGCTTAAACAATTTAGGCATAACATGAGCAGCTCAGATCCATAATGTATTATACTCAGCTTAAACGATTTAGGCATAACATAAGCTCAATTGAACATAAACATAACAAAAGTATCATTAAAACAAAAGATCACCGCAAATGTCCAAAAAGGAAAGAGCTACACTCGATTTTCTTAACATCAAATCTAGTTCATCCAAAATATAAATTACATTACGAGATCAACATAACTTACTTTTTCAACAGAACATTAACATCACTTACACGTGTTTAATAACATATATGATCATCATAATTTCTTCATAACTATCTAGTTTGCAAATAACTTATAACTACACATACACTATTTCATCATGACTCACTGATACAACAATACATTCATATCAATCAAGATTATACCTCTGTTGATTTGGATCCTCTGCTGAAAGTAATTGTGAGTTGAACTTGAGCAGTTGAGCAGCGAGATTCCGTATGAGTTAAACTTGAGCAGTTGAGCAGTAGCGAGGTATTTGGATCCTCTGCTGAAATTACATCAACGTTGTCCAGATATCTCACCAGATTTTCTCCCGGTTCATCAATTACAGCAGCGAGATTCCATTTTTTTGTTGAGCAGCAGCGAGGTGCCGAGGTACGTGAATATGTGATTGTGGCAACGAGATTATGTGATTGTGTGAATGTTTTAGGAATTAGGGTTAGGTTTTGGTATTGAGTTAGGCTAGTATGTTTCTTGGGCTTTTAATTTTTTGGCCTACTTATATATATATATAGGGAGGAGCTCATGCGAGAACCACCTTTATTGTGAGAACCGCGAGAACCAATGTGAACACAACCTAAAATAGCTAAAAAAACCTAACCCCCACCCCCCAAGCTAAAATGCTAAAAACTAAACCCCCAAAAAACCTAAAAAAATCTAAAAAAAATCTACAAAAATAAAAAAAAATCTAAAAATTTTTTTTTGAATTTTTTAAATTTTTTTATGTTAAAATCGCTACTTTTCGAAGCCCAAAATTTTTTTTTTGGCTTCGAAAAGTAGCGATTTTTTTATAAAAAATATTAAAAAATTCAAAAAAAAAATTTTTTGTGTGATTTTTAGCTATTTTTAGGCATTTTTGGTTGTGTTCACATTGGTTCTCGCGGTTCTCGCAATAAGAGGTGGTTCTCGCATGATCTTCTCCCTATATATATATATATATAAATCTTTAAAATCTATAATATATATATATATATATATTAATTATTTAATAAAAATAATTCGAGCGAAAACGAGCGATCGACGAGCGAGCGAACCTTTGCTCATGCTTGGCTCGTTTTCAAATCGAACCGAGCCGAATGGCTCATTTACAAACTGAGCGGAAATCGAACGAGCATTTTTCGGGCATTTTTCGAGCGATCGTCGAGCGATCCTCGATCGTCAAGCAGTTTGGACAGCCCTAGCGACAACAACGGCAACAAGAGGATGATTGTGGTATTAACTATTTATATATTATTACATAATACTTTTCAGTCTCGCTTATGACAGCTTCCTAACGAGCCTGAAAGCATTTAGAAAAGTGGTAAGATGAATAAGATATTGATAATCAAAATTGTGTGTTTGAAATGTAAGTGTTGTGAAAAATTGGGTGGAAATGTAGCTCACATAGGAGTATGGGTGTTTATGGTTTGGTCAGGCCGGTTTTTACAAATATTTAAGGCTAAAACGCTAACTACGTTTCAGAGACGACAAACCAAACTAGTTGGTTGTGCTTTGATGAAAACTGTGCTAAATCGCGAAGTACAGTTTGGTGGATGACAAACCAAACCGTTATTGGTTAGTTGGACTTAAAAATAGTAAAATGAAATGGCTATATTTTGCAAACTGCAAGCGCAAATGGCTATTTTCGTATTCCAATATTTTTACTCCATACAGCTGGAACTTAATATTTTTATATATAACCATGAATCATTGGGTTGACTTTGGACATCACAACCTAAGGTGAACTACAGAGACGTGTAAACAACTAACAATGCTACAGATTCTCAAGACTATTGTGTGAAAGTAGAGAAGAAAGAGAATAGTTATAGAGTTAATTACTATTTTCGTTCCTGTGGTTTGTTAAAAATCATATTTCAGTCCATTAGTTTAAAAATTGCGATTTCAGTCCCTGTGGTTTCACTTTCGTAACCATTTCAGTCCACCTTCGTTAACCCCATCCATTTATTCTGTTAAGTACACGTGAATTGACCATAATGCCCTTATTAATAAAAAACCAAAAAGATATCTAAATGAGTTAATTACTGTTTTCGTCCTATGGTTTGTCAAAAATCACTATTTCAATCCATTAGTTTAAAAATTGCGATTTAAGTCCCTATGGTTTCACTTTCGTAACCATTTTAGTCAAGTCTCCTAACGCCGTCTATTTTACCGTTAAGTTTTTAATGAAATACCTAAACTACCCTTGTGTTAATTAAATATGGACTTATATGATTTTATTATTGGATTTATATGATTTTATTGTTGTATGACATATGGACTTAAATTAGATTGTAGGGTTCGACCCACCATGGCTTCACTGCAAAATAGAAGTCTGGCACTATTTTTACATATATGGTTCAAAATTTTAATTTTGGATTTTAGAATGAGAAAATGTCCAGGTAAGCATTATTTTTCAAAGTTATTATGTTAAATTGATGCTCCTAGTAAGATATTATTGGGGTGGGGTAATGGGTCGCCAGACATTAAGAGGGTGGGGTTGTGATGCCGGAGAAGATGACCGGAAACTTTTGCCGGAAATGAGAGCAGGGATGGAGTGGGGTGGGGTAGAGTGGGGTTGTGTTTTAACAAATGGGTCCTAGAATACATTCTTTTAAATTTTCATGGTTTTTTTATTTAATTAACACAAGGGAAATTTAGGTATTTCATTAAAAACTTAACGACAAAATAAACGGTGTTAGGAGACTGGACTGAAATGGTTACGAAAGTGAAACCACAGGGACTGAAATAGTGAGTTTTGACAAACCATAGGGACGAAAACAGTAATTAACTCATTTAGATGTCTTTTTGTTTTTTATTAATAAGGGCATTATGGTCAATTCACGTGTACTTAACAGAATAAATGGATGGGGTTAACGGAGGTGGACTGAAATGGTTACGAAAGTGAAACCACAGGGACTGGAATCGCAATTTTTAAACTAATGGACTGAAATAGTAATTTTGACAAACCATAGGGACGAAAATAGGAATTAACTCATAGTTATATCATTAACCACAAATAAAAGGTACACATATGTTTATATACATAAACTAAACCATTTCAACTAACTCTAACAATCTAACTAATTATCCAGCCTATCCAACTCACCACACATATCACACACTCATATACACTAATACGCCCCCCCTCAAGCTAAACAGGGAGTATTCACGTGAAGCTTGGACCTCAGATTGTCAAAACGAACACTAGACAGTCCTTTGGTCAAAATATCCGCAAGTTGAAGCATAGTAGAAACATATCGAACATGTAGAGAATCCGCCAAAACCATGTCACGAATAAAAGGCAAGTCAAACTCTAAGTGTTTGATGCGCTGATGAAACACTGGGTTGACTGCAAGATATGTGGCCCCAATATTGTCACACCAAAGAGAAGGTGGACAAGTCATCATGATATGCAACTCCTGTAATATAGATGTAATACAACGTAACTCGACTATATGAGCAAGAGCTCGGTACTCAGCCTCTGTACTTGACCTAGCAACAGTATGCTGTTTCTTGGAACTCCAACTGATAAGGTTGGGCCCAAGAAAAACACAATATTCTGTAGTAGAACGGCGATCATCGGGACATCCAACCCAGTTAGCATCAAAGCATGTAAATCAACACAAGTAGACTGACGTATACATAATCCATGAGAGATGGTACCCTTAATATGGCGTAAAATGCGCTTGACAGCGACCCATTGTCGATCAGTAGGTGTTTGAAGAAACTGTGACACCTTAGTGAGAAAGTTAACGGTAATAACTTGAAAATGCGAGTTGTCACAGTAGGAGGATCACATGATTTGAAGTGTTTGTAGGAACACTTCGAGGTATTAGCTCCATCGTGGGCCTCTTGGTTATTGAGGGCTTGTTGAATTTGCACGACGATGTTTGGAATAACGGCGACCATCTCCTTGGCGATATGGGCCTCCATGCGCCGGCTGGAGTTTCCAGCACGTTTCCCGGTACGGTGACGTCTAGCCGACATCTACAAGATTAAACGCAACAATCCGTGGGTTTGTGAGTAGAAATTAGTGACACAATGTATAATGTGACAAATGTGAAACTTACGATTTGCGAAAAATAAAAATTTGAAATGCCACATCACATAAATCAAACATAACCAACCAAATCCACATAAAATCACATGAAACTTGAAAATAGAAACAATCTTATCATAAGTTGATATTTTATAATGAAATATTGATAATTGTTAGGATTGGTATGTAAATAGGTTTTTGTGTGTTTTTCATGCGTCACTTTCGTAATTACGTGGCCCCTGCAATTACTGAGCTTTCGAATGATCTACATATTTTCACCCATTAACATACACTTAACCCAAAAAGAAGAAATTAGAGACGGGCATAATACCCGGTTCCAAACCCGACCCGGTAGAACTGACCAGGAACTGGTTCCAGTTCCTACCCGCTATATAGAAGAACCGGTTTCGGGTTCAAAAAACCCGTAGGTTCTTACCCGGTTCCACATTTTATAAAAAAATAGGGTCGTACCCGGTTCCTACCCGGAACCGGTTCCTCCGTAAACAAAAAAAAAAAAAAACCCGGTGCATTAAATTCTTACCTTTATTGATTTTATTACCGTTGGAATCGATTCCTAGCTGTTGGAATCGATTCCAGTAAGTATAAATAGTGACCAAGAATCGATTCCTCACACCATATTCATCTACTTCTTGATTATTCTTCTACTTCTTTATTCATTTGATACTATGGCAACCAAGAATTCCAAAACCACCAGCTCTCCATCCGTCAACAAGGCTCCTCAATCCGCTCCATATGTCGTTTGGACACTCACACATAATCGCAATATAAATGTATGGTGCAATTGGGATTTGGTGGAAATGAGTGACGGCTCGCAAAAGGCTCAATGCAAACATTGTGGAGCTTTGTTAAGCAAGGACTCCAATTCAACTTTGATGAAACATATAAAGAACAAATATTGCAAGGCTTTGAAAGATATTACACCCGGTCAAGTGCAACTCTCAAAGGATGGTTCAATATTTCGTTACGATCACATGATAGCTCGGGATAGGATGGCTAAGTTGGTGATTCAACAATCATTGCCGTTTGGACACTTCGACAACCCTCTTTTAACTAAGGTTATTAGAGAGACTCTTCCACCATGCTACAAACATGTAAGTCGTCGCACTTTAAAACGTCATTGTTTAAATTTATGGGAAAAATGCAAGAAAAGACTTAATTGAATTTTTTAAAAATTTAAAAACTAGTGTTAACTTAACTGGTGATGTGTGGTCGGCTCCACATGGTTTACCTGAATCGTACATTTGTGTCATCGCTCATTGGGTAAATCCTGATACGTGGCAAATGATGAAATGTACGATTACGTTTGACGAGTTTCTTTCTCCTCATACCGGTGAAAATATTTTTAAAATTATAAATGCCACAATCATTAAATATTGTTTATGTAACACCCCGATCATGTAATACAACAAACCGCGGCGGAATTATCGAGGAGTCATGTTACAGGAAATTGTTTCACAACACATGGTATTTGAAGTATTATTTTAATAAATAAATAAGTTACATTGTCTTGGAAATAAAACAAATAAACAGCACAATTGTCTTTCATGTTTTATAATCACTAAGGCCCACGTCCAATCCTATGTGAAGCAAGATCGTAACATCAAACAACAGTTCCTGAAACATATGTGAAAAGAGAGAGTCAGCATAAAAAGCCGGAGAGTACATAGGTTTTGTCACTTTGTGAGTATGCCAAATTCATGGCTTTGTATAACTATTGCAACACTTCGACTATCTACGAGAGTCGATATGAGAAAATCATGTATCAAAAGTATTTGAATTATTGCAACATAATTAACCAACTAAAACCTATTGGTAAAAGTTTATGAAAATATTGTAGCCATGAATCTTGACTAAAACATTTGCTTTTGTAAACCAAATTGTAAATCGTTCTTGTAATAAAACTCGTATGGTTTATATTATTTAGTAAATATCGTTGCGTGACATCGTTTGAAAACATTCGTCCAATATCGTTCAAAATCATTCAATTTGTTAGTGTTATCGTTAGTTCGTGTTATCAAAACCAATCGTTCAAATCGTTTGTGTTATAAACCATCGTTTAATCGTTAAACTCGTTCGTGTTTTAATTGTGAAAACTACTCTTGGTTGTCTCGTTGAACACATTCAAACCTGTGTGACTCGTACATCGTTCAATCGTATTAACAAACCACCAAAGGGTCAGTTAACATAACAGCCTCTGTCGTTACCCACATTACCCCCATAATCATGGTGATAGTCCGATAACGAGATTTGTCAGATCCTATGGTACCATAACATACTACTGGTTGGCTTGGCCAAAGTTAGTGAATGTCATTCTATTGTCTTTCAACCAACGCACCATCAAGTTCATTCACATAATTGAAATCGTTACGTCTAATAGAAACCATATTGTTTGTTTTAAAAACTCGAAAATTGTTTAGCACACATATGAATCACCACAAAACAATTGAAAGCAGTAAAAGAGGGGAACTATGTACTCACAAATTTGTGTTCCAAGCAAAACTCGTTTTGATTTCGGATTCTTCGTTTGTTACTCAACCTACAAGTGTTCTAACCTTATTAGACACTTAGGTTTATAGTCGTTCATCGTACAAGTTTCTCATCTTGAATCCGTTATCTTATTTGTATTTGTTTGCTTCCTTTTGTTTATGTCGCTTATTTCGTCGTGCCATATATTTTATTTTGTCCGAAATTGCCAAAAGTGTCCGCATTGTCCAAAGTGTCCGAATTGTCCGATTGTTCGATTGTTTGCTTATGTCCAAGGATGGACATTTTATTTTGTAATTTTGTTTCCCAAGTGTTAATATATATATTTTGGTAAATTGTTGTGTTTACAAATTTGTGTATTTATTCTTACTTGGTCTAAATACATAATATATACACACAAAAACATATAAATATGATACTCGATGAATTTTGAAAGTATACATTTTATCTAAAATATATACATGTCACTTTTTGTTTAGAAACCTTTTATAAAACATGGATTCATAACTTTGTCCAAAAATTCGTTTAACCGTGTTCAAAGACTCCAAATAGTTTTCTAGTCACATATTTCTTTGTTTAACACTTTTGAACATAACAAAATTTATAAAAATTTTGCCATAGTTTTGTTTGAAAAATGGATTTTTCCCAAGTTTATACAAAACTTGTGTTCAAATCATTTCAACATAAAACATCATCAAGTATCAATATTCGTCATAATTTGTCAATAAAGTACCATGAACATGATATAGTTCCTAACTTTCCCAAAAAGGAAACTTTATTCCTTAACAAGATTTTATTTAAAATTATTGTTTTAGATGACTCATAAAGTCATTTGAAGCACAAATATGTTTTCAAAACTCTTTCTACTAACATATTTCATGTTCTTGATTCTTTCCAGAAATGGAAACTTTATTGATTCATTTTAACAAAAATTCATGTTCTTGGATTTTTAATAAATACACATGTTTTCTAACATGCATGTAACTATTTTAAGAATAAAAATCCATGTTCATATCTTTTTGTTGATGAATCTTGTTAGATCTAAACATGCATATGTTTAGATCTTGTTTTTATACAAAAAAATAACCAAGATTCATTTTCACTAGTCTAAACTTTTTCGAGTTCATTCAAAATCATAGAAAAATCATAAAGTAAAATAATGATTTTTGGTTTTTCTTAGTGTTTTTCATATAGGTTTTGTTTTGATTTGATTCAAGATGAACTTGTATTCTTTCAAAATCAAGAATAGTAATAAAATAAAAACTAGTGAAGAGTTCTTACAATCTTGCTAGTATGAACAAGATGAAGATGATGATAAAGATATGATGATCCAAGAACTCCTAGTGCTACTAAAGTGCTTCTAGTGTATTTTCAAGTCTTGAAAATACTTTGAATCAACCATAAACCTCCATGCTTGTAAGAATTTCTTATGTTTGAGATTTGAAAAAAAAAATGATGAATGTGGTGTTTGGTTTGGCCGATTGGAAGAGATAGAGAGAGAGAGAGTAGGAGTTGGATGGTTTGCATGTTATGGATAAAAAGAAAGAGATGGAGTGTTAGGAAAGTGTTTTATAAGTTCAAGGTGACACGAATCATACTTCACAAGTTCCCAACACAACAAAACTTGAAATGAGTAGGCATGGGAGACCCACTAAAACCGTGAGCATGCATGAGGGGGGGGGGGGGGATGGTTTTGCATTTTTTTTTATAAAAATCTTGATTAATATGTAAATTTTATAAACTTTGATAATTTATATAAAAATATCTTCAATGTTTCAAGCCCTCATATTTTAAAGTAGTATGACACTAGGTAAAACTAATCCATGAAAATTAGTAGTTTGTTGATCGGGCGAAAAAGTTGGTCCGGGTCCTGTACCGGGTTAAATACTAATACTGTGTTTAGTTTATATAAATACATGACAAAAATTGTTTTTGCACATGTTTTATCATCCAAATAATTAATCCAACTTTTTGGACTAAAAACTTTATTATTTCTGACACAGTTTCGGTACCGGCTTTGCTGTCAGGCAGTTTACTGAACTAGCCGTGGAGCTTAACGCAATAAGATTTAAGTGCGGATTTTGTGTCGCTTTTAATACTCGTTATATTATTTATGACAAATAATATTTATTTTTGGGTTTTTGGATTATTACTGTTTCGTTTTACGGAATGCTGTACATTTCACAGGATTACAGTACTTTTCTCCGGACTTTGACAATTTGGTTTCTAAATGGACTTTTGCTAAATAATGTAAGGCACATGTTAAAATAAAATTCTTGGATATCAAACAAAATGTTTCATTGAGTTCAAACTTAATTACAAAGGTTGAAAGACACAAATGTTACAGTCACCCCTACTTTAGGAAATTTCGTCCCGAATTTTATTTAGAGGAAACTTGTGGAAACAGATGTGGATATTTCGCCTTCATTTGATCCTCTCGTTCCCAAGTAAACTCGGGGTCACGTTTGGATTCCCAGTGAACTTTGACAATCAGTATTCGTTTGCGCTTGAGTTTCTTGACTTCACGGTCCAATATCTCCACAGGTTTCTCGAAAAAGTGCATAGTATCATCAACGTGAATTTCATTGAGGGGAATGTGGAGATTTGTGTCGGCTAAACACTTTTTCAAATTGGACACGTGGAAAGTTGGGTGAATATTCCCGAGTTCAGGAGGTGGGTGAATATTCCCAAGTTAAGGAGGTAGCTCGAGTCGGTAGGCCACCTTTCCGATTCTTTCAATGATCTTAAATGGTCCGACGTATCGTGGTGCAAGTTTTCCTTTGTTTCCAAATCTAACCACTCCTTTCCAAGGGGATACCTTGAGTAGGACATGATCTCCGACTTGAAATTCCAAGGGCTTGCGTTGCTTGTCCGCGTAACTCTTTTGACGGCTTCAAGCTGTCAGAAGGTTATCGCGAATTTTGACTTTGTCTGTTGTTACCAGAATAAGTTCACGTCCAGTGAGCGGAGCTTCACCGATCTCATTCCAACAGACTGGTGAATGACATTTTTTACCGTATAGAGCTTCGAAAGGCGCCATGTTAATGCTGGCATGATAACTATTGTTGTAGGAGAATTCGATCAACGGTAGATGCGAATCTCAACTACCACCAAAGTTGATCACGCAAGCTCTGAGCATATCCTCCAGTTTTTGAATCGTCCTCTCAGATTGTCCATCCGTTTGAGGATGATAAGCAGTGCACAGACTGAGTTTGGTTCCCATGGTAGATTGCATGGTTTCCCAAAATGAGATGAAAATCGAGCATCACGGTCAGATATGATGTTCAAAGGAACACCATGTCGGGATACGATCTCATCAACATAAATCTTGGCGAGCTTGTCAGCAGAAAGATCCTCACGAATCGGCAAAAAGTGTGCTGACTTTGTTAGACGATCAATGACTACCCAGATGGCATCACGACCTCTAGACGTGCGTGGTATCTTAATAATAAGATTCATCGCATAGTTCTCCCACTTCTATACTGGTATTTCTGGTTGTTCAAGTAAACCAGAGGGATGTTGATGTTCCGCTTTAACCTTCAGACAAGTAAGGCATTTGAATATGTATAAGGCAATGTCTTTCTTCATTCCCGACCACCAATACTGGGATCGAAGATCCCTATACATTTTGTCTGCACCAGGATGAATTGAATAACGAGACTTGTGAGCCTCATCCATCAATAAGGTGCGGAGATTGTCTTGACTTGAACCCACAAACGGTTCATGAAATAGAGTAACCCATCGTCTTTTGTTTCGAGTTGAAGCTCGAGATTAATCGGTAGCTCATTTTTCAACAAGCCTTGGGTTACACATGTACATTGTGCTTGAAATATGCGGGCTTGAATATCAGATCGAACTTGAACATAATGAAGCTTGACTCGTTCCTTACGACTTAGCGCATCGGCTACGACATTCGCCTTACCAGGATGGTAGCGAATCTCGCAGTCGTAGTCGTTTAGAAGTTCAACCCAATGTCGTTGCATCATGTTTAGTTCTTTCTAGTCGAAGATGTGTTGGAGACTTTTGTGGTCAGTGAAAACCACACATTTTGTTCCGTAAAGGTAGTGTCTCCAAATCTTGAGAGCAAAAACCACAGCGCCTAACTCAAGAACATGAGTTTTGTAGTTCCTCTCGGGGATCTTCAACTGTCTTGACGCGTAGGCTATGACTGTCACACCCCCAAAATCCACAAGCGGAGTATCACCGCAGGAGGCGTGACTGACCAGGATCCAGCCACCAATCATATTGAACAATATAATTAAATAAGTAAAAGTCCAAACCAAATAATATAATTGGTGACATACAGTTTAACGAAGTCTAGGTTATCAGCGGAAGCATTAAGTTCAAAACCAAAATATAAGTTTCAAAAGTTGATAAAGTTTAACATGGTACACCATAGTCCATGTCCCACAAGGATACCTTCCTCCGTCCGAGCTCCACCTAAGCACCTAATGACCTGCAAGGCATATAGTACCGAATCAACAACAAAGTTGAGCGAGTTCACAGTTGGGTGTTCGTTTTAAGTTGTTTAAAAAACATAAGTTTCTTTTAGCTGGCTTACTTGCCGTGGGGGTTACCCCATAGTTTAAAACGTAAGTTGATTAGTTCCTTTTCCTCTGGCTATCCAGCCATGGGGGCTACCCCATATTTAACCCACTAGACCCGTTACCATATCGACTACTGACTGAACTTATGTTGAGTGCCCCGCGTTAATGTCTATCATCATTGACATGCCCAGATCCATTAGTCCACGCCCGTCCTCTGCGGCACGGTGAAAGGCTTGTCAAACCTAATAGCGCTATTTAACTAATGACCCGTTCGCCATTGGCCCGACGATTAAGTCGATATAAAATGAGGGACTTAATGATAGAGTTTTTTCTAGTGTCAATGTTGTCACCCTTCAGTTAAGAGGGTGGAGTGCGTGTCCCACTCCAGGAGATCACGCAGGTTCCAATGTTGTCACCCTTCAATCAAGAGGGTGGAGGTACGTATTCTATCCAAGGAGAATACGTAGGTTTCCTTTCCAATCAATTACCCATTCCCAAACCACCGGGAATCCCATGCCTTGTAGAAAGTGTGAACTCACCTTTGGTTGCTCGGTTTGACTCTTAAAAATAGCTAACAGTCAAGGTCGGTCAATCACGTCCTAGTACGATTTCCAGTTAGTCCATTAGTGGTTTCAAATAGGGTACAAAGTTCCTACACGTATCTAACACGTAGCACATTTAATCATACAATACTAATTATCACAACATAGTTTAGCGACAACACAAGTGTCACAAAAGGTTCAAAATACTCTTCAATAAAATTCAGCAATATAGTGCATTTTCGGACAGTTTTCGGAGTGTTATCCGGAATAGTTCGTGTATAGTAAAATTCACAAAAAATTACAGAATATTTTAAACGATCCAAATATTATTGTGTCAAAATCTCGGGATCCAATTCATCACCAATTTTTTATAAAATTCATTTACCGGGCTGCAATCAGATTCGTCACTTTCTGACTGCAGTCCACGGAAAAATTCATTTAAAATTCATCGTAAGTCCGATTGATGAAATTCCAGTTGGAGGTTTGCACGTACACTTAAGAGCATCTACAGTAAAAGTCTCAAGTATAAACTGTAAACACATATCAAGTTATGGCACAAAACGTGAGCTGCGTTTTCTGCAGAAAAACGCAGCTTTAATTGCTGAAACTAAATAATTTGTTTAAAATAGCAAACGATGTCCAAAAATCATGATTCCAGCGCCATTAGAAGCGTATTTCGAAATAACTCGTTATAGACTCAAGAAAAATATAATTTTCATTAAGTTATGATCCCATTACAGCCGATTAAAGTCGGCTGTAACTGGTGGACAGATTCTGATTTCGCTTCCCAAACCCCGTGAACACTTCATTAATGAACCCGCTCAGTTGTAACATTAATCACAGCAGGTTTATATCATAGATACGATCATATAGTAACTAATTTATCACTAACCACCGAGTTAAACTCATAAACAAGACCCGAGAGACATACCCGAACCCGTAATCAACACAACATCAAAAATCATCAACTAATCCTGAAACGCAGCCAAGTAGACTCCATAAAATCATGCATGAACACATAACCATACTACCAATCACATGTTTCAACCCGTAAACAAAACCCTAGTGATACACTCCAACTCATGTTCGATTATAATATCAACAACCATCGTGTCTAGCAACTTTATACTACAAGTATCATCATAGAACAGAAAAACACAGCCATATTACAAGAGTTTTAACTACCGAAACATGAATGAACGTTATAATCAAGCATTAAAAGGCAATACCTAGCGATGAAGTAGGATCCGATTAGCCTAGAATCGAGACTTGAAGTCTTGGGTTCTTTTTTTTTTCTCCGGTCAACAGTAGCGAGCGAGAGAGAGGGATAGGCAACAAGTGATCGTAGGTTATGATTTTAGCTTAGGGTTTTGGGAAGTTATAAAAGAAATCATGCAAATTACGTATTCTAAAATGGACTAAAAGAGTTTGGGCTGATTTTCTTGGGCTGCACACATCAAGGGTATGCAGCGATTTTTTTTTATCATTCATACATGCATACTATAATTATTGTTATTATTTATTTTTTTTACATATAATCCAACTAATAATAAACTTAAAAGTAGTCAACTAATAAAGAAAGTAATAATGAAGTTATGGTTCGAGCCTTTAGAGTTTCAAGTTACGCGAGTGCTTTGGATCGACAAACGAGACATGGGCTATGGTTCGAGTCAGTTTCAAAAGGATAAGGATTTAGTTTCTAGTTAATCGCTTGAATAGTATGAACCTAAAATATAATTTCGTTAAATATAATTAACTCGTCAAATAGAATATGAAAAAGGTTCGATCTATAAATACGAAAATGAACGGTTCTAACCTCGAAACTACGAGTTGTCACATCATCCCCAAGTTGAAAGAAATTTCGTCCCGAAATTTAGCACGTAGTCACTGAGGAAGCTAGTTGTGTTGCGTGGTTTCCTGGTTTTCCTGGGGTATCACATCATCCCCCCGTTGGTTTGGAATTTCGTCCCGAAATTCCGCTGTAGCTTCATCCTCAGTAGGGGACTCACCCTTCTTAAACAACTGGGGATACTTGCGTTTCATTTGGTCTTCTCTTTCCCAGGTGAACTCTGGGCCACGACGGGAGTTCCAACGAACTCGAACAATGGGTATCTTGGTAAGCTTGAGAGTCTTAACTTCTCGGTCCGTAATTTCCACTAGTTCCTCTACAAATCGCAACTGATCTTCGATAGTGAGTTCCTTAAAAGGAACTATGAGGGTCTCATCTGACAGACACTTCTTCAGATTTGACAGATGGAATATGTTGTGAACACCACTGAGCTCTTCGGGCAGATTCAGTCTATACGCCACTTTGCCGATTTTCTCAGTGATTTCGAAAGGTCCGACATAACGCGGATTGAGCTTGCCTCGTTTACCAAAACGAACTATACCTTTCCAAGGTGAGACTTTAAGTAGCACTCGATCCCTAACCTGGAACTCGAGCGGTTTCTTGCGCTTATCAGCGTAGCTTTTCTGACGGTCACGAGCTGCCGCCATTCGTTGTCGTATTGGGCAATCTTTTCTGTCATGTCTACGACGAGTTCTGGGCCAGTGATTTGACTGTCGCCAACTTCTGCCCAGCATAGAGGTGATCGGCATTTCCGTCCATACAAAGCCTCGAATGGAGCAGCCTGGATGCTGGTGTGGTAACTGTTGTTATACGAAAACTCCACCAAAGGTAGGTGCCTTTCCCAGCCGTTACCAAAGTCGATTACACATGCCCGAAGCATGACTTCAAGAGTCTGGATGGTGCGTTCAGTCTGCCCATCCATCTGTGGATGATATGTTGTGCTCATGTCTAGACGTGAGCCGAAGGATTTGTGCATTGCTTGCCGCAACTCAGATGTAAAGCGTGAGTCTCGATCAAAGATGATAGAAGTCGGCACTCCATGCCTAGAGACTACTTCCTTTAGATAGATGTCTGCGAGCGTAGAAAACTTATCAGTTTCCTTGATTGCTAGAAAGTGTGCGGACTTAGTTAGTTGATCCACGATCACCCAGATGGTGTCATTTCCTCGCTGAGATCTAGGCAAACCAATGACGAAATCCATGGAAATTTGCTCCCATTTCCATGTTGGGATCTCTGGTTGTTAGAGTAGGCCTGATGGCTTCTGGTATTCGACCTTGACTCTCGCACAGGTCGAACATTTACTACATAGGTCGCTATGTTAGCTTTCATGTGGGGCCACCAGTAAAGAGTTCTGAGATCCTGGTACATCTTGCTAGAACCAGGATGCACCGAGTAGCGAAATTTATGTGCTTCGTCCATCACAAGCTCTCATAAGTTTCCAAAGAATGGAACTCAGTCACGTTCCCTGAAGTAGTGAGTACCGTCTTCCTTAGGTTCAAGTCGCTTTTCCATGCCCCGCATGGATTCAGCAAAAAGGTCCCCTTCTTCCAATGCTTCGACCTGGGTGTTGCGGATTCTGGGTAGGAAGACTGGAGTGGATAGTAAGATGTAAAGCATGTACACGCTTAGGTTTGGTTTCTTTATGACTGAGGGCGTCGGCCACAACATTGGTCTTGCCTAGATGATGCTTGATTGCGCACACACAGTCGTTAAAGTGTTCGACTCATCAACGTTGTCGCATGTTCAACTCCTTCTGATCGAAGATATGCTGGAGACTCTTGTGATCGGTGTAAATGGTGCACTTGGTACTGTCCAAGTAATGTCTCCATATCTTGAGTGCAAACACTACTGCTCCCAACTCCCAGTCGTGGGTAGTGTAGTTCCTTTCGTGAACCTTAGGTTGGCGTGATGCGTAAGCAATGACTTTCTCACGTTGCATCAACACACCACCAAGTCCCTGAATAAACGCATCACAATAAACAACGGAATCACCTGCGCCTTCTGGTAACGAAAGAATGGGTGTACTACAGAGTTCCACCTTCAACTGTTGAAATGCGGAGTCCTGAGCAAGCTTTAGACTTACGAGGGTTTGTGCATACAATCAAGACAATGGGTTTCGCAATGCCCAATAGTCACTCGTTGGAACATAGGGTTGTTTGGGTCGTAGGAGCTTAACGGTAAGGTGTAGGTATCGCTCGGATTCCTACTAGCTCTTCGAGTAGATTCAGATATCGTCGAAGAAAAACAAATGACATATCCGTCAGGTTAGACTAAATTCGAGCGTCGTGTCTGAGAGTCCATATCGGTCGTCTCAAGATCAAAGAACAGTACTTGTGGTATCATCATATTCATGGCCCAATGCTCATCGAGTAATGTTCGTAGATTGTAATTTGTCCAAGCGAGTGTTCGTTGGGAATGATGTTAGGATCACAGGATCCAAAAGTGTATCTCGTATGGATGCGGAAACATGAGAAAGAGTAGTCGCAATCGACGAATAAGCGTTTAAGAATCCACAGCAGGGGTTTTACCTGATGTCGAAGGTACAGCTGGTCATACGCAAGTTGGGTATAGTTAAGATAACGTTTGTCGTTGATCACAAAGAGATGTCACGCGAATAGATCAATGATAACAAGAATTCACCGTAGTAGCATGGTTATAGTGTAAGTTTGTAGTGTGAAGGTTCACTGAGTCCTTCGTCAAAAGTTGTTAGACTCGCCCACATACGAAGGAGGTGCAATTCACCTAGATCAATGAACTTAGATGGGTCTGTGATTCATCGAGTCGATAAGTAACCAAATTCGGGGAAATTTCCCTTCGGTCATGCGAATGAATCCAAGATACGTCTGCGTAGTCGTGAGGTTCCAAAGAAAAGACGCGAAAACGTGTTCCAGAGAGTATGATCGTATCAACAATACATCACCACCCTCAAAGTTTCGGGGAGTGATCACCAATGATCGAGAGTCGAGCCTTCCAAATTCTCTATGCTAGAGGGTGTTCGTTTCAGTGTCTCAGTGTAAGGACTTTCAAAAATGTCCCAAAATAACCCGTAAGTGAAAACCCGGACCCCTGAAACCCTAATGTACATGAAAAACCAAGAAATCAAGATTTTTGGGTTTCAAGCAGCACGCGTAAGCCATAAGGGGAGCTTACGCGGGCCGCGTCAACTTGAATTTTGACCGGATAAGCATCCGGGCCACGCGTTGACCACCTGGCAAGCCTACCCGTGATACACCAAGCCTACACGTAGACGAGGTTGCCCTCGCGGGCCGCGTAAGTGTAAGAGAAGGTTTACGCGGGCCGCGTAAACCTTAAATT
Organism: Helianthus tuberosus; assembly: GCA_030545235.1. NCBI lineage: Eukaryota > Viridiplantae > Streptophyta > Magnoliopsida > Asterales > Asteraceae > Helianthus > Helianthus tuberosus. The sequence goes on from CM060424.1 coordinate 160,228,948, forward strand.
TCAGCTATAAATAGGTTTGATCAGGAGCAGTTCGATGGTGTCGAAAACAACTTTCAAAAACGAAGTTATACTGCCCAAACTCGAAATTTACTTTCAAAGTAGTGAGGTGCTGCTACGATACCGGGTATTAACTCGATCGCTGTTACGATTTAATGTCCGATCGATTGAAACTATCCGATGAATGTTTAAGTGCTGCTCAAATTAGGGTTATACTTTGTCATTCGTCGTGAATTCGATGGATGTTTAAGTATTGCACTTTGTCATTCGTCGTGAGGGTTTAATCTCGTGAGTTATCGTAAATGCTGTATTAGTTACTGACCTAGTTCGTGTGCATTATTGTTTAAATTAGGTTATCAGGCTTATCAGTAAGCTAAACTCTGCCCGTATAAATCTGCAATGTGAGTCATTCTCTTTTTATCAACATCATTTTACAATACTCCAAACATTTTCAAAAGTTATAATTACATGGATTAAGTCATGGTTATCTTGAATCACTGGCTAGTGGGGTATTGTGCTCATTACTAATTTTCTCACGGTTAGGCTAATAAATCCTAACAGTGATAATCGTCACTACTTGGGTGAAAGGACCCAATAGTGGCATGACCATCGTCACCAAGAGGTGACACGGCGCCAGATAAAACTAAAATAGAAGCCATTGTAATCGCTCTTATGCTGTAATTTATAACTATGCGTTGTTTTATCAAATGAATGATTCACCAGTATTTCCCCGCTGACAAAATATTTTTAAAACATGTTTCAGGTAACTACTGTGAACCAAGGAACAGTGCTACGGAGCACTAACAAGCTTGAAGTAGTGGCTCAGTTAAAATGAATAAACATGTTTTGTAAAAACAGGGAATTTCCTAGTAAAATTCCTCTATTGTAAACTATGGGGTTTATCCCGAATTTTGAAATAAAATAATCGGGCATTTCAAGTTTTAAAGATCCTGCTAAAATCTTCCGCTGTCAACTCAAATTAATAAATACCACGGGTTTCTGTCTCGCGGCACCCGGACCGGGTCAAACCGGGACGAGGGGCCGTGACAGGAAAAGGTGGTATCAGAGCCACTGATTTAAGCCAATTAAGTATTTAGAAATACTTAATTTTACTGATTGCCATTCTGTGATTATGTGTTTTGAGTATTTATTTACAGTATGGGTAAGCAAAGACTTTCAGACTTCTATCGTCAATTAGATAGTTCACCAAAAGATAAGGGAACTACATCCTCAAGATACTCAGCAAGCAAATACTGAGGAAGGGATATTTGTTCGTAAAGCACAGTTTGAGAAACCACTTACCACTAAGAAAAGAGGGTGGATTATTAGAAAAAGTCAAGAGAAAATAAAGAAATCACAACCAAAAGAAGTGATAATTCCTAAGGAAACTCAGGAAATAGGCAATAACCCACCATGGGAAGACGAATTAGATGAAAAATGGGCAGACCTTTATATGTTGGCCACTACAGCAGTAAATGCTGACTTTTAAATACCCTGACCCAATACTAGCACCCATGTCATCTACAAGCCAGAAACTTTAAAGAAACTTTTGCCCATTAAATAAATAATTTAGTAAGAGAAATACAATAAACCCTAGTATATTTTGAGTTTCAGTTATCCTTTGTATTAGACAAGATGCACGATGTGCAATAATATTTAAATAGTTGCATTAAATATTCATCTGTGAAATTTTATTATAAAATTTCAACTTAGCATTTTGTGTGCATTTTTGCATATATGCTAAACAACATGAATGAGTTATCTGAAGCTCTTCAGAATCTCAATCTCTATCCTATGAAAGTAGAAGCTTCCAAAGACTTTACTGGTTACTTGGCCGATGTTGAGGAACCTATGGAATTCCAAGCTCCACCTCTGGAGAAACCAAAGCCTAAGAAAAGAAGAAGATTTGTAGGATGGAGGCGTGTGCGCAGAAGGAAACCAGCAACTAGGAAAATTCCCAAATAGAGAATCCCATGGATAAAGGAAAAGGGATCGAGATCGGGGAAAATTCTAGGCAAGCAGGAATAAAAATAAGGGAAAGTTCTAGACAAGCCGAGGAATTGCCACTGTAGGAGGAATTGGATCGCGTACTGGCAAGCTGCGATATTCTCAGACCTATCAATAACAACCTCTTCCCTTATCCTGCTGAAACCCAACTTCCAATAAACTTAGAACCAGCCATTCCAGAACCCCTTGTCAACACCCAACCTCTAGGAGAAATGGACGAATGGTAGACCAACGACTGGCAGTTTCAAAACCTCCTCAATAATCCTTACACCTTTTTCCCTCAATTTGACCCAGAACCTTCACCAAACCCACCAATGAGTAATGAAAACTTAGCTGAACTCCGCCATTTTGGCGAGGAGCTGATAGATGCAGGGAATAGGATCCGGGAGGTAGGAGAACAAATCTCCTGGAAATATGACGAGAGGGAACGTCACTTCTGAGGTGTCAGTTGACGAGGGATAGGGTGGTGGTGAAGCTATAGTTGTATAATAATAATAGTATAAAAATATATAACTCTGTAAAATAACTTAAAAATAAAACTTCTATATGATAACAGGGTGTATGGATGCATAATATGATATATAAAAAGGGAAATCGAGAAATCGATAATTTTGGCTATACATGTGTTTGTGAAATTTGTGTGATTGTTTTGCGTATAATTGTTATTTATTCTATGCTAATATATATATATATATATATATATATATATATATATATATATATAGGGAGGGGCTCATGCGAGAACCACCCTTATTGTGAGAACCATGAGAACCAATGTGAACACAACCTAAAATAGCTAAAAAAACCTAAAAAAACCCTAAAAAAACCTAACCCCCACCCCCCCCCCCACCCAAAAACCTAAACCCCCCACCCCCCCCCAAAAAAAAACCTAACCCCCCCCACCCCCCCCCAAAAAAACCTAAACCCCCCCCCCCCAAGCTAAAAAAAACCTAAAAAAAACCTAACCCCACCCCCCCCCCCCCAAAAAAAAAGCCTAAACCCCCCTCCCCCACCCCCCAAAAACCTAAACCCCCCCCACCCCCCCCCCCCCCAAGCTAAAATGCTAAAAACTAAACCCCCAAAAAACCTAAAAAAATCTAAAAAAAATCTAAAAAAATCCAAAATTTTTTTTTTGATTTTTTTAATATTTTTTAGGTTAAAATCGCTACTTTTCGAAACCAAAAAAAAATTTTTTTTTTTTTTTAAAAAAAAAAAAAATTTAAATTTTTTTTTTTTTTTTTGGTTCGAAAAGTAGCGATTTTAACCTAAAAAATATTAAAAAAATCAAAAAAAATTTTTTTGTGTGATTTTTAGCTATTTTTAGGCATTTTTGGTGTGTTCACATTGGTTCTCGCGGTTCTCGCAATAAGAGGTGGTTCTCGCATGATCTTCTCCCTATATATATATATATATATATATATATATATTAATTATCATATGGAACACGCTAGTAATGAACCAGTTAACGAAGTTAACCAATCAGAGCAAAACCAGGAAGATCAATTTATGACTAGGCAAGATATCGAGAATATCGTTGCTCAAGGGATAGCCAATGCTATTCCAGCAATCATGGCTGCTGCTCGAAACCCAGTCGAACCTCAACAAATAATTCCTAGTAAACGTACTTATGAAGATAACTTTAGTAACAGCGTAAACGGAGGCGGTAATCATACTAACAACAATAATGATATACGGCAAGCCCCAATTCTCAAAAGAATGAAAGCTGCAACGCCTGGTTGCACTTATAAGGAGTTCCTTGCCTGTAAACCTGTCGAGTTCGCAGGCAATGAAGGGGCGACTGCGGCGCTGCGTTGGTTGGAGAAAACAGAGGCCGTCATTAAAATAAGTAAATACGCCGAGGAAGACAAGGTCATGTACGCGTCAAATCTTTTTAAAGAATGGGCTATAGAATGGTGGAATACGGTACTTCAAGCCAAGGGAAACGATGTGGCCTATGCCATGAATTGGGAAGAATTTAAGCGACTAGTAGAAAGAAAATTTTGTCCCGAATATGAAAAGGAACAAATGGCGAACAAATTCATGAACCACCGGATGGTAGGTATAGACTGTCGAGGGTATACTTCGACATTCTTCGAGTATACTAGAGTAGTACCTACGCTGGCTTCGCCAGAACCGGTACTAATTTCTCGCTATATTTGGGGATTGATTGGCGAAATCCGTGATATCGTTAAAGCTGCGAGACCTCGCACAATTGATGATGCAGTGGAATTAGCTAACACCCTAACTGACGGGTTGGTACGCACAAGAGAAGAGAACCGGAAGAAGGAAGTGGCCCAAAAGATTACCCAAGGATTTCGCATGGTAATAGTGGTAATTTCAAGAGAAGAGGAACTGGGCAAACTTCCATAGTTCCATTTTGCAATACCTGTAAAAGAAAGCATTTTGGAAGATGCAAGGGGTATTGCAATTTTTGCAAAATTCCAGGGCATCAAGAAGAGGATTGCAGGAAGAAGAAAGCCACGGTCTGCTATAATTGTGGAGAAGCTGGACATTTTAGGCCAGACTGCCCAAAATTAGTTAAACCAGCTGACAATAAAGCCAAACCTGCAGACGGAACTACCAAGAGGAACACAAGAGCCTTCCAGTTAACTACTCAGGAAGCCGAGTTAATCCCTGACGTGATAGCTGGTATGTTCCTAGTCCACAACGTTTATGCAAAAGTATTATTTGACTCTGGTGCAAACCAAAGTTTTATAAATATTTCATTCTGCCAAGCTCTTAATTTACCCCTAACCAACCTTAGGCAGACTTTTACAGTCGAAACAGCAGATGGGAATTCTGTTAACATAGATAAGGTTTTGCAAGAAGGAAAGATAGAACTCTTAGGTCATAAATTTTCTGCAAACCTGTTACCTATGAATTTAGCTGGATTCGATGTGGTGTTAGGGATGGATTGGTTAGTAGCCAACCATGCTCAAATTCTTTGTGATAAAAATGCCATAAAAATACATGCACCCACAGGAGAGGTAATTTCAATTACAGGAGATAAACCACGAAAGCCACTGAAATTCGTTTCAGTAATGAAGTTGGCCAGTTATTCAAGAAAACAAGAAATGGTGTATATGATTTCAGTAGTTATTAACACGGAAGATAAGGAACTTAAGGAAATTCCAGTAGTAGCAGAATACCCAGATGTATTCCCAGAAGAACTCCCGGGATTACCACCCGACATGGAGGTAGAATTTAGGATTCATCTAATTCCTGGAACTATACCGATAGCCAAAACACCTTATCGGTTAGCACCCACCGAAATGCTAGAACTGAAAAAGCAATTAGATGAATTACTAAGCTAAGGATTCATACAACCTAGTTCATCCTCGTGGGGAGCTCCAGTGTTGTTTGTGAAAAAGAAAGATGGATCAATGAGAATGTGTATTGATTATAGGGAATTGAATAAGGTTACAATTAAGAATCGATACCAATTACCTAGGATTGATGATCTTTTTGATCAACTTCAAGGAGCTAGATACTTTTCTAAGATTGACTTACGCTCCGGATACCATCAATTGAAAGTACAAGAAGAAGACATACCTAAAACTGCTTTCAGAACTAGGTATGGTCATTATGAGTTTACAGGCATGCCCTTTGGACAAACGAATGCACCTGCAGCATTCATGGACATGATGAATAAAATCTGTAAACCGTACTTGGATAAATTTGTAATTGTCTTCATTGACGATATACTTATTTATTCCAAAAGCCAGGATGAGCACTGTCAGGATTTGCATGCACTCTTAACTTTGTTAAGAAAAGAAAAGCTTAAGGTACATATTTGGGCAAAAAGAATTAAACATGAGGCAAAGAAGATGGATGGAAATCCTAAGTGACTACGACTGTGATATCCAATATCACGAAGGAAAAGCAAACGTAGTTGCAGATGCCTTAAGTCGTAAGTACCATGAAAAACAACGACGAGTTCGTGCTCTTAGATTAAGTTTACAATTAGACTTAATGGAACAACTAAAGAATGTTCAGGAAACAACAATCAAGGACGATGCTGAAGGAATGAAAGGAAGATTAAAGGAATTAGAGCAAGGAAGTGATGGAATTTGGAGATTCCATAAGAAAAGGATTTGGGTACCTAAGCAAGGAGAATTAAGAGATAAAATTTTAGAAGAAGCTCATAAATCTAGGTATACCATGCACCCTGGTAACAATAAAATGTACCAAGATTTAAGAAATAATTTTTGGTGGATAGGAATGAAAAAGGACATAGCTAAATACGTTTCTAAGTGTCTTACTTGTTCACAAGTTAAGGTAGAACACCAGAAACCTTCGGGTCTACTTCAACAATTCGAAATGCCTATATGGAAATGGGAGCTCATAACAATGGATTTTGTTACTAAGTTACCCAAAACCAGAAAAGGTAATGATGTAATTTGGGTAATTGTGTATCGATTAACCAAATCAGCTCATTTTCTACCCATGAAAGAAACCTTTAGCATGGAAAGGTTGGCAAAGTTGTATGTAGACGAAGTAGTATCCTTACATGGAGTTCCACTCTCCATTGTATCGGATGGAGATAGTCGTTTTACTTCCCACTTCTGGACAAGTTTCCAGGAGGCAATGGGAACCCGACTAAATTTAAGTACTGCATATCATCCTCAAACAGACGGGCAAAGTGAAAGGACGATACAAACCCTGGAAGACATGCTCCGAGCATGTGTGATAGATTTTGGTGGAAATTGGGATGACCACCTACCTTTACTCGAATTCTCCTATAATAATAGTTATCATGCAAGCATCGAAGCTGCCCCATTCGAAGCACTATACGGACGTAAGTGTAGAACTCCAGTTTGCTGGGCAGTAATAGGAGAAAATCAATTATCAGGTCCTGAAATTGTGCAAGAGACTACCGACAAAATCACTCAGATCAAGGAAAGATTGAAAACAGCTAGAGATCGTCAGAAGAGTTATACCGACAATCGACGCAAGCCACTAGAGTTTCAAGTGGGAGATAGAGTACTCTTGAAAGTTTCTCCTTGGAAAGGAGTAGTTTGGTTCGGTAAGAAAGGAAAGCTAAGTCCAAGATACGTAGGACCATTTCCAGTGATCCAACGTATAGGACCAGTTGCCTATCGCTTACAACTACCAGAATAACCCGTAAGTGAAAACCCGGACCCCTGAAACCCTAATGTACATGAAAAACCAAGAAATCAAGATTTTTGGGTTTCAGGCGAGCCGCGTAAGCCATAAGGGGAGCTTACGCGGGCCGCGCCAACTTGAATTTTGACCGGATAAGCATCCGGACCACGCGTTGACCACCTGGCAAGCCTACTCGTGATACACCAAGCCTACACGTAGACTAAATTGCCCTCGCGGGCCGCGTAAGTGTAAGAGAAGGTTTACGCGGGCCGCGTAAACCCTAAATTTCAGCTATAAATAGGTTTGATCAGGAGCAGTTCGATGGTGTCGAAAACAACTTTCAAAAACGAAGTTATACTACCCAAACTCGAAATTTACTTTCAAAGTAGTGAGGTGCTGCTACGATACCGGGTATTAACTCGATCGCTGCTACGATTTAATGTCCGATCGATTGAAACTATCCGATGAATGTTTAAGTGCTGCTCAAATTAGGGTTATACTTTTTCATTCGTCGTGAATTCGATGGATGTTTAAGTATTGCACTTTGTCATTCGTCGTGAGGGTTTAATCTCGTGAGTTATCGTAAATGTTGTATTAGTTACTGACCTAGTTCTTGTGCATTATTGTTTAAATTAGGTTATCAGGCTTATCAGTAGGCTAAACTCTGCCCGTATAAATCTGCAATGTGAGTCATTCTCTTTTTATCAACATCATTTTACAATACTCCAAATATTTTCAAAAGTTATAATTACAGGGATTAAGTCGTGGTTATCTTGAATCACTGGCTAGTGGGGTATTGTGCTCATTACTATTTTTCTCACGGTTAGGCTAATAAATCCTAACAGTGATAATCGTCACTACTTGGGTGAAAGGACCCAATAGTGGCATGACCATCGTCACCAGGAGGTGACACGGCGCCAGATAAAAATAAGATAGAAGCCATTGTAATCGCTCTTATGCTGTAATTTATAACTATGCGTTGTTTTATCAAATGAATGATTCACCAGTATTTCCCCGCTAATAAAATATTTTTAAAACATGTTTCAGGTAACTATTGTGAACCAAGGAACAGTGCTACGGAGCACTAACAAGCTTGAAGTAGTGGCTCAGTTAAAATGAATAAACATGTTTTTGTAAAAATAAGGAATTTCCTAGTAAAATTCCTCTATTGTAAACTACGGGGTTTATCCCGAATTATGAAATAAAATAATCGGGCATTTCAAGTTTTAAAGATCCTGCTAAAATCTTCCACTGTCAACTCAAGTTAATAAATACCACGGGTTTCTGTCTCGCGGCACCTGGACCGGGTCAAACCGGGACGAGGGGCCGTGACACTCAGCATGGAGAAGCGAGAACGTAATGTCACTGTGGTAAGAGTGTGGTGGTTTGGCCTAAGCCAATGGTAGAAATTAGACATATCATTAATCAACAATCATGTGTCGGTACAAAAGCTAGTGCAAAGGTTCCGCGTATTTAAGAAGGCTATCATGGAATTAAAATATGACTCTTGTGGTGTAAGGGGGTAAGGTAAACGTATAGATTATCGTGTTCGTCTGTAGGTTGAGTGATCCATATCTCCGTTCGCGAATGTCCCGAAGGCTATCCCGACATTAAGAAGCACCCATTGGTTAAGTTAGGTATACGAAGGTGTAAATCAAAGTAGAATGAGAGTTATCCATCCAACAGGGTAACGAGGGTAATCTTTGTGATCGTTGGGAATTGTGGTATGGTTGTTAGCGTTTCGTTAAATAGGTTGCCGATCAAACAAACAGGGGATTAGTGAGGTTCATACGAAGAGTTGAGTGAAAACAAGAGTTAAACAATAACCGGAAATTCGATCATCTAATCTGTTCTCTAGGGGCATTTCCAGTAGTGGTGTATGGCGGTACGGCACCGAAGAGAAGTTCGTTGCATCACGGTCGCGGAAGTACATCACTTGTCCAAAACAAAATTTGGTTGGTAGGGTTTCGAGCTGCAAAACGACGAACACGTGTAACTGTGACTGCTTCGTTTCTGGTGACGGCGACCGTCGAAGATGATAAGGTTCGTCAACAGGGATGCGTGGGTATAGTCCTACTAAACCCGAGTTCGTTTGAGCCAGGTCTGGTCTTCGTGAATGTTGACGTACAATCCAAATGTACGGAGGGTTAGATGGACGTCATGTCGAGATAAGCGTATGACTAGCTAGAACACCTAAACAATGGTCGTAGTGGGGTGACGAGGGAACAGAAAAGAATTTACCACCACTTGTCAAATTTCAAGTAAACATTCGGGTGTCATATAGAACGCATCAGGGTTAATAGACCACATGCTACCATGCTACATAAACATACAATAAACAGCATATCATGCAAAAGTAATCTAGCAAGTAGGCAATATAAACTTAAATCATACCACCTAAAGTGTTGAGCCTTGCACGTGGAGTGAAGCGTCGTTGTGGATCGTTGAGCACTGTACAGGTTATAGTCTAGTTTTATATCAAAAAGATTTTCCCCTTTTTAAAACCAAGTTCACTCTAACCAATGGCTCTGATACCAATCTGTCACACCCCCAAAATCCACAAGCGGAGTATCACCACAGGAGGCGTGACTGACCAGGATCCAACCATCAATCAAATTGAACAATATAATTAAATAAGTAAAAGTCCAAACCAAATAATATAATTGGTGACAAACAATTTAACGAAGTCTAAGTTATCAGCGGAAGCATTAAGTTCAAAACCAAAATATAAGTTGATAAAGTTTAACATGGTACACCATAGTCCATGTCCCACAACGATACCTTCCTCCGTGCGAGCTCCACCTAAGCACCTAAAGACCTGCAAGGCATATAGTACCGAATCAACAACAAAGTTGAGCGAGTTCACAGTTAGGTGTTCATTTTAAGTTGTTTAAAAAACATAAGTTTCTTTTAGCTGGCTTACTTGCCGTGGGGGTTACCCCATAGTTTAAAACGTAAGTTGATTAGTTCCTTTTCCTCTGGCTATCCAGTCGTGGGGGCTACCCTATATTTAACCCACCAGACCCGTTACCATATCGACTACTGACTGAAGTTACGTTGAGTGCCCTGTGTCAATGTCTATCATCATTGATGTGCCCAGATCCATTAGTCCACGTCCGTCATCTGCGGCACGGTGTGAGGCTTGTCAAACCTAATAGCGCTATTTAACTAATGACCCGTTCGCCATTGGCCCGGCGATTAACTCGATATAAAATGAGGGACTTCACGATAGATTTTTGTCTAGTGTCAATGTTGTCACCCTTCAGTTAAGAGGGTGGAGTACGTGTCCCACTCCAGGAGATCACGCAGGTTCCAATATTGTCACCCTTCAATCAAGAGGGTGGAGGTACGTATTCTACCCAAGGAGAATACGCAGGTTTTCTTTCCAATCAATAACCCATTCCCAAACCACCGGGAATCCCATGCCTTGTAGAAAGTGTGAACTCACCTTTGGTTGCTCGGTTTGACTCTTAAAAATAGCTAACAGTCAAGGTCGGTCAATCACGTCCTAGTACGATTTCCGGTTAGTCCATTAGTGGTTTCAAATAGGGCACAAAGTTCCTACACGTATCTAACACGTATCACATTTAATCATACAATGCTAATTATCACAACATAGTTTAGCGACAACACAGGTGTCACAAAAGTTTCAAAATACTCTTCAATAAAATTCAGCAATATAGTGCATTTTCGGACAGTTTTCGGAGTGTTATCCGGAATAGTTCGTGTACAGTAAAATTCCCAAAAAATTACAAAATATTTTAAACGATCCAAATATTATTGTGTCAAAATATCGGGATCCAATTCATCACCAGTTATTTTATAAAATTCATTTACCGAGCTGCAATCAGATTCGTCAGTTTCTGACTGCAGTCCACGGAAAAATTCATTTAAAATTCATCGTAAGTGCAATTGATGAAATTCCAGTGGGAGGTTTGCGTGGACACTTATGAACATCTACAGTAAAAGTTTCAAGTCTAAACAGTAAACACATATGAAGTTATGGCACAAAACGTGAGCTGTGTTTTCTGCAGAAAAACGCAGCTTTAATTGCTGAAACTAAATAATTTGTTTAAAATAGCAAACAATGTCCAAAAATCATGATTCCAGCGCCATTAGAAGCGTATTTCAAAATAACACGTTATAGACTCAAGAAAATATAATTTTCGTTAAGTTATGACCCCATTACAGCCGATTAAAGTCGGCTGTAACTGGTGGACAGATTTTGATTTCGCTTCCCAAACCCCGTGAACGCTTCATTAACGAACCCGATCAGTTGTAACATTAATCACAGCAGGTTTATATCATAGATATGATCATATAGTAACTAATTTATCACTAACCACCGAGTTAAACTCATAAATAAGACCCGAGAGACATACCCGAACCCGTAATCAACACAACATCAAAAATCATCAACTAATCCTAAAACGCAGCCAAGTAGAATCCATAAAATCATGCATGAACACATAACCATACTACCAATCACATGTTTCAACCCGTAAACAAAACCCTAGTGATACACTCCAACTCATGTTCGATTATAATATCAACAACCATCGTGTCTAGCAACTTTATACTACAAGTATCATCATAGAACAGAAAAACACAGCCATATTACAAGAGTTTTAACTTCCGAAACATGAATGAACGTTATAATCAAGCATTAAAAGGCAATACCTAGCGATGAAGTAGGATCCGATTAGCCTAGAATCGAGACTTGAAGTCTTGGGTTCTTTTTTTTTTCTCTGGTCAACAGTAGCGAGCAAGAGAGAGGGATAGGTTATGATTTTAGCTTAGGGTATTGGAAAGTTATAAAAGAAATCATGCAAATTACGTATTCTAATATGGACTAAAAGAGTTTGGGCTGATTTTCTTGGGCTGCACACATCAAGGATATGCAGCGATTTTTTTTTAATCATACATACATGCATACTATAGTTATTGTTATTATTTATTTATTTTACATATAATCCAACTAATCATAAACTTAAAAGTAGTCAACTAATAAAGAAAGTAATAATGAAGTTATGGTTCGAGCCTTTAGAGTTTCAAGTTACGCGAGTGCGTTGGATCGACAAGCGAGACATGGGCTACGGTTCGAGTCAGTTTCAAAAGGATAAGGATTTAGTTTCTAGTTAATCGCTTGAATAGTATGAACCTAAAATATAATTTAGTTAAATATAATTAACTCGTCAAATAGAATATGAAAAAGGTTCGATCTATAAATACGAAAATGAACGGTTCTAACCTCGAAACTACGAGTTGTCACAATGACTTTGTTTCTTTGCATGAGAACGCAGCCAAGGCCTAAGTTTTGATGCATTACAATATACGACAAAGTCGTCATTGCTTTCATGTAAAGAAGATACAGGAGCATCACAGAGTTTTTGTTTCAAGGTGTTAAAAGCTTCTTCTTGTTTGGGTCCCCACTCAAAAGGTTTGTTCGTTTGAGTTAAAGCAGTGAGAGGGACCACAATCTTTGAAAAGTTCGCGATGAATCATCCGTAATATCCAGCAAGACCAAGAAAAGAGCGAATTTCCGTGGGAGTAGCAGGTGTGTTCCAATCCTTAATCGCTTCAATTTTGGAAGGATCCACATGTATCCCTTGGTCATTGACAATATGACCTAGGAACTGAAATTCCTTAAGCCAAAATTCACACTTGGAGAACTTGGCAAAGAGTTGTTCCTTCTTTAGGAGTTCTATTGTCAGACGAAGATGTTGTTCGTGATCGGCTCGAGATTTTAAATAAATCAAAATGTCATCAATGAAAACGATAATGAACTTGTCCAAATAAGGTTTATAAACCCTATTCATCAAGTCCATGAAGACGGGAGGAGCATTTGTTAGACCGAAAGGCATAATAGTGAACTCATGGTGGCCATAACGTGTGCGGAAAGCAGTCTTGAGAATATTTTCTTCGAGTACACGAAGCTGCTGATACCCAGAAAGCAGGTCGATCTTTGAAAAACAAGTGTCACCTTGTAGTTGATCGAAAAGATCATCAATTCGTGGTAGGGGATATCAATTTTTTTATCGTGAGTTTGTTGAGCTCACGATAATCGATACACATACGAAAAGATCCATCCTTTTTCTTCACGAATAGAACAGGAGCGCCCCAAGGTGAAAAGCTTGGACGGGTGAATCCTTTGTCAGCTAACTCTTGAAGTTGCTTTGACAACTCTTGCATTTCAGACGGTGCAAGATGGTACGGTGATTTAGAAACTGGGCTGGCACCAGGTACTAGATCAATATGGAACTTAACTTGACGTGCTGGAGGTAAACCAGGCAAATTTTCAAAAAAAAAAAAAAAACACCTCAGGATAATCCTGAACAATAGGGATTTCTTGAATACTCTTGCTCTTGCCTTTCTCCTCTACGATATGTGCCACAAAGGCCACATATTTCTTTCGTAAGTATTTTTGGGCTTGAGTGCAGGTCATGAGTTTCAAGTTACTAACGGGTTTCTCTCCACGAACCTCTAAGACTTCACCAGACGAAAGAGGTATACGAACAACCTTGTCGAAACAAATCACCTCAGCATGGTGCTTGGTTAACCAATCCATTCCTACTATAACGTCAAAACTCCCAAGTTGCATTGGCGTGAGGTCAATGGGAAAAAGGTGATCATTGAGGTTCAATTGGCAATTACGAATGACAGAGTCGAGCACAAGGGGTTGACCATTAGCAATTTCCACAGATAAGGGCTTTCTTAGTTTAGTTCTAGGCATTGAAAGCAAAGGCTCAAAGGCTAGTGTTATAAAACTTCTATCGGCACCAGAATAAAAAAAGAATAGAAGCAAGTTGGAAGTAAACACATATGGGTCTGGGATAACATAAAATCTTCAAGTGATTTGGTTAACGCTACGACAAGTAATACAACAAGAACAATTATGTATAGGATGTAACAGCAGCGTATCCACCGTGTTCTTACTGCATTACATTCGTCTCATCCTCTAATCACTCTAGATTTTACGTCATCACACCTAACAGGACTCACTATGATTTCCATGCATCGAATCTCATAATTATGTGTGCACCCATATTTACATAACTCATTGCATAGTCTGCATAGTTTATCTTGCCAAGTGACGAATTATGGACATGGTAAAAACACTTTGTTTTAACAATTAACATAATGCGCGTGTCTCACATGTTTCACGCTAGCCAAAAGGTTGTATGTGTTTTACGGATAGATGGGTTCAAAGGTTTGGTAAAGAATGTGCGATCTCAGTGGAGATGTATTATGAGAGTTGTTCAATATAAAGAATGAGAACTCCATGTTTCGATGTATTGTCGCACATTACACATATGTGAACAAGCATGTCAATTTGTAATTTGATATAGGGATACTAATATCATTACAAAATAACTAGATAGTGTACATGAGTCTTGGATAACAAAATAAATCGAAAGAGGTATAGAAAATATCGACAAAACATAAGGAAGGTGGTCATTTGTTCGTTACTCAAAACAAACAAACGACACAAAATGACTAATCAAAGTAAATGGGTCCTTATAATGTATTGCGAAGACATGCTTTAGCCTATAAGTGGACACTCACCCCAAGAGTTCCCAGGTAAGAGTGACTGGTCCGATTATGTGGATTTGTACAAACACTCTAGCCTTAGATAGAAAACTCAGGGTACAGGCACCCACCCTTCCAGATTGCACGTGTTCACATTATTAAGACCCAAACTTTGACGGGATTTGAAAACTTTAAAGGCGTAAAGCCTAAAAACAAATCATCTAAGGATAGATGATTGATTTTCAAATGAAATTGAAATTTGTGTACTTGTTTTTGTTAATCACCTAAGGATAGGTGATAGTATTGTATTAAGAATCTAAAAACAATATAACTTGTGTTGGGGTCCTAGAAAGGTTATGGACTAGGTCAAAATTTTACTAATAACCTAATTCCCTATAACCATGAGCTCTGATACCAATCTTTGTAACACCCCGATCACGTAATACAACAAACCACGGCGGAATTATCGAGGAGTCACGTTACAGGAAATTGTTTCACAACACATGGTATTTGAAGTATTGTTTTAATAAATAAATAAGTTACATTGTCTTGGAAATAAAATAAATAAACAACACAATTGTCTTTCATGTTTTATAATCACTAAGGCCCGCGTCCAATCCTATGTGAAGCAAGATCGTAACATCAAACAACAGTTCCTGAAACATATGTGAAAAGAGAGAGTCAGCATAAAAAGCCGGCGAGTACATAGGTTTTGTGAGTATGACAAATTCATGGCTTTGTATACCTATTGCAACACTTCGACTATCTACGAGAGTCGATATGAGAAAATCATGTATCAAAAGTATTTGAATTGTTGCAACATAATTAACCAACTAAAACCTATTGGTAAAAGTTTATGAAAATATTGTAGCCATGAATCTTGACTAAAATATTTGCTTTTGTAAACCAAATTGTAAATCGTTCTTGTAATAAAACTCGTATGGTTTATCTATTTAGTAAATATCGTTGCGTGACATCGTTTGAAAACATTCGTCCAAAATCGTTCAAAATCATTCAATTTGTTAGTGTTATCGTTCGTTCGTGTTATCAAAACCAATCGTTCAAATCGTTCGTGTTATAAACCATCGTTCATGTTTTAATTGTGAAAACTACTCTTGGTCGTCTCGTTGAACACATTCAAACCTGTGTGACTCGTACATCATTCAATCGTATTAACAAACCACCAAAGGGTTAGTTAACATAACAACCTCTGTCGTTACCCACATTACCCCCATAATCATGGTGATAGTCCGATAATGGGATTTGTCAGATCCTAAGGTACCATAACATACTACTGGTCGGCTTGGCCAAAGTTAGTGAATGTCATTCTATTGTCTTTCGACCAACGCACCATCAAGTTCGTTCACATAATTGAAATCGTTACGTCTAATATAAACCATATTGTTTGTTTTAAAAACTCGAAAATTGTTTAGCACACATATGAATCACCCCAAAAGAATTGAAAGCAGTAAAAGAGGGGAACTATGTACTCACAAATTTGCGTTCCAAGCAAAACTCGTTTTGATTTCGGATTCTTCATTTGTTACTCAACCTACAAGTGTTCTAACCTTATTAGACACTTAGGTTTATAGTCGTTCATCGTACAAGTTTCTCATCTTGAATCCGTTATCTTATTTGTATTTGTTTGCTTCCTTTGTTTATGTCGCTTATTTCGTCGTGCCATATATTTTATTTTGTCCGAAATTGCCAAAAGTGTCCACATTGTCCAAAGTGTCTGAATTGTCCGATTGTCCGATTGTTTGCTTATGTCCAAGGATGGACATTTTATTTTGTAATTTTGTTTCCCAAGTGTTAATATATATATATATATATATATATATATATATATATATATATATATATATATATATATATTTTGGTAAATTGTTGTGTTTACAAATTTGTGTATTTATTCTTACTTGGTCTAAATACCTAATATATACACACAAAAACATATAAATATGATACTCGATGAATTTTGAAAGTATACATTTTATCTAAAATATATACTTGTCACTTTTTATTTAGAAACCTTTTATAAAACATTGATTCCTAACTTTGTCCAAAAATTAGTTTAACCGTGTTCAAAGACTCCAAATAGTTTTCTAGTCACATATTTCTTTGTTTAACATTTTTGAACATAACAAAATTTATAAAATTTTTGCCATAGTTTTGTTTGAAAAATGGATTTTTCCCAAGTTTATACAGAACTTGTGTTCAAATCATTTCAACATAAAACATCATCAAGTATCAATATTCGTCATAATTTGTCAATAAAGTACCATGAACATGATATAGTTCCTAACTTTCCCAAAAAGGAAACTTTATTCCTTGTTTTTGCCAAAAAATTGTAGAACAAGATTTTATTTAAAATTCTTGTTTTAGATGACTCATAAGGTCATTTGAAGCACAAATATATTTTCAAAACTCTTTCTACTAACATATTTCATGTTCTTGATTCTTTGCAGAAATGGAAACTTTATTGATTCATTTTAACAAAAATTCATGTTCTTGGATTTTTAATAAATACACATGTTTTCTAACATGCATGTAACTATTTTAAGAATAAAAATCCATGTTCATATTTTTTTGTTGATGAATCTTGTTAGATCTAAACATGCATATGTTTAGATCTTGTTTTTATACAAAAAAATAACCAAGATTCATTTTCACTAGTCTAAACTTTTTCGAGTTCATTCAAAATCATAGAAAAATCATAAAGTAAAATAATGATTTTTGGTTTTTCTTAGTGTTTTTCATATAGGTTTTGTTTTGATTTAATTCAAGATGAACTTGTATTCTTTCAAAATCAAGAATAGTAATAAAATAGAAACTAGTGAAGAGTTCTTACAATCTTGCTAGTATGAACAAGATGAAGATGATGATAAAGATATGATGATCCAAGAACTCCTAATGCTACCAAAGTGCTTCTAGTGTATTTTCAAGTCTTGAAAATACTTTGAATCAACCCTAAACCTCTATGCTTACAAGAATTTTTTATGTTTGAGATTTGAAAAAAAATGATGAATGTGGTGTTTGGTTTGGCCAATTGGAAGAGAGAGAGAGAGAGAGTAGGAGTTGGATGGTTTGCATGTTCTTGGATAAAAAGAAAGAGATGGAGTGTGGGAAAGTGTTTTATAAGTTTAAGGTGACACCAATCATACTTCACAAGTTCCCAACACAACAAAACTTGAAATGAGTAGGCATGGGGGACCCACTAAAACCGTGAGCATGCATGAGGGGGGGGGGGTGGTTTTGCATTTTTTTTATAAAAATCTTGATTAATATGTAAATTTTATAAACTTTGATAATTTATATAAAAATATCTACAATGTTTCAAGCCCTGATATTTTAAAGTAGTATGACACTAGGTAAAACTAATCCATGAAAATTATTAGTTTGTTGATCGGGCGAAAAAGTTGGTTCGGGTCCTGTACCGGGTTAAATACTAACACTATGTTTAGTTTATATAAATACATGACAAAAATTGTTTTTGCACATGTTTTATCATCCAAATAATTAATCCAACTTTTTGGACTAAAAATTTTATTATTCTGACACAGTTTCGGTACCGGCTTTGCTGTTAGGCAGTTTACTGAACTAGCTGTGCAGCTTAACGCAATAAGATTTAAGTGCGGATTTTGTGTCGCTTTTAATACCCGTTATATTATTTATGACAAATAATATTTATTTTTGGGTTTTCGGACAATTACTGTTTCGTTCTACGGAATGTTGTACATTTCGTAGGATTACAGTGCTTTTCTCCGGACATGGACAATTTGGTTTTTAAATGGAGTTTTGCTAAATAATGTAAGGCACGTGTTAAAATAAAATTCTTAGATATCAAACAAAATGTTTCATTGAGTTCAAACTTAATTACAAAGGTTGAAAGACACAAATGTTACAGTTTAGAGGATAAAATATTTTCAATATCATTTGATAATGCTTCAAACAACACAACGACGATCGATAAATTAAAATTAAAGTACAAACCGGTTATTGATGGGGAATTTTATCACACAAGATGTGTTGCACATATTATTAATTTAGTTGTGCAAACGGGGCTACGGGATATTTTTGTTTCGGATTTAATTAAAGCTTTTCGAATTATGCTTCATTACATTTTCAAAAGTGGAAAAGAACGATATCAAGAATATAAAAAAATTTGTAACGATGTTAATAAAAAATTAATTGGACCTAATAGGGACATACCAACTCGTTGAAATTCTACTTGTTTTATGTTCGAAATGGCTTTAAAACAAATGGGCACATTAAAACTTTTCATACATCACTAAGTGATGATTACTTAGTCGACCCTTTTCCCGACATGGCTTGGGGAAACATTGAAAAATTAAGTACTTCTTTAAAAGTTTTTAAAACGGCAACAACTAACATTTCGGGTGTTTATTACCCTACTAGTTCTCTTGTTCTTTCGGAATTGTATGTGATCACTACAAATTTTAAAAATTTTGAAAATTCAAGTGACATGTTGAGAAACATGATGAAATCGATGATTGAAAAGTTTAAAAAATATTTTTTGGGTCTACCACCCGTTTTTCTATGTGCCGCTGCTTTAAATCCAATTTTAAATGTGCCGGGTGTTGAAGCTTTGATTGGAGAAATATATGACTAGTTGGATATGTATGAGGAGGATCCAAGGTTAAAATAAAAAATCAAAAAGAATTTTAACACTTGTTTATCAAAACTTTATGATCATTATTTACAAAAAATATGGGGAAAAAATACTAGTAATATGTTTGAGTCGCGATCGTCGGCATCTAGTCGAACGACTACTAATGGAGACCCACTCATAACGATGTTGAATGTCGTTGGAGATGAAACGACTAAACAACAAAGAGGTAACGTCCCATCAAGTGAACTTGGTAGATATAAAGAAACATGTTATTCGCGTACTATGACCGCCGAGGAATATAAAAAGTTTGATCTTTTGTCATGATGGAAATCAAAAGAATCGGAATTCCCGATTCTAGCCACCATGTGTAACATTCCCAAAAATTTTAAAATTTTAAATAAAGTTATTACACGAATAGGTCATGGTAAGTTGATCAATAAAAATATAAGTTATTTTGGCGAACGTAGGAACCATTTAATAATTATAATAATAAAAATACATTATATTTGAACCTACTCTGCTTTTGTTTTTAATGAAACTTGGTTCAAAATGTAGATACAAATATTCTACTTCGAATGACATATTTATTGTTTTATAAAATGTCATATTTTAGAAGTTATAAACGCCAAATAAGTGAAGCAGCTGAATTAATTATAATATATATTAAATAAAATAATCAATACATAGAATTTGAAAAATAAATTAATGCATGTGTACATATGAAATTGTTACGTGTGCATATACCAAGCTAACAACAAAGCGCGTTTGAAATAAATGCCCTGAGGGTACGTGGAAGATGCAATCATACAAACTTGCTTTCTAAGTTTGGCCAATGATAGTATAAATATGAAGTTCCTTCAACAAACGAATACGTTCAATCTTTTCCATCTTTATCTCACCAACTTTCCCTCTCTAGTATTCTATTTTTAATTTTATTTTCATTAATAATAATAATAAAGCCCTGCCCTGTTTTAAGTGATGTAACCCCTGATCACTGAGTCAATACCCTGTCCGATTGATTTAGGACCCAGCAACGCATGTAATGGCTCTGCCCGACATAGTTCGTTGGGGTTCTGTCTCGTGACGTAGGGACAGAATTGAATTGGGTTACTGTACTTAATGCGAATACATTATATATTTTATTAAATAGTTCTGGAGGTATACCCAGGATATAACAACCCTCCTTAAAATATTTTAGACACCCCCAAATATCCTAAAATGTGACAACCCTCAAAATTCCATGTATTCCGTACAATTTATTAATGACAATTAAAGTGTCTGACGACTGCCTGGAATTACTTAACTGCTTTATGATATCTGTGTTATGCTTACACGTATTTGTTAATATACTAATAATGTACAGAAAGGTCACTACATAGTCCGTTATGATTTCCTGAGTATTGAAAAGTAAAAACGTTACAAAATATATAAATAGGACGCCTTACGGATTAATTAAGCAGTTTAACGGAACAACACCGAACCGAACAACCGGACTTCACCCGAAACATAAAAATATAGTCATTGACACTGTTTTTCTGTTCTGAGCTAGTTAGGGTCCCCGAATACCCTAACACTCGTTATTATACATAACACACCATTATATTAAATTAATTACTTAACTAGACTAACTAGCTTGTGACTAATTCATCAAAAACCAACTAAAATACCCAACCCCATGAACCGATTGCCCCCCCCCCCCCCCCCCACATGGGACACACTCCACTAGCTATTGATTATTTTATTTGGATTGTCTTGAATCTAGTAAGCATAATATCTAGAGGATAAAACACTAGATGGATTATAAATGGAACTTAGGGACTATACCCTTCATTCACTTCACAATTCACCAACAAAGAAAATTGTTTTCTTTTCCCTTCTCCTTGAAGCTCGGCCGAGAGCACACCCACCCCCAACATCATTTTCAATTTCATTCAAGTTGTTCCAAGTGCACCCAAGTGTGAAGGATCGCATACGAGGGAGCCCGGTGCTTGCGGATTGCCAAGGACCTCGCTACGACGCTTTTAACCACTCGTTTTTCCGTCTAGTTTCTTCCCTAGCCTTGAGCTAGTAGTAAGTGACTCTAAACCTCTTCTTGATCTTGTCTAGAGTGGTTAATAAAAGTTTCATCGGTTAAAAATTGCGAACATATAAGATCAAAATCTAAAAGTTTACTAAAGTAATGAACAAGGTGGTTAAAGGATGAATGTTAGTGTAAATCATGTAGATCTTGTGTGATTATGATGATTGGCTGATTATCTGATGTTGTGCTGAATAATATTAGTATGTGATGTTGTTGTGGTCACTAAACTCGTTAACGGAATCGATCGAACATGATTTAGATGGTTAAACACTTGAAATCAGAATCTGTCTAACTTTTACAGCCCACTTCTGTTGGCTGTAAACAGGTCTTAACCTCAACGAAAAATTTATATTTTGAATCTAAAATATGTTATTATGAAATACGGTTCTAATGGCACCGGAATCGTAATTTTTGGACTCCGTTTACTATTTTTAAAGTGTTAATTTGTAACAGCTACTTAAGCTGAATTTTGACAGCAATAAATGGGTGTCGTACTTTCAGTCATAACCTGAGTTTTGTGATGAATCGGACCATGAAAATTTTACTGTAGATGATAACTGTAGTATTTGTAATTACCCCACTGGAATTTCGTAAATCGGACACTCGATGAATTTTTAATAAATTGTTTCGTGGACTGTGGTCAGAAATACATAAATCTGAGTTCGGTCCCGAATATGAATTTTTATAAAATGTGGGTAATGAACCGGACCCCGATATTTTTACATAATAAAATATGGAATGTTTATGACGTTCTATAAAAATTTGGGAATTTTTGGAATAATGTAACTATTTTATTTAAATGTCCGAAAACAGCCGGTTTTGAATATTAATGCTGAAATAACATAAGTTGTGATTTGCGCGTCTAAATGTCGAGTATGCTATCTGTGAATAATTTGACATGTTATATATGTTATGTGCATTATCGTATGTTTGATTTTGAGTGGGGAATGGACGGGAAACTTAGATGGGCGTAAATCGTTAAAGTGTGTGCCTGTTATGTGGTAGAAGTAATGTGCAAATAAACCGTACGTAGGATACGTGTTATGCATGAGAAACTGATTGTTATCCGTACCTTATTAGGACGCGATTGACCGACCTTGACTGTTAACTATATTGAGAATCTAACCGAGCAAACCGAGGTGAGTTCACACACTTTCTAAGGCATGGGATTCCCGGTGGTTTGGGAATGGGTTAAAGAATTAAAACTAAATCTACATATCCTCCTTGGGTAGGATATGTACGGCCATCCTCCATAGAGCGGATGCCATTATTAATCCTACGAATTCTCCTGGTGCAGAATACGTACGTTCGTCCTCCTGGTGCAGGACAACAACCTTAAAACTAGCTAGACAAAACTCTATCATGAAGTCCCTCAATTTATATCGACTTAATCGCCGAGGCCAATGGCGAGCGGGTCATTAGTTAATAGCGCTATTAGGTTTAACAAACCTCACACCGTGCCAGTCGGACGGGCGTGTACTAATGGACTATGGCAGATTGTCAGTGATGATAGACACTGATATAGGGCACAACTTATTTGCGTAGCAGTCGATATCACTCCGTCTAGTAGTTCAAACGGGGAAAACCCCCACTGATCATGGTTATGGATCGGGTAAAGAAAAAGAGAAATGGTTAAACATACTTTCAACTACGGGGTAACCCCCACGGCAAATAAGCCAACGAAAGTCAAACCACGTTTTCAGAAACAACTTGAAACTAAACAACCAAACGTGAACTCACTCAACTTTGTTGTTGACTCGTTGTTACATGCCTTACAGGTCGCTAGATGCTTTTGGGAGCTTGCACGAGGAGGAGGTTGTTGTGGAACATGGGTTGTTATATCCCATACTTAATAATTGAACTTTATAAACCTATGGAACTTATGTTTGAGACTTTAAACTTATGAACTGTGAACTTATGCTTTTGAACTCACGCTTATGCTTCCGCTGTTTAAACCAAACAAGGTTAACTAGCTTTGGTCACCAATCGTATTATGTTTGGTTTTATTTACTTAATTGTGTTGTTCAATATGATTGGTGGCTCGATCCTGGTCATGTCACGCCTCCAAGCGGTGATACTCCGCATGGTGGATTTTGGGGGTGTGACATAAAACACACCCCGTATATGAAAAACCGGCCCCGAAATCGCTTTATCTCATTAAATAACAAATAAAAACAATAAATTAAGTCCGTCGCGGGGCGCGATAGACTGCTTATGATTCTTCGCG
This sequence comes from Helianthus tuberosus, assembly GCA_030545235.1. NCBI lineage: Eukaryota > Viridiplantae > Streptophyta > Magnoliopsida > Asterales > Asteraceae > Helianthus > Helianthus tuberosus. The sequence continues at coordinate 160,252,528 of CM060424.1, forward strand.
GGCCACGAGATAGGGGAGAAGCGGCGTAACACGGAGCCGCCACGTGGCAAGACACGCGTCGAACAACCCGATGATTCAGCACCTTTACGCCGCCATTCGGCCCTGGCGGGGCGCGACGGCCCCTTTGATTTCCGTCGCGGGGCGCGAGGGACTCACTGAGCAGCCCTATAAATTGGATCGATCAGAATCATTTGAAATTCGTTCACAATTCAATTTCCTCTCTCAATTTCTGATAGTACAAGTAATACCTGGGTATTATACCCCCTAAATAGCAAAGCTCTGCCTCGTTGTAAGTATTATAACCCCTGGTTACGTATTAGATACGCTGCCTGATTGATCTAGTGCTCCGTAACGACTGTCGAGGTTCTGCCCGAGTAGTCGTTGGAGTTCTGTCTCGGGGAGGGTATAACTAATGTAAATTGGGTTATTATACTAATGCGTGTGCATTGTTTAATTAATAGATTGTAACCAGGAATTCACAAAGGAAATACCTAAAGTAGCAATGTGAGTAATCCTTCTTTTTGCAAACAGTTTTAACAAAACCTCAAATGATTTATATTATATTAAACAGTGATTGAGTATTTGTATTCTACAATTATCGTTGGTATGTTGGGGTTTTGTATACAAAAATTTGTTACTACACTGTGAGTAGTAACATGACCACAAGTCGGGTTGACAGTGCCGTGGGTGGTAATTAAAGTAGATGGAAACAAATGTAATTGCGCGACCGCCCTCAATGCTGTAAACTGATAAAACCTGTTTTGATTAAACTGGGATTCACCCACCAGTATTTCTTGCTGATAAAATATTTTAAACACGTGTTTCAGGTAACATAGTGTGAAGCCAATAAAAGCCAGCTGGAGAGCACTGAAAGCTTAGAAAAGTGGCCATAAAAGTGACCTGATTAAAAAGATGGATTTTTTCAATAATTAGGATTACTCCCTATCAATACATTCAAAAATAAAAATTTGGTTTTGTCCAAGTATTCTATTTTAAATATTTTGGTGTTTAACTCTGATAAAATATTTCCTAACTGCGGTCCTGATGAAACTTTCCGCTGCCAAATTTATAAACACTGATACCATCAGACTGGCTCGCGGCTCCCGCTGCCGGGGTGGGGTCGGGGGTTGTGATAAAAGGTGATATCAGAGCTATGCCACTGGTTTAAGCCCTTTAGGTGTTCTTCAAATATCTAAACCTTAACCATTTATGTTAGGAAATTAACATCTTATGTGTTATCCTGTAAACATAAAATCTTAATGTGTTTATTATGATTTTTATGCCATTTAACGAATTTTGAATTCCCAATATGTGTTACCCATATCTGTATCTTACAGTTATGCTGAATTATATATATATTAATAATATCATGTCTTAGTAAATTTTGTGATATCTTATATACCTATCATATCCATATGTATATATGGGAACATAATGCAATATAAATTTTAGAATGTTAATATTAATATTCTAATATTAATATAAAATAAATGCAATTCAGATATGATACTTTGAATATCATAATATAAATATTTAAATAATATGTATTATACCTAAATGATTTTATATCATTTAAATTCTCAGAATATGTAACTTCTATTTGTATCTTACATTATGTTAGGCTATAAAAATAAAAAGGGGATATATTCATAAAATAATATTCAATTCTGTATCCACATATTTATGTGAATATAATTCAAAATAAATTATAATAATAATACGATATTGATATTAATATCTTAATCAAAGATATAAGATAACACCCTAAGGTATGATATCACTAAAATATCATAATATAAAATATTATTCAATGAAAGCATGATATTTTATGATTTATGATATATATCCAAAAATTTTACTCGATTTAAAGATATGTATTTTTCAAAATTTTGATAAAACATATAATTATACTAACTTTGTTAAAATATAAAGGTTTCAGCATTGTTTAGATACAATAATTAAAATACTTTGAAAATCACTTTATATCATATTATTAAATATTAAATATGTAAATTATTCATCAAAATTTGTTAAGTTATGTAATATTCAGAAATTGTACGTATAGTCAATATTGATGATAATTAACATATTAGAGAATTTTTTTATATACAAACGCTCTCTAAGAAAAGTCTTTAATATATACTGTTATTATTTATCATCATTATTATTAATATAATACATTAAACTAAAATATTATTAAATTTTGTTTTAAATTAAAACTAATAATAATATTTTTGGAAGAATAAAACATTTGGCTCTTGAATAAAGTTATGTTAAAAAGGTTTTATAAAACATAATTCTTAATTTAATTTATACAAATAATGACCAAGAATTATTACAGTCGTAATCCATAGATTGACGATTCTAAAATTTAAGCACCAATACATATACAATGGAAGATATAAAACATTTTATAAAACAATATATATGAAACAAAGATATGTACAAAAACTTGGTACTGTGTAATTAATTGATTTTAATACATAATACCTATATGCCAATAGGAAATAACTTAAACTTATTTCTTAAATTAGATGTAAGTCAGATGTATATATTTTATATATAACTGGTATCAATATTATAAATGATGTTTCATCTATATGTACAAAAACATTTAGTACGATATACCTATATGGTTTGAAATATATGTACATATATCTCAAGAAGAAACAATTTATTTATTTGATAAGTTTAATTCTTAAACTATATTTAAGTCATATGTATATGTATTCTGAGATAAGAACAATACTTAAATTATTTTGTACTACCTATTATAATTCTTTAATAAATAAATATGATAAACAAAGAATCAAGTCCTAATATGTTATAATCAAAATAAGTCAACCTATCAAGATTAAATTGTTCTAAAAAAATAATAGAATTCAGAAGATTTATATCTTTATTAATTTTTTTTTTTTTGATGAATTTCCTTTCCAGAATATTATGTTCAATAAATCTGATAAAAATTTAGTCTGTTAATATAAAGGAATAAATAAGATAACTAAAACAATTAGTTATGTAATTGGATTATTATAATTTGATACTATATGTATATATATTTCAGGAAACTTTAAAACTTTATTTATATGTATATATATGCAAGATACCATTTTCTTGATCGTTTGCATAATAATCAAATGTCTTCTGTAAAAGGACAAACTTTTATATAACAGAAGAAATAAACCTACATGTTTACTTAAGATCTATTTTGATACCCAGCTTTAATTCAAAAGATACCTTAAGAATATATCTACTAGCACCACCTCTTAAAAGAATAATAATGGGTCAATGACGGAGAATCTCAGAATTTCATATAAAGCTTTTACCTTGAATACCTATCCAGTCATGAGTTTTGGAAATATAGTTGAATTAAGGCAAAATAAAGAAAAGTTATTACACCAAAGGAAGAAATAACACATATAATATATACATTTTCCTTATATATTAAGTAAAAGAAAATGTTAAAATATAACATGTATATATATATATCAACACATAATACTAATAGCTATGACTATAGTGTGCTAAACAAAATGTGCCTGTATAATTGTTTAGTTTTGTGATAATTATATCTGAACATGTTTGTAATTCAGATGTCAAAGGAAATAGCATGTGATCAAGAAATTCAGGCTAGTAATGAAAACTCTTTGGATAAAAATACTATAGAAAATATAATAGCTCAAGCAGTATCAAATGCTATACCTTCGATCATTGAAGCCATTAAAATTTTTGTGCCTCTAAACGAAATTCCTACTATACATTGTAAGGATACTCATCACTTCAAACTCAACCCTAGTATTAATGGAAGTCATGGTATTTGTATCAAAACTCCATCTTCCAAACGAAAGAAAACCACAACCTATAGCTACTCTTGTAAGGAATTCCGCTCCGACAAATAGAGTAAGGACAAAGAAATGGAACTAGTAATCACACAGCCTACCTGCAACGTCTACGACAAGCAGCACACAAGAAAACGCCATTCTAAGAAGACACTTCGTTGTAACTTCTGCAAGAAGACTGGACATACAGAAGAAGAATGTAGAAGGAGAAGGAAAACTAATGTATGTTACCAATGCGGAGACCCAGGCCACTTCCGTCTCTACTGCCCGAGATTATCTAAGGCACCCGACAACGAGAATAGAAACCCAGATGAAGCTAAGAAAAATGCATAAATGTTTACAACACCAGAGACAACAACAAACTTTTAAAATAAGGCACCCTTATGTTTTGTTTAAGTATTAATTGACTTTTAATTCCGATCCAAAATTCATCAATAAGAGGTCTTTATTTTATATAGCTAACTCTCATTTGTCGCATCCCTTGACAAATTCCCATGTCATACGTGCATTGCTTGTCATGCATGTGGATTCATTTCAAAAGATCATCTATTCACAAGACTGAATAAATACTTTCATAATCCCCTGATTGTGCAAATGCTGACTTTTGACATCAAGTCAACAGAGTTCTTTGGAAACTCCTTTTCTTTTCAAAAGATACTTACCGGATTTGTATTGTACCCATTTCTTGTCAATACATATATCCATTGTTGGAATATGTCCAAATCAAGCTCAATTGTTTGAACTTGTTCACAATATACATTTAATTCAAAATCCCATATGATGAATTGAGATCATCATATTCAAGGTAATCTCGTTATTTGAATCATAGTAACCTTGTTTAAAATCTTCAATTTCTATATATCATTTGTTAAAACACAACACCTTGCGGTGGCGATTTCTTTGAAACTTGAACTCATTTCATTTTCACACCTGAGGTACGAATTTATCTATTTATTGATTCATTATTCTAAACCAGTCTTAATACAATTTTGTGTTAAGATAAAAGTACCTAAATTCTTATTCCAATGTACCTCCAACATTTCTCTCATTTTGGATTAAACCTACAATATTCATTTCTTTCTTCATTTGAACATCCTATCCTTTGAATATCCAGATTCACTTCATCTGAAACTTTCAGTTAATTTCGAAAACGATGAATTCATTTGGTCACCGTAATCATTGAATTTTTTCAGTCATTACAGCATCTTGCAGCATCTGTATAAATTTGTAGCCTGTGCTAAATTCTATTGTATTGTCCGGTGTATCCTTGCCATTTAAATAAACGTCACTGATTTCTGGTTTGATTATTGATAAATTATTTTTCATACTTCTATCTTCAATTGAAATTGTTGATTCAGAGTTCTTTTTAAACGATCAAAGTAAGGTCTTTTCTGGCATTAAATCCTATTATTTCTACAAGTAATTGCATTTCGAATTCTATACCTATCAAATCTCTCTTTTGATTTGTGAAACTTAGTCACCTTGATAATGGTATCATTTCATCTCATTCAGTTCCTGAAACTAAGTTTTAAGACCATTGAATTCCAATTATCCTATGATATCCTTATATTCATCTTTTGATTCTATCTCAGACACCTTGATAATCAACTAAAAGATGTGACGCAACCCCAAGAAGATATCGTAGATATTTAAAACAAGGTGGGGAGAATGTAACATTCCCAAAAATTTTAAAATTTAAAATAAAGTTATTACACGAATAGGTCATGGGTAAGTTGACCAATAGAAATATAAGGTATTTTGGCGAACGTAGGAACCATTTAATAATTATAATAATAAAAATATATTATATTTGAACCTACTCTGTTTTTAATGAATCTTGGTTCAAAATGTAGATACAAATATTCTCGTTCTAATGACATATTTATTGTTTTATAAAAACGCCAAATAAGTGAAGCAGCTGAATTAATTATAATATATATTAAATAAAATAATCAATACATAGAATTTGAAAAATAAATTAATGCATGTGCACATATGAGAATTGAATTGTTACGTGTGCATGTACATAGCTAACAACAAAGCACGTTTGAAATAAATGCCTTGAGGGTACGTGGAAGATGCAATCTTACAAACTTGCTTCCTAAGTTTGGCCAATGATAGTATAAATATGAAGTTCCTTCAACAAACGAATCTGTTCAATCTTTTCCTTCTTTATCTCACCAACTTTCCCTCTCTATTATTCTATTTTTAATTTTATTTTCATTAATAATAATAATAAAGCCCTGCCCTGTTTTAAGTGATGTAACCCCTGATCACTGAGTCAATACCCTGTCCGATTGATTTAGAACCCACCAACGCATGTCATGGCTCTGTTCGACTAAGTTCGTTGGGGTTCTGTCTCGTAACGTAGGGATTGAGTTGAATTGGGTTACTGTACTTAATGCGAATACATTATATATTTTATTAAATAGTTCAGGAGTTATACCTAGGATATAACAACCCTCCTTAAAATATTTTAGACACCCCCAAATTTCCTAAAAGACACCCCGTATATGAAAAACCGGCCCCGAAATCTCTTTATCTCATTAAATAACAAATAAAAAAATAAATTAAGTCTGTCGTGGGGCGCAATAGACTGCTTGTGATTCTTCACGGGCCACGAGCGAGGGGACAAGTGGCGCAACACAGAGCCGCCACGTGGCAAGACACGCGTCGAAGAACCCGATGATTCAGCACCTTTACGCCGCCTTTCGGCCCTGGCGGGGCGCGACGGCCCCTTTGATTTCCGTCGCGGGGCGCGAGGGACTCACTAAGCTGCCCTATAAATTGGATCGATCGGAATCATTTGAAATTCGTTCACAATTCGATTTCCTCTCTCAATTTCTGATAGTACAAGTAATACCTGGGTAGTATACCCCCCTAAATAGTGAAGCTCTACCTCGTTGTAAGTATTATAACCCCCGGTTACGTATTAGATACGCTGCCCGATTGATCTAGTGCTCCGTAACGACTGTCGAGGTTCTCCCCGACGTAGTCGTTGGAGTTCTGTCTCGGGGAGGGTATAACTAATGTAAATTGGGTTATTAGACTAATGCGTGTGCATTGTTTAATTAATAGATTGTAACCAGAAATTCACAAAGGAAATACCTAAAGTAGCAATGTGAGTAATCCTTCTTTTTGCCAACTGCTTTTACAAAACCTCAAATGATTTATATTATATTAACAGTGATTGAGTATTTGTATTCTACAATTATCGTCGGTATGTTGGGGTTTTGTATGCAAAACTTGTTACTACACTGTGAGTAGTAACATGACCACAAGTCGGGTTGACAATACCGTGGGTGGTAATTAAAGTAGATGGAAACAAATGTAAATGCGCAACCGCCCTCAATGCTGTAAACTGATAAAACCTGTTTTGATTAAACTGGGATTCACTCACCTGTATTTCTTGCTGATAAAATATTTTAAACACGTGTTTCAGGTAACATAGTGTGAAGCCAATAAAAGCCAGCTGGAGAGCACTGAAGGCTTAGAAAAGTGGCCATAAAAGTTACCTAATTGAAAAGATGGATTGTTTTCAATAATTAGGGTTACTCCCTATCAATACATTCAAAAATAAAAATTTGGTTGTGTCCCAGTTTTCTATTTTAAAGATGTTGGTGTTTAACTCTGATAAAATATTTCCTAACTACGGTCCTGATGAAACTTTCCGCTGCCAAATTTATTGTAACACCCCGTGTTTTCACGAGTGAAAGTCAAAGTCAAGGTCAAAGTCAACGACCGATTTCGCGATTTGTTTGATCAGCTACAAGGCGCTACGTGTTTCTCAAAGATCGATCTACATTCCGGATATCATCAGCTGCGTATACAGGAGGAGGATATACCCAAAACCGCGTTTCGTACTCGTTACGGCCATTAAGAATTCGTTGTCATGCCTTTTGGCCTAACAAACGCACCAGCAGTTTTCATGGATCTGATGAATCGAGTGTGTAAACCATATCTCGACCGTTTCGTCATCGTGTTCATCGACGATGTCTTGATCTATTCCAAAACGAGAGCCGAACACGCGCAGCATCTACGTTTGGTTCTCGAGTTACTCCAGGGGAACCAACTCTACGCCAAATTCTCCAAGTGCGAGTTTTGGTTGGAGGAGGTTCAGTTTCTGGGTCACATCGTAAATAGTCAGGGTATTCACGTCGATCCTGCAAAGATTGATGCTGTTAAGAGATGGGTTACGCCTAAGAACCCGACTGAAGTCCGCTCATTCCTCGGGCTAGCAGGCTATTATCGACGATTTATCGAAGGATTCTCGAAGATTGCTGTACCGCTTACCTCTCTCACTCATAAGGATCAGCCTTTTGTCTGGGGAATCAAACAAGAGTCTGCCTTTCGAACCCTCAAACACATGCTTTGCAATGCTCCTGTTCTCACACTACCCGACGGAAACAATAATTTCATTGTCTACTGTGATGCTTCTAACCTTGGTCTCGGTTGTGTCCTAATGCAACGAGACAAGGTCATAGCTTACGCATCTCGTCAGCTCAAAATCCACGAGAAGAACTATACAACCCACGATCTCGAGCTAGGCGCAGTTGTTTTTGCATTAAAGATTTGGCGACACTACCTGTATGGTACAAGGTGTACGATCTTCACCGATCACAAGAGCCTACAACACATCTTTAATCAGAAGGAACTAAATATGCGTCAACGCCGATGGGTAGAACTTCTCAACGACTACGACTGTGAGATTCGTTATCACCCAGGCAAGGCAAATGTTGTTGCCGACGCACTTAGCAGACGGAGCTATCTACTTAGCACTCGAAATGTTCAAGCCCAGCACAACCTCGAAGCCCTCATTCGCGACGCCCAGCATGCATGTTTCAAAGAATGCACCTTGAAGAAAGAAAGAATCTACCACGATGGAGCCCAACTTGTGAGCAAATCAAATGGGATATTCCACTTCTTAGACCGAATTTGGATTCCCAAGCGAACCAACCTGCGACAGATTATCATGGATGAAGCCCACAAATCCCGATACTCTATCCATCCCGGTGCTGACAAAATGTACCATGATCTTCGCTATAGGTACTGGTGGCTGGGTATGAAACGGGATATCGCTCTCTACGTTGGAAAATGCCTAACCTGTGCTAGAATCAAGGCTGAACATCAAAGACCCTCTGGCTTGCTCGAACAACCACCAATTCCCATCTGGAAGTGGGAGAGCATAGCTATGGATTTCGTAACCAAGCTTCCAACCACGTCATCAGGTCACGACAGCATTTGGGTTGTTATTGACCGTTTGACTAAATCAGCTCACTTCCTACCAATACGAGAAGACTACAAGGTAGAACGATTAGCCCGAATCTACACCGACGAGATCATTTGTCGACATGGGACGCCTCGTGACATCATCTCTGATCGTGATGCCCAGTTTACTTCGCGATTGTGGGAAACATTTCAAACGGCACTCGGTACAACGCTTAATCTAAGTACTGCGTTCCACCCACAAACCGACGGTCAGACTGAAAGAACGATTCGTACCCTTGAAGACATGCTCCGTTCGTGTGTTCTAGACTTCGCTGGTAATTGGGATAGACACCTACCGTTAGTCGAATTCTCGTATAACAACAGCTACCAGGCTAGCATTCAGATGGCACCTTTCGAGGCCTTATACGGAAGAAGATGTCGATCGCCTATTGTGTGGCACGAGATCGTTCACTCGCAACTAACCGGCCCGGAGCTGCTACAAGAAACGACAGACAAAATTTTCCAAATTCGAGACAACCTAGAGAAAGCTCGGGATCGACAGAAAGTTTACGCCGATAAAAAGCGCAAGCCCCGTGAATATGGCGTTGGTGACTACGTACTCCTAAAGGTATCACCTTGGAAGGGTGTAGTCCGATTCGGCAAGAAGGGGAAGCTCGCGCCTCGATATGTGGTGTAACGACTCTCATCAAAAGTCATAATTATTAAATTAATTTGACCAATAGGAAACCCTAATTGAGACACCCAAGTGATTCTGTGCAAACCCTAAAAATTTCATAATTTTCAGAATCAGGATTAGGGCCCCTAAAACTCAAGGGGGGTTAAACCCTATTGACGATTATCCAAATTACGTGCTGACAAAGTTTTAAATTCGAATTCTGTCGACTCATCTGAGCTAGTCCCACACGTGGCAACAAGATAAGCTTAAAGTGTACCTTACGGACCGTAAGGTCACCAAGCTTACGGTCCGTATGCTGCCTTACGGACCTCAACATCAGCAAGCTTACGGTCCGTAAGCTAGTCAAGTTTTGTGTATAAATAGCAGACATTGGCACTTGCTTCTGTACGTTCGTTCGACGAAGAAATTCACTTCAGGCGCGGAGATATCGTCCAAATACTCACAATTAACACACACATGCACTAAATTGAAGCTGCAATCAGGGTATTAGCACAATCGCTACTACGATTCATTGTCCGATTGATCTAAATATCCAATGAATGTTTAAGTGCCGCCCACATTAGGGTTATACTTTATCGTTCGTCATTAATTTGACGGATTGTCGTTAATTCGATAGGTAAAGTATTATACTTTATCGTTCGTTGTTAATTCAACGGATCATCGTTAATTCGATGGGTAAAAGTATTATACCTTGTCGTTCATTGTTAATTCAATGGATCATCGTTAATTCGATGGACAAAGTATTGCATTTTGACATTCATTGTGAGAATTTGATCTCGTGAGTTATCGTAAATGCTGGATTGATTACTAATTCCAAAATTGTGTGCTTGTTATTGAAATTAGGATAAAAGGCTAATCAGTAAGCCAGGCTCTGCCCATATAAATCTGCAATGTGAGTCATTCTTCTTTTCTCACAGTTTGTGAGTTATTCTCTCTTTTTATCAAATTGCTTTATACAACTATTCTCACCGTTTGTGAGTTATTTTTATTAAATATTTTACAATACTCCAAATTATTTCAAGATTATAATTACAGGGACTAAGTCGTGGATATCTTGAATTACTGGTTAGTGGGGTATTGTGCACATTACTAATTTCTCCCATTTAGGTTCATTGACCTACTTGGGATAATCACTGTTGGGTTCATTGACCTACAGGGATAATCGTCACTATTTAGGTTCATTGATCTAAATAGTGGTATGACCATCGTCACCATTGTGACTTGTCACCATTGTGACGGAATGCCAGATAAAAATAAGATAGAAGCCATTGTAATCGCTCTTATGCTGTAATTGATAATTATGCATCATTATGCAAAATAGAATGATTCACTCAGTATTTCCCGCTGACAAAACCTTTTTCAAACATGTTTCAGGTGATCTGTTGTAAATCAGGAAAAGTGCTGTGGAGCATTTCAAGCTTAAGATAGTGGCTCAGTATAAAATAAAGAAATAAATTTTGTAATATCACGCTTTTATAGTAAAAACCTACTATTGTAAATTATCGGGATTTTATCCCGAATTGTGAAATAAAATAATCGGGAAAATTTTTTTAGCTTTAAGCGATCCTGTTTCCGCTGTAAAACTCAATTAAATAAATACCGCAGTATTTTCTGCCGCGGCTCTTGAAACGGGTCAAACCGGGTCGTGGGCCGTGACAGAAAAAGGTGGTATCAGAGCCACTGGGTTAAGCTAATTAAGTATTTAGAAATACTTAATTTTTCCTGATTACTATTATATGATTATGTGTTTTATTAACTGGCTATTTGTTAATGTTAATATAGGCAGATTTTTATTTTGTTGCTCTATTATTGTTAATTGAAAAACATTATATATGGAATTACCTAATATAGTATTACTATATTGTGGTAAAGAAATTATATTTTTATATTTGAAGTATATTTTTATTTAAAATTATTGTTTAGTTAATTATTATTAATAATTTTATTATTAATAATAATATATTAATAATAGTAGTATTAAGATTATTTTTAAATACTATGGTTATTATCAAAGGCAGATATTGGATAACCTAGCCTTAGTTATGCATGGACTGATCACCTATGCTTAAACAAGGCAGCACTAACCAATATTCACCATGATAATGACTAAATAATATATATAAATTAAGTCATCATACTTATTTAGTATATAGATTTTTATATGTTAACTACTGTAATAATAAATATAAATCTTTAAGTATTCTAATTTAAAGTTTAGTATTTTTATTATTTACAGTCAAGAAAATTTATAAATAAATTACAAATAAAACCTAGTATGTTTTAATTTGTATTTGTTTTGGTAGTATGAAATACTATTTAAAAAGTTGTTCTATAAAATTTTGTTATGACTTAGTAAATTGTGTGTATTTTGCTAAACAGCATGAGTGATCTGTCAGAAGCCCTTCAGAATTTAAATCTCTATCCAGTAAGAATAGAAGTTTTCAGAGATTTTAATAGGTATATTCCAGACATAGAAGAACCTATAGAATTTAACGCTTTACCTCTCAAGAAACCTAAGCCTAAGAAAATGGAAATTGGGGAAAGTTCTAGACAAATTGAAGAGTTACCATCTCAAGAAGAACTAGATTTTATAATAGCAAACGATGATACTATTGAACCTGTTAATGAAAATAATTTTATGAACTTAGAACCATCTATTCCAAATTCTTCAAATAACTGGAATATAGACGAATGGTTGGATAATGAAATACTGTTACAAAACCATCCCTATAGGCTTTTCCCTAAGTACAATCCAGAACCTTTACCAAATTCACCAATAAGTAACAAGAATAGGACTGAACTCCATCATTTTGACAACATGGATGCTGGGAATAGGATCCAAGAGACTTTGGGACAAATCTCCTGGAAATACGATGAGAAGAAACGCCGTTACTAGAACATCATCTGATAAAGGATAGGGGATTATGAAACGGTGGTTGTGTAATAGTAATAGTAAAATCAGTATGTGTAAAATAAATAATAAAACAGGTGTATATAGAAACATGATATAAGGAAATATTAGAAAAGTTACAATTTTGTTTGTATATTCGTTTATGTGATTATGTGCAACTAAATTGTGACATTGGATTATTTCCTTTATACTAATTATGTATCTATAAAATAGATATCAGATGGAAAACGCTAATAATGAACCAGTTAATGAGGGTAATCAATCTGAGCAACAATCAGGGAACCAATATGTGACTAGGCAAGATATAGAAAATATCATTGCTCAAGGGATAGCCAACACTATTCCAGGAATAGTTGCTCAAGGGATAGCCAATGCTATACCAGCAATCATTGCTGCTGTTAAAAATCCAATCGAACCGCAACAAGTTGTTCCTAGTAAACGCATTTCTGAAGATAATTTCAGTAATAGCGTAAATGGAGGTAATAATCATGTTAATCATGATAATGAACCACGGCAAGCTCCGCTCCCTAAGAAAAGGAAAGTTGCAACGCCTGGTTGCACTTACAAAGAATTTCTTGCTTGTAAACCCACTGAGTTTGCAGGCAATGAAGGAGCGACTGCAGCACTGCGTTGGTTAGAGAAAACTGAGGCAGTAATTGCCATAAGTAAATGTGCTCAGGATGATCAGGTTATGTACGCTTCAAACCTTTTCAAAGAAGTAGCGCTAGAATGGTGGAATACAATGTTACAGGCAAAAGGAAGAAGGATGGCGTATGCTATGAACTGGGAAGAATTTAAGAGTCTTGTAGAAAGAAAATTCTGTCCTGAATATGAAAAAGATCAAATGGCAAATAAGTTTCTAACCCATAGGATGGTAGATGTAGATTGTCGAGGGTATACTACGATATTCTTCGAGTATGCTAGAGTAGTACCAACCCTGGCCTTGCCAGAACCGGTACTTATTTCTCGTTATATTTGGGGATTAATTTCCGAAATTCGTAATATCGTCAAGGCTGCGAAACCTCGCACGATTGATGATGCAGTAGAATTAGCCAATACTATGACTAACGAGTTAGTAAGGACAAGAGAAGAAAATAGAAGGAAGGAAGTAGCCCAAAAGATTACCCAAGAATTCAGTCCGGGTAACCATAACCATTTCAAGAAAGAAGGGAATGGGCAATCATCTACTAGTCCATTTTGCAATTTTTGCAAAAGGAAGCATTTTGGAAGATGCAAAGGATATTGCAATTTTTGCAAGATTCCAGGGCATCAAGAAGAAGATTGTAGGAGGAAGAAATTTTCAGTTTGTTACAACTGTAGAGAAACTGGACATCTTAGGCCAGATTGTCCAAAACTGAATAAATCATTTGACAATCAAGTCAAACCAGCAGAAGGAGCAAAAAGGAATGCGAGAGCCTTTCAGCTGACTACTCATGAAGCCGAGATGATTCCAGATGTGATAGCCGGTATGTTCTTAGCTTACAATGTTTACATGAAAGTATTATTCGACTCTGGTGCAAACCAAAGTTTTATAAATACTTTACTCTGCCAAACTCTTAACTTACCGTTAACAAGCATTAGATAAATTTCTATATTTAGAAATGGCAGATGGAAATTCAGTTAAAATAGATAAGGTTATGCAGAACCTAGAAATAAGTTATAAGTTTTCTGCAATTCTATTGTCTATGAAATTAGTTGAGTTCAATGATGTGATCATTATCTGTGATCAGAATTTCTTAGAAATTCAATCAACCATCGGAGAAGTAATTATGATTACAGGAGATAAACCATGTAAGCCTATGAAGTTCATATCAGTAATGGAAATTGCTAATTATGAACAAAAGCAAGGAATAGTATATATGATTTTAGTAATCATTAATACTAAAGATACAGAATTTAAGGAAATTTCTGTAGTTTTAGAATACCCAGATATATTTCCAGAACATTTACCTGGATTACATGAAGATAGAATTTAAAATTCATCTAATTCCAGGAATTTTATCGATAAGCCAGGGAACCTTATCGGTTAGCACAATATTGGATGTTAAGAAAAAGAAAAGCTTTACTCCAAAATTTTTGAAGAATAAATTTTGGCTGAAGTGCAATTCTAGGTCATATGGTGAATCATGAAGGTATTCACATAAATTCTGCTAAGATAGCAGTAATTATCAAATGGAAGACTCTGCAATCCGCAATAGAAATTAGGAAATCTGTAGGTTAAGTATTATAGACAGTTTATTAAGGAATTTTCAAAATAACCAAAATTCTAGCCTTATTAGAAGAAATTGAAGATTTTGAAGTATAAGGTAATACTTCAAAGCTAGGATTTGGATATTCCTTAATGCAATACAAAAAGGTAATTGCATATGCATCAAGACAATTGAAAAGGTACGAAGGAACTATACCACTCAAGAGTTAGAATTAGGAACCATAATTTTTGCCTTAAGATTTGGAAACATTATCCGTATGGAAGTAAGGGTACTATCTATATGGATTATAAAAATTTAAGATATATATTTTTGGGCAAAAAGAATTTGAGGCGAAGGAAATAAATGAAAATCCTAAGTGACTACAACTATGATATTTAGTATCACAAAGGAAAAGCTGAAAACGGCAAGAGATAGTCATAAGAATTATGCAGATAATAGATAAAAGCCGTTGGAGTTCAAGTTGGAGACAAAATATAATTGGAAGTATCTCCTTGGAAAAGAGTTGTTAGATTCGGTAAGAAAGGAAAGCTAAGACCAAAGTATGTAGGATCATTTCCAATAATTCAACATATTGGATTAGTTGCTTATAGTTTACAACTACCAGGAAGGTTAGTTGGAATACATGATATATTTTATATATCCAATCTCAAAGAAATGTCTATCAAACGAATCTTTGGTAGTACCTTTCCAAGATATAAAGTAACCAATAATGTTAAGTAAAGTAGGATTCAAAGACAGGATCCTAATATACTTGGGAACTGGAATCAAAAAGGAAGAAAAAGTATTCTCAATTATTCCAGTAAATCTCGAGGACGAGATTTTTATTAAGTTGGGGAGAATGTAACGACTCTCATCAAAAGTCATAATTATTAAATTAATTTGACCAATAGGAAACCCTAATTGAGACACCCAAGTGATTCTGTGCAAACCCTAAAAATTTCATAATTTTCAGAATCAGGATTAGGGCCCCTAAAACTCAAGGGGGGTTAAACCCTATTGACGATTATCCAAATTACGTGCTGACAAAGTTTTAAATTCGAATTCTGTCGACTCATCTGAGCTAGTCCCACACGTGGCAACAAGATAAGCTTAAAGTGTACCTTACGGACCGTAAGGTCACCAAGCTTACGGTCCGTATGCTGCCTTACGGACCTCAACATCAGCAAGCTTACGGTCCGTAAGCTAGTCAAGTTTTGTGTATAAATAGCAGACATTGGCACTTGCTTCTGTACGTTCGTTCGACGAAGAAATTCACTTCAGGCGCGGAGATATCGTCCAAATACTCACAATTAACACACACATGCACTAAATTGAAGCTGCAATCAGGGTATTAGCACAATCGCTGCTACGATTCATTGTCCGATTGATCTAAATATCCAATGAATGTTTAAGTGCCGCCCACATTAGGGTTATACTTTATCGTTCGTCATTAATTTGACGGATTGTCGTTAATTCGATAGGTAAAGTATTATACTTTATCGTTCGTTGTTAATTCAACGGATCATCGTTAATTCGATGGGTAAAAGTATTATACCTTGTCGTTCATTGTTAATTCAATGGATCATCGTTAATTCGATGGACAAAGTATTGCATTTTGACATTCATTGTGAGAATTTGATCTCGTGAGTTATCGTAAATGCTGGATTGATTACTAATTCCAAAATTGTGTGCTTGTTATTGAAATTAGGATAAAAGGCTAATCAGTAAGCCAGGCTCTGCCCATATAAATCTGCAATGTGAGTCATTCTTCTTTTCTCACAGTTTGTGAGTTATTCTCTCTTTTTATCAAATTGCTTTATACAACTATTCTCACCGTTTGTGAGTTATTTTTATTAAATATTTTACAATACTCCAAATTATTTCAAGATTATAATTACAGGGACTAAGTCGTGGATATCTTGAATTACTGGTTAGTGGGGTATTGTGCACATTACTAATTTCTCCCATTTAGGTTCATTGACCTACTTGGGATAATCACTGTTGGGTTCATTGACCTACAGGGATAATCGTCACTATTTAGGTTCATTGATCTAAATAGTGGTATGACCATCGTCACCATTGTGACTTGTCACCATTGTGACGGAATGCCAGATAAAAATAAGATAGAAGCCATTGTAATCGCTCTTATGCTGTAATTGATAATTATGCATCATTATGCAAAATAGAATGATTCACTCAGTATTTCCCGCTGACAAAACCTTTTTCAAACATGTTTCAGGTGATCTGTTGTAAATCAGGAAAAGTGCTGTGGAGCATTTCAAGCTTAAGATAGTGGCTCAGTATAAAATAAAGAAATAAATTTTGTAATATCACGCTTTTATAGTAAAAACCTACTATTGTAAATTATCGGGATTTTATCCCGAATTGTGAAATAAAATAATCGGGAAAAAATTTTTAGCTTTAAGCGATCCTGTTTCCGCTGTAAAACTCAATTAAATAAATACCGCAGTATTTTCTGCCGCGGCTCTTGAAACGGGTCAAACCGGGTCGTGGGCCGTGACATGTGGGACCTTTTAAGATTCTGGAAAGGATCGGAAAAGTCGCCTACAGACTCAAATTACCGGAGGAACTTAGCAATGTCCATCCGACTTTCCACGTGTCAAACCTCCGAAAGTGCATCGCCGACCACGACTTACATGTTCCTCTAGATGATCTACAGGTGAACGAAACATTACACTTCGTGGAAAATCCTGTCGAAATCATGGATCGCCAGACCAAAGAACTCAGGCGCTCACGCATTCCCATTGTGAAAGTCCGATGGGAAGGTAAACGAGGCGCGGAGTTCACTTGGGAACTCGAAAGCGACATGAAGGCAAAGTATCCACAGTTGTTTAACGAATGAGTAATGTCCGGTTAAGAAAGGCAAGGTGGCATACTTGTAAATAAGGGGAGTCTCCTTATATCCTTGACCTATAAATAGAACCCTTCGGGTTAGCTTTAGAGACTTTTGCCATTTTAGAGAGTTTGGAGCTTAGTGCTTAGAAAGAGAAAGATCTCTCTACGTGATTCTCGGCTTTGTATACGTCATCATAATCAATAGAATCACGGTTATTGTGTACGTTTAATTTAGCGATTTGCAGAGAAAAACGTGACAGAGATGAAAGATGAAGAACTTGATCAAATCTGAGTGCGTTTGATCCTCGCAATCGATCACCTGCTCAGATACCACTTGTAGGATCGGTTTTGACTCCGTTACGATTATGTTTAGTCAAGCACGTTCACGGATTCCGCACGATTTCTAGTCAACAATAGTCAATACGTATATGTTATCCGCACGGATATGTCATGCGTGCGGTGAACATCAACAGCAACATTCAACATGTTTTTACAAAAATTAAGATTTCTCCCAAACGGCTTCGAATTAAGATCTGAAATTTTATAGGCTTTTAGATCAAATAATTTCGCATATCATATCCAAAAATCAGCAATTTCAACCGTTAAAACCCGATTAATTTGACGACCTTCAGTGGTCCAAACGAGGAACTCTCACACGTGATTTACGACCTAGTTACAGCTTTCAAGCTTAATTTCGGGACGAAATTCCCTAAACAAGGGGAGGCTGTAACACCCCGTGTTTTCACGAGTGAAAGTCAAAGTCAACGACCGATTTCGCGCGACTTGACTCGTAGAAATGTTTTTATTTTATTTATATTATGTGGAGTAAGTGTTGTTCATTACAATACTCGCATCTTATTAACAGTATTTCAATCGACCTACGACTGTGAATGATAGGAAGTAACAATGCGATAAAGTTAATCAAGCTATGCGAATCAAGTCGACACCAAACTGTGTATTTTACTTATTATTTATACGTGTGTGTGTGCCTTATGTGTTACCTGTGCATGTTTATTTTATGCTATGATGTAATAATCAAGCGAACTCAAGCGAACTCGAAGTCTAACTCGAATGTAAACGAACCCGAACCCGAATTCCGAGTCGAACCATATAAGAAGTAGTTGGGACTAAAAGTAATTTGATTAGGAAACCCTATCGAATCGCTCGCAAATCGAAACCGAAGCTACATCGCACCGAACACCCCAAAGCAGGCGGCATCCGCACGGATGGCCAATCCGCACGGATTGCCAATCCGCACGGATTGCCAATCCGCACGGATGACCAGTCCGCGCGGATAGCCTATCCGGGTACGTGCCATGCGCACGGTTCACCCCTTTCCCTTTTTGGCATCCTATAAATACACGGGTCACTCTCCAACTTTTCCACTTTTGGCAAGTGACGACCGAACCGCACGCATTCTTCACTTTTTCTCAGATTTCTCTCAATCCAGGTAAGATCTTGCACTAATTCTTGTACATTCTTGATCACTACACAATTCTACACATTTCCATCTTTCAAATCTTCACTTTTAACCACGAAATCATCCGGATTTGAGGTATTCTCGGGTGACGTCATCATGAAGTTCTTATGAACTTCAAGCTTGACCTCATTCCACCAAGAATAACTCAGATCTAAACGATTTCTACAAGATTTCACACTAACTTCACCTAGATTTAAACTTTTCTAAGGATAAAAGAGTTGAAAGAAATAAACCTAAGTTCTCTCCTTCTTTTCCCTTAGAATCGGTACGAATCTGATCGGTTCTAGTCTCTACTCGATAATAGTGATGCACTAGTTCCAGATCTGGAATCCTACCCACAGACAACTGATTTCGGGGTCAACCGGAATGACCGTTCTGAGTCGCCGACAGGCCGAGTTAGGGTGGTTCCTGACCGGTCTAGTCACGCGGGTGAGAATACAATTCCAAGTGGTTGCCACGTAATCAGAACGTCTCGATAAACGACAACAGAAACCAAGAGTAGACGAACGGAGCAATCAGACCAAAGGCTGTCCGCACAGACCAGTTATCCGCACGGACAAGCTGTCCGCACGCACAGGCCATACGGACGGGTTGTCACCCGGACGAACTACCCTTGGGATCCACTTTCCAAACAAGGTTGAGTATCGACGAATGAGCAATCCGGACGGACGACCTCTGAATGGGTTACTCTTCGGATCATGAGATACTAAGGCCTTCAACTAAAAATTCAAACAATGATCATCCGCACGGCCAAGTCGTACGCACGGACAGACTATCCGGACGGATGGTCTCTGCCCGCGCGCACAGACTGTCCGCACGGATCACCATTGTCCGCACGGACGACCATACGTACGGATTGTTGTCCGCGCGACCGGCTTGAAAGGTAGAAACACTTATGTGTTTTCTAAATGCTACAACGAAAACTTCAAAGCACAAGCCATCATACACAAACACATCCTTAGGAAGAAACAATCCACTTGAACGTTTATCCGCACAAGCAACTTGTCCGTATGGATAAGCCATCCGCACGCACAACTAATCCGCACGGATTACCATCCGCACGGATAGCTCGCACGCACGGATAGCTTATCTGGATGGATCACCATCCGCACGCATCACCATCCGCACAGATAGTTTATGCGCACGGATGACTCTCTCTCTCTCTCACGGATAGCTGATCCGCACGATCAGCCATCCTAACCACTTTCACCTTGTAATATTTTATGCGCCACTTATCGTTACGTTACCGAATCTATTCAGGCTAACCGTACTCGCTGTAAAGCGCTCCCTTCAATCCACAATCGCTGTGAGTATACTCGAACCCTTTTTTGCGTTTAGCACTTTTGGGTGTTACATACGTTATAACTATTCAAACTACAACTATCACACTACTCAAGCTATTTTTAACGCTAAACCATTAATGCATGTTATACGTGGCTTATGAATGCTTGTTTGTTATGTTTACACATGGAATGCTGTCTACCTGCCTTAGCAACGATAGTACTATAGTTTGGACTCAGCATCCGTTCACACGGGGGTTGTTAAGGATCTTTTACTTGCATGGATTACGGTGGTAATCATGTATTGCGAACTGCCTCGGGCAGTCAACCCGCAGTCATTGGTATCGATGGATCTATGTCGATAACTAACGTGCTTCATTTCTCTATGTGTACGTGCTGGTTATGCGTAAACGAATTCGAACTCTATATGCTATTATCAAACTTGTATGCTCACCTTTACATTTTATGTATTGACTTTATTTTAACGTATGTGACAGGTGCTTAGGATGTTTACATGCTTTGTGCGCTGTGATGAAATCCAAGCTAGGAAATGGAGTCCTAGAAACCCACGAATAAATTAGTTATGTTCAAATCTGAGTTGTCGGAACAGAATATTTGTCTTGATGCTTGTCTGTAATAATTATTTAACTATTTGAGATACGGTATGGGGCGTATTATTTAATTAAATGGTAATGATAGTTGTTATGGAAACTTCTGGACAATTTGTTTCGCTCAGTGCCATGCCCCGATGATTCCGCCATCGGTTGGGGTGTGACAGATTGGTATCAGAGCCATAACTGTAGGGAATTAGGCAAGACTCGACCTAGTCTGGGTCGAGGTCTTAGAGACCTAGTCTATAGTTAAGAACCAACAGACCAACTCACGCGTATGCGTAAACTCGCCACTATCACTCACTCTTTTCTATCACTGCACTCGAATTTTCAAGTTATGAACAGGTAATGAGGCCGAGAATAGGTGTGAAAAACCGCAAACTCTCGACTAAAGTTGCCTAATCAACTTACGTTTTAGCTACAAACGAGGAGAATCATACCAAATCAGGAGTGAAATCCATATTTTGATGAATGATCTCCTCAATTTTTATCAAAAACGAGGACGGAAGTTGCAAGATAGGGGTGAAACCCTGACCTTGACGACTCGTCCCGATTTTATACAAAAACTCTCACCAAAGTTCGATGGACTCCAACGATCTAAAGACACAATATAACCAATGGGAATTGCGCCAACGCCCAAGAATCGAGGCAAAGGCATAGTCCTGGAGGTAATTGTGCACACAGGATCCTTGCGAATAGTCGAGCCACTTTGGTTAGTCGAAATCTATTAACCACAGACAATCTACCTTCGATTTATCGATCTTTACGAAAATTTTATGCACTTTCTGTTATTTGTAACGTTTTGAGGTACTATTGGTTTCGACCCAACACTATTACTTCTGCTAAAACACAAAACCCACACAACTCATCGCTAGCGAATCGACAATAGAGGCAGTCAGAATGCTTTGTATGCTCGTAGATACTTTTAGTGATTAAGTTATACATGTTTCTTGCTGTTATGTTTACGTGTTAGGAATATTGTGATTATGTGCCCTATGTGTTTATGTGATTTTGTGAAATTCTATGATCTTGCGACTGTATACGCTTACATCGTACGTGTTACTGAGCTTTAGTAGTAGTAAATGTGTGAGGTGAGATTCGAATACATGTGTTGAGTTCCGTGGCGATGTCTATTGCAGACAATGTCGTCTGGATCCCGTCATCCACTCACTCGTCAAGAAAAGAGGGACAGACGACTTGCTTCTATTATCGCAAAAAGTGTGGTAAAAGCTGTGAGCGATGCCTACAAGTCATGTGGGCCGAAAGAATTCACAGGCGAAGGAGGTCCTACTGCACTATTTCACTGGTTCGACTCTATCGAGGTTACTCTGCGACAAAGTGGTTGCCCTGATGACCTTCGAACTCTGAACGCTACCGGCGTCTTTCAGTCCCGTGCTTTGGACTGGTGGACGGCCGAGAGGAACAAGAGAGGGAATGATGCAGCTTACGGTTTGTCGTGGGATGAGCTCAAAGAAGTCATGCTAGAGGAATTCTGCCCTCCTCACGAGCGTCAAAAGCTTGAAGATGAATTTTGGCACATACATCAGAAGGATGGAGACAATGCTGGTCTCACTGCTCGCTTCAAACAGCTCAGCATTATCTGTCCCGACCAGGTTAAGACTCCTGAGATGACCATCAAGAAGTACATCCGAGCTTTGCCCGACTGCGTTGCTGATTTCGTGCAAGCGGCTAAGACTACCACGATCGAGGAAACCTATCTGCTGGCCGCTGAAATTAATGACAAAAGGGTTAAGGCTGGGGTATGGGATAAGACCTCCAAGCATCTGCATCAAGCCACCACTGCTGCACCAACCGCTGAAACCACCTCGTCAAGCAACAAGAGAAGGAACAAGAGAAAGAACAGCTCCACCAACAAGAACTGTGCGATTACTGCTGCACCGATCCAAGCTGTACCTGCCCAACAGCGTCAAGTAGCGGCGCCTGTGGCCAATGCACCGCCTGCAAAGCGTGCATATACTGGACCACACCCGCTCTGCCCTACTTGCACCTATCATCACCCGACTGCTATTCAATGCCGCTTCTGTGCTCATTGCAACGTCTATGACCACTTTACTGCCAACTGCCGTATTCGTCAAGCTCCTGCCAATCAAGCTCTACTCGCTGCCCCACAGGGTCAACAAGCTCCTCCGGCACCCGCAGTCAAAGCCAGAGCATGCTTCACGTGTGGCGACCCGAATCATTTCGCCAACATGTGCCCGAACAGGGTAGTGAAACAAGAACCGCAACAACAGCAGCAACAGCAGCAACAGCAACAACAGGCCGCACGCGCCAGAACTTTCAATCTCAACGTGCGTCAAGCCCAGGCCGACAACAATGTGGTCAATGGTACGTTCCTTGTGAATGGTATTTATGCTTCATGTTTGTTTGATACTGGAGCCGATAATTGCTTTGTGTCACTCGAATTCGAGAAACTCCTTAGTCGTAAACGTTCCCGACTCTCCTCTGCATTCGATGTTGAAGTCGCTACCGGAAGAACCGTCGCTGTAAACTCTGTTATTCGTGATTGCACTCTCGAGCTCAACAATCACATCTTCTCAATTGATCTCATTCCGATGCCACTCGGAAGTTTCGACGTCATAGTAGGCATGGACTTTCTTCGCAAAAACCATGCTGAAGTTGTGTGCTTCGACAAAATGATTCGTTTTTCGCTCGCAAACGGTGATTCATTGTGCGTTTATGGTGATACTACTTCGAAGGGTCTCAAGCTTATGTCATGCCTACAAGCTAGCAAGTATCTCCGCAAGGAATACAGAGCTTTCTTGGCTAACGTCGTAGCAGCGGAGAAGGAAAAGAAAGAGAAGAAGGAAGTGAAAGACGTTCCTGTGGTTCGAGAATTTCCTCAAGTTTTTCCAGAGGACCTTCCCGGACTACCACCAAAGCGCGATATTGATTTTCGCATTGATCTCATTCCTGGAGCTAATCCTATTGCCAGAGCTCCTTATCGACTCGCGCCGTCCGAAATGCGCGAACTCTCAACCCAACTCTAGGAATTACTTGAGAAAGGCTTTATTCGCCCGAGCACTTCTCCTTGGGGCGCACCAGTCCTTTTCGTCAAAAAGAAGGACGGATCGTTCCGGATGTGCATCGACTACCGGGAATTGAATAAGTTGACTATCAAGAACCGCTATCCTCTGCCTCGAATCGACGATTTGTTTGATCAGCTACAAGGCGCTACGTGTTTCTCAAAGATCGATCTACGTTCCGGATATCATCAGCTGCGTATACAGGAGGAGGATATACCCAAAACCGTGTTTCGTACTCGTTACGGCCATTAAGAATTCGTTGTCATGCCTTTTGGCCTAACAAACGCACCAGCAATTTCATGGATCTGATGAATCGAGTGTGTAAACCATATCTCGACCGTTTTGTCATCGTGTTCATCGACGATGTCTTGATCTATTCCAAAACGAGAGCCGAACACGCGCAGCATCTACGTTTGGTTCTCGAGTTACTCCAGGGGAACCAACTCTACGCCAAATTCTCCAAGTGCGAGTTTTGGTTGGAGGAGGTTCAGTTTCTGGGTCACATCGTAAATAGTCAGGGTATTCACGTCGATCCTGCAAAGATTGAAGCTGTTAAGAGCTGGGTTAAGCCTAAGAACCCGACTGAAGTCCGCTCATTCCTCGGGCTAGCAGGCTATTATCGACGATTTATCGAAGGATTCTCGAAGATTGCTGTACCGCTTACCTCTCTCACTCATAAGGATCAGCGTTTTCTCTGGGGAATCAAACAAGAGTCTGCCTTTCGAACCCTCAAACACATGCTTTGCAATGCTCCTGTTCTCACACTACCCGACGGAAACGATAATTTCATTGTCTACTGTGATGCTTCTAACCTTGGTCTCGGTTGTGTCCTAATGCAACGAGACAAGGTCATAGCTTACGCATCTCGTCAGCTCAAAATCCACGAGAAGAACTATACAACCCACGATCTCGAGCTAGGCGCAGTTGTTTTTGCATTAAAGATTTGGCGACACTACCTGTATGGTACAAGGTGTACGATCTTCACCGATCACAAGAGCCTACAACACATCTTTAATCAGAAGGAACTAAATATGCGTCAACGCCGATGGGTAGAACTTCTCAACGACTACGACTGTGAGATTCGTTATCACCCAGGCAAGGCAAATGTTGTTGCCGACGCACTTAGCAGACGGAGCTATCTACTTAGCACTCGAAATGTTTAAGCCCAGCACAACCTCGAAGCCCTCATTCGCGACGCCCAGCATGCATGTTTCAACGAACGCACCTTGAAGAAAGAAAGAATCTACCACGATGGAGCCCAACTTGTGAGCAAATCAAATGGGATATTCCACTTCTTAGACCGAATTTGGATTCCCAAGCGAACCAACCTGCGACAGATTATCATGGATGAAGCCCACAAATCCCGATACTCTATCCATCCCGGTGCTGACAAAATGTACCATGATCTTCGCTATAGGTACTGATGGCTGGGTATGAAACGGGATATCGCTCTCTACGTCGGAAAATGCCTAACCTGTGCTAGAATCAAGGCTGAACATCAAAGACCCTCTGGCTTGCTCGAACAACCACCAATTCCCATCTGGAAGTGGGAGAGCATAGCTATGGATTTCGTAACCAAGCTTCCAACCACGTCATCAGGTCACGACAGCATTTGGGTTGTTATTGACCGTTTGACTAAATCAGCTCACTTCCTACCAATACGAGAAGACTACAAGGTAGAACGATTAGCCCGAATCTACACCGACGAGATCATTTGTCGACATGGGACGCCTCGTGACATCATCTCTGATCGTGATGCCCGGTTTACTTCGCGATTGTGGGAAACATTTCAAACGGCACTCGGTACAACGCTTAATCTAAGTACTGCGTTCCACCCACAAACCGACGGTCAGACTGAAAGAACGATTCGTACCCTTGAAGACATGCTCCGTTCGTGTGTTCTAGACTTCGCTGGTAATTGGGATAGACACCTACCGTTAGTCGAATTCTCGTATAACAACAGCTACCAGGCTAGCATTCAGATGGCACCTTTCGAGGCCTTATACGGAAGAAGATGTCGATCGCCTATTGTGTGGCACGAGATCGGTCACTCGCAACTAACCGGCCCGGAGCTGCTACAAGAAACGACAGACAAAATTTTCCAAATTCGAGACAACCTAGAGAAAGCTCGGGATCGACAGAAAGTTTACGCCGATAAAAAGCGCAAGCCCCGTGAATATGGCGTTGGTGACTACGTACTCCTAAAGGTATCACCTTGGAAGGGTGTAGTCCGATTCGGCAAGAAGGGGAAGCTCGCGCCTCGATATGTGGGACCTTTTAAGATTCTGGAAAGGATCGGAAAAGTCGCCTACAGACTCAAATTACCGGAGGAACTTAGCAATGTCCATCCGACTTTCCACGTGTCAAACCTCCGAAAGTGCATCGCCGACCACGACTTACATGTTCCTCTAGATGATCTACAGGTGAACGAAACATTACACTTCGTGGAAAAGCCTGTCGAAATCATGGATCGCCAGACCAAAGAACTCAGGCGCTCACGCATTCCCATTGTGAAAGTCCGATGGGAAGGTAAACGAGGCGCGGAGTTCACTTGGGAACTCGAAAGCGACATGAAGGCAAAGTATCCACAGTTGTTTAACGAATGAGTAATGTCCGGTTAAGAAAGGCAGGGTGGCATACTTGTAAATAAGGGGAGTCTCCTTATATCCTTGACCTATAAATAGAACCCTTCGGGTTAGCTTTAGAGACTTTTGCCATTTTAGAGAGTTTGGAGCTTAGTGCTTAGTAAGAGAAAGATCTCTCTACGTGATTCTCGGCTTTGTATACGTCATCATAATCAATAGAATCACGGTTATTGTGTACGTTTAATTTAGCGATTTGCAGAGAAAAACGTGACAGAGATGAAAGATGAAGAACTTGATCAAATCTGAGTGCGTTTGATCCTCGCAATCGATCACCTGCTCAGATACCACTTGTAGGATCGGTTTTGACTCCGTTACGATTATGTTTAGTCAAGCACGTTCACGGATTCCGCACGATTTCTAGTCAACAATAGTCAATACGTATATGTTATCCGCACGGATATGTCATGCGTGCGGTGAACATCAACAGCAACATTCAACATGTTTTTACAAAAATTAAGATTTCTCCCAAACGGCTTCGAATTAAGATCTGAAATTTTATAGGCTTTTAGATCAAATAATTTCGCATATCATATCCAAAAATCAGCAATTTCAACCGTTAAAATCCGATTAATTTGACGACCTTCAGTGGTCCAAACGAGGAACTCTCACACGTGATTCACGACCTAGTTACAGCTTTCAAGCTTAATTTCGGGACGAAATTCCCTAAACAAGGGGAGGCTGTAACACCCCGTGTTTTCACGAGTGAAAGTCAAAGTCAACGACCGATTTCGCGCGACTTGACTCGTAGAAATGTTCTTATTTTATTTATATTATGTGGAGTAAGTGTTGTTCATTACAATACTCGCATCTTATTAACAGTATTTCAATCGACCTACGACTGTGAATGATAGGAAGTAACAATGCGATAAAGTTAATCAAGCTATGCGAATCAAGTCGACACCGAACCGTAACTCGAACTGTGTATTTTACTTATTATTTATACGTGTGTGTGTGCCTTATGTGTTACCTGTGCATGTTTATTTTATGCTATGATGTAATAATCAAGCGAACTCAAGCGAACTCGAAGTCTAAATCGAATGTAAACGAACCCAAACCCGAATTCCGAGTCGAACCATATAAGAAGTAGTTGGGACTAAAAGTAATTTGATTAGGAAACCCTATCGAATCGCTCGCAAATCGAAACCGAAGCTACATCGCACCGAACACCCCAAAGCAGGCGGCATCCGCACGGATGGCCAATCCGCACGGATTGCCAATCCGCACGGATTGCCAATCCGCACGGATGACCAGTCCGCGAGGATAGCCTATCCGGGTACGTGCCATGCGCACGGTTCACCCCTTTCCCTTTTTGGCATCCTATAAATACACGGGTCACTCTCCAACTTTTCCACTTTTGGCAAGTGACGACCGAACCGCACGCATTCTTCACTTTTTCTCAGATTTCTCTCAATCCAGGTAAGATCTTGCACTAATTCTTGTACATTCTTGATCACTACACAATTCTACACATTTCCATCTTTCAAATCTTCACTTTTAACCACGAAATCATCCGGATTTGAGGTATTCTCGGGTGACGTCATCATGAAGTTCTTATGAACTTCAAGCTTGACCTCATTCCACCAAGAATAACTCAGATCTAAACGATTTCTACAAGATTTCACACTAACTTCACCTAGATTTAAACCTTTCTAAGGATAAAAGAGTTGAAAGAAATAAACCTAAGTTCTCTCCTTCTTTTCCCTTAGAATAGGTACGAATCTGATCGGTTCTAGTCTCTACTCGATAATAGTGATGCACTAGTTCCAGATCTGGAATCCTACCCACAGACAACTGATTTCGGGGTCAACCGGAATGACCGTTCTGAGTCGCCGACAGGCCGAGTTAGGGTGGTTCCTGACCGGTCTAGTCACGCGGGTGAGAATACAATTCCAAGTGGTTCCCATGTAATCAGAACGTCTCGATAAATGACAACAGAAACCAAGAGTAGACGAACGGAGCAATCAGACCAAAGGCTGTCCGCACGGACCAGTTATCCGCACGGACAAGCTCTCCTCACGGACAAGCTGTCCGCACGCACAGGCCATACGGACGGGTTGTCACCCGGATGAACTACCCTTGGGATCCACTTTCCAAACAAGGTTGAGTATCGACGAATGAGCAATCCGGACGGATGACCTCTAAATGGGTTACTCTTCGGATCATGAGATACTAAGGCCTTCAACTAAAAATTCAAACAATGATCATCCGCACGCCGAAGTCGTACGCACGGACAGACTATCCGGACGGATAGTCTCTGCCCGCGCGCATGACGTGATGTCATGGTCACAATCAAATTTAATCCCAATAACAACTATAGATAGCGGTAATAGGGTATCTAACTCAGGGAGTATGTGGAAAGTGTGTTGATTTTATAGCTTTGCAATTGACTACCTTTAACCTAATTTGCAGAAAAATAAAGATCAATGATTTGGATTGTTGTTTTAGAAAACTAAATTAATAACTAATTGCGAATCAAAATTGGTTGTTAAGCAGATTAAGAGAAAGCAATCATCCTAAACTTCCAGTTTGCTTTTGACAATTGTGTTAAATTCACTAGAAAGAATCACATAGACATGATTCATGTATGATTGTTTGTTGTGATAAAAGGGAACTAAGTACTCGGATTATGAAAATGCGAGGTTGTTGCCCGATAACCAATTGATTAATATCCAACCCTAATTCCTCCCGTGATATCTCGATTGTTAACAACACCAAGAACGTACAATTTAGGATATGATTATAACATCAATCAACAATTTACAAACAAACATTCACACACCATAATAAACAAATGCATTGCAAGTCTATTATTCTAGAAATACGAATCCAAACACAAAAGTCATAGATAAACCTTCAATTCAGGATGATCACCATAAGTTTAGCCCGACATAGCTTGGTGAATCATCATAACAATAAGTTTAGTGTTCATATGAATCGAAAACATAAACCAAATGTTAGAATTTGTTTGCAACCAAGTACCAACAGCCAAAATCGCCCCTAGGATCACCAATAACCGACCAATCATGAGATTAGGTGAAAAGACATCATAAAAACTGAATAAATGATGCAGTTACGGTTTTCTTCGTCAAGTCCACCGTAAATTACGGTGTTACCGTAATTTACGGTGATCTTCAATATGTTACGGTAGCAACTTCCTGATTTACGGTGAGAAAAATGGCCAATTTATGTCCACCTTCTTTGCCGTCAAAGCCCATGTGCGGCCCACTTGATGTTGAATTAATTAAAACCAAACCTCCTCTCTATTCACGTGAATCATGATGATGTTGTTTAACATTAATTGCCTCCACATGATTTCTGTTGCATTATGATGAGATTGTTGACTTTGATGTTTTGTTGACCAAAACCATACCCTGCCGTCAAAACATGTGCCTCAAAGATGTTAATTCCTTTCTTAATTAACTCTCACGTGCACCCCTCCTTTCTCAATATGGCGGTTGATGATATTTAGTCCCCACATGTGATGGCGTGATGATGACTTCATGTTAGCGGCCCAAATAAAAGAACCCAACAGTCCACACTATCGGCTGAATATGGCGGCCCAACATGAGAAGTCCAAGGTGTCAATTAACTGATGATGTTTTGTTGAGGAACCCTCCAAGTCACGTCCAACTTGACTTTCTCGGTTGTCATCCGCTTCATCACCAAACGTTGTAACTTCACCGAATTAAGCGATTATCCTGTAAAATTACCAATACTCGTAGTTATCACATTCACGATACATAACCGTGTAAAATATGGGATATGCACGTATTTAGCTCATTTAAGGGTTGTCCTACGGACCACCCGTCACATCCCCACACTTACCCGTTGCTTGTCCCAAGCAACCCATTCAAAAACTATTTCAAAACCAAAGCGATCAAACATGCAAACCAAGCTAAATGTGACGTCCTTTTACTCACTTTCAATCATACCACAAGACACACCCCTCACAAAAATCTCTCGGTAACAAGAATTATTAGCATAATGCTAAACCACTCAATGCGTGTGTGTGTGTGTGCGACAATAAGCTTGTATACAAATCAAGTTTCCTCCTAACAAATATCTAACATGCTTTAGAATCAAAGGGACTTGCGGGTTACAACGGGGCTAGGTGTAAAGGTAGGAAAATTGTGGAATACATATGACAGAGCTAATTGATTTGACCCGGTTTTTATTTCTACCACTAAACAAAGCAACCATCAAATATATACACAACTTCTTCAACATTCTCAACTACTATTGCAACTAAAGACAAATTTTTTTTCTCTCTTTCTTTTTCTTTTTTTTCATTTCATTTCATTTTTTTTCATAACACATCAAACTCAACAATATATACAAGAACATCAATACTACATACTAAATCTCCTAAACCGGGTCATCTCAAAAGGTAAAATTTTTGTAGGAAGTAGGCTCGGGTCACAATCGAATGGTCTAAGGCTCAACATGGCTTTCTAAGGACCAAACCCCCACCCCTCACAATACCAAGCTCATATATGTAACGTATGAGGTCCAACCCACCAATCCCGCACTCTCACACATCTAGACGAGGCTTCCTAAAAGTCCCCTATCATTTCCAAAAGCATGCTAACTCTAGGATTTAACAAGTATTCACACACAAGTTCTATTAACACAACAACACACACCGCCACTCAAACAATGAAATATCAATAACAATCATGTGTGGCTCAAATCCTCACCAAGAAAAGACTAGGAATGGGTGTCGGTGTGTCAAATGGTACAATATCAAGCTTTCAAATTTTAACAATTTTCGCTCGGATTTACAAAATTTTTTTAAAACTCCCAAAAATTCCCCCCATCCCCACACTTGGGATACATTGACCCCAATGTATGGTTTTAGGAGGCTTTGATCACTAAGATTCATTCAACATCAACAAAAAAAGCTTCTCCACTCAAACCACAAATTTCTTTTTGTACTTTTCATTATATATATATATATATATATATATTTTAAAACATGACACCACCAAACAAACTAACTACCAATATTTCCAAGCTAAAGAACACAACAAGACTAAGGAAAGAGTACATCGACCTGGTAAAGTTTGCCACAACAGATGTTGTAGATAATCCAACTTCCTATCACCACCTTCACCCAAATATCCGTACATCTTCCCCACACTTGAATGTCGCCATGGCCCTGAAACATAGAAAGATAAAAACAACAAGATCAATATAAAACCCCGGGTTGCCTCCCGAGCAGCGCTAAGTTTTGAGTCTTCAGCCAGACCGAGCCACCCCCATTTATGGTGGCTCAAAGAATCGGTTCCTGCCATCTCCATCACTTCCTTGTGTCATTGAACAAAATACATCTATCTTGTTTTGACTCGGTGGGTAATCAAATACACTCTTGCTCGCACCCATATATGTTTCTTCACGGTCCGGTGGGTGCTTTTTTCTCATTCGTGGTAACACATTTTTCATACAATCACTAGACTCACCACCCTTCCTCTAACTGGACTCATGACTAATCCCTCTAGTTTGAACATCAAAATACAACCTACGGTTCTTTTCGGTCATGGTAATAATCTCGTCTCTACAATTAATTTGAGCATTTGCTGTGTATAGAAACGGTCGACCTAAAATTACCCTTTGTTGTGATGCCATATTGGTAGAAGCATAGTCCAAAACTAGGAAATCCATCGGATATTCAAACTCTCCCAACTGAATCTTAACATTCCTAACCATTCCCCGTGGACGCCTCCAACTTCCATCCGCCAAGCTCACCATGGTGTCTATACCTTCAAGCGGACCAAAGTCGTACATATCGTATAGATCGCTTGGTAGCACACTCATGCTTGCCCCGTAGTCCAACAATGCGTGAGGGATTTTTAATTTTCCCACACGGATAGGCACGATTGGCGCATCATACTCTTTATCATTCTCGACTTCGGCATCTTTTTCCAAACCTGCATTCACTTGATACGAAGAAGTTAGCAATGTTTCATTAAATTTAGTATTTGGAACGGTGCTTACCACATTGATGTTAATGCTTTTTGTGTTCTTGGGATTTGTCACCGTGTCACTTGGTAATTGACCTTTTGCTTTCTTCAATATCGCCATGTCACTTGCAAGTTGACCCATTTGAGTGGTCAACGATTGGATGCTTTTGTCACGAACCTCGTCCTTTTGCATCCGAACCTCATCACGTTGGTTCATTCGTTGCATTTCACTTTGCATCGCCTTCAACATCTCCATCATCTCATTTCCACCCGAAGAGCTTTGACCCGTTTGATATTGCCTTTGAAATCCTTGGTTTCCTTGGAAATTCGGGTTAGCTTGATTTGAAGGGTTCCCATACCGAAAATTTGGGTGGTTCCTCAACCCGGGGTGGTAGGTATTAGAATTCATGTTGTTGTAGTTTCTACCACCCCCTCCTTGACCTTGACCTTGAACCGCATGAACCTCTTCATATTGCCCTTCCACCATCCCTTGGCAATTTTCAGCCGCATGACCTATTTCATTACACAAAGCACAAACATCATAAATTTAGTTAGTAGTTTGAACATTACCATCATCTATGGCGTGCACTTGAGGTCGGGCAATGGCCGGTCGCGCTCTCCTCGATGCTTGAGCCTTTCTCTTCGATGTAATTGCCATATTCTCTAAGAACTCCCAATCATCATTCTCATAGTTTGTGCCAAAAGTCCCACCGGTAATGGACATTAAATATCGAGCATCCTCGGCACTCAACCCCTCGTGGAAGGCATTCATCAACTCCCAAAGTTCAATCCCATGGTGAGGGCAATTCTTTATCATCATATTAAATCGTTCAAATGCCTCATGGAACATCTCACCATGTTGTTGTTGGAAGCTCCTCAACCCCTTTCTAGCATCGTTGGTCTTTTGGGCGGTATAGAATTCGTCTAAGAAAATTTGTTGCATCTCCGCCCAAGTACAAATAGATGCCGAAGGCAAAGTATAGAACCACTTCTTTGCCTTGTCCTCCAAAGAAAACTGAAAAAGGACCAACTTGACATCATCGGCCGAAAAACCTTGACTCCCAAAAGTATTGCAAATTGAGTCATAGGCCTCTAAATGGATATACGGCTCCTCCGTTGGTAGCCCTTTGTACTTCGGCAAACTTTGCAAAGAATTTGTTCTTACTTCAAAGGTTCTCCCTTGGTTGTTGTGAGGGATAACCACCGGTGAAGGGTTTTGAGTAATTATCGGCCTGAAATGTGCTTCTATTCCCCTTGCTTGTTCCCTAAGATGCCTTCTTGGAACACCCAATCGACCCCTTGGACGAATAGGACCCATAGGTCTTGATATAAGCCCTTGTGGTGCGAACGGTGGTTGAAATTGTTGTTGTGGCATCGGTTGGTGTTGAATCGGCCTTTGGAATTGAGGTTGTACGTTTTGCGGCCGAACTTGTTGCAATGGAATAGGGCGTTGCATTTGTAGCCCTTGTAGTCTTGGCCGAATATGTTGCAGTATAAGTTGTTGTTGTTGTTGTGGCACTCCACCTACACTTGCCATTCCTTGAGATTGACTTTGCACATAACCGAACTCTCCTTGATCACCATAACCTTCATAAGCGTACCCATCTTCATCATAGCCCTGAAAATCTTCGTATCCTTCTTCATATCCATCTCCCCCTATACCCGAAGTTTGCCCAAAGGGAAGAGTCGAGTATTGAAATCCCGATTGGTTCGATGGTCTAATTGTTGAAGTTGCATGAACGACCGTTGAACCTTGGGGTATTGAATAATGTGACGATGACTGACCCAAAACTGGGAAGAAATGAGTAAGTGGTGGAATTGTAGTAGATGGGCTAAAGGTAAGACTGGGTTCGACTTGAGTAGTGATTGGTTATGTGGTGTTAGATGGTGTAGTATCATGAGGTGGAGTAGGGATTGTAGTGGAATTTGGTATGGTTGTGTTTGGTGATGGTTGTGTGGAAGTAGGTATAAATGATGAGGTCGTTTGACCCGTTGTGGGTGGTACTTGTGTTTCGTCCATGATGTTTCTTGGTGTAATGGGTGAAGTAGGTGAACCAATGATTCTGTTTTCGCGTAGTAAAACTCGGTTTTGCCTTAGTGTTCTTTCGATTTCCGGATCAAATGACAATGGTGACGCTTTGTGAGAGCCTCTAGTATGCATGCACCTGTAGAACCTGCACACTAAACACACCAGTGTAAACCCGAAAATAACAAAGCAAAACTAACAAACTGACACACGTTGCGCACTACTCCCCGGCAACGGCGCCAAAATTTGACGTGACGTCGTGGTCACAATCAAATTTAATCCCAATAACAACTATAGATAGCGGTAATAGGGTATCGAACTCAAGGAGTATGTGGAAAGTGTGTTGATTTTATAGCTTTGCAATTGACTACCTTTAACCTAATTTGCAGAAAAATAAAGATCAATGATTTGGATTGTTGTTTTAGAAAACTAAACTAATAACTAATTGCGAATCAAAATTGGTTGTTAAGCAGATTAAGAGAAAGAAATCATCCTAAACTTCCGGTTTGCTTTTGACAATTGTGTTAAATTCACTAGAAAGAATCACATAGACATGATTCATGTATGATTGTTTGTTGTGATAAAAGGGAACTAAGTACTCGGATTATGAAAATGCGAGGTTGTTACCCGATAACCAATTGATTAATATCCAACCCTAATTCCTCCCGTGATATCTCGATTGTTAACAACACCAAGAACGTACGATTTAGGATATGATTATAACATCAATCAACAATTTACAAACAAACATTCACACACCATAATAAACAAATGCATTGCAAGTCTATTATTCTAGAAATACGAATCCAAACACAAAAGTCATAGACAAACCTTCAATTCAGGATGATCACCATAAGTTTAGCCGGACTAGCTTGGTGAATCATCATAACAATAAGTTTAGTGTTCATATGAATCGAAAACATAAACCAAATGTTAGAATTTGTTTGCAACCAAGTACCAACAGCCAAAATCGCCCCTAGGATCACCAATAACCGACCAATCATGAGATTAGGTGAAAAGACATCATAAAAACTGAATAAATGATGCAGTTACGGTTTTCTTCGTCAAGTCCACCGTAAATTACGGTGTTACCGTAATTTACGGTGATGTTCAATATGTTACGGTAGCAACTTCCTGATTTACGGTGAGAAAAATGGCCAGTTCATGTCCACCTTCTTTGCCGTCAAAGCCCATGTGCGGCCCACTTGATGTTGAATTAATTAAAACCAAACCTCCTCTCTATTCACGTGAATCCTGTAAAATTACCAATACTCGTAGTTATCACATTCACGATACATAACCGTGTAAAATATGGGATATGCACGTATTTAGCTCATTTAAGGGTTGTCCTACGGACCACCCGTCAGCGCACAGACTGTCCGCACGGATCACCATTGTCCGCACGGACTACCATACGCACGGATTGTTGTCCGCGCGACCGGCTTGAAAGGTAGAAACACTTATGTGTTTTCTAAATGCTACAACGAAAACTTCAAAGCAGAATCCATCATACACAAACACATCCTTAGGAAGAAACAATCCACTTGAACGTTTATCCGCACAAGCAACTTGTCCGTACGGATAAGCCATCCGCACGCACAACTAATCCGCACGGATTACCATCCGCACGGATAGCTCGCACGCACGGATAGCTTATCCGGATGGATCACCATCCGCACGCATCACCATCCGCACAGATAGTTTATGCGCACGGATGACTCTCTCTCACGGATAGCTGATCCGCACGATCAGCCTTCCTAACCACTTTCACCTTGTAATATTTTACGCGCCACTTATCGTTACGTTACCGAATCTATTCAGGCTAACCGTACTCGCTGTAAAGCGCTCCCTTCAATCCACAATCGCTGTCAGTATACTCGAACCCTTTTTGCTTTTAGCACTTTTGGGTGTTACATACGTTACAACTATTCAAACTACAACTATCACACTACTCAAGCTATTTTTAACGCTAAACCATTAATGCATGTTATACGTGGCTTATGAATGCTTGTTTGTTATGTTTACACATGGAATGCTGTCTACCTGCCTTAGCAACGATAGTACTATAGTTTGGACTCAGCATCCGTTCACACGGGGGTGGTTAAGGATCTTTTACTTGCATGGATTACGGTGGTAATCATGTATTGCGAACTGCCTCGGGCAGTCAACCCGCAGTCATTGGTATCGATGGATCTATGTCGATAACTAACGTGCTTCATTTCTCTATGTGTACGTGCTGGTTATGCGTAAACGAATTCGAACTCTATATGCTATTATCAAACTTGTATGCTCACCTTTACATTTTATGTATTGACTTTATTTTAACGTATGTGACAGGTGCTTAGGATGTTTACATGCTTTGTGCGCTGTGATGAAATCCAAGCTAGGAAATGGAGTCCTAGAAACCCACGAATAAATTAGTTATGTTCAAATCTGAGTTGTCGGAACAGAATATTTGTCTTGATGCTTGTCTGTAATAATTATTTAACTATTTGAGATACGGTATGGGGCGTATTATTTAATTAAATGGTAATGATAGTTGTTATGGAAACTTCTGGACAATCTGTTTCGCTCAGTGCCATGCCCCGATGATTCCGCCATCGGTTGGGGTGTGACATTTATGAACACCGATACCATCAGACTGGCTCGCGGCTCCCGCTCCCGGGGTGGGGTCGGGGGTTGTGACACCATGGCTCGTGATATAGTAACGTTCCAAGCTTCCACTGTAGCTTCGGAAAGTGCGTTTTCTCTTAGTGGCAGGGTATTGTCCATACGAAGAACAATACTAACACCGGAATCAATAGAGATGACAATTTGCCTAAAGGATCATTTGGATGCCGTGGACCGTATTCAAGATAAGACAAGTCTAGAAGATGAAGTGGAATTAGAGAACAAGATAGTTGGTGAAGAGGAGGATGAAGAAGTACAAACTAATGATTCGGAAGACGATTGTA
The DNA here is from genome assembly GCA_030545235.1 of Helianthus tuberosus. NCBI lineage: Eukaryota > Viridiplantae > Streptophyta > Magnoliopsida > Asterales > Asteraceae > Helianthus > Helianthus tuberosus. Next base: position 160,290,228 of record CM060424.1, read on the forward strand.
CCGAAGTGGCATCACCAAAGAGAGCCGCAAGTCAAATAGACGCATCCACGACAACGACAAGTAAACGGTAAAAGAAATAAACCGGCTACAATACAATATGTTTGTATTTTGTTTAATATGTTTGTATGTTTTTTAAAATTGTAGTATTTTATTCAATATAAGGAATTTTGAAGAACTGGCTCCACAGTAACATTTTAGTGATTTTAAGGACTTGCCCGGTGGAACCGGTTCTTCAGAGAAACTGGTTCCAACCCTACCCGGGATCGGTTACTATCGGTTCCAGTATTAAAGCTCTAAACCCGATTAGGAACTGGACCCGGTTCCTACAAGAACGGGTTCCCCAACACTCTAACAAGAACCGGGTCCGGTTAGGAACCGGCTCCGTGTAACGCCCTGCTTCTACGTACTTTCCATAAATAGAAAGTCTTATTTGTATTTCTAATTTTTGAAGTCTTGCATTCTTGTAATCGTCTATTCGTTGTATCCGTTGTAAAATCCGAGACTTAGATCAATAATAAAATTCGTATTTTCTTTAATCATGTTCTACATATTTCATACATGTTCATACGTTTGTTTGATACTTGATTCGTGATTCTTAAGCGTTCCGTTCATACAATGCATTTGATTATTCAATTACGAGACATAACTCTAGGTTTTATAATTTTATGATACTAAATTATATACTTGACAATACTTCAAACACTAAATCCTACTTGCGTGCTTTTAAACACTTGAATTCATGGTCTAAGACACATGTTAGGACCTATTAGTTGTTATGTAAGCTCTAGTGCATTTAAAATACATATTTAACATCACATTTATACATCTTTATAAGTAAAAAAAAAAGAAAAAAAAATATATCAGAGCTGATTACACAGCTCCGATCGCAGCATTAGATGGTGGTTTAAGTTGTTTTTTTATTATTATTATCTAACCTCCAAACAATATATGTTAACTCACCGATATGTAATATATACAAGGGACTTTGTAAATGATTAAATTTATGTTCATAAACTGAAAAAAAAATAACAAAACAAGGCTGAAAACAGCCTGTTCGATCAAGATTACAACAGCCATTAAATTCCTTATTTTTGAATTGTTATCAACCAACTACTTGTAATTAATGCCAACCCACTTAACCCTAATCCTTCCCCCCTATAAATACAACTTAATCTCAGCCTCCCTACCACTTTTGCAACACTCTAATCACTCCCAAATCAACCAAAAACGCAGCTGAAACTTCAAGTTCGGACAGAAGCGCTATCCTTCACGAAAATGAGCATAACTTCTTCATTTCTTGTCCGATTTGGTCCATTCTTTTTCCTATGTGCTTGGATTGACCTTAGCTTCGATTACATGGGTATTTCACAGTAAATAAGTCCCTGGAACTCCGGCAAATAGGCTCCAAAGTCCACTGCTCGTTTCTGTTTTCATTTAATCTTTGTTAAACTTAACCAAACTTGAGTTTTCTCATCTCAAACCTATGTCCTAATGCTCATAATCAAATGAATGGTTAGTTGGGCTTAAAAACAAGGCTGAGACATGTTAAATCAGAGGTTAAAACGTCACAAACTTTCTGTTTTAGTTAGGGTTTTTAACCCACAAGTGGTGTTCAAGCTTTAAGCTTGATAAAGGTGTGATTGTGGACTAACTTGGGTTGTCCAACATAAAATCCTCACATCCCTTGATGATTTCTCATAGTGTAGTTGTTTCTTATTCTTGTATTGATATTAGTTCATGACTCTCCTTGTATGTTTTTACATCAAGTGTAGTGGTGAACCATAAGAGGTACCTAAATGGAAGCTTGTTGTTCCTACCTCCTACATGAATTCTATGACACAATAGAGGTACCTAAATGAAGATTTATCTTCTACCTCATGCTTGACTAATGAACTAAATAATACATATAATACTTATACATATATACTATTCGAACTCTTGATGGTGGACTTGTGTTCATTCATCAAGATATTAGAATAACATCATCTAAGGCATAAGACTTGTTACGATTCTAATGAGTATATTACTCATTAAAACATTAACCCTTGAGGTTTCATAGTGTCAAGGGCAAGTACTTGGTGTTAAAAGATGATTACTTTCGAATACATATATTCTTGTGTTTTAACTTCCTAAATCCCTAAACGAACATATTCAACCTTCTAACCTCATCAACTTCGTCACATTGGATAATCGGAAAGCATATGCAAATTTGTGAGTATACTCGCAACCCCCCTTTTATGTTTACCACTTTTTGGGGTGTAACATGTTACTTTATTAAAACACACTTAAACTTATTCTTCATGCAATGCACAAAACAATCCTTATACATGAATACTATGTTATGATACTTGATGCTTACGTGGACCATACTTATGTGATATGTTTTAGTCATTAGCTTTCACGAGCCTCCATTTGACATGTATAGCGCTATAGGAGTAATGCACCGCCCCCTTTAAACTTGGGTCATGTTGAATTATAAACTTATGGTCTTTTCATAGCAACGAAATGATGACATGTGCTATGGAAAGGGCCACTTGCGTAAACAGAGGGTTGGCTAGAAATATTGCATGCCATGTTAGATCTTGTATAAACAAAGTTGCCATGTGGATTCGTTTTAAACTTTTATACTTATACTTATGCTTAAACTTGTATACTCGCCTTTGCTTTTGCATTGAACTTTATTTTAAACATGTTACAGGTTGAGGATGATGATGCGATGAAATGAAGTAGCGTTGATGCCTAGATACACATATAGACGTTTAGGTTTAATCGTTGTATCAATTTTGATTATGTTGTATTGTATTTCCCTTGAACTTGATGTTATTTGATTTCCTTGTAATGTAGACAAATGAATTATGAAATGAAATCGGTTTATTAAATATTGTCACAAATAGCGTTATGATGTCTCTATCAATCTTCACACTTCGTCTCATCCCGATGTTTCCGCCATTGGTTGGGGTGTGACAGATTGCTATCAGAGCCATAACTATAGGGAATTAGGAAAAGTTGGAATGCTTTTACCTAGTCTATAGTTTTAGAGTTTTATTCTTATGTTTTATTTGAAACTACACGCATGCCACTTTATGTGTTTCTTATTTGTTCTCTTTGAGCCTTTTAAACGTATGTGTCATTTTTATCCTTATGTATCATACTTGACATGCTATTCTTATGTGTTAATAAATGTTTTATTACATGTTAATATTTGTTTTAATATGTCATTCTTTATGTCATTCTTGACATGTTTATACTTGTTTGTTTAATCTTCAACATACGCTTTTCCTCATGCATTTTACTCGACTATTCTAAATTCACAAACACTCGTAATACACAAATGAGACGACTTCACCAAAATAGGCGTGAAACCCACAATTTGGTGAACAACTCTCAATCCATCTACTTTTCTTTTACATGAAATTCACCATCAAGTTAGGAGTGAAATCCTCACCATGATGGAGAAATTCAAATTTCAAATTCTAGTGGACCCTCGTCAAGTGTTGAAATTAAATTTTGACCCGACGAGTACCAACCACACTTAGGATACGAAATCGTCAAGTTAGGGGTGAAACCCGCACTTTGTCGACTAGTTCCATTCTTTGATTTTCATAAATCCCGCCAAGTCTCGAAATTTCAATTGATTTAGGACATGTAGTAACCGGAAGGGTAAATACCGTTAACCGACTTGTCGGCGAGAGTATTCCACCTATTAGGCCAAAGCATGCTCCTCAAATTCGAAAGACTTTTCGACCACTTTGGTTAGTCAAAAGTTCCGTTTTGGAACCATCCAAATTTTTAATCAAACATGTGTTTCTATTATTTATTTTATACGATGAAATCTTTCAAATTTACTTTCGATATTTTCTTCTCACACACACATCATACTAAATCTTTTTCATACACTTATACATATGCATGATTTCATATAGTTTAAATTCATATTCCTTGTAACGATAAGTGGAGACATATCATCGAGATAGGAGTGATTTCCTTACCTTGACGATTAACTCCACTCCCCTTTTCTTAAAACGACCTCACCAACGAGTTAGGGGTGATTCCCTAACCTAGGTGATCGTTACCAAAACTTTCCTTCAAAATGTCTTGTTATGCAAACCCGATCATGTTTTATACCTAAATCATTTATCATTATTCAAAATACCTACTCATACCGATTTCAAAATACATTGTTTTATCAAACGTACTTCTTATCCTACAATCTATTTTTTTTTCACACAACTCATACATACGAGATTCTTAATCATACCTTAACACGTTTTATTACCCGAATTTCAAAAACCTTACGAGATGCTACCTATCAATTTAATCGGTCAAATGAATCTCTTGCCCATGAACTTCATATTCGACTTAATCACTAAAACACACTCACGTTATATCATCATACTAGAGGCTTCTATTCTTAGCCGAAATAAAACCAACCTTTCTCAATTACTTATAAGATCTTATAGATATTATAAAATCGTCTTACCAAAGACCCTTTTCAACATCAACAAAACATTTGTCGAAACCCTTTACAATGAACACTAAGCTCTTTTTCTAAATCCCTTTTTTCTAAGGATCAACGTTTTCACAAGAACCTCCTAAATTCAAAACTTCTTGTTTTGATACCAACGAAACGAACCTATTATTTTCGAAAACCTTTTTCTACACCGCTCAATTCGTCATTCATATCTCAAAACGCGTGGGCAAGAAGACTTCATGGGGACCAACAACCTTCAACTTACGTAAATTATTTAAAAAAAGTAGCATTTTCATTCATTACAAAAGACGTTATGCATAACCATTGAGTAATTTATATCCTCTTAAATTTACAAACTACATTCTATCTTCCAAACCAAACTCAATCTATTTTGATTCGATAAACTCGACGTTTTGCTTAAACCACTATACATGCATATCATCGTACACGTTTTAGTCGATATCTCACGACAATTTCATTTATATCGTTCGTATTTACACACTCAACCTTTTGGAACGCTTTTATACGCTTAAATCTGTTATGTTCCAACACATACTATATACACAAATTTTATTATTCGTACCTACACTCATACTCATACTTATGACAATACGTTTTATGCTTATACTTGAACTCATACTACTCCCACGTACTACGTTTATACTTAAACTTACGTGCATATTCATACTTAAATCTAAGCTTATGCTCGTACTTTCATTCATTCTCATGATTCATACATTCGAACCCGTACGCGAGCGTAATCCGAGGGATTCGCTTACGTGGGTCCCATACATACTTAAGCATGAACTTGCTTATATACTATATTCTTATACGTACACATTCTTATCTTTAAATTATGTATACCCTGATTCATACACAACTAGTACAAGCTATGCGGATCATGCGACGATCGAAATAATCGCGGGTGCACACGGGATTATAGTGATGGGCGTATGAAAACCATAGAGTGTACTACTGTGTATGGTAAGACGCGGAACGTAACATGCCACCGAATATGAAACGGACATAATGTGGTCAAAACATGGTGGATACGCCACTGGTACTTCCTATACATAAGTGTTTTCACCATGTTACCAAACTTTCGTAAAACGTGCCATGAGAAATTCAGTGTTTTGCAGACCTATTTAGACCTAATACGAAATTTAAACAGCTCACAAACGCGTTATATCCGATTATCCATGACGAGACTTCATTCTTAGCACGCTACTCTTGTCTATTCAATACATATGCCCTTCTTATACTGGTATTCTTTTATTAAAGGTCAATCGTTCACTTCGATACTCCTATTATTCTCCATTATTCTTTTTTTTTTATACGAACCTCATACACAATCAAGTCTGTTTAAACGTTCAAATCCTAACTTGACGCCTCAACTTTAAAACCGTCTTCCTATTCTTTTGTCTTGTGTAGACGTACTTAGTAGACCGTTATCACTTTATTCGAGGTACTAAACCTTGTCGTTCTTCAAAATTTCATACTTCTCAAACGTTTCAACCTTTTTTCCAAATCTCAAAGCTTAATAATCACCTTATTGCCAAAACTCTTTCAAGTCTTCCACTTAAATAAATTTCGGGACGAAATTTCCCAAAGGAGGGGAGACTGTAACGCCCTGCTTCTACGTACTTTCCATAAATAGAAAGTCTTATTTGTATTTCTATTTTTTGAAGTCTTGCATTCTTGTAATCGTCTATTCGTTGTATCCGTTGTAAAATCCGAGACTTAGATCAATAATAAAATTCGTATTTTCTTTAATCATGTTCTACATATTTCATACATGTTCATACATTTGTTTGATACTTGATTCGTGATTCTTAAGCGTTCCGTTCATACAAGGCATTTGATTATTCAATTACGAGACATAACTCTAGGTTTTATAATTTTATGATACTAAATTATATACTTGACAATACTTCAAACACTAAATCCTACTTGCGTGCTTTTAAACACTTGAATTCATGGTCTAAGACACATGTTAGGACCTATTAGTTGTTATGTAAGCTCTAGTGCATTTAAAATACATATTTAAATCACATTTATACATCTTTATAAGTAAAAAAAAAGAAAAAAAAATATATCAGAGCTGATTACACAGTTCCGATCGCAGCATTAGATGGTGGTTTAAGTTGTTTTTTTATTATTATTATCTAACCTCCAAACAATATATGTTAACTCACCAATATGTAATATATACAAGGGACTTTGTAAATGATTAAATTTATGTTCATAAACTGAAAAAAAAAATAACAAAACAAGGCTGAAAACAGCGTGTTCGATCAAGATTACAACAGCCATTAAATTCCTTATTTTTGAATTGTTATCAACCAACTACTTGTAATTAATGCCAACCCACTTAACCCTAATCCTTCCCCCTATAAATACAACTTAATCTCAGCCTCCCTACCACTTTTGCAACACTCTAATCACTCTCAAATCAACCAAAAACGCAGCTGAAACTTCAAGTTCGGACAGAAGCGCTATCCTTCACGAAAATGAGCATAACTTCTTCATTTCTTGTCCGATTTGGTCCATTCTTTTTCCTATGTGCTTGGATTGACCTTAGCTTCAATTACATGTGTATTTCACAGTAAATAAGTCCCTGGAACTCCAGCAAATAGGCTCCAAAGTCCACTGCTCGTTTCTGTTTTCATTTAATCTTTGTTAAACTTAACCAAACTTGAGTTTTCTCATCTCAAACCTATGTCCTAATGCTCATAATCAAATGAATGGTTAGTTGGGCTTAAAAACAAGGCTGAGACATGTTAAATCAGAGGTTAAAACCTCACAAACTTTCTGTTTTAGTTAGGGTTTTTAACCCACAAGTGGTGTTCAAGCTTTAAGCTTGATAAAGGTGTGATTGTGGACTAACTTGGGTTGTCCAACATAAAATCCTCACATCCCTTGATGATTTCTCATAGTGTAGTTGTTTCTTATTCTTGTATTGATATTAGTTCATGACCCTCCTTGTATGTTTTTACATCAAGTGTAGTGGTGAACCATAAGAGGTACCTAAATGGAAGCTTGTTGTTCCTATCTCCTACATGAATTCTATGACACAATAGAGGTACCTAAATGAAGATTTATCTTCTACCTCATGCTTGACTAATGGACTAAATAATACATATAATACTTATACATATATACTATTCGAACTCTTGATGGTGGACTTGTGTTCATTCATCAAGATATTAGAATAACATCATCTAAGGCATAAGACTTGTTACGATTCTAATGAGTATATTACTCATGAAAACATTAACCCTTGAGGTTTCATAGTGTCAAGGGCAAGTACTTGGTGTTAAAAGATGATTACTTTTGAATACATATATTCTTGTGTTTTAACTTCCTAAATCCCTAAACGAACACATTCAACCTTCTAACCTCATCAACTTCGTCACATTGGATAATCGGAAAGCATATGCAAATTTGTGAGTATACTCGCAACCCCCCTTTTATGTTTACCACTTTTTGGGGTGTAACATGTTACTTTATTAAAACACACTTAAACTTATTCTTCATGCAATGCACAAAACAATCCTTATACATGAATATTATGTTATGATACTTGATGCTTACGTGGACCATACTTATGTGATATGTTTTAGTCATTAGCTTTCACGAGCCTCCATTTGACATGTATAGCGCTATAGGAGTAATGCACCGCCCCCTTTAAACTTGGGTCATGTTGAATTATAAACTTATGGTCTTTTCATAGCAACGAAATGATGACATGTGCTATGGAAAGGGCCGCTTGCGTAAACAGAGGGTTGGCTAGAAATATTGCATGCCATGTTAGATCTTGTATAAACAAAGTTGCTATGTGGATTCGTTTTAAACTTTTATACTTATACTTATGCTTAAACTTGTATACTCGCCTTTGCTTTTGCATTGAACTTTATTTTAAACATGTTACAGGTTGAGGATGATGATGCGATGAAATGAAGTAGCGTTGATGCCTAGATACACATATAGACGTTTAGGTTTAATCGTTGTATCAATTTTGATTATGTTGTATTGTATTTCCCTTGAACTTGATGTTATTTGATTTCCTTGTAATGTAGACAAATGAATTATGAAATGAAATCGGCTTATTAAATATTGTCACAAACAGCGTTATGATGTCTCTAGCAATCTTCACACTTCGTCTCATCCCGATGTTTCCGCCATTGGTTGGGGTGTGACACTCCGGGTACAAAAAAAGCCCGATATGCCCATCTCTAGAAGAAATCATGAAATTGATAAAAGTTGGGGTGATATGAAATGATGTTAGAAGGTATCCATGACTTAAAACGAACACGATAACTTATCAAAGTGTTGTTAGTTTAAGTGAAGTTTGATGTGACATGCTTTGTCCTAATAGGTATCAGTACTCTCATCGTTAGTCCCCAGGTAGGCAAACTGGTCCTTATTGGATTTATTCGATTGCTAGCCTAGACAGGACGTCCCGACTATCGGTACCTAACCCTTCCAATCACTACATGTCCATCACAAAAACTCATTTTGACGAGATAGAGAAATTCAAATGAAATTCGAAATTCAAAACAAACTAAAATCCAATAGTTAAAACTTTAGATAAATAGGTATAGGAATTAAATAATGAAAAATATAATATTTATATCATACGGTGTGTGCGAAGTGCAAAGAGATGAAATATAATAATACTTTAGATAAATAATATATCGCAATATAACATGTAGCACATAATATTAAGCATGTGACAGTTAAAGGGATCATGTGCATGCTTAATTAAATAAATATTAGCTAAGACAAATAAGCACATAAGCATATAAGGTACTTAAGGTACCTACTAAACTTATGTCTAAGTAATAACCTAAGCCTAATTTCCTAAAATGACCCCAAAGCCCATGTACTTTAGTTTCATAGTTCGACAAAATTCGTCCTTATAGTTATAAATCCTCTAATCAACACTAAACTAATAAATTGTAAGTCTCATTTATTATACTACTTAGTTTGGTGTTTATATTCAAAACCTACCTTAGTTAAAAGTTATAGTTTAGCTTAGTTATGTATAATAATTAACTTGGTTAATTGTTTTACCACACATAATCTAACTTAGTTAATTGTTTTCTTTTATAAGATTCAATGGAACTAACCAATTTTCCCCATATTAATTTATAAGTTTTGTTTGTGTGGGTAAATTACTATTCAATTTTGTAAGATACTATTGGTTCATCAGTATATCATTTTTAATTTATAAGTTTTGTTTGTGTAGGTAAACGAGTTGACGTCAACTCGCGCGTTGCGGCGGACTGTGAGTTGTTGATTATGAATTACTCTTTAGCTTTTTTAAAAACGTAATTTTCATTTTGCCGCATTGTTAGTATGAGATGTACAAATACTTTAGTTTTTTCAAAACATTCTTTTCGTTTCGCTTAACCTTCAAAATATCTAGAATGGGTAAGAATTATTGCTTAGAATGGGTAAGAATGATTTCTTTTAATATAGATATATGATATATAATTTGTTGCATCACGTTTTACACGGGATATATTGTTATGCATGGTTTTAAAAAACTGTTGAGGCGTGCGCCTCAAGGCGAAATGGACAAAAAACGATTCTGAGGCGCCTCAGGGGGTTTATACTGTATGTGCGCCTCAGAGGGGCTGAGGCGCTAAAAAGGATGTGTCTCAGGTGCGCCTCAGGGGTTTTTGATATTTGTTTTTGAGTTTTTGTGTCAATTTCAAGCAATTTATGTATTTTTTATGTGTGTTTTTGATTATTTTGATGAATTTGATGATGAATTTAGTTAGTATTACTATTTTTATAAGATATATAATATTTGTATTTATTTTTTAACTCAGCCTCAGGCTTACGCCTTGGTTTGCCTCGAGGCTTACACCTCATGAGACGAAGGGAAAACGCCTCGAAACTCGTTTCTGTTTTTTAAATCTTGGTTGTTATGCCTTCATGTCATCAAAGGAAAGACATTAATACAAAACGACTGAAATTTAAAGATTTCTAAAAACATGTAGCAAAAATAATAATCTTACATGAAAAAAAAATTAACATTTAAATTTAAAAAGTTGAGTTAATTACTGTTTTCGTCCCTTTGTTTTGTCAAAAATCACTATTTCAGTCTATTAGTTTAAAAATTGTGATTTCAGTCCCTGTGGTTTCACTTTCGTAACCATTTCAGTCCTTGTGGTTTCACTTTCTTAACCATTTCAATCCATTTATTTTGTTAGTACAGGGACTAAAATGGTTACGAGGTGGACTGAAATGGTTACGAAAGTGAAATCACAGGGACTGAAATCGCAATTTTTAAACTAATGGACTGAAATAGTGATTTTTGACAAACCACAGGGACGAAAACAGTAATTAACTCAAAAAAGTTATATCCTTGAAGTAAATTTATTATGATAAATCAATTTCTTTTGGAGACTGCTGTTAAAGCTCAGTGTTTTAATCCACTAATAGGCTATCCACTGATAGTTATAGTCAGCTACTGTTTTCATTTTCAGCACTGTAATATTGGCAAAGGTATGTTTAAATGATCAAAGCTCTGTTATTGGGAACAGATGTTTGAAAATAAAACAGTGGTTGGTACAGCTGTTGACTTTGGTCAACAGATGGATGAAAATAGATGTTTGGAACTACTGTTGAGTAAACTGTGGTTGAAACCGCTGTTTGGTTAAAATGGTGGTTTAAAACCAGTGTTGGGTTAAAATAGTGTTTTGTGGAGGTTGAAGGGGATTGAAACGACTGATGGGTTAAAATATTTTTTTTTTGGAGAAGGAACATGCTTGAACCACTGTTTATATAATGACTGTTGTTAAAGGTCAGTGTTTTAATTCATTGATAGTCTATCCACTGATAGTTATAGTCAGTTACTGTTTTCATTTTCAGCACTGTAAACTACTGATATTGGTTCATCAGTGGTTTCCTGACAACTGTCATCCATTATTCATCAGAGGTTCTCACGTGGACAGTACTTAGCCGTCAGATCTTTTGTAACCGCTGCCACGTCAGCATTTACTTTTTCCACCTATAAAACCCTGATCAAAACTCCAAACAGGGTTTTGACTGTCGAGTCGAATTCAAAATTCCTTTCAAAAGCAGTTTTCATCAAATTCTCTCAAATCACTCATCTTCTTCCTTCGTTCTTAACTTCCTTTGATTTATCTTGGATCTGCTATTCAAAATCAATCATAACTACGTGTGTACACTTACAAAAACAAGTAAAAACACAGGTTTTCATTCCGTGATTGATGTACTTTCATCTTCAAAGTACAAAACTTTGTTGACCTGCAATGAAACCATCTACGTGGATACCCAACGAGAGTTCTGAAAAAAATGAAAAGCTTAAAACTAAGGACAAAAAGACCTTATCTATTACTTCATCAATAAGGGGAATTCTAGTGGTCATCACACCTCAAACCATTTCAAAGGATTTTGAAATCAATGATCTTACAGGTAAAAGCTCTTTCCAAAAAATAGAGTACCAAACTGATTTCTCTGAGAGAGGGTATGAAGAAGAAATGAAAAAGGATACTTTAGAAAAGGGCAGTTTTCCTCCTACTCCGAGGTTTTTATTCCATACCCTCCTGATGTGTGTGCCAAATAAAACAACAGCTTTTAATGAAATACCATTGAAAATTCAATACCTGGGCTATGCTATCATGGCTGAACAAAATTTTAACTACTCTCAGGAAATTTTCAATGATATGGTTAAGAATGTTAATAAAAAATCATTTTTATTGTTTCCAAGGTTTTTAAGTTTTTATCTTCAAAAGAAATTTTTAAAGGATAATGCACATGTGCTTATCCAAGGAAATCCTATTCAAATAATCAGTCTAACCTCTGAAACATTCACAAGGCTGTCAAAACCTTCAAAAACCCAAACAGAGGTACCTGAGCAGAATTTAGCAGCAACAACTGCTCCTCAGGCCCCTGTTGTTAAGCCCACTGCTCCTGGTGATCACAGAAGCACAACCCTATCTGTGAAACGCACACCAAAAATCACCAAAAAGACCAAAAAGAAAACTATCCAAAAGCCCCTCAAACCCACCAAAAAGGTGACTCTGGAAGACGAGATCCCAGAGGTAACACTTGTGACAACACAAAAGTCACCTGAAACCACTGCTGCTACTTCCTCACAACAGATGGAAGAAAGATCTCAACCTGAGCCTAAAACTCCTCCTGCATCCTCTCAAAAGGATCAGGTTATATCAATAGGGACACCACAATCAATGATACCTCTGTTGGATGCACTTGATATAGCTTAGATAAAAATTAGTTCTTCTCAATCACCTATCAATGAGAATATACCACAACAAGTGACTGAGTCTGGTGTCTCTATCTCTGTTAACCCACCAACAGTTGAGGAGGCTACACTGCAGGAATTACAAGTAATTCCTGTCAGTAGTTCAAGTGGAGCAGCAACTACTGGTATTGAACCCACTGGTTTACACCTGGACAGTAGTTTCATTAGTGAGACTCCCTTGAAGGCAATTTCTTCTTTGGGAACCATAGTGTCCACTGGTGTGTTTCCCTTATATGCTGGTGACCTTAAAATGGTAAGCTCTGCTGAAGAAAGAAGTCCCCAGTACCGAGAACAAGGGGCATCAGTGGATGATTTTTGGGAAACTTTTCCTAAGTCAACCACTGATACAACCACCACTGGTGGGAAATCAGATGATCCCATTAACTTGGGTGATGGTTAAAAGTACAAAGAGTTGACAGAGAGGGTTGATAAACTTGACACATCTGTTGTAAAAATCAAAACTATGCTGCAACAGTTGTTACAAGCTCAAAAGGCTACACCCACTGCTGCACCATCCGCAACATCTGATCCATCCACTGCTGAGCTATGGCATCTGTTTCAACCTCTGTTTCACAAACAAAGACAATATGCAGATCAACAACATGAAGTTCAACTTCAAATGGTCAGAAAGTCATGGATATTAGGTACAAAGATACTCAAGTAGATATCAAAGCCATTAAAGCTCATCTGCTTCAAACTACTGGCACTGCTCCTCCTTCAATCATCTATGTTGAAAATCCTAATGATGTCAAAAAGGGGGAGAAAACTAAAGGGAAGAAGGGAAAAGAAGATGGTTTATACATGCCACCAGATCGAATGTCCAAACTTGTGGTAGAAATCCCAAGACCATATGGTTCAAAAAAGGTTGATGAGACTCAAAATGCATTTGCTGCATTAAAGGCAAACATGAAAGGGTCTAAAAGGTTTGAGGAGGAGAAGAAAGTTTTGATGGAAAAAGAAGAGTAGGGTACTTCTAAACCTAAAAGAAGACAGCCTACCAGAAAAGTAAGCCAACGCAAAACCACACCTTCCAAAACCACCAAACAAACTCCTCAAATTCCGAAAAGTTCCTCTCATCAAACCTCCAAACCAACAGATGTTAAAACTCATGTTGTATCAACAGTTGTTGGTACTTCAGTTGTTTCAACAGATGTTATTTCAACAACTTCCATCACTACTAGATCAACCCACACTCAATCCACTGCCATACCAAAAACAATATCACCACCACAAAAACCAGCTGCCAAAAAGCAGAAAACAACAGTTGACACATCAAATGTTGTAGTGACCACGGTGGTTGAAAAACCAGTTGTTTCAACAGCTGTTAGTCAGATACCAACTACTTCAATCACTGCCACTGAACCCACAAATACACCACCAACTTCTCCAAAGCACAAAAGGAGAAAGATAACAAACATTGTACTGGAAGATGACACTTCCCCAACTCTAACATCTACACAACCACTGTCCCTTGTCACCATTCCAAACCCTGTTCCATTATCTTCATTTCAACTCTTCAATCAAAACACTGTCATTGACCCTGCAGGAGTACAATATCCTCTAGATCTTTCAGCAGTCAGGGAGGAAATCAAATCCTTCTACTCTGAAGATGATCCTGAAAAGAGGAAACTCCCATCTGTTCAAGGTTATCCTTTGCCAAGAAATATAGAAGAATATTTCAAAATAAAGTCCCAACAAGCAGAGGATATATCTAAAAGAGATACAGAGGGAAAGTCTAACAAAGAGATTCAAAGAAATTATCAATACCTGCTCACCAAAGTTAGAACTTTAGAGCAGTTCTCAAAAGTCTTTCGTCTCAGAAAAAGATGATGAAAGCATGAGAAATGACTATCTTGAATACATAATAGCATACAAGAAGTACAGGGCAGAAAAGTATCAATACAAAGAATGGACCATCAATGAACTGCAAGAGGAGACAGCCAGAATTCAAAAGATGATTCAAGACAAGGTAAAGCAAATTCCTCCAGTTTGGGCCAATTACAAGAAAAATGTACCAGAAAGGACCTTGAAACTGAAAAGAATGAAAGAAGAGCTAATAACTGCTGATTATGGATCAAGGAACCAGGTTACAAGGTGGAGAGAAGAAAAGGTGTTTGCTACCTACAAAAAGTTGGAAGAGTTAAGGAAGAGAGATCCCACTGCTCCTAGAAAGCCTGATTATCCGGAAGCAGTGGTTCCAGTCAAACAACAAAAATTGCCAATCAGGAGACCCACTGCTCCACATGCTAGCATCCTTTATCAAAGAAGGAAAGAAAAGCAGATGGATGAATTAAGAAAAGAAGACAAGGCTCAAGAAGATTACATCATCAAAATGGTTTTTCAGACATTTACGGAAGAAAAACAAGACTCAGCACAATCTAAACTTTAAGTTTTTATACTCTAAACTTTAAGTTTTTATACTCTAAACTTTAAGTATTTACTGACTGACTTATTTATTTATTTATTTATTTTATTTATAAGTCTATATAAATATAACTATAATCATCGTTTATATTTGTTATACATGATTTTCTAAGAAACGACCCGTGTTTGCACAATCTAAACTTTAAGTTTGTTAGACATCTTTTATTAACTTTGTTAAATATCTTTTATATTTACTTATAGTTGTCTTTTAGCTATAATATATAAAACGTTTTGGTACAATATCTATACACATATCTATATGTTCTGTCAATATGGGCTATGCATGGTTTTCTAAGAAACGGCCCGTGTTTGCACACGAGTCTTACCGCTAGTAATGTATAATACGCTATGATACGACACGACAAGTCAACATAAAATATAATACAAAATATAAATACGATATCATATGTCATGATAAAATATAATACAAAATACAAATACAATACGATACGTCTTCATAAGATATAATACGATACGTCACGATAAAAATATAATACAAATTACAAAACACATAAACACAAAAATAGCCAACAATAAACACCTACAACAACACGCAAAACACCAAAATTTAAACTCAAACCAAAAAAAAATTGATCATTATACGGATCGTTTAGCCCTATATGATTCATATAAGACCAGCCGTAAGACAAAGACCGACCCAGTCAGTCTGCCATTTCTGAAGTTAAGCTTATACGGATCTTATAGGGATATATGATTCGTATTGAAAATGAAAAGTGTGAGAATAGATTTCAAGGTTTGCAGATTGACCGAGCTTTTAATAATATACACAACTCTATTGACGTGTAATTCTCAACAAAAATACTCGTACGTAGTGCCATTTTTATAGTAATTAAATACACATAAATGAGTTGTATATTGTTTTTATTAGGAAACAAGTACAGCCTTCTTAACTTTATTTATGATTTTGAGTGTGTGAGGTCACCTAGTGATTAATTATGTTAACTCTTTTGCCGGCCAAGAAACAAAGAAGTTTGGCATTTCGTTCGTGGCGATGCAAGAAACAAAGATGAGTGATCTGGATCGGTTAACTATAGGCCGGTTCTGGGGAAATGGAGAATTCGAGTTTGATGTTAGTGATCCTATTGGCCTATCGGGTGGGTTGGTGAGTGTTTGGGACCCGACAGTTTTTTTGAAAACAAGCGTCCAAAAGAATCGTCAATATCTTATGATTAGTGGAAGGTTGAAGGAGAACAATGTGAAGGTAAATATCATAAATGTTTATGGTCCTCAAAATAATGCTCAGAAACGTTTGTTGTGGCAAGAGCTTAGGGATAAAATGAGAGATCATGATGGATGGTGGATTTTCTTAGGCGACTTTAATACGGTTAGGAGTCCGAAAGAAAGGAAGAACATAATCTTTAATGTTACAAGCGCTATGGATCTCAATTCTTTCATTGATGAGGCGGGTTTGGTAGAGTATGTTATGAAGGGTAGGAATTATACGTTTTTGGCGGGAAAAGGAACCGGAAACAAACAAAGTAAAATCGATAGAGTTTTGGTTTGTATGGATATGTTTAACAAATGGCCGGAAGAGTGTTTACGAGCGCTTCCAAGGGGTTTGTCGGATCATTGCCCATTAGTTTTAAATATGGTTAACAAGAAGTTTGGCCCGAAACCGTTCCGTTGGTTCAACTCGTGGGGTATAAAAGAAGGATGTGTTGATGTTGTTAGAGAAGCTTTGTGTATTCACTGTGGCAAAAGTTCAACCGATCAAATCCTTCATTATAAGCTGCAGAATGTTAGACGAGAATTGCGCAAGTGGAGGGATGATATGATACAAAAAGAGAATGAAGAAATGGATAATTGTCAAAAAGAGATCCGACATGACATCTGGAGGTTAAGATGGAAAATAAGGACCTTAATGAAGAAGAAGTTTGGATTTCGGAAGAATGCAAGTGTCGTATTGGAGAGATTACTTCAGCACGAAACAAAGATGTAAAGCAGCGAGCACGTATCAAGTGGGCATCGATGGGGGACGATAATATGGCATAGTATCACAGAGTTATTAATGGGCGAAAGGCGTCTAATTCTATTCCGGGGATCAATGTAGATGGAGTGTGGATGACGAAGCCGAATATTGTTAAAAGAGAAGTGGTGAATTTTTTTCGAAATCATTTCAAAGAAGAGTGTAAACAAAGGCCTCGGCTTCTGTGTGAGGATGTTCAGAAAGTTTCTAATGATAAAGGCGAAGACTTGGTGAGGCCATTTTCTAAGGAAGAAATCAAGAATGTCGTGTTCGATTGTGGTAAGGATAAGGTGCCCGGACCGGATGGGTTTAATTTTCACTTTGTGTAGTGTTGGTGCACAAATGTTTGTTAACTTCGTCTTTATCGAGTCTTATGTCAAGATAGGATTAACTAGTGCACAGCAGGTTTAGAACTAGGGTTTGTATAGAATTGTGTGATTTCGTGTGAAATGGCTTGTGCCACTTTCAAGCGAAATTAGACTTAGTGATTTCACTTGAAATGGCCGTGCCACTTTCAAACGAAATCAGCAACACTATAAATAGCTGTGTCATGGTTTCATTTGTAACTTTTCCGATTCAGAGCCGAGGTGCTGTCAGTTTGTCAAACGATCTGTAAAAGCTTTGAAATCAATAATAAGAAGATAATTAAGAGGAATCAAGCTGTTTCAAGTCTATTTCTCTGATTCCGCCTTTGAAATAGATCATAAACTCTTCTGATTGACTCGTTAGGGTCACACGATGATCCAACAAGTGGTATCAGAGCTCAGAACGAAGAGTTTATACCAATTCAGATTGTTTTCATCACTTCTACTCCTTCTTTTCAAAATTAAACGAGATTTAACGGACAAATTGGATTGATTTTCACATATATCATGTAAAACACTATTTTAACGAATCCTTGAGAGAATTGGACCAAAATTCGATCAAAATCCGGGTCAATTTGACAAATTGGTGGCCGACAGGATGATGTCATCCTAATTTCGCTCGAAATCGTCATTGTCATTTCACACGGAATCACTAATTCCGTTTGAAAGTGCTGCTTATTTCACACGGAATCACTAATTTCGTTTGAAATTGCCTTTGATTTCACACGAAATCAAATTTCGCTTGAAGGTTTCATACGGAATTACTAATTTCGCTCCAAAGTGACTTGATTCCGTTTGAAACCAAGCTAATTCCGCACGAAATTAAATTCCGTTTGGTGATTTCGTTTGAAAACCCTATTCCGTGTGAAAAGGTTTATTTCGCTTGAAAAGCTGATTTCGCTCGAACTGATTTCGCGCGAAACTGTCTTTGTTAAAAATCCAAAAATTTTTCTAAGTGTTTGTTGATTGTTTCAGATACGTAAAGATGGACGAGTTTATGAATCCTTTCAGTGACATGTTTGCTTTCACGGGAAACACCGGAGATGATACATCAAACAACACAAATGAAAATGTTTCTAATCCGAGTGCAAAGAAAACTCTTTCTGATGCTTTGAGTGTAGAGAGTGCTTATGGGACATACAACAAACCTCCCAAACTGATGGCGATTAAAGAATACAATAGATGGTCTAAAAGGTTTGAAGAGTGGTTAAAAGCGTTTGCGTATCCAAGCTGGAAAAGTTTGAATAATGGTTATAGTATCGGAAGATCGGATTATGAAAATTTAGAAGGCAGTGATAATGTAGAAAGTTTTGTTGCTGAACAAAAATGCATTGCATTGCTTCATCAGTCTGTGAGAGACGACATAATATCGTTGATTGAGTACACAAATGCAAAAGATCTATGGGAGAAACTTAGAGTGAAATGTGTGGGTAGTGCTGAGATAGTCAAAAAACAAAAAGAAGTTGTTAAGAAAAGAGTTTGATTTGTTTGGATGTTTGAAAAATGAATCTGTTTCTAAGATGATTGAAAGATTGGGGCATTTGAAGTTGGAGCTGGCAAGACATGGAATCATTTATTCTCAAGAAGAATTAGTTGACAAACTGTTTGACTCACTGCCGGATGGGAAAGACTGGCAATACTTTGCTTTGATGTTGAAGAACACAATCAAGTCGAAGGATTTGACGGTTGATCTGTTAATTGAAAGACTCGAGAGTCATGAGCTGAAGATCAAGAAATCATACAAAGTCAATCATTCCTCATACCAGCAGAATGTGGAGCTGTATTACCGAGGAAGTATGATCCCGAAGAATGTGTCCCCTAAGACAGCTTTCTCAGCTGAAAGTTCTAACACTTCAAATCAAGAAAATTCAAGCAGTGGTTTTCATAGTGGTTCATCGTCAACTACTTCAAACCAATCATTTCCAAAGAATCTGTTTCAATGCAACATTGCTGTGGATCTCAAGAATGCACAGAACTTCAGTGAAGAATCCGCCAAGCAGCAAATGGTGATTTTAGCATCTGTGTTAGAATCTTATGAGAGTCTTGTAGCGGGAAAGATCGGAAACACTAACCTCACCAAGGAAGATTATGATCTGTAGGATCGTTTGCGGACCCGAACGAGTCGTTCAGAAGAGTTTATCTCAGTTTGAGCGGCGGAAACGAACAAACCGAGTTCAATTCAGCGAGATTTCACTTTAAACTGTTGTTGTATTGATAACGAATGCGATTACAGACCTAACAACACTTCGGCAGCACTTCGTGGCTCACCGGAAGAATCTCTAGAAAAGTTCAAACTATTACAACTGAAATGACAAATGGCCTATTTATAGAAAGCTTGATTTCGCTTGAAGTCTTGAAGCGAAATCCCATCCTCATGATTTCGCTTCAACATATTTGAAGCGAAACCTATATAATGTTTTGTCTTCAAGCGAAATCTTTCAACATATATTTACAATCTGTTTTCATGCAAGTATGCCATTTCACGTGAAGATGCAATAGGTGATGTCATCTCCATGATGTCATCATTAAAGATGATGACATCATCATCCTTGATTAGATCCGCAACGCAACCTGAGACTCGATACAAGACGAAGACGACAGATGAATGCATCAACAGACTCCCCCTCAGATGTTGACGAGTCTTAAGTGTCGAGTCTTTGCATCTTCAGTCTTTATCAGTCTTTGATCTTTCTCTGAAGTATTTGTCATTGCAAGAATCCTCATTCTCTATCTTTAACATCAACAAATTTCTTTCTCTCAAATGTTGAATATCATGATATCTTCAGACTCCCCCTCTCAATCTGCTGGGATCGTAGTCTGGAATTCACTTTTCACAGATTCTTAGATCGTAATCTGGCACTTCATCACCCTCAGATTTCAGAACCTAGCTAACCTGCATAAACTCTACCCAAAAATAAATTTTCTGATAACAATTTGTGGATAAGATTTTCAAGACTAATTTACCACTTGCAGGAATAACATTTATATTTCAAAACATTTTTTCTTTTCATTTCAACATTCTTCAAACACTTTCACCCAAACCATTTGTTCATCATGTTTAGCATTCGGAATTTTGAAAATCAGCTCTCCAACACCAGTTGTCGAAAATCTTTTTAAAATTTTCAAACTTTATGCTAAAACACACTAAAATCTTTTTGGATTTTTGACTGAAATAGAAATGCAGAAAATGAAATATTTACAAACAAATTTTTTTTTTTTTTTTTTTTTTGTGAGTTCGTGCAAGAGGATCATATCAGTTTTTGAGACCAATCACCAACACCGTTAAGCTTCATTTCATTTTAAGCTCTAAACAATTCACCTAGATTGTCAGTATGTTTGTCCACTTAAATTTTCACACAAAGTTCAATTGATCCGAGATATGAGATTAATGTTTTAAGCTCTTGAACTTATTCGTGTGTCCCACTACTTGAATATACTCCCGTATCCAGATCCCAATATTCAGTCTTACAGGTGAGTATACCACAGATGATATCTGTCAGGGGAATAAATTATAGTACGAGGGCCGTGAGAGCTCAGGTCGATCTTTCGATACGCAGAGAGATGACGGCTTCGACTTTTGGTGTGTCCCCTTTAGAGGATCTTTTGCATTACAACAGCAGCGACTATCAATTTTATTGTTTCATCAGCTTGCTGAGGGCGATGCTATGTTTCAAGCATTTGCAGAAAGTATTATCCGGGGACTAGGTCAGAAATTTCTTTCAGCAGAAGTCCCGGGATAATACCCCAGATATCACTGAGCATAAAGACCTAGTATCTCAGAATAAGGGACCTTTCAAACAAGATTTCGGGGGTTACCTATATATCCAAGTTTGTGTTAACCCACAGAACAAGCAAGTTTGAAATTTAGGTTTATATCTCGTCACAATCTACTGAATGTGTAAAAACCTACTGACACATCATCAGTGAGACCGTTTATCACTTTTTTATCTTACCAAATCTTTAGCATGTTGTGATCGTCCACTGATGTACTATCATTTCCTCTTTTATGCAACAAAAACTCATTTTTCATTTTATCATGTTTTTTATTTTTTCAAATTTTCAAATGTTTTTGGATTTTCTAAAATTTCTTACTCCCCCTAAAATGCAAACACAATTTTAGGAAATTTGAAAACAAACTGTACAAGAACATGACAACTGATATCGAATTGCTTCAATTCGCCATCCACTTGGCATAAACAATCAGAACTCCCCCTCACAACAAACTATTTTCCCATCGATTTCAAAACACTTAAGTTTGTTTTAATCAAATGGTTTTTCCGGAAAATAAGTTTTGTTGATTTTACCACTTGTAAAATTGGGGATCAAATCATCACATTGTTTTACCAATTTGTAGAAAATCAGATACAACTTAATGTCCCTGATTTACCACTTGTAAGATCAATCCAATTCAACTTCTGAACCACTTATAAACCTCACAAACATACAACTCAAACCTGTTTTTCAACCAATTACCATTTGTTGGTTGAATTCTCAAGGTGCCGATTCCTACTCCTCGCTTACATACCTGGGAGTTCCGGCAAGTCCTGCAAAACTTCTCAAAAATTTTCAATTTTCAAACAAACACCATAAGAATGATGCCGATTCATGATCCACGATTACCAACTTGGGATCTCCGGCAAGTCAGGTTTTTATTCTTTGAAGAATATATCCACCCAAGCCTGACCTTCCTTGGGTGTAACAACCTCTTCTTCGTTTTTACTTTCAACCGACCTGTGACCTCCTCTTTTGGCAGCGTAAAATTCTTTAACACTTTTGGCTTTACCATTGATCATTTTGCCAAAAATGTGTTTCACAGTTCCATTGAAAGCTTTATCAACATCAAATTTCTTCTTATCAGAATAAAATTGATTTGATATTTCAACTTTTCCAACTTTCTTTTTAAAATTTTCAGCACTCAAAGGTGGAAAATTCACATCATCCACTTTTGAAACTGATTTTTCAACCTTTTCTTTAACAACTTTTGGCTCCTCTGATTTTGTGGAATCAGATTCATCACCAGAACTATTACCTGAACCCTTCACAACCCATTTTTGATTTATTACATTTTCTTTTCTTTTTACCACATTCTTTGAACATTCACCAATCTCAAAGGTCGAATTTTCAAAGCCAGTAAATGGTTTGGTTGTAAGTGCAGTTTTCTCCACAACTTTCTCTTTCAATTTACCAGATACTTCCTGTTTTGGTTTGAATATTTTCGGACAATTCCTAGCAACATGACCAGTAATCTTGCACTGAAAACAGGTTCTGGTTTCAATCTTCTTTGGCACAGCATTTTTCTTCAACTCTTCTTGCTTCTTGGCAAGGAATTCCTGATTTGTCTGCTTTCTGAATGCTTGCTCTTTCTCATCATTTAAAAAATTTCCTGAAACAAACACAGTTTTTGGTTTAGAAAATTTTTCATTTTTATAGTTTTTCGGTGGTACAAAACCAAGACCTTTCTTTTTGAAATTACGATTATGGTTTGGATTCTTTTGGAAACTATAACCACAATTGTAACCCATTTTCTTGTTTAAACGTTGTTGAACTCTTGAGGTGTAAGGATTAGGTTTTACATGAAGATTTTCATCTTTTATTTCAGAAATATTGATTTCTGTTAGTTTGAAAACCTTTTTAATCATTTCAGTTTTAACACCTCTTATTGGAAAATCTTCATCATAATATAATTTGTCAGAATCTTTCAAAGTATATGCCACTTTAAATGATTCATCATTCAAATTAGATTTTGATATCAAAAACTTTTTATCGTAAACCCGTTTGTCCTTTTTGACTGTTGACTTTGACGTATCGGACTCAGACTTTGACTTGAATTTGGACTCCGGTTTTGACTCCTCACAATCATCTTTATCTAACACCTGATCGACCACACTTTTTATCAACTTTGACTCATGATCAGTATCGGACGACGTGTACGTGACATCAATATTTTCTGGCAAGTTATCCGACGGCCTAGACTCCCATTGTAAGTTCATTGCCTTTTCGACTCTTTCGGAATTTGGATTGCGAGGTAAAAATCCATTTTCGACCGGGGGCGGACATCTAGTGTAGACCACACTTGGTTTCTTACCAGAAATCTTCACTTCATCTTTTGTCACAGCTTTCTCTTCTTCAGACATTTTCATTTCTTCAAATGTCTTCAAATTCTCCACTACGGGATAAATCCTGTCAACAACAAAAGAAGAACATGAGTAACTGTTTAATAACTTTTTAACTTTCTCAGTCTCTATCTTTTGTGTTGCCAACTCAAGCTCGAGATCTGCACATTTCTTAATGTTATAGTTTGCCGTATCAAGCTGTCTCAGATAAGCTATCTTCAAAGTATTCATAGCTTCAGCTTGTTCACCGTTTGAATCAGTATACTTGTTGATTTCTCTGTTCATTGTATCATATGATTCTTTCAATCTGTTTATGTTATGCAGCAATTCATTGTTTTGCTTGATTAAAGAATCACAATTCATGCACTTTTCAGGATCTTTGATAGGTTCTGCATCAACTTTGATCTCAAATTCAGGAACTTCTTTGACTGTTCTGTTTGATTGTAAAAATTCAGCTCTTCTCTTTTTCTCAGCTTTAGCTTCAGCTTTTAATCTTTTTTCTTCTTCTTCCTCTTCTTTGTTCTTTCTTAGTCTTTCTTCAGCTGCTTCCATGACTTTTCTGCACCTTTCTGCACATTTCAAATCATAAGCATTTGCAAAGAAAGCTTTAGCATTTGAAGTGTCTTTGGACATCTCTTTGGCCATAAATTCTTGATCTGAGCAAAAATTGTCCCAACTGAAACCTTCAGCTAATTTTTCATTGTCTTGATCTGCCAAACACAATTTGCTATTTGTTGGAACATATTTATCCCAACTGAATCCACCATCATTTCCCAGACAAGCTTTCTTTGAATCTTTAATCTGCATCATACCATGTGCAGTTTGTGCCTGATGCAGTGCTGGTGGTGTGATTTGATGATAAATCGCCTTTTTGTGATAATCGTTGTTTCCAAAAGGATTCTGAGCTCCAGTAGCTTCACGATTTTTGCACTCTCTCTTGAAATGCCCCTTTTCCCTGCAACGAAAACATGTAACTTTGGACTTATCAAAGCCTAAGTTTGAAACACTTGCATCAAGAAAATCATTTCTCCCTGTGATTTGTTTAAACTTCTCAGCTCTTCTCATTACACTGGCCATGCACCATTTAATATCCATTAATTCCATTTCCTCAGCATCGATTTGATCGTAATCCTCTTTCGTGAGCATTGGATTACCGATCTTTCCGGCCACAAAACTACTATATGATTCCAACACCATTCCCAACAAAGACATTTGATTTTTAGCAACCTCTTCAGTATAATCTTGATCATTTTCAAGACTTAGAACAATATTGCACTGAAGTTTTCTTCCGTTCTTTGTTGCTGAAATGTTTGGATCGAATGATGAAAATCTAGTGCTGCTTGATCCCTGGGATGATTTCTTTTCAGAAGAATCATTCACACTGTAAGCAGTTTCAATTTTTGGAGAAAAATTTGATTTTTCGTTGACACCACCTTTGTAATACAAACTGATATCTTGTTCTCCATCATAATTCTTCATCCTAGCAATCTTCCTCTGCTCCATCTCCTGAGCTTCCAGATGTTTGATAAAATCTCCCAGTGTCATTTCTTTATAATCTGTTTTGTTTGACCGCAACATCATCAGAAATGTTCCCCATGTTTCATATGGTAGCGCATCTGCAAGTTTTTCAATCAATTCATCAGTATCTTTCTTAACACCAAGTTTCGTCATATTTCTCACCAAGTTACAATATCTATCAATTAATTGCTTGACACTCTCATTTTTCAATCCCCGAAATAAGTCAAATTCCTTTTTCATGAGAGACATCTTATTCCTGAGCATATCGTCACTTCCAGTAAACTTTGCTTCCAACTCTTTCCATATCGAATATGAAGTTCCATCATGTTGAAGCAGTATCAAAATATCTTCTTTTATCGCTTGCTGAAGCAGACTCATCATCAATTTCTCATCTCGATATTTCTTTTTATCTACAGTACTCATTTCTCTAAGTGTCAACGGAGTACCATTCACAACATTGTCCTTTGTGGGTTTAACATACGGCTCTTCAGTGTGTTCCCACGCATCCAAGTGATACGCCTCAACCCAATTTCCAAACCTTTCGGACCATCCATTGTAATCATCAATATCCATGAGTTTTGGTGGTTTCTGAGACGTCCCGGTTTCATTTTCATGCAAAGCACTCTGAGTAACTGTAACTGGACTAGCAAAAGCATTGTAGAACTCGTTCTCCATGTTTCGGATTTTCAAATGAGCTGTATCGCCTTGTAAAATACTTGTCGATTACCTAACAACAAACAAACAAACCACAATCAGTTTAACCGTTTATCAATTAACTGAATAAGACTGTTACTCGAACTGATGATTTTCTCGACGGACTAAATGTTGACCAACTGTGCGGACTGAATGATGACCAACTGTGCGGACTGAATGATGACCCGGATCAAATTAGATGACTTTTCCAATGACCTAACAAAACGACTGATCAAACCGTGCGAACCGACTAAACTCCAAACCGTACGAACTGAACCTTTTCAACCGACTTGAACACACAAAATGACCTTTTCACGCAACCTGAAACAATTTTGTGCTACCCGAAACTACTTGATGCGAAATGAATGAAACAGTTTGTGCAAACAGAATCACTTACAATCAAATATATGAATTACTGCAACATACAATCAGTTAACATCTTGGGCTTCAACAATCACTACCTAAAACATTAGATGGGCTTTCTACAATAATATTGGGCTGCAACTATGGACTAATTACATGGAATGTGTAAACAAACTATTATGTAAAAAAATACAATTCAACACACATACTATCAATATAGAACGGCACCTATTATCAAAACAAGAATTATACTAACTAATCATATGCAAACTAGATATGGTCAAACATTTTTGTCGACAAAATCACATGTCACAAACAAATCTAATTGGACCGTAAATCTTCACATACAATTCAAAGATCAAGACATGACAACAGCTTTAATCCTGCCAACACTTATCAACTCACATGCTCACAACAATTACGACCACACATCTTGATCAAAGTGATATGCACATGTGTCGAACATTTTGTCAACATCACATGCAATAGTGATATATCTGATCACCTCATGTTGACTGACACACAATTTATGATTTCATTTCTCAAAATACGTTCAAGCGGTGTGTCAGAATCAATCGGTGAAATGATTTCAAGCAAACTAAAATGATATTATATTCAAGCGAATTCTTAATATATCTATTTCGCTTCAACAACAATTCAAGCTAAAACAGAATATTTCAAGCGACACCTTCAATTTCGCTTCAGCTTTTCAATTTTAATCAGAATATTTCAAGCGAAAACTTCTATTTCGCTTCAAATTCAAATGAAATTATCAAGTAAACTCAAGCGAACCAGCATGACATCATCATTTTCGGTCCGTTTTTGATCTGATTGAACGTGTAAATGATCGAATTAGATTCTGAAACTTTCAAGGGTTTGTTAAAATGTATTTTCGTACAATATGTGAAAGTTTGAATCGATTTGAACCGTAAAAAGTTGATTAATTTTGAAAGAAGGTGTAGAAAATCAGAAAACGTGGCTGAATTGGTATGAACTCTTCCTCCTGAGCTCTGATACCAATTGTAGGATCGTTTGCGGACCCGAACGAGTCGTTCAGAAGAGTTTATCTCAGTTTGAGCGGCGGAAACGAACAAACCGAGTTCAATTCAGCGAGATTTCACTTTAAACTGTTGTTGTATTGATAACGAATGCGATTACAGACCTAACAACACTTCGGCAGCACTTCGTGGCTCACCGGAAGAATCTCTAGAAAAGTTCAAACTATTACAACTGAAATGACAAATGGCCTATTTATAGAAAGCTTGATTTCGCTTGAAGTCTTGAAGCGAAATCCCATCCTCATGATTTCGCTTCAACATATTTGAAGCGAAACCTATATAATGTTTTGTCTTCAAGCGAAATCTTTCAACATATATTTACAATCTGTTTTCATGCAAGTATGCCATTTCACGTGAAGATGCAATAGGTGATGTCATCTCCATGATGTCATCATTAAAGATGATGACATCATCATCCTTGATTAGATCCGCAACGCAACCTGAGACTCGATACAAGACGAAGACGACAGATGAATGCATCAACATGATCAGATCGACCCCGAGGAGATGGAGTTGATTGATATCAAATGGTGTATGGCGAGTGCAGTTAGGAGAGCGCAAAGATTCAGGGAGATTATCGGTAGACATTTTATTGGTGGACAAGTCGAAGGTTACGCGCTTCAGATGTAAACAAAAGGGACATTTTAAACGTGAATGTCGAAACGCACCTGCTGATGTGTGACAACCCTCAGCAAAACCAACACCCTCAGTATATTTCCGACACCCTATTATATTTTAAAATACCCTTATATGTCTTTAAATACACCCAATACGCGAAAACGGGCCTCAAATATATTAATAATATTAAAAATAAAATAAAAATCTGAAATATAAGTTGAGGCGGGCCGCGTAGAACCCACTTCAATCTTACACAGGCCGCGAGTGTCCCAAATGGTGGTGCAACCTGGTGATGACACGTGTCATCATCGTGTCTAGCCTAGTGGTGATCCGGACGAGCTACATGTTGACCCTAGGTTTGAGGTGGGCCGCGTAGCCCTAAGGTTACTCTTACGCGGGCCGCGTGAGAGTCCGGTTCTGCAACTATAAATAGGAGGCCTCGGGATTTCATTTCCGTCGCTCACAAATTCATTCTCAATCTCGAAATTCTGTAGTAGAGTTATAATACGCGGGTATTATACCCCCTAATTAGCGAGGTTCTGCTCTGTTGTAAGTATTATAACCCCAATTTCGTAATAGTTACGCTGCCCGATTGATTTAGGGTTCCGTAACAACTGTCGTGGTTCTGCCCGACGTAGTTGTTGGAATGCCGTCTCGGGGAGGGTATCATTAATATTTTCAAAGGGTTATGATACTAACCTAGGTACATTTGTGTAAATTATAGATTATTCCCAGGAAACCCTTACGCAAAGTCTAAGATAGCAATGTGAGTTTATCCTCTTTTTGTTAACCTTTTTGTAACGCTTTACAAAACCTTAATTGTTTTA
This sequence comes from Helianthus tuberosus, assembly GCA_030545235.1. NCBI lineage: Eukaryota > Viridiplantae > Streptophyta > Magnoliopsida > Asterales > Asteraceae > Helianthus > Helianthus tuberosus. Next base: position 160,318,967 of record CM060424.1, read on the forward strand.
CAATGCGATTAAGCGGTGATTGAGTCTTTTTAGTTCTTCAATTACTGCCGGTATGTTGGGGTTTTGTATACAAAATTTACTACCAATGAGTAAATTTACTACCTTGTGAGTAGTAAGTCGGGGATGACAGGACGTTACCATTGGACAACGAGTTAGCCAATGAGTAATATGACCCACAAGTCAGGATTGACAGTACTGAATGAGTAATTGTGTAGAAATAAACAATGTGATCGCTCTCAATACTGTTTTAATTGATAAAATGTTTCTTTATTAAACTGGGATTCACTCACCAGTATGTCCCGCTGACAATTGTTTTTAAAACATGTTTTAGGTAACAAAATGTGACAGCCAATTAGTAAAAAGCCAGCTGGAGAGCACTGAAGGCTTGGGAAAAATGTGGCTATAAAAGTTACCTAAAAGATGATGTTTTAAATTCAATAAAATAGGGTTTATCCCTATCAAAGTGTTGTAATAAGAAACTTGGGTTTTACCCATGTGATTATTAATATCAAATATGGTGGTTTTACTCTGATAAACATTTCCTTACTACGGTCCTGATGAAAATTTCCGCTGCCAAATTAGACAAATACCACGATACCACCGAAACTGGCTCGTGGACGCCCGTTCCCGGGAATCAGGGATCGAGGGTTGCGACAGAAGGTGGTATCAGAGCCTAGCCACTAGTCTGAGCCAAAGAAGTTTTCTGCTGACACTTAAATTCTAAATTTTGTGTTAGGAAATAAATTACGAAAATACGTGCATAACTGTAATTATTTGTTATGTGTTATTTGACTATTTGTTAGTTTACAGTATGAGTGATCAAGGACCCTCAGACATGAATCGTCAGTTGTCTGAATCACCTAGGAGTGAAGGTACCTCTTCACAGCCTGCCCTCTTTGGGTATACTGCTGATCAGGAAGAAGGAATGTTTGCCTTTAAAGCTCAATCGGAAGAGCCATTCCCTCACAAAAGGAGAGGATGGTTCAGTAAGGAAGCTTTTGCTCTTAGGAAAAGAATGTGAAAGTTGCAACAGCAAAGAGTTTTAGCAGCTGCTAAGCGAAAGACAGATGCCCATACACAAGATATGCTTAATAGAAGCCTAGCTAATTTCCATATCCTATCTACAACTGCTGCTGACCCAAGTCTGGAACAACTAGTAGCCCCACAACCCCAAATCCCAGAACAACCCATGGAGATAGAAAACCCTGAAAACCAAGTGGAGATGCATGACTTTAACCCAGAAGAAATCCCTAGGGTACCTGCACCAAACCCCCTAGACCCAAATTACGACCCCTGGTGGGATGACAATAGAGACTTTGTGCAACGTTACCCTATCCATGAAGACCCACCCATACAGAACATAGGAGCCTATCCAGGTATGGACCCTTTAGATCCCTATTACCATGATGAATATATTAGGGAGATTTTAGAAGATCCTTACCGATTTCAGGCACTTTCACCCCCATATCAGGAACCTACACCCCAGATTCCAAACCCAGTCCTAGAACCTGCACCCCCAATGAGTGCAGAAAACGTCCAAGAACTTAGGACTTTCAGGGAGGAAATTTTAGAAAGCATTGAGAGAATGCGTCAGGTGGGAGAGCGTCTCGTGTGGAAATACGATGAACGCAATATGAATTTTTAGATAAATCCATATCCGTGAATGTGAGAATGGAGGAAATGGTAGTAATAATAATAAAAATAAAATAAGATAAAATAAAATAAAATATGTGTGTACGGATGCATATTACTATTAGTGTGATTCTATTTCTGTTGGTATTGTAATATTATTTCAGTACTAGTGTGTAATAGACACATAGTATATGGAAATAAGGAACAAGTCGCAATGATCGACGTTTTTGGCTAGATTGCGTGCCATGTGATTAACTATATTACTTGTTATTTTGTGATATTAATACGGGATAAATGTTTAAAATTCAGATGGCCGACGAAGGAAATCAAGGAAATCTAAATAATGATAACCAAAGTAACATTAACATGGTTAACGAGAATTCGAGCATCAATAACAATGGAAACCAAATGGATAATAGTTCCGTTCAACATATAGTGGCACAAGGAATCATAGATGCCATGCCATTTATTATTCAAAATATTCAAGAAGTGAATAATAAAAGTAAGCATAGTAGTAAGCGACCGATCGAACCCGAAAACAGCGTGAACAATGGACCTATACTTCAATTGCCTATTCCCAAAAGAAGAAGAACCGTGCCTGTTGGATCGTTGTCGGTGACCCTAAAGTCAGTTAAGGCAATTCATCTTCAAATACGAAGGCGGAATCAACGTAAACGAAGTCAAAAACAGCTTGTATCCTTTTAACTTTCTTTATATTACAGATTGTGAGCTTTTACAATGTATTCTGACAAAAATTCGGCAGCACCTTCGCTCACACACACATACCTCTAGTTTGAAATGAACATAGCACTCTCCTATTTATAGTAGTGACCCTCTAGTTTGAAGGTGACACAGCCTGCTTCAAACTAGACCCTGTTCAAACTAGACCATCTTCAAACTAGACCCTGTTCAAACTAGACCATCTTCAAACTAGACCCTGTTCAAACTAGACCCTGTTCAAACGGTTAGTTTTGACATAAGACTCAATAAGACGTAGTCAGCAGACATTCAATGCACCAACAGACTCCCCCTTGGATGTTGACGAAGTCTTCGGCGTCGAGTCTTTAGTCTTTGTCTCTTTCCAAATTTGTCTGACAATGCAAGCATCCTATCAATCTCTATCTTCTTTGATCAGCTTCTATCTTCAAATGTTATACCAGGATCTATCTCTGGCTCTCTCTTTCTTCAGGCTCCCCCTTTCGTCAAGCTTCTGTGCTTTAGGGATCGACACCTAGCTTTCCAGCTACAACCTCCTCCTAACTTTCAGCTTGTCTTCAGACTCCCCCTTAGACTCTGCTCTCGGGATCGTAGTCTGGACTTTTTATGCAATTACTCATACAACTATAAGTAACAATATTTTTAATCTTTCAGATATTGTAATCTGACAAATTCAATCTCCTCAAAACCACTTCTCATGAATTTGGCAGTTTCATCGAATCGTATCGGAAACTAGCTCTATAACAATATAAGCATCCAAATCCCCCACAGTTAATCATCCAAGTCCAACTTAATGACCTTGGAGATATCACAACCTGTTTTTTTTTTTGAAATTTTTGAATTTAACTCAAGTATCAAATTAATGAACTTGTTTTATTTTCAGAAACACAATCAGCTTACTTAGATTTTTGAAACTCAGCACTCAGACATCGGTTGTCGAAAATAAAGTAGAAATCAAAATCTTTTTGTATTTTCTGAAAATATAAAGCAGTAAAGAAATATGTACAAACATATTTACAGACAATATTTTTGTTTTGAGAATGCGTCAGAGGATCATATCAGTTTTTGACAAATCACAAGTACCGTTGAGCTTAATTTTCACATTAAGTATTAAACAATTCACTTAGATTGTCGATATACTTGTCCACTTAAATTTTCATACAAATTTCAACTGATTCAGGATACGAATTAGATATTTTAAGAACTTAAACCTATTCATGTGTCCCACCTCTTGAATATACTCCCGTATCCAGAATCCCAATAATCAGTCTTACAGGTGAGTATACTACAATGATATCTGTATATAAATTAGGTATGCGAGGGCCGAGGGATCTCAGATCGATACTTCCGTATACGCAGAGAGATATCAGCTTCGACTTTTCGGTGTGTCCTCTTTAGAGGATCTTTTTGCTTACAATAGTAGCATTTATCAATTTTATTGTTTCAGCATGCTAAGGGTTTAATGTTGTGTTTCAAGCATTGCAGCAAGTATTATCCAAGGACTAGGTCAGAACTACCGTTCAGCAGAAGTCCCGGAATAATACCCTAGACATCATTGAGTATAAAGACCTAGTATATCAGATTAAGAGGCCTTTCAAACGAGATTTCAGGGGTTACCTATATATCCAAGTAGTGTTCCCCACGAAATAAGCAAGTATGAAATTTAGGTTTATATCCCGAAAAAGTTTACTAAATGTATAAAAATCTACCGACACATCCACGGTGAGATCGTTTAACACTTTTTAACTTTCCAATTCTTTAGCGTACTGTAATTGTCTACTGATGTACTATCATTTCCTCTTTTTATGCAAAACTCAATTTTTTTGAATTTTTATCATGTTTTTGGCTTTTTCAATTTTTCAAATGTTTTTGGATTTTCTAATGACAATTTTTCTCCCCCTAAAATGCAAAACCATTTAAAGAAAATTTGACAACCAATACTGATAGCTTTGTCTCGCCATCCATTTTCTGCTTCAAGTGCTCTGATTTGCAGAAAATATAACGTACCCCCATGATTTACAACCCATTGATCTTAATAGTTTGAAAACCGTTTTTCAATCTGATGAAAGTAATCATGTTTGTTCAGCCGTGAGGGTTTCGGCGTATTCAATCAAAACTCCCCCTTACAACAAACTATTTTCCCATAATGATTTCAAAACACTTAAGTTTGTTTTAATCAGAATGGTTTTTCCGGAAAAAATAGTTTGTTTACCCATCACTTGTAGGTTCGGGGTCATCACATCACCTTGATCTCTTTTAACCATTTTGAAAATTTAACATTATTAGGTCAAACACCACTATCACTTGTAGAAAATCAAGTACAACTTAATGTCCTTGATTAACCACTTGTAAGACAAAATATCACAGTTACCATCCTGTGAATTTCTCAAGAATGATGCCGATACCTGCTTCACACTTACCAACCTGGAAGCTCCGGCAAGTCAGGAATTCAACCAACAGATTTATGTACCCAAGCCTGACCAGCCTTAGGCGCATTTTGAGCTTTTCTCTTTTCTTCATAAAACTCTTTTACTCCTTTTTCCTTACCATCAACCATCTTACTAAAAATATGTTTAACATTGCTATTAAACATTTTTCCAGCATCAACACCTTTTGATTTTAGGTTTGCGGCTCGTAATGGTGGAAAATTCTCATCATTCATTAAAGGAACTGTTTCTTCCTTTTTTACCTCAACTTGTGGCTCATCTGATTTTGTGAAATCAGATTCATTGCCCGATCTTGGCTTGTCTGACTTTGACGAGCCAGATTCATCGCCAATCACTTTCTTTTTCCTTTTGTTTGTCCTCAGATTTGTATTTGAAGAATTCGATTTGCTTGGCTTTGCAGTCGAGTGAATCGATTCATCAGAACTTTTATTCGAACCAACCGGTGAACCCGAAGACAAAATTTTCTCCAAGTATTCTCTCGCCTTCTTCCTCTTCTTCCTCAGTCTGTCTCTCTGCCCCTGTGAAAGCTTTACTTTCTTATCTTCCACTTTCTATTCTTTGGGCTTGACAGTGACTGGTTTCTTTACCATTCTCTGAGATTCAACCCTCGATCTTCCCATCGATCTCCTTGGGCAATATGTCCTCTGATATAACAATTATAACATCTCCTCGTCTCAAACCACTGATTCTGGCAGTTAACAGCAATGTGTCCTCTAACACCACAGGTGTAGCACACTCTGTTATCGTACCATCTAATTCTGTCAGTCCAAACCTTCAGATCATAACATTGTTTGGCTTGGTAATAATCATTTCTCCTTTTCAATGCTGGATTTGTCTTTTGAGCACTGTGGTCAAACCTGCACCACTTATTACCAACATTTTGTGAGTTTTCATTTTTAAAATTTTGTGATTTTTGATAAGGATTGGATGATTTATCTGATGAGCTTTTATTTTCAATTTTAGAATTTTTCAAATTTTTATCTTTTTGTTTCTGTTCTGCATTCTTCTTAACAGGTTTTTGTTTAGAACATTCACCTGTTTCAGTAGATTGCAAAACAGTAATTTTAAATTTTTCTTGTAAATCTAAAAATATTTTTCTTTTCTTTTCTTTTTCATCATCAGATATTTCATCACAATCTTCAATATTGACTTTGTCAAAATTTGTGACATTGTCACTTATTGGAACAGAATTTATCGGTTTTAGACAAACATGTGAAGTAGAATTCACAAAACCTTTCAATTTATTTTCAAGCTCTTTGATTTTAATCCGAGCTTTTTCAGCTTCTTTTTCAAGCTGAATGATTTTAGCAAGATGAGAATTGATTTCAATTTGTTTTCCAAGATTATCTTTACCAAAAATATCTCTCTCATCTTCTAAAATCTTGATTTGATTTTGAAAATATTTTTCAATTTTTAATTTTTCATTTTTAAACTCTTTTTCTTTTTCTTTCAAAACTTTGTTTTCCAATGTCAAACTGTCCACATCACTCAACAGTTTGACATTTTCAGTTTTCAGTTTTTCACAGTTCAAACGCAACTCCAAAATCTGTTCATCATCAGCTTTCTTTTCAGCTTTCAAAATCTGAATATCTTCAATCTGTTTCTTCTCTTTCTGAACAATCTCTTTCTTAATCACTGGTTCAGATTTCTCAGATACAGCCTTTTCAGATTCTTCTTTCTTTGAAATTACTTCCTCAAAACTCTGCTGTTTTTCTGTAACATTTTCTTGTACAACTTCTTCAGTCATCACAACTTCACATTTTGTTTGACTTAAAATCTGCTCCTCCTCAGAATCTGAATCGCCATGATCAAATATTGGCATGTTTTTAGCTTCTTGATCATCATTTACTGCCAACTGATTACCAGTAGCAACTTCATCATCATGATCACCAGCATTACTAGGATCTGCTTCAGACATCTGATCCCCATCATCTCCAGTGAATTTCCTAGGCTTCAGGCACTGACAACTCCTGTCCTGTACACTCCCTGCTCCACAGTCGCAAAAAAACCTACTTGATCGAGAGTAGACAACACGATGTCCTCGATGACAGACATCTGCACAAACAGAACAACAACCTTTTGAATCGGTCAGATCACATGTATAACAGAAATACCAGTGCTGTTCCATAAAATTACTCCCACTGATCGTAAATGTACAAACTTTAGAAGCAAGGACTTTCTCACTGTTACTATCATGATCAACCTTACTGCTTGACATCTTCAATTACCTGAGATATTCAACAAATACTTAGAAATATTCTTGAATTTGAAAGATGACAGATTCAAACGGAATCTGTTCAAACGAAATTGTTCAAACTGTATTATGTCTTTCAAACGAAATGGCTCTTCTCAAACGAAATATGTTATTCCGTTTGAGACAACACAAATCAAGTTTCAAACGAAAACTAGTTTCAAACATGATGACTCTTTCAAACTTGATGTCAATTTCAAACTTGATGTCACGTTCAAACTTGATGTCAATTTCAAACTTGATGTCACGTTCAAACTAGAACCACTTTCAAACTTGATGTCACTTTCAAACGGGAACCACTTTCAAACTTGACACTTTCAAACGGGAACCACTTTCAAACTTGATGTGTCAGTTTCAAACTTGAAGTGTCAGTTTCAAACTGGAGGTGTCATTTTCAAACTGGAGGGTGTCAGTTTCAAACGGGAGGTGTCATTTTCAAACTGGAGGGTGTCAGTTCAAACTAGATGACATCAGCATTTCGCGAACATTTTCAAACGGTCAGGTTGATTTCGATCAGTTTTAAGTCGAATTATGGTTCAAAACTTTCAAGGATTTGTTATCTATATGTTTCGCCTGTTATGTGAACGTTTTAGACCATATTAACCGTGAAATATGTCCGAATCAGAAAAATAAGAAAGAAAGTGAGTAGAAGATAGAAAATCCGGTAGAATCAAGCTGAATTTGGTATGAACTCCTTGTCCTGAGCTCTGATACCACTTGTTGGATCGTTGTCGGTGACCCTAAAGTCAGTTAAGGCAATTCATCTTCAAATACGAAGGCGGAATCAACGTAAACGAAGTCAAAAACAGCTTGTATCCTTTTAACTTTCTTTATATTACTGATTGTGAGCTTTTACAATGTATTCTGACAAAAATTCAGCAGCACCTTCGCTCACACACACATACCTCTAGTTTGAAATGAACATAGCACTCTCCTATTTATAGTAGTGACCCTCTAGTTTGAAGGTGACACAGCCTGCTTCAAACTAGACCCTGTTCAAACTAGACCATCTTCAAACTAGACCCTGTTCAAACTAGACCATCTTCAAACTAGACCCTGTTCAAACTAGACCCTGTTCAAACGGTTAGTTTTGACATAAGACTCAATAAGACGTAGTCAGCAGACATTCAATGCACCAACAGTGCCTTACGGTTGTTCTTATAAAGAATTCTGGTCTTGTAAACCAATGGAATTCTCGGGCAACGAAGGGGCCATTACAACCCTACGCTGGATAGAAAAGACTGAGGCAGTCTTAAGGATAAGTAAGTGTGCTGAAGAAGATAAGATATTGTTTGCTTCTAATCTGTTTAAGAATGCAGCACTAGAATGGTGGAACACTATCCTTCAATCAAGAGGAAGTGATAGAACCTCTAATATGGAATGGGAAGAATTTAAGAACAAGGTAGAAAGGAAATTCTGCCCATCCAATGAAAAAGAACAGATAGCAAACAAATTCCTAAACCTTAGGATGACTGGTGTGGATAGTAAGGGGTACACTAAGTTATTCTTCGAATATGCTAGGATAGTGCCAACTCTCGCTTCACCAGAACCAGTGTTAATCTCCCGTTATATCTGGGGATTAATCGGAGAGATTAGACACGTAGTCAAGGCAGCTAGACCTCAAACCATAGAAGAAGCTGTAGAACTGGCCAACACCTTGACTGATGAATTAGTCCATACCCGAGAAGAGGATAAAAGGAGGAACCTAACCCAGAAGTTGACTCAAAAATTTCGTTCTGGAAATTCTAACCGTGGGAGAAATGTAGGTTCTACCTCTGCACCCTACTGTAGGCATTGCAAAAGAAAGCATTCAGGAAGATGCTCCATATACTGTAACTTTTGCAAAACATCGGGACACAAGGAAGAAGACTGCAGTAAGAAAGCTAACAACAAGATATGTTACAACTGCGGAGAACAAGGTCATATCAAGCTTAATTGCCCAAAATTAGCTCCAGCTACAAACAACAAGAATACCAAAAATGCTAGAGCATTTGTTCTGACTGTAGATGAAGCCAAGATAATTCCAGATGTCATAGCTGGTACGTTTTTAGTTAATGATGTCTTTGCTAAAGTATTATTTGACTCTGGTGCAAACCAAAGTTTTATTAATACATCATTTTGCAAATTTCTAAATCAATCATTAACTAAACTACCACTAGAATGCTTAGTAGAGACAGTTAATGGAGAAACTGTTAGAATTTCTGAAATCTTGCAAGAGGCAAGAATAGAAATTTTAAATCAGAAATTTATAGCAAACCTATATCCCATGAATCTGGCAGGATTTGATGTTGTTTTAGGAATGGATTGGTTAATAGCCAATAAAGCCAGTATTTTATGTGATCAAAAGTCAATTCAAGTAAATTCACCTAAAGGTAAAATGATCATAATTAAAGGAAATAAGTCATCTAGATCCACAAAATTCATCTCTGTGATGAAAACTGCAAGTTATATAAGAAAAGGTTCTATAGTGTATTTGATTTCTATAATCACTAACACTAAAGGAAAAGAACTAAAAGACATTCCAGTAGTATCTCAGTTTTCAGAAGTATTTCCAGAAGAATTACCAGGACTACCTCCAGACAGAGAAGTTGAATTCATAATCCATCTACTGCCAGGAACAACACCAATTGCCAACGCACCTTACCATTTGGCACCCGCCGAAATGCAGGAGCTGAAGAAACAATTAGATGAATTCTTAGAAAAAGGATTTATACAGCCAAGCTCATCACCATGGGGAGCACCCATCTTATTTGTTAAAAAGAAGGACGGATCGATGCGCATGTGCATTGATTACCATGAATTAAACAAAGTCACGATTAAGAATCGGTATCCATTACCGAGAATCGATGATCTGTTTGATCAACTGCAAGGAGCTCAATTTTTCTCTAAAATCGATTTAAGGTCAGGATATCATCAGTTAAAGGTACACGAAGAGGACATTCCTAAAACCGCTTTCAGAACAAGGTATGGTCATTATGAATTTACTGTCATGCCATTTGGTTTAACCAATGCCCCAGCTGCATTTATGGACATGATGAACCGAATATGTAAGCCATATTTGGATAAATTCATAATCGTTTTCATAGATGATATTCTAATTTACTCTAAGAATAAATAGGATCATGCAAAGCATTTGCACGCACTTTTAAGTCTCTTAAGAAAGGAAAAGCTTTATGCTAAATTTTCGAAGTGCGAATTTTGGATAGAACAGGTACAATTCCTTGGACATTTAGTAAATCATGGAGGAATTCATGTGGATCCCATAAAGATCGAGGCGATTACTAAATGGAAAACCCCTGAATCACCAACAGAGGTTAGAAGTTTCTTAGGATTGGCCGGTTATTATAGAAGATTTATTAAAGATTTCTCTAGAATAGCCATTCCCTTAACTAAGCTAACCTGTAAATATGTTAAGTTTGAATGGGGATTTAAACAAGAAGAAGCTTTTAGAATTCTTAAGCAAAGATTAACTAACACACCCATATTAGCCTTACCAGAAGGAACTGAAGACTTTGTAGTCTATTGTGACGCTTCTAAGTTAGGTTATGGATGTGTATTAATGCAACGTCAGAAGGTTATAGCCTACGCATCTAGACAACTTAAGAATCATGAAGAGAATTATTCAACCCATGATTTAGAACTAGGAGCTATAATTTTTGCCCTTAAGATTTGGAGACATTATCTTTATGGTAGTAAGTTTAACATATTCTCTGATCACAAGAGTTTAAGGTATATTTTCAAACAAAAGGAGTTGAATATGAGATAAAGACGTTGGATGTAGATGCTTAGTGATTATGATTGTGATATCCAGTATCACGAAGGAAAAGCAAATGTAGTAGCAGATGCTTTAAGCCGAAAGTATCACGAAAGACCAAAAAGGGTACGTTCTCTTAAATTAAATCTGCAAGTAGATTTAAATGATCAAATAAGAGAAGCACAAGAATCAGTAATCAAGGAAGATACTGAAAAACTAAAAGGTATGCTAAAAGAATTAGAACAAGGAACAGATGGAATTTGGAGATTCCATAAAAAAAGAGAATGTGGATACCTAACTTAGGAAACCTACGTCATCGTATATTAGAAGAAGCACATAAGTCTAAGTATACGATGCATCCAGGAAGTGATAAAATGTACCAGGATTTAAGGAAAAATTTCTGGTGGATAGGAATGAAAAAGGACTTAGCAGCTTATGTTTCTAAGTGTTTAACCTGTTCACAAGTCAAAGCTGAACACCAGAAACCCTCAGGTTTGTTACAGCAATTAGAAATGCCAGTATGGAAATGGGAATTAATAACAATGGATTTTGTTACTAAATTACCCAAAACAAAGAAAGGAAATGATACAATCTGGGTGATTGTAGATAGGCTAACCAAGTCAGCTCATTTCCTACCCATGAAAGAAACTTTTAGTATGGAACAATTAGCTAAATTGTATGTAAATGAAATTGTTCCTTTACATGGTATTCCTTTATCAATTGTTTCTGATAGAGATAGCCGATTTACCTCTCATTTTTGGTCAAGTTTCCAAAAGGCGATGGGAACTAAATTAAAATTGAGTACAGCTTATCATCCTCAAACGGACGGACAAAGCGAAAGGACAATTCAGACAATGGAGGACATGCTTAGAGCTTGTGTAATTGATTTCGGAGGTAATTGGGATGATCACTCACCTTTAATAGAATTTTCTTATAATAATAGTTATCACACAAGTATCAATGCTGCACCATTCGAAGCACTTTATGGACGAAAGTGCCGAACCCCAGTCCGTTGGGTAGAAATTGGGGAAAAGCAACTATTTGGACCAGAAATAGTGCAAGAAACAACTGACAAAATCATTCAAGTCAAGGAACGACTGAAAGCCGCACGTGATCGACAAAAGAATTATGCCGATAACCGACGCAAGCCATTGGAATTTCAAGTAGGAGATAAAGTATTATTGAAGGTCTCTCCTTGGAAAGGAATGGTAAGATTCATAAAAAGGGGAAAACTAAGTCCCAGGTATATTGGACCTTTTAAGATTATTAAAAGAATAGGACCTGTAGCCTATCAGCTACAACTGCCAGAGGAAATGGCAGAAATACATGATGTGTTTCATGTATCTAATCTCAAAAAGTGTTTAGCTGATGAATCACTAATAGTACCTCTTAAGGATATAGAGGTAAATGAACAACTCAAGTTTGTAGAAAGGCCTCTACAGATTGAAGACAGGAAAGTCAAGAATCTCAAACATAAAAGACTAGTTCTGGTCAAAGTAAAGTGGGACTCCTAAAGAGGACCTGAGTACACATGGGAGCTTGAATCAGAAATGCAAAGGAAATATCCGCACTTATTCCAGTAGATCTTGAGGACGAGCTCTAAAATAAGGTGGGGAGGATGTGACAACCCTTAGCAAAACCAACACCCTCAGTATATTTTCGACACCCTATTATATTTTAAAATACCCTTATATGTCTTTAAATACACCCCATACGTGAAAACGGGCCTCAAATATATTAAATAATATTAAAAATAAAATAAAAATCTGAAATATAAGTTGAGGCGGCCCGCGTAGAACCCACCTCAATCTTACGCGGGCTGCGAGTGTCCCAAATGGTGGCGCAACCTGGTGATGACACGTGTCATCATCGTGTCAAGCCTAGTGGTGATCCGGACAAGCTACACGTTGACCCTAGGTTTGACGCGGGCCGCGTAGCCCTAAGGTTACTCTTACGCGGGCCGCGTGAGAGTCAGGTTCTGCAACTATAAATAGGAGGCCTCGGGATTTCATTTCCGTCGCTCACAATTTCATTCTCAATCTCGAAATTCTGTAGTAGAGTTATAATACGCGGGTATTATACCCCCTAATTAGCGAGGTTCTGCGCCGTTGTAAGTATTATAACCCCAATTTCGTAATAGTTATGCTGCCCGATTGATTTAGGGTTCTGTAACAACTGTCGTGGTTCTGCCCGACGTAGTTGTTGGAATGCCGTCTCGGGGAGGGTATCATTAATATTTTCAAAGGGTTATGATACTAACCTAGGTACATTTGTGTAAATTATAGATTATTCCCAGGAAACCCTTACGCGAAGTCTAAGATAGCAATGTGAGTTTATCCTCTTTTTGTTAACCTTTTTGTAACGCTTTACAAAACCTTAATTGTTTTACAATGCGATTGAGCGGTGATTGAGTCTTTGTAGTTCTTCAATTACTGCCGGTATGTTGGGGTTTTGTATACAAAATTTACTACCTTGTGAGTAGTAAGTCGGGGATGACAGGACGTTACCATTGGACAACGAGTTAGCCAATGAGTAATATGGCCCACAAGTCAGGATTTACAGTACTGAATGAGTAATTGTGTAGAAATAAACAATGTGATCGCTCTCAATACTGTTTTAATTGATAAAATGTTTCTTGATTAAACTGGGATTCACTCACCAGTATTTCCCGCTGACAAATGTTTTTAAAACATGTTTCAGGTAACAAAATGTGACAGCTAATTAGTAAAAAGCCAGCTGGAGAGTACTGAAGGCTTGGGAAAAATGTGGCTATAAAAGTTACCTAAAAGATGATGTTTTAAATTCAATAAAATAGGGTTTATCCCTATGAAAGTGTTGTAATAAGAAACTTGGGTTTTACCCATGTAATTATTAATATCAAATATGGTGGTTTTACTCTGATAAACATTTCCTAACTACGGTCCTGATGAAAATTTCCGCTGCCAAATTAGACAAATACCACGATACCACCGAAACTGGCTCGTGGCCGCCCGTTCCCGGGAATCAGGGATCGGGGGTTGCGACATGATGATACTGCAAATCCATTCCGAGAGGATTACTACAAAAGAGCAATCTATCATCGGAACAAATCTGAACCTCCCAGAATGAAGCAGATAGAAGAAAATCCCAAAGAAAAATCCAGAGCACTTGCTGTTATCCATGACGATGAGGGATACGATTGGAGTGATGTGCTACCGGAAGAGGATGCAGTGGGATATGCGTTTGTAACAAAAATTGTTCCTTTCAAAGATAGCAGAAACGAAGAAGAGAAATACATCAACAGAAGGATGATAGCTCAGAACAAGATGATTAGAATCGGTCATACATACAAAGAAGCAAAATAGGCGAAAAGATGGGATGCTGATAGAGAATGTTACCTAGATCCCAGTGGTAACATAGCTGTTGATCCAAGTACTGTTGATGTTGATACCTTCATCAAACAAATTGTTGATGAAGAAGAATCTAGACAGAGAGAGTGGTGGGGAGGAGGAGAAGCTAAAGAAAAAGAAAAAGAGAAAGAGCCGCAGCCAAAGAAAGTTGATGACGGGATTATTGATACGTCACAAGAGTTTACTGCCGAAAACTTGAAGAAGATGGCTGACAAAGTGCTTGCTGCAAAAGAGCTAGAGCTAGTTTCTGGTTCTGGCACTGAGTCTAAAAGCAAGGTCAGTCAGAATGATGTAATCAATGAGTCAGGTAAGAAAGTGAAAACTGAGAGCGACTGCAAAAATTGCATGAAAGACTGCAAGGTTTGTAGTACACTTACTTACCTAAGCGGTAAGAAGACCGAAGAACTGACAGGAAGAGTCAGAGATGTTGAAAACCAGATCTTAAATCGTGACAAAATGTTAAAAGCTTCAAATGATCGATTAAAAGAATTAACTGAGAAAATCGAAAATGATAAAAGTGAGGTAGAAAGAATTAGGAAAGAAAACGAAAAATTAATTCATGAAAATCGTCAACTTTCAGAAAATTTTGAGAAGCTAAAACGAACGGTAAAAGATTCTGATAAAAGAAATGGTAAGACATACAAAGAAAATGTTCAATTGTCAGGAGTTCTTAGAGTGAAAGAAGAGCAAATCAACCAACAACTGGATGAGATTGCTAAGTTGAAGCTTCAGTTTCAAGAAGCTAAAATTGAAAATGAACGCATCCAGTTGAAATTGAACAGTTACAACTCCGCAAGTTTTGTTCTTCAACATATAGTTCCTAAACCAATTGGAAAGAACAAAGCAGGCGAAGATGTATACTTTGATGGAACTGGGGTTGGGTTTCATCAGGTTCCACCACCGGTTTTAAACAATTTTTCAAAGAAAAATCAGGGTTGGTTAATGATGAAGAAGAAAATGAAGTTAAACTTCCAGACATGATTGATATCACATTCACTTCATCTTCCGATGAAGATAGTGTCCAGTCTGAAGTTGTGAAAAGCATGGTTGAAAATGTTTTAAAATCTGAAAATGACACTACTGAGGATGATGAATGCTGTTTGGACAAATATATTCCGAAATCAAAATCCAAAAACAACTTAAGTGAAGAATCTAATCTTGTGATGTACAAGATGGCGGGATCTGATAAGTTGTATTCGGATCGTGATTTTCCGTTGGAGAATGTGAATGTGGACAAATTAAAAAAGGTGTTTAAGTTGGTTGAAATTGATGTGTCTGAGATCGAAGGTTTGAAACGTTCCACGAGGCAGTTGAATTTTGAGAAAAATAAATCTTACTATAAAAAGCCTGTTGTTCCACCGCGTTTTTCTAACAACAACCAAAACAGATGGTCGGGTGGATATCAGGGTGGTAAGAATTATCAACGAAGGAATGTTCAAAACAAAAGATTGGTTGAGAAAAAGGTCTTTGTAAAAAGCTCGAGTTCTCATTCCGAGCAAGAATCTGAAATTTTTTCAAAATCAAATGAAGAGTTTTTTGAGGAAAAGGCCTCACAGCCTCAGACCGAAGGCATAAGTCGGGTAACTGATACTCGTACATGCTTTAAGTGCAACAAAGTTGGACACATTGCACGAAAGTGCACCAACTTAAAGCCTAAGTCTGAAGTTGTTGAGAGTCAGAAAAGGAAAGTTGATACAAAAGGAAAAGCTCCAATGGTTGTTGAGAAGAAAGTTTTGAAAAAAGAAAACATCAAGGTCAAAACTGAACTTGTTAAGAATGTGGTAACTAAAAATGACAAATTTTACAAAAAGGTTGCTACACCTCAACAAGCATGGAAGCCAAAATCAGTGGAAAAGAAATCAAGTTCTTCAAAACCAAAGGTTTCTGAGAAGGAAAAACAATCGTCTTCTACCACTCCGGTAAAGATGAATGTTCCATTGGATTACTATGAGAAACTTGAAAAACAAGAGTCTACTACTTCCGAAAAGAAGTATGTACCAAAGAAAGACCAATCATCTGGTCAACCTTCTAAAAATGATTTCTTGTTATACAAAAAGGTTGAGATTGGGTCTGAAGAAAGCTTGAAGATGAATGATAAGAATTTTCCGCCACTTTACATTGCAAAAACTCACATCAATGTTAAGTTACCTGAGTCGAAAGAGGCTTGGGTAGCATCAAAATCTAACTAAATGATTGTGATATGTGCAGGAGCTTCCAAGATCCGTTTCACGATGGATTATGGATAGTGGAGCTTCTCGGCACATGACGGGGAAGAAGACCCTATTGTATGATGTTAGAGGGTTTAATGGAGGATACGTGGGATTTGCAGGAATTCAAGGTGGTCGAATAGTTGGTGAAGGAACTTTATCAAATGGTATTGTCACGTTTGAAAGAGTAAACTACATCGCCGAGCTTGAAAACAATCTTCTAAGCATTTCTCAGATTTGTGATCGTATGTATACAACGCACTTTACAGACAAAGAATCTTTGATCTTGAAACCAGGATTTGTTGTTCCCGAAGAGTGGATCATCATGAGAGCACCCAGAGTCAATGATCTGCACGTGTTGGACATGAGCGTAGTTACTACTACCACGGGTCAGGATAACTGTTTTATGTCAAGAGCAACAGAAAAAGAGTCACATTTATGGCATCGAAAGATGGGCCATATTCACCTGCGAAAAATGAATCACCTGGTGCATAATGACTTAGTAACTGGTGTTTATGTGAAAGGTTTTCATCTTGAGGGGGAGTGCATTAGCTGTATCAAAGGCAAGCAAAAGAAGAAATCACATCCTCAAAAGAAAGTTAACTCAGTCTCAAGACCGTTAGAGAGGCTCCATATGGATCTGTTTGGTCTAGTAAATGTCAAAAGTATAACTGGGGATCTCTACTGTCTAGTAGTAACACATGACTACTCAAGATTTTCATGGGTATCATTTTTTAAGTCTAAAGATAAGACGTTTGAAAGTTTGATGGCGTTGTTCAGAAAAATTGAAAACTTGTACCAAACTCGAATCAGAAGAATCAGAAGTGACAACGGTACAGAGTTTAATAACAATAAGATGTAAGAGTATTGTGATGAGAGAGGTATATTGCAAGAATTTAGTGCTCCTTACACTCCACAACAAAATGGAGTAGCTGAAAGAAAGAATAGGACGCTAGTTGAAACGGCCAGGACGATGCTTGCTGATTCGAAATTACCAGTCAACTTTTGGGCAGAAGCAGTTTCAGCCGCTTGCTATACACTCAACCGGGTTCTCACAGTGAAGAAATTCAACAAGACATGTTTTGAGCTGATCAATAACCGAAAACCGAACCTGGAGTATTTAGAACCGTTTGGGTCTCCCTACACAGTTCTAGAGCCTTTTGGAAAGTTTGGTACAAAGAGCATTGAAGGAATATTTGTGGGTTACTCAAGTCCATTAAAGCGAGTCTTTGTTCCAAGCTTGAAACGGATTATTGAAGCACACAATGTTGAATGCCAAGGTTACACAATGCCACCGCAGAACCCAGGCAACTCATGGCGTTTTAACTACGATACTCTGTGGGATTCGTTTGACATGGAAGAAGAAGAACCAAAGTTCTTTGATGAGTTGGATATTCTAAGAGAGTATGAGTCATCACATGAAAGGTTTCCAGCTGAATATACTAGAAGTCGACGACAAGCTTTGAATGATGATGAAGCAGGTCCAAGTAATGCTGGAGAACATGATGATATTCAACAAGCTCCTGAAAATCAGACGGTAGTCAATGATAATCAAGAATCTGATGACAGACCAGTATTTGATCATGGTGATTCAGATTCTGAGGGGGAGCAAATCCAGATATCAAGTCAAACAATTCCAGTCAATGAACAAGGTGCAAATCAGAATGTCACAAATTTGGAAGGCGAGGTAGATATTCCAGGCGAGGTGATGCCAAGAACTCTTTCTTACCATCCAGAGGAGTTGATTATTGGAGAATTAGAATCAGGCGTTCGCACAAGATGACAAATTGACCAAGGCCTTACTTGTTTTTATTCTACAGTTGCTCCGTTACAAACTGAGTTTTCACTTAGTTGTTTTATTTCGCAGATTGAACCGCGAACATACAAGGAAGCGCTAACTGAAGATTCTTGGGTCAACGCTGTGACAACAGGCAAATAACTTGTAATTCCGTACAATCTAATCGCTATTTATATTTCTTAATCTCATGCATTTAGTGTAGTTTAATTACGTAATTGTGTCGTATACTGAATAACAGCGTTAGGACAAGAAAACAATGTGACAACTGCCACTTTCGGGTAATTTACTTACATTTAAAACGATGATTTACATTATACAAGTATGTGTTTTGAATATTCGGACTGCATGATTTCATGATATACATCTTAGAAAACTCATGGAATACTCATTTATCATTACACATGATTCACTTTTATTGGGTACATTTGAAATAGTGCAAACAATTCATCGAAAACAACTAGAGTAGTGCCTAGTGAACTAGAGTGCTGACGAAAACTCCGGATCCGCAGAAAACATCTAAAATGACATCTTTAGGACTCGGATGAGAGTCCAATATCAATTATATATTAAACCCTATATGGGAATACAAGAGTTTGGTTAATATTTTACCAATGCCCGGTAGCACTAAAAACTGTCCGAAATGCGCTAAAAGTGACCATTTCATGAATTTTCCGCAAAATTCAGCAATTGTATTTTATTACAAGATGCAAAAATTGATGTTTAGGCACCAATTTCATATAAGAATACTTATGGAATATCAATTATACACATAACGGAAATTTTCCCTACAACTTCCTTAAGCGTACCTTTCGACTATCTACTTGCGAAACGAGCGCTATACATCTAGCCGAACTATATTTTGGCACATGTAGCGAACTAGTGATTATTATTTTGGTCTTGTAAAGATAGATTATGGTCTTTGCAAGTCAAGAAACATCTCGGAAAATTGCAAACCCTTAACACCAAAATACTTACATCTTTATATTCTTTTGAAATCTAAAAAAATAACTAACTTATTTTTACCATACAAGACCCCCCCCCCCCCCCCCACCTTATGACCGTGAACAAGGGGTCCCACCCCCTTGTTTATTATGGTAAAATATCTAGATATTTGTTATTACTAGTGGATGAGAAAGATGATTAGTTACAACCCTTAATCACTAAGTTACCACATGTTACCTCTTTCATCATTCATCATCCAAGAACACTCTAACTATCTTCATCTTTTTCACAAGAACACCTTCAAAAACCCAATTATTTTTATCACCTCCTTCATGATCATTATGGATTTCCAAGTAACATAAGGTGATCTAAAGCTTTTGGAAGTAAAAGGGAGGGTTTTCATCCATACAAAAGTGTTCTACCATCAAGATTATCGTCTTCTTAGTTCTTAATAATCTTCTAAGATCATCCCTAGCCTAGTGCTAGAAGTAAGCTTCTATATCTATTTTTTTTATGCAAATATATTAAGTTTATGATTGTTATTATTACTAATAATAACCAAGTAATCATACATTATAAGCATGAAAAATACAAAGAAGCAAAGATAAAAATCATGATATATTTATGTGTGGTTATATTGTGATCTAAGACTTGTTATATGCATATTTAGTCTTGTTATGATGATGATGATACAAATAAATTGTTAGAAGATGTTTAAGATATGATCTAAGAATTATACATGTTTATGTTAAAGGGTTTTTAACATAAAGGATTAAATGGATGATCATAACTTTTGATCTTGTGAAAGTATTGAAGGTTTTTATATAAAAACAAGACTTTCACAAGATTGTAAAAAGTAACATACAACTAGAGATTTTTATAAAAGTTGTTAAAACTAAAATTAAACTTGGTTTTTGAACTTGTTAGCATATGTAATGATCATGGTTAAAACCCTACATGATTTGGATATCATCTTGATAATTTCATGTTATAAAAGTCTCATATGTTTGGTTAAGATGTTGAGTAAATTGGTGGTGATTTGATAAAGAAAATGATATGTTTATAAAACATGGTTAGAATAAAATACAAAGGTTATATGGCCATTTTTTTATAAAAACTTTATTTTATAAAGTAACAACATTTTTGGTTAATTTTAGACAAGATAAATATATATATTTTTTTAGAAAATATATATTTGGTTATTTTGACAATTTATGTGACATGTATTACTTGATGTATTAGTTACATATATCAAAGTAGGAAACTTGTATCTAATGTCACATTTAAACTCAAAACACTTTATAACAAAAGTACTACAAGACTTCACATCTTTACGCCTTAAAACGAGTTACGGACGAACCAAATAAGCGGACACCATTTATGGTCAAAATGAACGACGGACGACTACATAAGTGAATTGCCAATCCGGGGAGTTACTACGACGTTTAGACGATTTTTCGACACAAAATATAAATATGCTATCAATAACAGATTTCGGATGTTTATAAACTTATAAAAACTAGTATGTTTTATTTACTAACAAGTGTACTTAGTAAATTTTTATAAAAAGGTTTTTATAAAAATGAATGGGCTTATTATACTAGTGGGCTATTTTTATAACAATTGGGCTTATTATACTTAATGGGCTATTTTTATAACAAATGGGCTTATTATACTTAATGGGCTATTTTTCTACAAATGGGCTTACTTTTCTTAATGGGCTTAACATAAATTCATGGGCTAAGCCCAAATACTAAACAAATGGGCCAAAGCCCAACATTATTCAAGCCCAACACTATTCAAGCCCAACACTATTCAAGCCCAACACTATTCAAGCCCAACACTATTCAAGCCCAACACTATTCAGGCCCAACACTATTTGAGGCCCAACACTATTTGAGGCCCAACACTATTTGAGGCCCAACACTATTTGAGGCCCAACACTATTTAGGCCCAGCACTATTTAAGCCCAATCACTTGAAAACATGGGCTTGGCCCAATGATACCATTATTGGAAACGCAACTATACAATTGATACATATAAGACACGAAATTCAGCGGACTAGATCCGACTATACAACTCACAAGATACAAGATAACATTTATATATATATATGCGGTGAGAAATATATATATAACATTTGAACAACTCATTCATCGAATACACAGTTAACGAACAGTAAAGACATACGAGTCTTACACATATTGAAGACACAAGACTTGTACTCAAGTTCTTTACAAAGACTTAAGTGTCTAACAAAAATAAGAACATTTGTAGGTCGCAACGCTATTCAGGACGACCGCACGTGAGATCTTATTTACATCTATTCACAGGACGTGATACTGTGAGTTCATGTCCCCTATTCATTTAAATGTTTTACAACTTTACAACTATCGGGGAAGATACATGTTCAATCGTATGTTAAAGTTAGGGAATGAAACACCTTAGATCATGTGCGAATTAGGGTTATACATATAAGCACCATTAATCCAGTTTGGACCTAGGTACAAGTGGTTGGATCTAATGGGTTTTGGCGAGCCCCACTCTTGGTCATGGACCCACACAGAAGAGTGCGTTTGTGTCCCAGTCGATAGGAGTCGACATAAAATCGTCTAGGGTTGGATTGCTTCCTTTTTCGTCACACATATTAATGTCCTTGCAAAACATTAATGATCAACGATTTCATTGACGCTTTACATACTACAACTCACATTTTAAATACATCGTTTACAACTAAATTGCATGAATTCACCAACTTTTGTTGATGTTTTCCAAACTTAACATGTATTTCAGGGAATTAAAGGACCATGTCAGATTTCCCAGTCAAGATAACAAGTACCGGAACTCCATGCCATCTTTTGGAGGGTTTAACTATTATATTCCTCCTCTTTGCGGAAATATGACGGTTTAAACCTTAGTAGTTTATTTCATGTTAATGTATGAAACAATAACACTTTACTTTTATGATAATGGTTTGTAACCGACACACTAAACTTATGTTGTAATCTTTTGAAACACTTATGTAATGGCAATGGAGTATGTTTTATTCATATAGTTTGTTCATGTACATCGATATTTATGCAATGAAAACCATACAGATCACACCTTGCGTTTCCGCTACAAGCGGGTGTGACAGATTGGTATCAGAGCATCGATTGTAGTGAACCAGGATTCTTTACCGAGTCTAAGTCTACAATCACTAGGGATCTCTCATGAAAACCAGTTAAATACAAACATATGTTTTCATTTGCATAAACATTTTTCATGGTCCACTTTCAACAAGAATTCATCTCAGACAAATCAAGCAAGGACATTAGTGTCTTAGTCATCTAAATGGTAGACATGCAACTTTAAGTTAATCCACACAACTCAAGTAGGATAACTTAAAATGAACTCTATGTGAAAAATACATTTCGTGTATATATGTAAAATAACAAATGCTCATACGTGTCGAACAACTTATTTCTCAGGATATCATGTCTTCCTCTGAAGGAAGCAACATATACGACGACGTAGACCCGATGGAGCTATCCTCCGATGACGAGTATGTACCGGCAGTCCAGGTCATTACGTCCGACAGCGAGTCGGCATCTGACGATGATTTGGATGACTTTCAGCCGTTCGCGATTGTTGATGACATTATCGACGCAGACGGGTTAGGAGACATTATTGATGATGATGTGCTAGTTATGCCCCCTCTACTTAACGAGATAGTTATCATGGGTCACCCGGAGGGTTAACATGTGGTCGAGGTTATACCATGGGATGTCCTTCCTCTTGCTATTATGCCTTTTATTGACGACTTCGACGAGGATGACGACGCTGTAGTTCCTGTGATTCCCGTGGAGCATTTAGGTGATGAGTTGGGAGACGGGGATGTTCATGACGTGGTTATTTTGGAGGTCGCTGCACCGGTAGTCCCGGTTATTGTCATTTCTTCTGACTCCGATACCGATTCAAATGCTTCATCTTATGCATCTGTTACTTCATCTGCACTGCAGGCCATTGGTCTACAGCGCAATGCAGACATTGAGATGGATGATGTCCTACCAGATGAGCCAGTTGTCCCTGCACATGATCATATTGCCCCTATTCTACCCCATATAGACCATACTGACGAGGCAGGACCCTCTGGACATGCCCATATACCACCCGGGGACATGGACCTATACCCACATGATATGCCCATCACAGACCCTTACCACCCATTGCATTACCTAGTTGCTACTACCGAGTTACCGGCTCCTGTGCTCACACTTGAGCATCAGATAGACTTTATTATCCGTCGAGTTAGTGAACTCGAGGATGAGCTTACCCACCTGCTTGGTTTGGTACTTCAGGCTCCACCACCACCAGCCCATTCACCACCCCATACTCCACCACCACCACCAGGGTCACCACCATTACCCCCACTACCACCTCAGATGCCACCAGTGGATCTACCGCCAGTTGATTTACCTGCTCGTGTTCTGACGCTCGAGCAGCAGATTGTATTCCTGAACCGTTTGGTTCTAGATTTGGAGGGTAGGGTTTCTGATGTCCACAGGTTGTTGTTCCCGATTCCACCACCAGTTTTTCCCCCACCATAGGCTATGTTTACAGGTATTATACTTTTGGGACGGGTATTTATATCCGTTTTGTGTACATATTGATGCTCCACCAAGTTTTGAAGACAACCGACATACAGCGGATCACACAGTTGGAAGGAAGATTTTGTTATCTCTTTTGTTGTACTAGTCTAGTATGACCGGGTTATGTAGCCCGAGTCTATTTTGTTCCTTTCAAACGATTATGTAACCGGTTGACTATATATATGAAAAACTTGGTGTTATCTATTAAATGCATTTGAGTGGTCTGGTTGGACATATCTTATTGTTTATGTTAACTTATTTACTCGCATTATATATTTCGTGTTGATATTGCTATTAATGTTATGAATATTTTTGTTTACAAACCAAATCAACGTCTAATCTTTATCCTATTTCTCCTTTGGAAGAATCATGCCACCGAGGAGAGGCTTACGTTCACGAACTAATCCACCCCCACCCCCACAAATGCCTACGACCGAGGCGGAACTGAATGCACTTATAGAACAGAGAATCGCTCAAGCTATCGCACTGTATGAGGCATCCCGTGTCGAACAAAGTGGTGGCACCGGCGGATCAGGAGGCCAGGGTCCAAGCGGACCTTCAGGTGGAACAAATATTACGGGTAACGTTTATTCGTTTTATTACAACTCATCAAATTTCTTTCTAAATCTATTCGTGCGATTCACTATTTGCTCATTCAAAATCCGTTGTCCAATTTCAGGGTGCACATTCAAGCAGTTTCTGGACTGCAAGCCACTTAACTACGATGGCACAGGCGGTGCTGTGGCTTACGTGAGATGGACTGAGAAAACGGATTCCACTATCAGAATGAGCAAATGTTCTGCTAATCAGCAAGTCACTTTCGTTACTGGCTTGTTTCTCAACGAGGCCCTTACCTGGTGGAACTTACAAGTGCAAACTTTGGGTGATAACGCTGCTTATGCGTTGACTTGGGATAAACTGAAGGAATGTATGAGGGATAAGTACTGTTCTCGTGCTGAACTCCAGAAGTTGGAGAACGAGTTTTGGAACCTTACCATGGTCGGAGCTGATATCACGGGATATACGCAAAGATTTCACGATCTGTCCCGCGTGATTCCTTATCTTGTAACACCAGAATACAAGCGTATCGAACGCTATATCTGGGGACTTTCTCACAAGATTCGAAGTCTGGTTACTGCTGCTAAACCCACGACTATTACTCAGGCTGTGACTATAGCCGTGAGTCTTACTGAAGACGGGGTCAGGATGAAGATATTCACTGAGAAAGGTGATGACAAGAAGGAAACACATGTTGAGTCTTCCAACCGTGGGAAGAGGAGTTACTCGAATTTCAAGAAGGGAACCCGTGGTAATAACAACAACAACAGTAACAACAATCACAACAACAATAATAATAACCCCAACAACAACAACAACAACAGGCGACAGAATAACCCGCAAAAGGATGCAAGGGCGTTTGTAGCCACAAACGACACTGGTCCTAAGAAGTACGCTGGTACTTTACCTAAGTGCGAGCGATGCAAATTTCATCACTTGGGTGATTGTCGGGTTGTCAAGTGTGACAAGTGTGGCAAGACTGGCCACCGTACTGAATCATGTTGGGGAACGGGTAATAATACTGGATCAGGAAGTGGTTTTGTTAACAAGAATGGGAACGGGAATGGTCGTGGTCAAGGATGCTTTGGATGCGGAAGCAAAGATCACTACAAGAAAGACTGTCCTAAAGAAATTCAAGCTCGTGGTCGATCTTTTGTGATTGGAGCCAAGGATGCGCGCCAAGACCCTAATGTGGTCACTGGTACGTTTCTCCTCAATGATCATTTCGCATCCATATTATTTGATACCGGAGCCGATTTTAGTTTTATTTCTATAGAATTTAAAAATATTATGGGCTTGGAACCTAGTAAACTAGATGTTCCGTATTCTATAGAATTGGCTAACGGTAAACTAATAGAGACGAGAGAAGTTGTTAAGGAGTGTACCTTAGAACTTGACGAACAAAAATTCAATATCGATCTCTTACCCGTTGAATTGGGTAGTTTCGATGTAGTGGTTGGCATGGATTGGCTATCCAAAAATCGAGCTGAATTCGTTTGCCACGAAAAGATCATTCGACTACCACTACCGAACGAAGAGACACTTGTTATACATGGAGAGAAGCGTGACACCCCATTGCGGATCATCAATTGCATGAAAGCACAGAAATACTTACGGAAAGGTTATATTGCCTTTCTAGCGCATGTTGTAGACAAGAAGGCCGATGGGCCGAAGTTGACGGATATTCCGGTAGTAAAAGAATTTCCTGAAGTCTTTCCTGAAGACTTACCAGGACTACCGCCTTATCGACAAGTCGAATTTCACATCGACTTGGTACCAGGAGCTGCACCTATAGCCAGATCTCCATATCGATTAGCACCTTCTGAAATGCAGGAATTATCCACACAACTTCAAGAGTTGTTGGATAAGGGATTCATCAGACCGAGTTTCTCGCCTTGGGGAGCTCCAGTTCTTTTTGTGAAAAAGAAGGACGGGACATTCAGAATGTGTATCGACTACAGAGAGTTGAATAAACTCACCATCAAGAATCGGTATCCACTACCGAGGATTGACGACTTATTCGATCAACTTCAAGGGTCGAGTTTTTACTCAAAGGTAGACTTACGATCGGGGTATCATCAGTTACGGATTCAAGAAGAAAGCATACCGAAAACGGCCTTTCGGACTCGTTACGGTCATTACGAGTTTCTCGTTATGCCTTTTGGTTTAACGAACGCACCGGCGGTCTTCATGGATCTAATGAACCGCGTGTGCAAGCCGTATCTCGACAAATTCGTCATAGTGTTCATTGACGACATCTTGATATACTCACGATCGGCAGCCGAGCATGAACAACATTTGAGAACCATCTTAGAACTACTCAAAAAGGAGAAATTATACGCAAAGTTTTCCAAATGTGAGTTTTGGATTCGTGAAGTACAATTTCTCGGGCATATAGTGAACGAGAAGGGTATTCAAGTAGACCCGTCGAAGATTGAATCGATTAAGAATTGGGAAGCGCCCAAGACTCCTACTGAAGTGCGACAATTTTTGGGCTTAGCGGGATATTATCGGAGGTTTATTGAGAATTTTTCAAAGATTGCTCAACCGCTAACTTCTCTTACACAGAAAGACAGGAAATTCGATTGGGGAGAGAAACAAGAAGCAGCATTTCAACATCTTAAAGACAAGTTGTGCATTGCACCAATCTTATCATTACCCGACGGTACCGATGACTTTGTGGTATACTGTGATGCTTCGCATCAAGGTTTAGGTTGTGTACTCATGCAACGTAAAAAGGTTATCGCGTACGCGTCCCGCCAACTGAAAGTTCACGAGAAGAACTATACCACTCACGACCTAGAGCTAGGCGCGGTGGTATTTGCTTTGAAAATTTGGCGGCATTACTTATATGGTACACAGTGCACTATTTTCACAGATCATAGGAGTCTACAACACATATTCAACCAAAAAGAATTAAATATGCGTCAGCGACGTTGGGTTGAATTATTAAACGACTATGATTGTGAAATCAAGTACCATCCGGGCAAGGCGAACGTTGTAGCAGACGCCTTGAGCCGCAAGGAACGAGTTAAAACACTAAGAGTGCGAGCACTAGAGATGACGATTCACACAGATCTTACCGCACGAATTCGAAATGCACAACAAGAAGCGCTCAAGGAAGAACATATTCTAGCAGAATCACTTCGAGGCATGGAAAAACAGTTAGTGCCAAAAGAGGATGGAACTTTGTACGTTGCAGGTAGAATTTGGGTTCCATTCTTTGGAGGTCTCCGAGATCTCATTTTTGAGGAAGCACATAGGTCAAAGTACTCGATCCATCCTGGATCAGATAAGATGTACCAAGACTTAAAAGAGTACTATTGGTGGCCTAACCTCAAGAAGGATATTGCTAGCTATGTTGGAAAATGCTTGACCTGCGCGAAGGTCAAGGCAGAGTATCAGAAACCATCAGGTTTACTACAACAGCCCGAGATTCCCGCTTGGAAATGGGAACAAATATCCATGGACTTCATTACGAAGTTACCCAGGACCTCGAAAGGTCATGACATGATATGGGTAATCGTGGATAGATTGACAAAGTCCGCACACTTCTTACCGATTAGGGAGAAGGATAGTACTGAGAAACTAGCGGAAATCTATCTCAAAGAAATAGTGGCTCGTCATGGAGTGCCTATTTCAATCATTTCGGACCGAGACGGTCGTTTTGTATCAAGAATATGGAAATCATTTCAACAGGCCTTTGGATCTCAATTAAATCTAAGTACGGCCTTTCATCCACAAACTGACGGCCAGAGCGAACGGACTATCCAAACACTCGAAGATATGCTTCGTGCATGTGTTATGGATTTAGGCGGCAATTGGGATAATCATCTACCTTTAGTTGATTTTTCCTACAATAACAGCTACCATACAAGTATACGAGCTGCACCGTTCGAAGCTCTTTATGGTCGAAAGTGTCGCTCTCCGCTATGTTGGGCAGAAACGGGCGATAGTCAATTAATTGGTCCGGAACTAGTCCAAGATACTACGGATAAAAATTTTCAGATCCGAGACCGTATCAAGGCGGCTCGCGATCGACAAAAGATCTACGCAGATGGAAAACGAAAACCAGCATCTTTCGAGGTTGGAGAGAAAGTTTTGTTGAAAGTCTCACCTTGGAAAGGCGTAGTGAGGTTCGGTAAACGTGGAAAGCTTAACCCTCGTTACATTGGACCATTTGAAATCTTAGAAAAGATTGGCACTGTTGCCTACAAGTTGAAGTTACCAGATGAACTTAGCAGTGTACACCACACGTTTCATGTGTCGAATCTTAAAAAGAGTCCAATACAAGTAACCGTTACCATTCCTGTGGATGAAATTCACATTGACGACAAACTCCATTTCACTGAAGAACCTGTTGAGGTCACGGACTGGAAGGTCAATAAAACACGGAGAAGTCGTATCAAGTTAGTAAAAGTTCGTTGGAACTCTCGTCACGGACCCGAGTATACTTGGGAACGTGAAGACCGAATGAAGGCAAAATAACCTCACTTATTTCCGAAGACTCCTGCAAAGAATAACAAAGCTAGAATTTCGGGACAAAATTCTAAATAACAAGGGGAGAATGTGACAACTGCCACTTTCGGGTAATTTACTTACATTTAAAACGATGATTTACATTATACAAGTATGTGTTTTGAATATTCGGACTGCATGATTTCATGATATACATCTTAGAAAACTCATGGAATACTCATTTATCATTACACATGATTCACTTTTATTGGGTACATTTGAAATAGTGCAAACAATTCATCGAAAACAACTAGAGTAGTGCCTAGTGAACTAGAGTGCTGACGAAAACTCCGGATCCGCAGAAAACATCTAAAATGACATCTTTAGGACTCGGATGAGAGTCCAATATCAATTATATATTAAACCCTATATGGGAATACAAGAGTTTGGTTAATATTTTACCAATGCCCGGTAGCACTAAAAACTGTCCGAAATGCGCTAAAAGTGACCATTTCATGAATTTTCCGCAAAATTCAGCAATTGTATTTTATTACAAGATGCAAAAATTGATGTTTAGGCACCAATTTCATATAAGAATACTTATGGAATATCAATTATACACATAACGGAAATTTTCCCTACAACTTCCTTAAGCGTACCTTTCGACTATCTACTTGCGAAACGAGCGCTATACATCTAGCCGAACTATATTTTGGCACATGTAGCGAACTAGTGATTATTATTTTGGTCTTGTAAAGATAGATTATGGTCTTTGCAAGTCAAGAAACATCTCGGAAAATTGCAAACCCTTAACACCAAAATACTTACATCTTTATATTCTTTTGAAATCTAAAAAAATAACTAACTTATTTTTACCATGCAAGAACCCCCCCCCCCCCCCTACCTTATGACCGTGAACAAGGGGTCCCACCCCCTTGTTTATTATGGTAAAATATCTAGATATTTGTTATTACTAGTGGATGAGAAAGATGATTAGTTACAACCCTTAATCACTAAGTTACCACATGTTACCTCTTTCATCATTCATCATCCAAGAACACTCTAACTATCTTCATCTTTTTCACAAGAACACCTTCAAAAACCCAATTATTTTTATCACCTCCTTCATGATCATTATGGATTTCCAAGTAACATAAGGTGATCTAAAGCTTTTGGAAGTAAAAGGAAGGGTTTTCATCCATACAAAAGTGTTCTACCATCAAGATTATCGTCTTCTTAGTTCTTAATAATCTTCTAAGATCATCCCTAGCCTAGTGCTAGAAGTAAGCTTCTATATCTATTTTTTTATGCAAATATATTAAGTTTATGATTGTTATTATTACTAATAATAACCAAGTAATCATACATTATAAGCATGAAAAATACAAAGAAGCAAAGATAAAAATCATGATATATTTATGTGTGGTTATATTGTGATCTAAGACTTGTTATATGCATATTTAGTCTTGTTATGATGATGATGATACAAATAAATTGTTAGAAGATGTTTAAGATATGATCTAAGAATTATACATGTTTATGTTAAAGGGTTTTTAACATAAAGGATTAAATGGATGATCATAACTTTTGATCTTGTGAAAGTATTGAAGGTTTTTAAAAACAAGTCTTTCACAAGATTGTAAAAAGTAACATACAACTAGAGATTTTTATAAAAGTTGTTAAAACTAAAATTAAACTTGGTTTTTGAACTTGTTAGCATATGTAATGATCATGGTTAAAACCCTACATGATTTGGATATCATCTTGATAATTTCATGTTATAAAAGTCTCATATGTTTAGTTAAGATGTTGAGTAAATTGGTGGTGATTTGATAAAGAAAATGATATGTTTATAAAACATGGTTAGAATAAAATACAAAGGTTATATGGCCATTTTTTTTATAAAAACTTTATTTTATAAAGTAACAACATTTTTGGTTAATTTTAGACAAGATAAATATATATATTTTTTTTTAGAAAATATATATTTGGTTATTTTGACAATTTATGTGACATGTATTACTTGATGTATTAGTTACATATATCAAAGTAGGAAACTTGTATCTAATGTCACATTTAAACTCAAAACACTTTATAACAAAAGTACTACAAGACTTCACATCTTTACGCCTTAAAACGAGTTACGGACGAACCAAATAAGCGGACACCATTTATGGTCAAAATGAACGACGGGCGACTACATAAGTGAATTGCCAATCCGGGGAGTTACTACGACGTTTAGACGATTTTTCGACACAAAATATAAATATGCTATCAATAACAGATTTCGGATGTTTATAAACTTATAAAAACTAGTATGTTTTATTTACTAACAAGTGTACTTAGTAAATTTTTATAAAAAGGTTTTTATACAAATGAATGGGCTTATTATACTAGTGGGCTATTTTTATAACAATTGGGCTTATTATACTTAATGGGCTATTTTTATAACAAATGGGCTTATTATACTTAATGGGCTATTTTTCTACAAATGGGCTTACTTTTCTTAATGGGCTTAACATAAATTCATGGGCTAAGCCCAAATACTAAACAAATGGGCCAAAGCCCAACATTATTCAAGCCCAACACTATTCAAGCCCAACACTATTCAAGCCCAACACTATTCAAGCCCAACACTATTCAGGCCCAACACTATTCAGGCCCAACACTATTTGAGGCCCAACACTATTTGAGGCCCAACACTATTTGAGGCCCAACACTATTTAGGCCCAGCACTATTTAAGCCCAATCACTTGAAAACATGGGCTTGGCCCAATGATACCATTATTGGAAACGCAACTATACAATTGATACATATAAGACACGAAATTCAGCGGACTAGATCCGACTATACAACTCACAAGATACAAGATAACGTTTATATATATATATGCGGTGAGAAATATATATATATATAACATTTGAACAACTCATTCATCGAATACACAGTTAACGAACAGTAAAGACATACAAGTCTTACACATATTGAAGACACAAGACTTGTACTCAAGTTCTTTACAAAGACTTAAGTGTCTAACAAAAATAAGAACATTTGTAGGTCGCAACGCTATTCAGGACGACCGCACGTGAGATCTTATTTACATCTATTCACAGGACGCGATACTGTGAGTTCATGTCCCCTATTCATTTAAATGTTTTACAACTTTACAACTATCGTGGAAGATACATGTTCAATCGTATGTTAAAGTTAGGGAATGAAACACCTTAGATCATGTGCGAATTAGGGTTATACATATAAGCACCATTAATCCAGTTTGGACCTAGGTACAAGTGGTTGGATCTAATGGGTTTTGGCGAGCCCCACTCTTGGTCATGGACCCACACAAAAGAGTGCGTTTGTGTCCCAGTCGATAGGAGTCGACATAAAATCGTCTAGGGTTGGATTGCTTCCTTTTTCGTCACACATATTAATGTCCTTGCAAAACATTAATGATCAACGATTTCATTGACGCTTTACATACTACAACTCACATTTTAAATACATCGTTTACAACTAAATTGCATGAATTCACCAACTTTTGTTGATGTTTTCCAAACTTAACATGTATTTCAGGGAATTAAAGGACCATGTCGGATTTCCCAGTCAAGATAACAAGTACCGGAACTCCATGCCATCTTTTGGAGGGTTTAACTATTATATTCCTCCTCTTTGCGGAAATATGACGGTTTAAACCTTAGTAGTTTATTTCATGTTAATGTATGAAACAATAACACTTTACTTTTATGTTAATGGTTTGTAACCGACACACTAAACTTATGTTGTAATCTTTTGAAACACTTATGTAATGGCAATGGAGTATGTTTTATTCATATAGTTTGTTCATGTACATCGATATTTATGCAATGAAAACCATACAGATCACACCTTGCGTTTCCGCTACAAGCGGGTGTGACAAACAAAGCTAAAACATATGATGGTTTTAGTCGTAAGGCGAAACCAAACAAACAATGTCCTAAAAGTGTTGGTAGAAAGTGCTACGTGCACTATTCACGGTTACACTATTCATGCCAGCAAACCGTGAAACTAGACCGAAACACTGAAAAACGACACTCGGATAACATAACTGAGTCCATTTATATAAGAAAACATTATTGTGAAAACATGTCTTGCCAAGAAACAAGACTTTCCGGTATAACGTCCTAATCTCAAAAATGTCCGTTTCGGCTTAAAATATGGTATTTTTAATGCGTCCGAGCTTATAACAAAGCATTTCTGGGACTTCGGAATAATGTCAATTGATGAAAAACATACTAAAACAATAAGATGATACCAACGGAAGATACATAATCATAAGTTTCCAGCGTTACGTCGCTATGCGCTAAACTAGTCCATTAGCGGTTCGACGAACTAGTAGGCGACAACTTTGGTCACGAAACAAGCAAACGAAGAATCTAGCGAGCTAGTTAAGCTAAATTTGGGACTCGGAACCATTTCATACAACCTTCGGATGCAAGAAAACAACTTGTGGAATTTCTTGTCGGTACGACATAAAAGTACCGTAAACGAGCCGACGACGAAACGAAAAGCGTTTTAAGCATCAAGACATAATTTTTACTAGTTTAGGGAACTAGTTAATAATAATTTTAGTTCCGAAACACTAATCACCCCTTAACAACGTAATTAAACCCCTAATCACCCTACACCTCTTAATTACTAAAATATCTACACTTTAACCATTTTTTTTTATAAAAAATTTCATATTACCCCCCCCCCCCCTTCTCATGTGGGACGGTCATGGTGGGCCCTTGGCCTCACCATACTTGTGTGAAACTTGTAAGTAATATGGCATGGCACAAGTTATGATTGTTGATTGAAGTATGATCATGCCTTACCATATCTAACTTAATTGAAAACAAATCATAATACTTGATTCTTATCACAAAGTTTCAAAGCCAAAGACCTCCCTTGGTGCTCTCTTGTTCACGGCAGCCCTCACCCACACTAAACCCACCTTCAATCTTCATTAGACACTCCATTTTACACTAAATTTATCCATTTCAAGATCATCTCAACATGGCTTATACATGAAGAATCACTAGGAGCTTTCTTTGGAGCTTATCTTTCTTCTAATCTTCTTATTTAGCTTGTGCACTTTGTGAGTCTTCTAAACACAATTTTTATGCTTCTTATTACTAGTTAATCATAGAAGTACAAGTTGATTATCTTGAAGTTAAAGTTAAACATAATCAAAAACCCTAAACATAAAGCTAATAAACACTAAATATGAATATATTATGTGTTGATTTATGTTGTTTAGTGTTAATATGTTCATGTGATCTTGTTAATTAAGTTAATTTTGTTGTGATTAGTAGCTTAAAGTGTATAATTATGATGATCTTGTTGTTAGTTTTATGTAGTATTTTATATTTGTGTTCATATTATTATGATGAACATAAATATGTGATTTAAACATAGTTATGTTTAAATCAAGAAAGATCATCAACTTCAAAGATTATGAGCATTTATATATAAACTTGATTTAGTGATTTTTGAAAGATTAAACCAAGAATAATCATGTGAAAGGCTTTTAACAACACTAATGAACTTGGTTTTTGACATAAAATAAGTTTATGTGATATTAATTGTCAAAAGTGTTATGTAAAAGTCTTGGAAATTTCTACATAAAGATGTGTGAATCTTTAAAAGTGAAAAACAATTTACAATCAAGTTTATGTAAGAAATAAACTTAATAAATGGTTAACTTTGAAGACTTGAAAGTTTAAGCAAAATAATGCTCATAAGAATCTTTGAATGAATAAGTATGATTAGTGATGTTTGGAAATTGATTATTGATTTAAACGCGTTTTGATAACGTGGGAAACGTCATAGTTTAGGGGAAACTATGGCGAATTTTTCTAAAAATCTAATCGCGATTAAAGATGGGATTAAAGGGTGATTAACAAGGTTAAACGCGATTAGTGGTCTTAAATGTCATTATGAAAACTTTGATGAGAATACTTAAGGTTTAAATATTCAAGAAGTTCTTATGAACTTAAACTTATTTTTTTACAAAAATAAATGGTTAAAAATATAACAATGTGTAAATATAATTTTTGGTAAGGAAAATTATATATTTTTGGAAACTTGCTAAGTGCAAGTGATGTGTGCTATATATGTGTATGTATTAGATACCTATAGGGTGATCAAAAATAAATATACATACATGTTCCTACATGGTCCAAGAAATGCTAGAAAAATCGGACAATTAAATAAAATGGCCGAAATGGAAATACATAACACTTGATGACGACAATTTGGACGTATCGACATCGTAAACAAGTTACTACAATGTCGAGTCTAAAAATAACATATTTTTAGACACTAAAGCGAACGCATAACTAAGTGGTCAAAAACAAGAATCCGGAAAGTCGAAAACTATAAAAGTTACCAAGTATTTTCATGTGAAAAACGAATTTATTAAATTACATGCTTGGTGAATTTTTGGTAAAAATTGCAAGAGTATATATTTAATGGACTCACTAGAAAACTAGGGCTAGGCCCAATAACAAGAAACGTGGGTTAAGCCCAATTACATAAGTTCAAACGCCGTTCGCATATAATCCAATACACATAGAACACATGAATACACATAACAATCGAGCGAGTGAGCTGTCAACGCTCTAAAAGACAAAGTGTTCTAATGATGACAAGCGAAAACATAATAAAGAATTCAAGATGAACAACTTGTACGAGGTCCAAAAGACCTAGTGTCTAACGAGATTAGTACACATGTAGGTTATTGACACGTACGAACGCTCACTTCGATATCATATTTCACGGAACGCAAACTTGTGAGTTCATGTCCCTCCTTTCACTATTCTCAATGTTTTGTGTTCAAAAACATCGAGGGGAAATACATGCTAAAACTATTGGTATGTTAGTTACGGAGTAGATGGCATGATCAATGTGCATAAGTAGGGAAACTACATTAGTAACCATTAATCACTTAGTGACCAAGGTGCAAAAGGTGTAGATCTATTGGGCTTGAGGCACGCCCCACTCCTGGTTGGTATACCCTGGAGTGCTTTTGTGATCCCAATGATGACAAAGTGTTCTCGGTTTGGTTATTTGCTTATGGTACATTATGTCAGGGGGCTCGCTACCCACTGATAGATCCTTAACAGACTCCATGAATGAATCAGAACATACCATGATTACAAGATAACAATTACTAGATTTCATATGATAACAAATACTACGTGAACTCGCTCAACTTTTTGTTGATTCTTTTTAAAACTACATGTATTTCAGGAAACAGGTCTTGAGCCGGTGATTCACTATGGGATTCGGGAAAACAAATGACAACGATGGCCACTTTTGGGAGGGTTTGTCTTTTATATCCCAACTTCGTATGGGTATATAGGGGACAAAACCTCACTATGTGTTGTGTCAAAAACTATCTTTTGTTATGTGTAAAATAACTTAGAACTATGCTATGTCAAACGTTGTTGAATTTGGAAACTATGTTAAAAACTTGTAATCTTTTGTTGAAAACTATATATCTATGGCATCGTTGTTGGTTCATGTTGTTAATACATTTGGATGCAATGATTACCTTTCTTACGTCACACACAATACGCTTCCGCTACTAGCAGGGTGTGACAGATTGGTATCAGAGCTCCGATTGTAGTGAACCGGGGAAAAACTTTTATTAAAGTTTGGTCTACAATCACCGAAGGGCTCTCACATGAAAACAAAGTCGATAACATTACAAAAGTGATTTCGAAAGTATGACAAAAATGACAAAAAGTTTTCATTGTGTCACTATAACCTGAGGATCTATCACGCGGGCTCAATCACTAGTAACAAATATGGATCAATACATGGATAGTCGATAAGGAATAGACTTGAAAACACTAAGGCTTACATGTGAAACATGAGAACAAAATATTGCATGAGATATATAGTGATTGCATGGAATGTATCATGAGTAGTAATACATTTTTTTTCTAACAAACATACATGCATATCGTACGGTTTATTTGCCAGGATCGATGTCTTCATCTTCTTCGGACCTTTCAGAGGTGGATCCGATGCTGGTAGTGTCGGATGACGAGTATGGGCCAGACGTCATTATCATATCGTCGGACGACGAGTCCGGGCATGATGTATCCTCAGACGATGACTACATGTTGGATGATTTCCAACCTTTTGCTCTTGCAGCTTTCGGGGAGGATCCCGTCCCACCTGAGGACGACGTGCTGGCTATGCCACAGCTCCTTCATGGTATTATTATCTACGGCCACCCGGAGGGTGAGCATATGATTGTGCATCTGGCTGAGCCACTAGTTGCTGTTCCATTTGTTGATCTTGAGGACGATGATGTCATCCCAATAGTACCTGTTGAGCACCTTGACGATGAGATAGGTGACGGGGAGATCCATGATGTTGTTATACTCGAGTTACCCTCTCCGGTCGTGTCTGTTGTTGATATTTCATCTACCGCGTCTAGTATTGCTCCCTCTATTCACACCCCTGCATCATCCCCTGATACCGTACTACCCACCCAGACTGCTGTACCACCTACCCCCACTACTGACCCCATGCACCTTCCAGGATTCCCACATTCCATGTATCCGCCACCTCATTACCAGTCTAGACCGTCATCATATCAGCCGTTATCTAGTACACCCCAGGACCCCTATGCTGCGGGACCATCTCAGCCCGCCGGACTTGCCTCCGACTATGCTAGATTGTATGCCGGGATACCCCCACCGGGCATGGACCCTGCGGACTCTTATCATCCTTCTCACTTTGCTCAGCTTACCATGGTGGATAGGATGATATCCTACGACATCCAGTTTTCCATACTCTTCCATAGGACTCGAGAGCTTGATGCCCAGTTAGTTGCGGCCCTTGCCGCTATCACACCACCACCACCTGCATCACCACAGCCACCATTGCCAGCGTCACCCCCCTCCATCACCACCACCACTACCACAGTCACCACCCCCGCCATCTCCACACTAGTAGTCTGTCAGTTGTATGTTGGTCCTATGTTAGTCGTATGTATATAGCTATCTTTTGGGGAGACTACCACTTCTGTGAAGACCAAGCCTTATGAAGATCAAGACTTTTGGGAGGCAACTTAAAGACATGAAGATACAATGTAGTAGAAATCTTACTTTTGTATTATGACTTGTACTGACTAGGGATATGTATCCCTAAGTCCTTTTGATCTTCATGAACAAATATAACAAGTTGTCGTTATGTATAACAGTTTGTTTTTTGTATTTCACATTGTATTTCTTTTATGTTGTGGTTGATATTATGGTGATGTGATGATATTTTGGTTGATATTGTTATGACATGGTGGACTTATGGTTGATGTTATGTTGTGGCATGGTGTTTTCTACATGTTGAGTTATACGACCATTGTGATGACGTTGTGTTTATGCGTGCTTGCGATGGTGTGGTTAGGTCATGTATACGTGTGTATGCGTTTCTTATTTATATAAACCCGATGTGTTTTTATATATATATATATATATATATATACATATACTTGACAATATTTATTATTAAATACTTGTCTAATGGAGATCGATATTTTATCTAGAAGACAATGCCGCCTCGCCGTAGAAAAACGAACGCTAACCCGCTGCCGACAACACAAGAGGAATTGAACGACCGCATTTCCCAAGAAATTGCTCAATACGAAGCTAACCGCACTGAACAAAGCGGTGGAACAGGAGGTACTTCTGGAGGCAATCATCTGACTGGTAATGCTTGGTTAATCATTAATCTACGCGATACTCTCATCCATTCTAATCGTGCTCTTGATATTCACTCTTGAATTTGTGTATATGATAATTTCAGGTTGCACTTATAAGCAGTTCTTAGACTGCAACCTCTAAATTTTGACGGTACGGGAGGTGCCGTTTCCTTCGTTCGCTAGACTGAGAAGACCGACTCAGTTATTCGAATGAGCAAGTGCCCTGCTGAACAAAGGGTTACTTATGTCACCGGACTATACGTTGATGGGGCACTATCGTGGTGGAACCTCCAGGTCCAAACGAAAGGCGAAACTGCTGCGTATGGCCTGACCTGGGAGGAACTAAAAGAATTAATGAGGAAAAAGTATTGCTCAAGGTCAGAAATGCAGAAGCTAGAAACGGAATTCTGGAATTTGAAAATGATTGGTGCGGATATCGCGGGTTACACGCAGCGATTTCACGATTTATCCCGTGTAGTCCCATACTTGGTGGATCCCGAATACAAGAGGATCGAGAGGTACATCTGGGGACTTGCCCCCCAAATACTAAGTCTGGTTACTACTTCTAAGCCCACGGAGATCGGCGAAGCAATCGATTTGGCTGTAGCACTTACCGAGGAAGCACTACGTCAAGGAAAGTTTGATGAGTCTGGATCGAACAAAAAGGAAGCTGCTGTGGAAAATTCGGGCTCTAATAAAAGAAAGTTTTCCCATTTTAAGAAAGGTTCGCGGGGAAGGAACAACAAGAATAACAATAACAAAGGAGAACCCGCGAAGGAAACTAGGGATGCAAAAGCTTATGTTACCACCACCTCAAATAACCCCGACAAGAAATCTTACGCTGGAACTGCACCGAAGTGCAATACATGCCCCTTCCACCATTACGGGGAGTGTCGTAGCACCAGGTGTGGCAAATGTAATAAGTTTGGGCACCGCACCGAAGCGTGCCGGGGTACGAATACCAGGGATCAAGGTTGTTTCAATTGTGGTGACAAAGGACACTTCAAGAAGGAGTGCCCGAAAGAGATTCAAGCTCGGGGAAGGGCATTTGTGATTGGACCTAAGGATGCGCGCCAGGACCCGAATGTGGTCACCGGTACATTCCCTATCAATAATCACTTCGCATCTATTCTTTTCGATACTGGAGCAGATTATAGTTTTATTTCTAAGGAATTTAGACATATACTTGGGGTAGAATCGAGCAAATTGAATATTCCATATTCGATTGAATTAGCTAATGGTGAATTATGTACCCAACCAGCCTCGTAGCGCGGTTTCAGTCTAACCCCAGAGCTTCGCATATGGTGATTGTGAAACAGATATTACGCTACCTGAAAGGAACTCCATCACTGGGGTTGTGGTATCCAAGAGAAGGCGATTTCATGCTTGAAGGGTATTCTGATTCTGATTTCGGATGCTGCAAAGTTAACGCTAAGTCAACAACAGCGGGGTGCCAGTTTTTCGGACTACGATTGGTCACCTGGAAATGCAAAAAGCAGACCTCTGTAGCTTTGTCCACATGTGAAGCTGAGTATGTATCTGCTAGCAGTTGCTGCTCTCAGATCTTGTGGATCCAGCAACAGATGAGAGACTACGGTTTGCAATTTCTTAACACCCCTATCTTTGTTGATAATGAGGCAGCGATAAACATTACAAAAAATCATGTTCATCACGCTAAAACGAAACACATTGAAATTCGTCATCACTTCATTCGCGATTGTTTCGAGAAGAAGGTGATACGAATTGAGAAAATCCACACTGACGAACAAAAAGCTGATTTACATACCAAAGCGTTTGACAAAACTCGTTTTCAATATCTGTTAAAATTGAACGGTATGAAGCTTTTATCGGTGTTGGAAGAGATTCTTGGCGTTGATGAAGGAGACATTGTAGATGATGTTGAGAAGCAATCTGCAATGGTTTGTCGATTTTTTACTTGTTTGGGTATTTAGGGGGAGTATAGGGTAATATTTTCAGAAAATACAAAAACAGTAAAAATTTCAAAAATAAAAAAACATGAGATATTTTCAAAATACAAAAACAATAGAATGGTAATATTTTCAGAAAATACAAAAACAGTAAAAATTTCAAAAATCCAAAAACATGAGATATTTTCAAAATACAAAAACAATAGAAAACCAGAAAAGAGCTTGTGTAAAAGGGAAAATGATAGTACATTGGCTTGACAGTTACAGTATGCTAAAGATATGTAAAGTTTAAAAGTCTTAAACAGTCTCGGTGATGATATGCCGATAGGTTTTTACACATTTAGTAGGTTTGTTTGGGATATAAACCTAAATCTTTACTTGCTTATTTCGTGGGGAACACTACTTGGATATATAGGTAACCCCTGAAATTTCGTTTAAAAGATCCCTCTTTCTGAGATACTAGGTCTTTATACTCAGTGATATCTGGGGTATTATCCCGGGACTTCTGATTTTGC
Source organism: Helianthus tuberosus (assembly GCA_030545235.1). NCBI lineage: Eukaryota > Viridiplantae > Streptophyta > Magnoliopsida > Asterales > Asteraceae > Helianthus > Helianthus tuberosus. Next base: position 160,359,932 of record CM060424.1, read on the forward strand.
GGAAGCAATGGCCTAGTCCCCGTATAATACTTTACTACTTGCTTGAAATATAGCACCGCCCTCAGCATAAAAAATGATGAAACATTGAAAAATGCTATTCATGTGCTGTTGAAGAAAAGATCCTCTAAAGGGGACACACCAAAAGTCGAAGCCGTCATCTCTCTGATTTTGCGGAAGCAATAGCCTGAGCTCTCACGGCCCTCGCAATTTAACCCCTTACAGATATCATCTGTGGTATACTCACCTGTAAGACTGAATATTGGGTTCTGGATACGGGAGTATATTCAAGAGGTGGGACACATGAATGAGTTTAAGTTCATAATACACATAATTCGTATCCTGGACAGATTGAAAATTGTGTGAGAATTTAAGTGGACCAGTATATCGACAATCTAAGCGAATTGTTTAATTCTGAGTATGAAATTAAAGCTTAACGGTACTTGTAGCTTGTCGAATAGCTAATATGATTCCCTAACACGCTCACCAAAAATATGTTTGTAAATAGTTTACATTTACTACATTTTATTTCTGTAATTCATTTCTGGTTTAGAATCTTTAATCAAAATACAAAAAGATTTTATATTTCTGCTTTATTTTCCGACAAACCAAAGTGGAAAGCTGATCTTCAGATTCGAAATTTGAAGAAGATGCAGGAAGTTTCTGAGCTGGAAGTTGAGTTGTGAGCTTAACATGTTAAACTTGTGAAATTGAAAAGGCTAATTTGAAACTTGTAAATTTCATAAAATTGTTTGAACTAGTTTGTACAAAATGTCAGTGTGCTTTGTCTTAGGTCAACCAAGGTCATTAAGTTGGACTTGGTAGACAACTTAAGTACTCAGGGTCATTAATTTGGACCTGGATATTTAAGTGGATTTCTAAATTCTGACAAAATCAACAAATGAAGTCAAATGGTAAGATTGAATTGAAATTGTTATAATCATAAACCTTATGTTTAGGTAGAGATTGTGCAGGTAACAGGTTTGTTATTCAGAAAACAGCAAAGCAAAATCCTAGCTAACTGATAGGGGGAGTCTGAAGACTTAAAAGTCAGATACAGTTCCTGGATCTACATTCAAGGGGAAGCTTGAAGGTTATTAAAGATTCAGATTCTGTGGTTCATGCTAGCTGTTGATAGAAGAAGTGGAGATTTGAAGGAAGCTTTCATTGTTAGATAAACTGGAAAGAGATCAAGACTGAAGACTCGACGCCGAAGACTTCGTCAACATCCAAGGGGGAGTCTGTTGGTGCACAAATGTTTGTTAACTTCGTCTTTATCGAGTCTTATGTCAAGATAGGATTAACTAGTGCACAACAGGTTTAGAACTAGGGTTTGTATAGAATTGTGTGATTTCGTGTGAAATGGCTTGTGCCACTTTCAAGCGAAATTAGACTTAGTGATTTCGCTTGAAATGGCCATGCCACTTTCAAACGAAATCAGCAACACTATAAATAGCTGTGTCATGGTTTCATTTGTAACTTTTCCGATTCAGAGCTGAGGTGCTGCCAGTTTGTCAAACGATCTGTAAAAGCTTTGAAATCAATAATAAGAAGATAATTAAGAGGAATCAAGTTGTTTCAAGTCTATTTCTCTGATTCCGCCTTTGAAATAGATCATAAACTTTTCTGATTGACTCGTTAGGGTCACACGACGATCCAGCATGCAGAAATTTTGGGTAGACTTGGAGGCCGATTTTTATAAAATTTTTACCGAGTTCTATGACACGGGTCTCTTAAGCCTCGAATGTAGCACTTCTTTTATTACATTGATACCAAAGTGTAAAAATCTGGGCACTATGAAAGATTACAGGCCTATAAATCTCATTGGTATGATAAGTAAGGTGATCTCGAAGGTTTTGGCGAATAGGATAAAGAATGTTATGGGTGATGTGATATCCGAGTCTCAAACCGCTTTTGTTAAAGATAGGTATATTGTGGATGGACCCCTAATTTTGAATGAGGTTATCGCATGGTTGAAAAGAAGATCCAAGAAAGCGTTTTTGTTGAAGATAGATTTCGAGAAGGCTTACGACAACGTTAATTGGGGATTTTTAATTTCTATTTTGGAGCAAATGGGTTTTCCGAATCGATGGTGTATGGGGATTATGGGGATTCAGTCGGCTAGATCGTCTATTTTAGTCAACGGGTCGCCTACGTTTGAGTTCAAAAAGGACTTAGACAAGGTGACCCGTTATCTCCGTTTTTATTCTTGGTGGTCATGGAAGCTCTATCATGTGTTCTAAATAAAGCGCGCGCTATAGGGGAGTTTCAAGGGGTGAGGTTGAACATAGATGGTGCGGTTATCTCCCATTTATTTTATGCGGATGATGCCCTCATTTTAGGTGAGTGGTCGGAAAGTAATGTGATTAAGGTGGAGAAATATTGAGATGCTTTTACATTTGCTCGGGGTTGAGAATCAATATTAATAAGTCCAATTTGTATGGGATTGGTACTAGTGATAGTGAGACGGATAACACGGCTTTGGTTTAGGGTTGTAAACGAGGGGATTTTCCTTCGATTATTTGGGGATTAGGGTTGGTGCAAATATGAATAGATGTTGTAATTGGAAGAAGGTGGTTGAAGTGTTTGAGGCGAGGTTAGCTTTGTGGAAAGCAAAGCTTCTATCTATTGGTGGTCGTGTCAATCTTATTAAGGCGGTCCTTGAAAGCATTCCTATTTATTATTTTTCATTGTATAAAGCCCCGGGGAAAATAATAGATTATCTTGAACGGTTAATGAGGAAATTCTTATGGTCGGGAATGAGTGACAACGACAAAATTCATTGGGTGAACTGGAATAGAGTTACCATTCCTAAAAAGCTGGGGGGGGGGGGGGGTTAGGGATCAAGAGGTTGAAAGAGATAAACGAAGCGCTTCTTTTTAAATGGGTTTGGAGGTATAGGGCGGATAAGGATAGTTTGTGGCGTCGGGTGGTGAATGCGTGCCATAAAAACAGTAATAGATGGGATGTTCTTCCGGTTAATAAAAATGGTGTGGGTTGTTGGAAGATGATTGTAAAAGTGGGAAGTTCTTTAAAAGCGAACGACGTTTTTCTTCATACTCTTATAAGGGCGAAGCTAGGAAATGGGAACTCTGTGCGGTTTTTGCTAGATGTTTGGATGGGAGAAGGTGCCTTAAAACATAGATGGCCAAACTTATTTAGATTGGAAAATAATAAAACATGCTTTGTGTCGGATCGGGTGAAGATTGTGGATGACCAATTATATATCGATGCAGATTGGATTACTCTGTTGCAATCTGCCGAAGACTTTCAGCAATGGTCACAGCTTTGTATCAGTCTTGGAGATATGCAGATGTCGAGCTCCGAAGATAAATGGGTGTGGGTTGGGGAGAATAACAAGATGTTCTCGGTTCAGTCGGTTAGGAAGCTGATGCGAAAGGGAGAAGATTACGACAATTTTTTGTGATAAAATGGGTCTCATGGGTGCCGTTAAAGTGTATTATAATGCCTTGGCGCGTGGAGATGAATCGTTTGCCGACTAAGGTAGAATTGGTGAAAAGAGGTGTGCATATTCCTAAGACGTGTGTTTGGTGTGACTATTGTGAGGAGACGTCTATACATGTCCTTTCCGATTGTATTATAGCGACTAATGTTTGGGAGCGTATTGGGAGATGGTGTGGTGTGGAACCGATCTATGCGTTTGAGGTTAAAGATTTGTTGCAAGTGTACAAAAAGATTACGGGTGATAAGATGAGAAGGAAGATTGTCCATGGTGTGATGATCGTGACGAAGTGGGTTTTGTGGAAAGCTATAAATGAGTCGGTGTTTAATGGGAAGACGGTGTATATTGGGGATATAGTTGCGAATGTGAAGTCCCTTTCCTTTCTATGGTTAAAGAATAGATCTAAATGTAATAATATAGTGTGGAAATATTGGTGTCGGTCCTCGTTGTACATGATGTAAGTTGGTTTGTGCCTCGGTCCTTGCTTTAAGGTCCGTTTTGGGGTTTTGAATGAAAGTTTATATTAAAAAAAATAAAAATTATGTAAACTCTTTTGCTGGCCAAGAAAATATTAAATTGTCTAATTATGACTCTTGAAGTTAATTAATGAATCATGAATGAATACACAAATATAAATAACTAAGAATTATGGACCTATCCATTGAGAATAGCCCAATGGTGTTGGTGAGTTAGATAAGGTGTAGAATAGTAGGAGGTCATGAGTTCAATCCCCATAGTATGCAAGTTTAGCCATTCCAAAAAAAAATAAAAAATTATGGACCTAATAATTAATAAAAGAAATGGGCCATGATAAGTAAACAAGAATCCAAAAAAGCCTTCTAGAGTGAAAATTTTAGTAGAGACGGTATGTTAATTTTTTTACAGATCCCATAAAAAAACTAGATGAAACCCATTATAACAAGGTGAAGGTTGGTGTGGTGGTAAATTTGTTGACTTGTAACTAGATATGGACATAATAACCGGTTCCAAACCCGACCCGGTCGACTCGACCAGGAATCGGTTCCAGTTCCTACCCGCTGTATAGAAGAACCGGTTCCAGGTTCAAACAAATAGTCTTATAAAAAGAAATCATATTATGAGATTGGTTGGTTGGTTACGTGTAATGTATAATACGCTATGACACGACACGACACGTCAACATAAAATATAATACAAATTACAAATACGATATGATGCGTCATGATAAAATATAATACACAATACAAATTCAATACGATATAATACGATATGTCATCGTAAGATATAATACGATACGTCACGATAAAAATATAATACAAATTACAAAACACATAAAAACAAAAATAGCCAACAATAAACACCTACAACCACACGCAAAACACCAAAATTTAAACTCAAACCAAAAAAAAAAAAACTGATCATTATACGGATCGTATAGCCCTATATGATTCATATAAGACCAGCCGTAAGACAAGGACCGACCCAGCCAGTCTGCCATTTCTGAAGTTAACCTTATACGGATGTTATAGGGCTATATGATTCGTATTGAAAATGCAAAGTGTGCGAATAGATTTCAGGGTGTGCAAATAGACCGAGCTTTTAATAATATACACAACTCTATTGACATGTGATTCTCAACAAAAATACTCGTACGTAGTGCCATTTTTATAGTAATTAAATACACAGAAATGAGTTGTATATTGTTTTTGTCAGGAAACAAGTATAGCCTTCTTAACTTTATGTTTGATTTTGAGTGTGTGAGGTCACCTAGTGATTAATTATGTTAACTCTTTTGCCGGCCAAGAAAATATTAAATTGTCTAATTATGACTTGAAGTTAATTAATGAATCTTGATTTTTTTTTTTAGAAATATGGATACTTTTATATATATTGTTAGAGCAAATTACAAATCATGGGTTGGTAGACGGGCAACAAGCTGCGCCGCCACCCCCTTTTGAATTGCAAATCCTACTCGGCTAAACACATAACTATGGCCTACAGACACTGTCGCATGCGCAAGTGCTGCCTTTTGAACCCGCTTCAAGAAACCGGTCGCCACAGGGGCCAGACAACCAAAGGTATCGAACGCGAAAGGAAGGAAGGCATGTTGATTATCTATGCAGGTCTGCTCGTGCTTGGATATTTTCCCCGCCTCAGCCTTCCGAGTCGCTTGCCCTGAAACAAAACCACTGCCCCTGAAACCGGCAAGAGGCGACACCCCCGTGAGATCAATGCAAGCATGCTTACCCCCGGACCATCCAAAAACCAGCACATCGGCTGGTCGAAGGGAAGACCTCCCCTCCTTCGGGTCCGTTAGGAAATTAACCGGAGCCTCTTTTTTAGCAGCGATACCAGCTCGCTTGAGAACGTCAAACAACACATCTCTAACCAGATCGTGTCTGTACTTGAAGCCAGGAAGCTCTTTGCAGTGAAGGGCATGTTCCCCGAAGCTATCAAGACACACCTTCCGACAAACAGGGCAGGGTTCATCCTCAGGGTACAACGGTATCATCAAACGATATTTGAGGACAGAATTATGAACCTAACAATTAATAAAAGAAATGGGCCACGATAAGTAAACAAGAATCCAAAAAAACCTTCTAGAGTGAAATTTTTTAGTAGAGAAGGTATGTTAAATTTTTTACGGACTCCATTAAAAAACTAGAAGAAACCCATTATAACAAGGTGAAGGTTGGTGTGGTGGTAAATTTATTGACTTGTAACTAGAGATGGGCATAATAACCGGTTCCTAACCCGACCCGGTAAACCTGACAAGGAACCGGTTCCAGTTCCTACCCGCTGTATAGAAGAACCGGTTCCGGGTTCAAAAAACCCGTAGGTTCTTACCCGGTTCCACATTTTATAAAAAAATAGGGTTGTACCCGGTTCCTCCGTAAACAAAAAGAACCCGGTGCATTAAATTCTTGCCTTTATTGATTTTATTACCGTTGGAATCGATTCCTAGCCGTTAAGAACCGATTCCACAGTAACATTTCAGCGATTTAAGGACTTACCCGGTGGAACCGGTTCTTCAGAGAAACCCGGTTCCAACCCTACCCGAAATCGGTTACTATCGGTTCCAGTAATAAACCTCTAAACCCGGTTAGGAACTGGACCGGTTCCTACAAGAACCGGTTCCCTCACACTCTAACAAGAACCGGATCCAGTTAGGAATCGGTTTCGGGTACAAAAAAAAACCCGATATGCCCATCTCTACTTGTAACTAAAAGGTCATGGATTCGATTTTCCATACAACTTTTTTTTTAACTTCACATTTATTGTGTTCATGAGATCAAAACATAAGAGCCTTTCGGTCCTTCCATTTCTCTTAAAATGAAAGGAAATGGTCTGTAACTGCCTATGTTTTCTTCTTCCTAGCGTATAAGGTGGATCAAGTTTAATATTTACCAATAGCATACTATAAAAAAATTAATAATCTGAACTAGTATGGAAAAATCAAAGATAATACTAAAATTTATAAGTTTGTTTAAATGTATTAAAACAATCCAATATCAAGTTACTAGAGTTAATTGATTCAGTTAATTTGAATTCTATATTTTTTAAACTTAATTCGAATTAACAATTTAACTGAATTTAAAAGTCGATTTGAGTTCGGCTTGATTTGATTCGAGTTGATAAAAATATATAATTCAACTTAAAAAGTCCGTATTATTAAAATTATGTTGACGGATTGTCTCCCGACCCGACCCAAACGACGTCCGACCCGAAAAAGGGACCCAGTGGAAAAGAATCTTGAGTCCGCCACTGGAGGGAACAAGTTCCTTCGAGCTTTTGCGAGTTGAGGGGGTACCTCCCACAAGTCTTGCAGGTTGCACTACAAGAACAGGGCACCTTTAGCGGCGACAGGTGTCGCCGGTATTGACCACCTTTGTCGCCGCTATCGACTTTTAGCGGCGACATGTCGCCGGTAAAACGTCGCCGGTATTGCTCGGACGCTATTGACCGGTTGTCGCCGGTAAAGACAACTGTCGCCGGTATTGATCCTTCACTTTTAGCGACGACAGATGTCGTTGCTAAAAGTGTCGCCGGTATTAATGTTGGTCGCTAAAGGTTGAAAGGCGATGTCGCCGCTAAAAGTCTGTTTTTTTTAATACAGCAGCTGTATATACAGCTGACCAGCCAGTTTTACTGCCGAAAAACAAAACCTGCCTATTTTCAAACAACGCAAGCATACGCCATGAACATAATCAACATATACTAAAGGTAATATACTTAAAAACTACGTTTAAGTCGTACATTATATCCTACAACGTTTAATTAAATCTAAATCATACATTAAAAACAAGTCACTCATCGTCATCGTTATCGTTGGGTTCATCGTCGGATTCATTATCGAATAAGTTGTCAGAATCGTAGTCTTTTGACTTTCCTTTTCCTTTTCCTTGTGAAGCAAGATAGTTGTTAAGTTGATTAAAAAATGACGGGGTTTTGAACAAGCTGTTAACAAAATCCTACAATAATAGATAGCAAAACGTATATTAGCATATTAATTAACGCTACCAACATATATTTAACAAGGAAACATGCGTTCGTTTGTCATTTTATAAATTGCGTAGTTTACCTCGGAAAAGGGTTCTTGCGTCCGAGCTTGCGAAGACGACATGTTAGATGACGAGTGCGAGGACGTGTTGGAAGAAGGTTTAGGCCCCATCCCGCGATACCATCCTCGGCGCTCTCCCAACGCTTCTTGATACGGGGCAATTGGAGGACCATCGCCGCTCCATTCATCTGTGGCCCGTTGTATGTTCCGCTGTATTTTACGAAGATGATTAAATATATATGTGTGTATATATATATATATATATATATATACATTTGTTATAGAAAATAATACTTAAAAGAAATACTTACGTAATTTTGTTCAGCAACCGGATCAACCCAATTCCCTTGATTGTCCGTGTGGGTTTTAGCATACGTAGGTACCCAATCCAAATTCTGTTTAACATTACACTTAGATTAGACATTAAATAAACAAAAGCTTACACACACGCACACATACATAAAACATTACATTTTTATAGGCGGTGCTACCGTACGAAGATGTCCCCCCACGGTATGGGAATTGTTGTTTATCGCATACTTTTTTGTTGGCCTTGCTTTTTTTAATATAATTTTCTTGCCGGAAACCTTCGATGGTTCTCAACCAGTTTTCATAGGGCATATCCACGGGATGGTATGCCCTTGCACTCTCAAGATCATCGTAACCTCCCTTGCTATCAAATAATTGTCTAGCTTCATACTTGCGGTCATTGTATCGCTTCATAAGCACAGTCCTTATACCACCCTTCAAGTTTTTCGCGTCATAATCACGTTCCCCTTCATCAAGATTGAAATTTTCCTACAAATTAAATAAAAAAGTTAAAATATCATATATAAATTAGATTTGCATGTGCCATAAAATTTTATGCATATAACTTATTTACCCGTAAGTGGTTCATGACGGCATCCTTGTAATGTGGTTCAACAGCATCCCATCCAATTTTATCAAACGGGATGGCCCGCCACATATACAAGCCGGCCTCCCTTGACAACATGTCTCTTGATCTACCAACAGGGGTAAACGTGACCTGTCGATCAAACGTAAGCGACACAGGCCCCCCCGCTTTTACTAGACGCCGTAGTTTCTCGTTTTTAGCTTTCCCCCTAACCTTCTTTGGGGAAACCGCTGCAATTAAAACAAAAATAATTAGTAACAACATTTATAATATATAAAATATAAGGACTACAAAATAATTTAGTAAAAAACTTACCGTCTGTCTCTTGTGTGCCACGAATCCCACCAGGAGGAAGCGGTGGATCACCAGCGCCGTCACCCCCATGTCCCCAGGGGGCCACATCGGCCATCAAATAAGCGAATATCAGCAATACCGAAAACATAATCCCTATAAAGTTACAAATGTTACAGCATGTGTATCTAATAGAAATTAAGGGAAAGTACAATTTACATACTAACAATTATACAAACATACATACTAACATACACACCTTAACATACCTAAACTAAAAATTATACAATTTCTAAACTTTAAAAAAAAAAAAAAACTAACCATTATACAATTTACATACACATTTTTCAAATACACCTACATTATACAATTTACATACTAACAATTATACAAACATACATACATTCATTCATACACTTACATACCCACATACAACTTAAACTAAAAATTATACAATTTACATACTAACAATTATACAAACATACATACTAACATACACAATTTACATACCTAAACTAAAAATTATACAATTTCTAAACTTTAAAAAAAAAACTAACCATTATACAATTTACATACACATTTTTCAAATACACCTACATTATACAATTTACATACTAACAATTATACAAGCATACATACATTCATTCATACACTTACATACCCACATACAACTTAAACTAAAAATTATACTATTTACATACTAAAAATTATACAAACATACATACTAACATACACAATTTAAATACCTAAACTAAAAATTATACAATTTCTAAACTTAAAAAAAAAAAAAAAAAAACTAACCGGTTTTTCAGGTGGTGACCGTAGAAGTGAAGGTGGTGACCGGAGAAGAGATGGTGGTGATCCGAATTTTCTTCCACAAACACAAAAATACACAAAAAAGAGCAAAAATTAAAGCCTATAACATGTATGTAACAAATGTAGAGAAGAAATGTAACATAAAACAAGTTAAACTAACCGATTGGGCAAAAAATCGAGTGTCTCCGGCGGTGGAAGCAAGAGTTTTGGGGGGGAAAGTGAAGAGGAGAGAGGGAAATGCGCTGATAAAGGACTTTTACGGTTTCACTTTTACCGGCGACAGGCCGGCCTGTCGCCGGTATTGATTACCTGTCGCCGCTATTAGGTTAACCTGGATAAGATTTGTGTGGCTAGGATTTAATGTGGGACACAGACTTTTAGCAGAGACAGCTTTCGCCGGTATTGCCTTTTAAGTCCCCAACCGTTAGATCAGGATTTTGATCAACGGCTGGGGTTTGGTCTCAGGGTGTGTGACACGGATCGACCAATAGCGGCGACATTAGGCCTGTCGCCGCTAATGGTGTCGCCGCTAATGGCCTCCCATTCTTGTAGTGTTGGTTGGGTGAGCTTGGTAATCGGGTTGTGGAATTCGTGAGAGAAAGCTGAGTAAGGGTTTTTGATTTCACTATTATCAAACTCACCACCCATATTACACTAGATTGATTGGGTTAGGTTATTCTACAAATACTCCTAATTGTAAGAAATGTAAAAAGGCTTTATAGAGTGATAAATATCCAAAAACCTAAAACCTAAACCCACTACAACACCTCCCAAAATCTAAACAACCCCCCCCCCCCCAGCAAAAAAAAAAAAAAAAAAAAAAAACCAACCCCCCCCCCCCCCAAAAAAAAAAAAAAAACACCTAAACACCCACACCTACCCCACCACCATCCGAATCGGTGATGTTCACAAATGACAGAAATTATGTGAACATTCAATAAAGTGGAACTCACTAGAGTGGTAAACACGATAATGAGTAGTCTTATAACAAGAAATCATATTATGAGAAACTAAAAAAATGCACAACAGAGATGCTCGGGTGGCCAAGACCATCACGCCAAATGTCAAGAACAGAAGCAACAAGAAATGTGAAAGCAGGTGCAGGTGTGCGTGCCGGAGTAGTGAGTGGGGAGAACCCATCCACTCGTGTCCACTGCACGTTAAAATTTTAAATTATGCGTACCAGAACCAACAGTGGTATTAGGGCCGTTTTTAAAAACATATACAACAAGTTTGTAATTGCAATCCGTTTTTAATTTTGTGAAAACTTTTGTTTGACAAAAGATTGCATCATTTACGTTTCGGTAACAGTATTGTTTATCATGAATCAAGCCCTTGACCTCTAATTGTTTTATTATATGGTTTCTAAAGAAACACAAGTCTAATCCGAGGGGATTAGGCTAATGTTCAAGCGGGTAGAGACAAATCCGGTCTTCACAAGCACTAATCCTTTAACGAACTTACAAAACTAGCAACACCGTGAGACAGACTCGTTATATATATTTTATGAAAATGCATCTTTAATCCCGGATTTAGTTATGTTGATTATCTAATCCACAAAATATAGGAAAACGGTAAAGATAATAAACTTCGCGCTTTTATTTATAATATTCCGGATTCAATTTACAATTCAAGTGGGGCTTCGGGGATCCGTTTTCGACGGATGTTACAATAACGAATTTCACATTTGTAATCATTTAGAGTTTCCATCCATCGGTGTTGACGCATATTCAAATCCTTCTGATTGAATATGTGTTGTAGTCTCTTGTGGTCTATATGATAAACATTAAAATGAATGAGATATCAATACTCAAAAGTTGTGTTTTTGAAATGTTACTGCTATGAGAAATTGGGTGGGAATGTGTCACATGGAATAAGTGTTTTTATGGTTAAATTTGGCTGGATTTTACGAAAATTTACAGCTAAACTGATAACTACATTTTGGAGAACAAAAACCAACTAGTTAGTTGGATTCGATGGAAAATTTTAGACTACACTAAGTACGATTCAAAGAATGACAAACCAAACCAATAGAACGAGTGGGTTGACTAGACTAACGGGGTTTACAGGTTTGGCGGGTCAATGATTCGGTTTTGTCAGTTTAAGGGTTTGGTTTTGTCGGTTAAACGGTTCGATTTTGATGGTTTAACTCATTTAAAAAATCATGATTTTATATAAAAATGATAAAGGAGGTTCAAAATTACAATACATATATATAACTATATATTTCAAGAATATAAGATATATAAATAATAAAAATTAAACCTACAGTTGGGTTTACATGACGATCTGACTTGAAATACGCGAAATTGGTGAACCGTTAAACAGACACAATGTATTAACCGAACCGGCCTTTAGGTGTGTTTAGTATTTCAATCAGACTTGAAATACTCGAAATTCGATTCGAATCAAATTCAAACTTGGAGGTTCGAATTCGGTTTTCAAAAATTCAAAATCAAATTCAATTTGGATCGAGAAGAAGAAATGAAGATAAACCTGTTTTTTTTTTTTTTAATATAACAATACTATCAAATTACTCGATAGAGAGACCTAGTTCTAAACTTTATTGCCACACCAATGTCACTCAAAGTGATGCTAGTGGGAGTTGAACTTGAGACCTTAGTGAGAGAAAACAAGTGACTAACCACTAGACCAACTTGTTAGGACGGAATGGCTATTTTTTAAAACCGAAAACTCAAATCTCTGTTTTGCTGATCCATTTTTTACGCTATACAGCTGTAACATAATATTTTCATATACAATTCATGAATATTAAATCATGTGACGAGGGCATCTGGGCAGGTATAAACAGAGGCCACCAAATCCTAAGGTCAACTAAAGAGACATGATAACCACCCCCCACAAAACCACAAATTGTTTAGTCTATAATAGCTGGAATTAAACAACTTTTTATTATGAAATCATGTGAAATCGTGTGTACATGTTGAAATGTCAACACGTTCTTTGCATCTGAGGCAGTGTACCATATTTTAAATTAATAAAATGTAATTATTGAAGTGGCGTAATATGTATTCCTAATTTAATTTCTGGCCTGTCTAATCCAATATAAAGGCATTGCTTTTCATTGAATCTTCATTCTTAACCATCTTTCATTTCCCTTATACACTCCTGTCAATCTGTACAATTGCTTGGAACCCTTGATTTGAATTTAATAATCAGTATTGATCCACAAACCGGTGTTCGTTTATATCTAAGTTTATATTTTTATACAACTTTTAATCTTGAATAGCCTACTTGTAAAAGGAATTATGTTTTGTAGGTCTTGTGAAGATTAAGGAGCTAATTGGGAGCTAAACGAACTAACGGGAAGTGAAACGGGTCAACCGGAAGCAAGGAACGCGAAAAACAGAAAAGTCAGTTTCTGGGCACCATAGCCTACGGCCAAACCCACAGTCGCCTACGGTGCCTGCAAAGTGGTTCCGGGGAAAGTTTTTCTTGGATGCTTTCAATGATTGTCAAACTTGTCTTTATGTAATAAATCCGGGTTTTGAGTTATTGGGAGGTCAAGAACATTTAATTTGAAGACTTTTATGAGCAACTAATCTCTTCCAATTCATTTGCATTAAACTCTCATATGGAGAAAGTCATCAAAGATCAATCCAAAGTCTTCAAGGAATTAAATGCTTCATGTCTTGAAGAAGTAATAAATGCTCCAAGTTCTTGAGGTGAAATAAATGCTCCAAGTTCTTGAGGTGAAATAAATGCCCCAAGTCTTGAGAAGAATTAAATGCTCCAATTTCTTGAAGAGAAATAAATGCCCCAATTTCTTGAGGAGAAATAAATGCCCATATTCTTCCCTTCTATAAAATGGAGCTTATCATCAAGAGGCATAGAAAAAACATTCACAATCACAATCACTTACTTCCAACATTCGTCATTTCTCCATCATCCAAGCTTCAAGATGACCTCCATCAAGTTCCATTCATCCGGTGTTCAAGCTTCTTCAACCATGAGCGGCTAATCATCTTGGTTTCACCCCGGTGTAGGTAGTTGTTTAATTTATGGTTTTGAATTGTTTCTTGCTTCAACTTTGTGACAATTTGTGTTTGATTTTGGAAACCTTTGACAATAGCCTACATTTGTTTCGTATTCATAAATTGTCGAGCGATGTTAAAAGTTATGACTTTATGAAATGGTTATGTGTAATATGCGTTGTCTTGGTTAGGATTTACTTGTGTTGATTACAAAGTGTATTCTTGTCCGTTCTCGAAACGTTGATAGTTATTAGCACCTAAGTCACGGTACACTAAATCCGCTAATCATATGCAATTGAGTTGAATCTTAAAACTTGTAGAAACCATAAGTTAGCAATTACCGAAACCGGGTGTGATTCCTTTACTTATTATTGTTTAGTAACCAAATATTCATTACAATTGTTAACTAGAAGTTGTTATCCAAGTAAACCAATTCATTTAGATAAATTCATTTCTTCCATCAAAAACACAATTACAAGAATATCATAGCAAGCTTCATAATTTGTGACAATCGTTCTAATTCTAGTGAATCCATTCGCAAACCACATACTCTTCGTGGTTCGACCCCTTACTACCACTAGCTATTTGTGAAGGGTAATTTGGGCATATAAATATTATCTTTGACCGGAGCGTGACACTCCGATCACAGTTAAAGGATCTTTTTTCAACAACATTGCTAAGCAATTTTATTGTCTTATCATATATGCTGAGGGTGATGCTATGTTTCAAGCATTGCGGAAAGTATTATTCGAGGACTAGGTCAGAACTTCCATTCAGCAGAAGTCCAGGAATAATACCCCAGATATCACTGTGTATAAAGACCTAGTATATCAGAAAAAGGAATCTTTCAAACGAGATTTCGGGGGTTACCCATATATCCGAGAGATGTTACCCACGAATTAAGCAAGTTTGAATTTTAGGTTTATATCTCGTCACAATCTACTAAATGTGCAAAAACCTACTGACACATCATCAGTGAGACCGTTTATCACTATTTAACTTTCCATATCTTTAGCATGCCGTGATCGTCCATTGATGTACTATCATTTCCTCTTTGATACAACAAAACTCATTTTTGATTTTATCACGTTTTTGGCTTTTTCAAATTTTCTAATGTTTTTGGATTTCTGAAAATTTTTACTCCCCCTAAAATGCAAACACATTTTAGGAAATTTGAAAACAAACTGTACAATAAAGTGACAACTGATATCAAATCACTTCAGATCGCCATTCACTTGGCATAAACAATCAGAACTCCCCCTTACAACAAACTATTTTCCCATTGTGATTTCAAAACACTTAAGTTTGTTTTAATCAAATGGTTTTTCCGGAAAATAAGTTTTGTTGATTTTAAGAAACCATTTGTAGGTTAGGGGTTCATCACATTGTTCTCCAAAATACCACTTGTAAGTATGGTCCAATCAAGTTCAACTTAATGACCTTGATTAACCATTTGAAAGTGAAAACCTCTTTCCACCACTTACAGGTTCATTCACCAACCATAACCACTTGTAAATCAACATATAACAATTTAAATATACCACCTGTACTTTACCAACTTTACCACTTGTAGGATCATTTGCTAAGAAAGATACCGATTCCTGCTCCACTCTTACCAACCTGGGAGCTCCGGCAAGTCCGGATTTTTACTCAAACATTATGTCCACCCAAGCCTCACCAGCCTTGGGTGATTTTGAAACACATCTATCCCACCAACATTTTGATTTGTAAAATTCTTTGGCACCCTTAACCTTCCTATCAACCATCTTCCCAAAAATATGTTTGACTTTCCCATTGAAAGCCTTCTCAACATCAAATTCTCCCTTATCAGCGAAGAATTGATTTGAGATCTCAACCTTCCCAACTTTAGACTTCCAATTTTCCTTTGACAATGGAGGAAAATTCTCATCGTTCAACTCAGGAACGGAATTCACAACCTTTTTCTCAACAAATGACTCCTCTGATTTTATGGAATCAGATTCATTGTCATAACTTCTTTCAGATTTTACAACCCATTTTTGTTTTGTTAAATCGACACTTCTTTTGTAAAACCGTTTTGAACTTTCACCTTCCTCAGAATTAGAATTTTCAAACTTTTTAACATTTTTCACAAGTTGTTCTTTCTTATCAACACAAGTCTTTCTTAGAACAGAGTTAGAAGAAACTCCCTGTTTTTTGTAGTTAGTCTTGGGACAATTCCAAGCTATGTGACCAACTTCTTGGCATTTGAAACAAGTTCTTCTGTCAACTCTTTCAGCAAACTTTCTCACATTCTTCTTTACTTCAGCAAGAAACTCTTGATTCGACTGTTTCTAGAATGGTTTCTTCTGTTCAACCTCTGAACTACCGCCTGAAACAAATTTTGTTTTTGGTTTATAAATTTTCTGATTTTTATAATTTTCTGATGAAATAAAACCAAGACCTTTCTTTTGAGATTACCATTATGGTTTGATTTCTTTTGGAAATTATAACCACAACCGTAACCTTTTTTCTTGTTCAATCTCTGTTGAACTCTTGAAGTGTATTTTTTAGGTTTTTCAGCAAGATTTAAATCTTTTATTTCAGAAATATTAATTTCTGTTAGTTTGAAAACCTGTTTGATCATTTTAGTTTTTACACTTCTTATTGGGAATTCCTCATCAGAATATAATTTGTCTGAATCATTCAAAGTATAAGTCACTTTGATTGGTCCATCATTCAAATTAGATTTTGATAGAAGGAATTCATTATCATAAACCCTTTTAACCGGCGAACTCGGACTCTTTTCTGATGAACTCGGATTTTTAGACTCAGACTCCGGTTTTGACTCTTCATCCATATCCAACACCTGATCGACCACTTTCTTTAACAACTCGGATTCATGATCAGTGTCAGACGCTGTGAATGTAACATCAATATTGTCTGGTAATTCATCAATGATTTCAGACTTTAAGTTGATGTTGACTGCCTTTTTTAGACGCTCCTCGTTAGGATTCCTTGGAGAATAAGTTTCATGGATCGGGGGCGGACATCTGTTATACTTGACACTTTGTTTCTTACCAGTATCAGTATCTTCAGATTTTTTCTCCATGAATGCCTCAAGACCTGCAACAGTAGGATAAACACGATCAATCAAATAATCACACGTAGTGTAACTCAACAGTAATCGTTTAATCCTTTCACTCTCAATCTTCTCAAGTTCTACTTCTTTCTTCAATTTAGCACAGTCTTCAATATACTCATTTATGACGCTTTGCTTTGTCATTAATGTTGCACTCATTTTATCCATCGCCTTTTCAATCTCTGTATTCGTCTTTTTCAGACTATCCACTGTCCTGTTCAGCACATCATACGAATCCTTTACATACTTTACATCAGACAGTAAATCTTCCTTAATTTTCTCTAATTCAGCAATCTTTTTGTCTTTCTCCTCACAATCTTTGCAAGATTCTGAACATTTTAAACATGGTTTTTCAACTTCAACCACTTTTTCAACTTCAACTATCTTTTCAACAATTTTTTCTATTTCGACAATCTTCTCTACTTCAACTATTTTCTCTACCACTTTCTCCACTTCAACAATCTTTTCTATTACATTCTCAGTTACTGCTTCAACTTTTGTTTTTCCAGTTTCTGTCTTTGCCTTTTCATCAGCGAGTAACTTTGCTGCTTCCAGTTCCCTCTTCAAACGGGCAATCTTCTTCTGATTTAGCATCTCAACTTTATCTGCATAGAAAAAATTAAAACTGTCAGGATCAATGCTTTTTCTACATTTGTTAAGATACTCTTCCTCATCATCCGTATCAACATCACTTCCAAGATCTGGAAAAATCGGGATTCTTTTCTGATGAGCATTGTAGAATTCCTCAGCCATGATTCAATAATCAGGTGATACTTCGGGAAACACCTTGTAAAAACACGTGTTTTCAAGCGAATGCCAAATTCAAGAGGAAGCCAACATATTTTCAAGAGAAAGTCAGATTCAAGTGAAAAAAAAATATTGTCTGCAAATATTTCTTTACTGCATTTCATTTCTGTTATATCAAAATTCCAATAAGATTTTCAGTGTGTTTTAGCATAAATTTTGAAAAATTCAAAAAGATTTTAGACGACTGATGTTGAAAAGCTGATTTTCAAAATTCCGAGTGCTAAACATGACGAACAGGTTTGGGAAAGTTTGTTTGAAAAATGTGTGAAATTAGGATCGGTTTGCGACCTGAATGAGTCGTTCAGAAGAGATTTTATCCGTTTCAGATGCGGAAAATAAGAAACGGACGTCGAAACAGCTTGCGTATCACTTTTAACACTGATTATATTGATATAATAGCGATTACAATCAGTCTTCACACCGGCAGCACCTCGGTATGGAATTCAAGAACTGTTACAAATGAAATGCATGAACCACCTATATATAGTCTCTGGGTTTCTCTTGAAAGTGACAAGACTCAGTTCAAGAGAAACCTCTTTGGTTGCTTTCTCTTGAAACTGACCTACTCTCTTTCAAGAGAAACCTATTCATTCAAGCTAAACCACTATATTTTGAACTACGCGCACTGATCTAACATTCTACGCACAAGACTCGATACAAGACGAAGTCGACAGATGTATGCACTAACAGAAGGACTGTTGGCTCAATATGCATCGTCCGACACACAAACTCGAAATGTCGAACCCTAACCATGCCAATAGGGTGCAGTTGGGAGATATGAAACTTATAATACTCAAGGATTTCAAGGAAAATTTTTGTTACAGGCAAGCGAAAGTTCCTTCACAGAAAAAATCCCAAAAGGGTGTAATATACCCAGCCGGAGCATCTGCTGCTGTCTGACCCTCCTCAGGGTACAGGGCACCCCAATTCTCCGGGAATCTAAGGTTTCGAACCAAACCATCGAAAGTTGCTCTGGGCCACTTTAGCGGTGGAAGTTCAGCAGACATTTCTTCGGATAAGTCTTCTTGGCGTTCTCTGGTTGACATAAGAGGAAGAAATGACAATTTTTTTCTTAACGGATAATGAAGAAAGGAAGGGGAAAAGTTTTCAACAAAGCAATGATTAACAGAAAGGGGCAACTAAAACAAACTTATATACTCACCGCAATAAATAGCATCGGTAACTGCCATAGCACCTTTTCCGGATATCACAGTTACCCAAGCGACATGAGCGAGTGAGAATCAACACAAACGCAAGTTCACGCGCGCGTGGAAAGCACGGACAGTAAGGGACAACTGACAGTGGCAGCCTGTCACTCAGTCCTTACTGTACCAGCCCCATCTAAAGTCAAATATTTTCAAAATCTTTATAATAAGCAAAGTAAATCTTCTCATAGAAGATTCCCTACTTTCGCGCCAAAAAGCATTTCCCTCTCATAAGTCCAGTGCTCCACTTACTTGCATAAGAGCAACACTAGACTGGGGGGACTTGAAGGGGTAAGGTCCCAAAAACCTCATAATAAGTACTTGGGACCATACCATAACCTTGTCTTTCAGCCTCTTTTTGACCTTGCAAGGCCGTTCACTGGTCCTACAAAGGAGGCTTAAGAAACAGATAGCAGACAACACTTGCGCGCCAAAAGGAAATCATAAATCCTTGCGCTTTCCTCCATAAACAAAGGATGAAAATCCTAACTTAAACACTCCCGCCTAATAATATCCAGACTTGGATATTATTTACCCAACTGGTGCCACACGATAAAGAGTCACACAGGATTATGGCAATAACCTTCTAGAAGGACCCAATCGTGCACCACTAAACGGTTACAACCGTCTGGACACGTGTCATCACCTCAGGCTTCCCTGAAATCACGATGATGGCATGAAATCGGAGAGAAACCTCCACTTGATCACTTTCCACGTGGCAAACCCCCAGCCATAGATCTAAACAGCGATCCATGTGCACTCACCTCGGATCGAGAAGCTTAACGGAAGGATATGTAACAGCTTACGGGGTTAGCATCTTCCGTCAGCATTTCACCAACGAGCTTTCCCGCCCAAAACTCTCGCCTATAAATATGAGAACAATTCAGGTATGAAATTCAAGTTACTCACACTTCGTCAATACCTCTTCTTCTTCTTCATAAACACATACTTATTCTCATGCCGGAGTCGGGTCAAGGAGAGAACCCCTCTTCTCCCCTTGACGAGGCTAACGGTGCTTTGTTTTGCAGAGTTTACCGGAGAAGAAGGCCAGTTGCATTGAATCAAACGAGAGAGAACAACCCCCTTTTATGCAGATCCAAACCCCCTAGATAATTCAATTCCGGTCAATTATCTAGTGTTTCTTCAGTGATTTAAGAATTCAACCAAACCTAGTGTATCAACATACACCTTTGAGACTATAGAAATACCACAAAGGCAATCCCTATTTGGATAAAATATCGGTTTCTGACATTCCATGACAATAGGAACGGGGTGTCAAATCCTATAGCGCTATATCACACTACCAATCGGTCTGGTGAACATATAAAATAAGTAAAATTCAACAATTAATTTTATAATCTTTGAAAAATCAGTGTTTAAACCATAAATAATCATTCAGTTTGTCAAAAGATAAGTACTAATATGTATAATCAATTATACTTTGAAATCATGAACATAACAAATAGGTACACATACTTCACCCCAAAACATTGAAAACAGTAAAAGAGGGGACTATGTACTCACTTGAGAGTGTTTAGAAGTCTTGAACAACTACCAAGCAAGCTAGAGGGATCACGGAAATCAACGGCACCTAATGTAGATAACTAAGTAAATAAACCGGACCTAAATCGGAAGATCGGATAGGATGAGGATTCGTAAACCAAATGAGTGTGGGAACTCATATGATATGGTTTAACAAAGCCTACATACTAAAACAAAACCTAACCT
Organism: Helianthus tuberosus; assembly: GCA_030545235.1. Lineage (NCBI taxonomy): Eukaryota > Viridiplantae > Streptophyta > Magnoliopsida > Asterales > Asteraceae > Helianthus > Helianthus tuberosus. The sequence continues at coordinate 160,380,769 of CM060424.1, forward strand.
AAGTGCTTACGACCCATTACGACCCGTTTAGGTAGCTTACGCTACTTTAACGCGTCCTTTGCATAAAACGCGTTCGAAACGCCTAACTAGTCCTATGACAAGTATTATATGCCTAAACATGTTTAATTATGTTGCATAATTAGTTAATTGACAAAAGTTTGGGTTACATATGCTTAAATATCAATTATGCATTAAAAGGGCATTTTGGTCATTTTCCTAAGGCATATAAACTACCTATCATATAACTACTTAAACGAAGTGACCATAAGTTATAACCTAGGAAGCTTATTCCCTATACAACTATGGTCACAAAAACATGTTTGGTCGGATCCTAATGATCGACCAAACGGGTCTAGTTCGCAAGTCTAAGGGGTTATTTAGACCGCTTTGACTTATGACTCCACATAAGCACTAATCTAAAAGTGACGAGCTAAACATGTTTAACAAAGTTTGAAAACAAGTTAGACATCAAAACAAACGGTTTTGATACCCAAGAATAGTTTGGTTACAAAATACGCATGAATACACATTTTGACCGAAACTACGACTCGTCACTACACCTAATCAACGTGGTAATCAGTAGGTATAGTCACTTGGGACTATAACCATCATGATTACGCTCACGTTGTGAAGTTCAAACAAACTTCGTGTTGACCATAAACTGGTCAATGTAGAAAGTCAAACACTGTTTGACTTTCCCGCTTAAAAAAAACGCATAAAATAACAAAAGAAGCTTGCAAAGGGTCCAAGCTAGGAAGATATGATCTATAAATTCTCAGGTATGAAGCATTTGAGATTCAACTTAGAGAAAATTAGATCATGTGTGAGGAATGAATGAAAATGAGGTGGGTATATATAGGATTCGGTCCACCGTTAAGATCGTTTATCGAGAACCGTGCTTTAATCATGGCCTTACACTTGGGCCCAAGGTTTTAGAATACCATGGGAACATGTAAAACCATCAAATACCAGCCCATAGGGTGCATAACCATGGGTTAAAACCATCAAGATCTCAAAAATGGACCAAGTTCAAGTATCTGCCAGAAATTTCAAAAATGGTCCCTGCACTTGTAAAACTTGATGTTTTTTCACTTTTAAGCTCCGTTAACCCCATTTCAAGACTCTAAAATAAAGTTAAAGTATAGGGAACTTAAAATACGCTCAAAAACATCTCAGATGTTGGTTCGTTTGGTCGTACGGTTGCGTTTTTCGGTTAAATCCGACGGAAATCGTAATGAACGCAAAAACGATCCAAATTACGCGACGAATGGAATTTTATCATGCCAATCACTAAAATAAAATATTTTAATGATTACATAAATTTTTGGATGTCCGGATATATTCAGGACGTAAGATACGCGCGAAAATGCAAATTTATGCACTTTTGACGCTTTTAGTCTCTATTGATCAAATAAGTTTATTTTAGTATACCGAACCCCTCAAAGCCTATTTCTAAGCTATGTAAAGGATATTTAGGGTATGTTTAACTTATGATCAAGTTCCGTAATGTTCGTCACAGTACGAATCGGCACAGTTTATCGAAATTAGTTCCTGTAAGCGAATAAATTTGATTTCGCCACACCAAACCCTTCAAAACTTATTTCTAAGTTATGTAAAGGTTATTTAAGGTATGTTAAGCCTATTTCACTATTCTGGAGTGTTTGTCGCGTTAATCTGACTGCCTTTACGCATCAGTTCGCGTATTACTTCCAAGAAAGCGATTTAGAGCTCGAAATCGAACAAGGTTTGATATGTGCAAACGATACACATATTTATACAAATCCCAAGTATGAAATACAATATTTCACTGGTTTGGTATTTTTTTGATGATTGAAGTGACACAGGTGTCACAGTCTCCCCTACTTTAGGAAATTTCTTCCCGAAATTTAATTTTAGAGGAAACTTGTGTAGACAACTGTGATGGTTTCGCTTTCGAATGAATCCCTCGAACCCTAAGTAAAACTCTGGGCCATGTTCAGATTCTTAGCAAAATTGTCAACTATCAAAGTGGAGTCCTTGTAGTAACAAAACATGGAGTTTCGAACTACGGACAGAAGAACGTTTCTTATGAAGACTTATCATAGGAAACTTGTGTGTGCTTGAAATCAGAGTCGGAGAGTGTAAGATAAAATGACATTGGTCAAGGTCCAGGACTTCTAGTAACTTAAATAACGCTACGTTTGCAATGTAATAAGGAACACTTATATATAGGAAGTACCAGCGGCATATCCACCATGCCCTTTTTACATTGTTTCCGTATCGTTATTCTGATCACTATAGGTCTTAACACATGACAAAATTTGTTGTGGCTTCTGTGCACTGAATTCCATAATTATGTATGCATCCATAATTACGTAATTCCTTTCATAGTCCACACAGTTCATTTCAAAATGCGTAGGGAAAAAAATCAATCGAATAAACATGAAGTGACTTGGCTTGGACCACCAAAGGATCTTTTTAACTGGATCAACGTACGATCTTTTTAACTAGATCAACACATGATATCTTTAAATAGACCATCGTATAATCTCCTTATATAGACCACTTAAGGGATCTTTTCAGCTATATCGTCACATGATATTTCTAATCAGATTTTTGAATCAATCTGTTTAACTAGAACACTTAAGGGGTCCAATTATAGAATAGTACTTCATAAACCAAGGGACTTAACTACAACGTAGAATCCCATTAAGGATTTAAGATAGTACCTTTGGATATCCTACTATGAATCCCTCATATGAGATACAGAAGATTCTATGAGGACTTGGATAATAAATATTCAGATTACAAAAACACAAGACATAAAGAAATCACATAAGCACATAATCACATAATTGGTTAACTTGATCTTCATTTTATTAATTTTCTTGTTTAATTGAGCACACGAGTATTCAAAGCACACCAGGTGTCCAATCCATGAATTCTGTTTGGCACTTTAAACATCTTCAAGAATCTAACTATGAAGATAGGAAGATCTTAATAGGAATTCGGCTTTGTTTCTTAAAAGAAACGAGTATTTAAGATTTTGGAGAGATCACAAGCGATCATAAAAATGACAGAACCATACGAGTAGTTTGTCTTGGTGTCGGCATCGAAGGGTTGTATCAAACATTCACACAATCGCATTAGTTTCGCAAAATACAATTGAAACAACAAATTTTATTTATATAATAACTGAGTCGATTCAAACATTAAAAGATAACAACCAAGGAATTTCAAAAGACTAATTGTTCATTGCTGCATCATTGTTCGCATTTGCCTCATTGATGTTAAACACTCGTCCACGCGCTGGATTTGCGTTAACAAGTCTTGGGCAATTGTTTCTATAGTGAGTAAGATCACCACAGTTATAACATGACCCAGGTGGGAACCGTGCTTGGACAGCAGCAGGCTTTGCAGCAGCTTGGTTTGCATAACGGCAGGTATCGACCAAATGTCCCAATCGCCCACAGTGGGTACATTTGTGACATTGCACTTGCTCCAGATGATGACGGTTGCATTTGTTGCACATAGGTGCGGTACCAACATAATTTTTCCTTTTACGAGGTTGGGCTGGCTGGTTTATTGCAACCTGATTGTTCTGAGCAGTTATGGCACAATTTTGAGAAGCCTTGCGCTTCTTCTTCTTGGGTGTCTCGACCTGTTTTTCCTTTGGTTCAACTTGTGCAGTCTTGTCAGATGGTCTTGGGTCGCCTTTTTGAAAAAGCTTTCCCTTCCTGATATGGGATTCAGTCAGGGTGGCAGACAGTTCTATGGCCTGTCTGACGGTAGTAGGGTTGCTGCTAGTAACGATATCCTGAACTAAGTCGGGAAGGCCATCAATGTACTTTTCAATCGTCTTCTCCACAGGTATAACCATGGCAGGACATAACAGACTCAGTTCTTCATAGCGGTCAGTATAGGCTCGATGTTCACCACTATCTTGTTTTAGGTCATCAAATTCCCTTTCCAATGCTCTAAGCTCATGACGGGCACAAAACTCCTTCATCATTAGAGCTCGAAGCTCTTCCCAAGTTTGAGTTAGTGCCACCTCAGCACCCCTATCACGCATCACTCCATTCCACCATGTAAGAGCACGCTTCTCGAACACACAAGATGCAAACTCAAACTTACGCTCATTCAGACATTGCACATGCCTGAATGTGCTCTCCAAACTTTCGAACCATTGCAGGAACGCGGTTGCTCCTTGAGACCCAGAAAACTTCAAAGGTTTAGCAGAGTTGAAGGTCTTGAAATTACACTGAGCATTGTTGTTGTTGTTGTATATCTGATGGATCTCAATTACTAAGCCCGGAAGCACAGCAACCATTTGCTGAGCGATAAGGGCTGCAACTTCTTCATTAGTTTGAGGCTGTGCTTCTCGTCGAGGAGGCATTGTCTAAAAAGAACAAGAAAACATGAGGGGAAACAAGTGAAATGGCATTGGGTAGGAATATGATGTTACAATTACTGACCAAAAAGCATGGGTAATGGTTATTTATTTGAACCATGAAGCAAACAAACGACACACAAAAGCTGAATCAAAGTAAATAGGTCTTCATAATGTATCGCGAAGACATGCTCGCCTATAAGTGGACACTCACCCCAAGAGTTCCCAGGTAAGAGTGACTAGTCCGATACTGCGGATTTGTACGAACACTCTAGCCTAAGACAGAAGACTCAGGGTTCAGGCACCCACCCTTCCAGTTTGCATGTGTTCACATTATTTAGACCCAAACTATGATGAGATTTTGAAAAATTAGAAGGTTTAAAACCTAGTAATCAATCATCCTAGAACAGATGATTGGTTTTCAAAGCGGAATCGAAATTTCTGTTTTCGTTGTGGTTGTCACCTAAGGATAAGTGACGGTATTGTTTTAAAACTAAACACAAGATAACTTGTGTTAGGGTCCTAGGAAGGTTATAGTCTAGGTCAAAGCATTACTAATAACCTAATTCCCTATAACCATTGGCTCTGATACCAACTTTTCTGTCACACCCCGACCACGTAAAACAACAAATCGTGGCGGAAACGTTGGGGAGTGTTGTAACAGAATCATTGTTTCATAACCATGGATTAAATAATTTCATTTTATTGAATTATTGAACTCATTGTTTTATTACAAATTAGATAAATACAAATGTTATCTTTCAACTTTTAAAGTCGCTAAGGCACGAGTCCATCCTATGTTTATCATGCATCAACAATCATCACATAACAGCACCTGAAACATGTGTAAAAATAGGTACGTCGGCATAAAAATGCCTGTGAGATACATATGTTTTATTATAATAGGATTCATGACTTATAAATTTAGAGAAAAATGTTTAATCAAAAATAGTCACGAACCTTAAAATATTTTCTTTTATAAATCATATAACAAGTAATAAGAAAATCAGATGATATAAATAAATAATTAAGTAAAATGAGTTTGTATAAATATATTGTTTGTAAAACAATATTTTGAGAAAAAAAAGTTTATAGTATGTATATAAAAATATACTTTTGTTTTAAAAGAGTCTAATAAGTAATATATTAAAATATATTCTCGTTCCAAAATCGTTAAACAAATAGTATATTAAATATACTTTAGTCGTCAAAATAATAATTTTCAGTAGTATATCAAAAGTATACTTTGGTTATATTAATAACATATTAAACTATGCTTTGGTTTTATAAATAACGTATTAAACTTTGCTTTGGTTAAATAACATATCAAACTATGCTTTTGGTTTGGTAAATAACATATTAACTATGTTTTAGTAATTAACAAAATATATGTTGTTTTGTACAATATCACATATGAGAGCATATCAAACTATACTTTTGGGAGTATAATAAAATATACAATAAAAATGTGATTTAAGAATTCAACCAAACCTAGTGTATCAAAATACACCTTTGAGACTATAGAAATACCACAAAGGCAATCCCTATTTGGATAAAATATCGGTTTCTGACATTCCATGACAACAGGAATGGGGTGTCAAATCCTATAGCGCTATATCATACTACCAATCGGTCTGGTGAACATATAAAATAAGTACAATTCAATAATTAATTTTATAATCTTTGAAAAATCAGTGTTTAAACCATAAATAATCATTCAGTTTGTCAAAAGATAAGTACTAATATGTATAATCAATTATACTTTGAAATCATGAACATAATAAATATGTACACATGCTTCACCCCAAAACATTGAAAACAGTAAAAGAGGGGACTATGTACTCACTTGAGAGTGTTTTGAAGTCTTGAACAACTACCAAGCAAGCTAGAGGGATCACGGAAATCAACGGCACCTAATGTAGATAACTAAGTAAATAAACCGGACCTAAATCGGAAGGTCGGATAGGATGAGTTTTCGTAAACCAAATGAGTGTGGGAACTCATATGATATGGTTTAACAAATCCTACATACTAAAACGAAACCTAACCTAAGTGCTTACGACCCATTACGACCCGTTTAGGTAGCTTACGCTACTTTAACGCATCGTTCGCGTAAAACGCGTTCGGAAATTCCTAACTAGTCCTATGACAAGTATTATATGCCTAAACATGTTTAATTATGTTTCATAATCAGTTAAGTGACAAAAGTTTGGGTTACATATGCTTAAATATCAATTATGCATAAAAAGGGCATTTTGGTCATTTTCCTAAGGCATATAAACTACCTATCATATAACTACTTAAAGGAAGTGACCATAAGGTACAACCTCAGAAGGTTATTCCCTATACAACTATGGTCACAAAAACAAGTTTGGTCGGATCCTAATGATCGACCAAACGGGTCTAGTTCGAAAGTCTAAGCGGTTGTTTAGACCGCTTTGACTTACGACTCCACATAAGCACTAATCTAAAAGTGACAAGCTAAACATGTTTAACAAAGTTTGAAAACAAGTTAGATATCAAAACAAACGGTTTTGATACCCAAGAATAGTTTGGTTACAAAATACGCATGAATACGCATTTTGACCGAAACTACGACTCGTCACTACACCTAATCAACGTGGTAATCAGTAGGTATAGTCACTTGGGACTATAACCATCGTGATTACGCTCACGTTGCGAAGTTCAAATGAACTTCGTGTTGACCATAAACTAGTCAATGCAGAAAGTCAAACAGTGTTTGACTTTCCCGCTTAAAAAAAACGCATAAAAGAACGAAAGAAGCTTACAAAGGGTCCAAGCTAGGAAGATATGATCTATAAATTCTCAGATATGAAGCATTTGAGCTTCAACTTAGAGAAAATTAGATCATGTGTGAGCAAAGAATGAAAATGACGTGGGTATATATAGGATTCGGTCCATCGTTAAGATCGTTTATCGAGAACCGTGCTTTAATCAAGGCCTTACACTTGGGCCCAAGGTTTTAACATACCATGGGAACATGTAAAACCATCAAATACCAGCCCATAGGGTGCAAAGCCATGGGTTAAAACCATCAAAATCTCAAAAAAAGGACCAAGTTCAATGTATCTGTCAGAAATTTCAAAAATGCTCCATGCACTTGTAAAACTTGATTTTTTGCACTTTTAAGCCCCGTTAACCCCATTTCAAGGCTCTAAAATAAAGTTAAAGTATAGGGAACTTAAAATACGCTAAAAATCATCTCGTATCTCGGTTCGTTTGGTCGTACGGTTGCGTTGTTCGGTTAATTACGACGGAAATCGTAATGAACGCAAAAACGATCCAAATTACGCGATGAATGGAATTTTATCATGCCAATCACAAAAATAAAATATTTTAATGATTACATAAATTTTTGGATGTCCGGATATATTCAGGACGTAAGAAATGCCCGAAAATGCAAACTTATGCACTTTTGACGCTTTTAGTCTCTATTGATCTAATAAGTTTATTTTAGCATACCGAACCCCTCAAAGCCTATTTCTAAGCTATGTAAAAGATATTTAGGGTATGTTTAACTTATGATCAAGTTCCGGAACGTTTGTTACAGTACGAATCGGCATACTTTCGCAGTTTGTCGAAATTAGTCCCTGTAAGCGAATAAATTTGATTTCGCCACACCAAACCCTTCAAAACTTATTTCTTAGTTATGTAAAGGTTATTTAAGGTATGTTAAGCCTATGTCACTATTCCAGAGTGTTTTCCGCGTTAATCTGACTGCCTTTACGCTTCAGTTCGCGTATTACTTACTAGAAAGCGATTTAGAGCTCGAAATCGAACAAGGTTTGATATGTGCAAACTATACACATATTTATACAAATCCCAAGTATGAATACAATATTTCATTGATTTGGTATTTTTTTGATGATTGAAGTGGCACAGGTGTCACATGTTAGGGGACCGGGGTTGCGACAGAAGGTGGTATCAGAGCTAAGCCACTGATTCAGCCACAGAAGTGTTCTGCTGACACCAAGATATTATTCAAATTGTTAGGAAATTAATTTTGGAAATACATGCATATCTGTATTTTACTATTGTATGTTATTTGACTATTTGTTAGTTTACAGTATGAGCGATCAAGGACCCTCCGACGCCTATCGTCAGTTGTCCGGCTCATAAAGAAGCGAAGGCACCTCTTCACAGCCTGCCCTCTCAGGGTATTTAGCTGACAATCAAGAAGGGATATTCATGTTTAAGGCTCAGTCTGAAGAGCCATTCCCTCCTAAAAAGAGAGGATGGTTCAGTAGGGGAGCACATGAGCGTAGGAAGAGAATGAAAAAGTTACAACAGCAGCGAGTTCTAGCAGCCGCTAAGAGAGAAACCGATGCCGACACATGCTTAATAGGAGTTTGGCAAACTTCCATATTTTAGCAACCACAGCTACTGACCCAAACCTGGAGCAAATCATAGCACCGCAACCATTACCCTTGTTTCCCACACAGCCAATGGAGATTGAAAACAACCCAGAAAACCAAATCCAAATGCATGATTTTAACCCAGAAGAGATACCTAGGGTACCAGCACCCAATCCCTTAGACCCAGATTATGACCCGTGGTTTGATGATCATAGGGATTATGTGAAACGCTACCACCTAACAGACGAACCCATGCCAAACCTAGCAGCTTACCCAGGTCTGGACCCTCTAGATCCCTACTAGAACAATGATGAATACATTAGGGAAATCCAAGAGAATCCTTACCCTCAGGAAGAACCCATGCCACAGTACCCAGATCCAGTACCAGGACCTGCACCCCCAATGAGTGCAGAGAATGTGCAAGAACTCCGAACCTTCGGTGAGGAGATTTTAGAAAGTAGCGAGAGGATGAAGCAGGTTGGAGAACGACTCGTCTGGAAGTACGACGAGCGTAATATGGAGTTCTGGATGAACCCATATCAGTGACGGTGATTTTAATAATATATATATATATATAATATGTGTGTATGAAAATATATATATATATATATAATATTAATATATCTAACGTAGTATAGACCACTTTGTGACAACTGTGTTCTGTAATCAATGTACAATGTAAAACAATGTTGATTATTAATAAAACAATGTGCTTTGGTGTTATTATATGTGTTTTGTTGTTATCATATGTGTAATTGTGTTTGATAATTTTACAATTTAATTTAATTCGATTCCAATTTCAAGCTTTAAATCGCTTTCTGGAGAGTTATACGCAAACTGGTGCGTAAACGCAGTCAGTATAATGCGACAAACACTCCGGAATAGTGACATAGGCTTAACATACCTTAAATAACCTCCACATAACTTAGAAATAAGCTCTGGATGGTTTGGTGTGTTGAAATCAAGTTTGTTCAATCGCAGAGAATATTTGTGTCAAACTGTGAAACTATACCGATTTGTATAGTAACGAACATTCCGGAACTTGATCATAAGTTAAACATACCATAAATGTCCTTTACATAGCTTAGAAATTGGCTTTGAGGGGTTCGGTATGCTAAAATAAACTTTATTGATCAATAGTGACTAAAAGCGTCAAAAAGTGCACAAGTTTGCATTTTCGCGCATATCTTACGTTCTGAATATATCCGGACATCCAAAAAATTATGTAATCATTAAAATATTTTATTTTAGTGATTGTCTTGATAAAATTCCACTCGTCGCTTAATTTGGATCGTTTTTGCGTCCGTTGCGACTTCCGTCGTAATTAACCGAATAACGCAACCGTACGACCAAACGAACCAACATCCAAGATATTTTTGAGCATGTTTTGAGTCCCCTATACTTTAACATCATTTTAGAGCCTTGAAATGTGGTTAACAGGGTTTAAACGCATCGAAAAAGGCCTTAAACATGTGCAGGGACCATTTCTTCCATTTTGGCAAAATTTTTGGAACTGGCACCTGGTGACGTTGCACCACCACCATCTGTCTCTGCCGTGGCGCGATGCCACTGCCTGATCTGGACAGAAACTTGTTTTTCAGCATTTTTCAGCAATGGGATTGAACTTGGGGGTCTTTTTTGTAACTTTTGCAATACCTTGAGCTGGTTTTCGGCCCCCATTGTATTCTAATACCATGTACCCACATGTATGGCCAAGATTACACCCTCAAAACACATGGAATGATCCTATTGATCTCAACTTCCTATAAATAGCAAGTTTCCTCATTTGGGTTTTTCACACCTTGATTCAACTTCTGCTCTAAGTTGAGGTTTTAACACCTCATACCTGAGTAACTTTGAATCAAAACACCTTCTTGGACCCTTTGTAAGTCCTCTTCTTGCTTGTTCTTGTATTTCAAGCATGAAAGTCAAACATAGTTTGACTTTCAGCTTTGACAAGTCAATGGTCAACACAAAGTTCATTTGAACTTTGCAACGTGAGCGTAATCACGATGGTTATAGTCCCTTATGACTATACCTACTGATTACTACGTTGACTAGGCGTAGTGACGAGTCGTAGTTTCGGCCAAAATGCGCATTTGTGCGTATTTTGTAACCAAACTAATCTTGGGTATCAAAACCGTTTGTTTGGATACCAAAACCTGTTTTCTAACTTAACTAAACATGTTTTAGCATGTTTAGCTCGTCACTTTTAGTTTAGTGCTTGTGTAGAGTCGTAAGTCAAGCGGTCTAAACAACCGCTTAGACTTTCGAACACGACCCGTTTGGTCGATCATTAGGATCCGACCAAACATGTTTAGTGACCATAGTTTCATAGGGAATAACCTTCTGAGGTTATTCCTTATGGTCACTTAGGTTTAAGTAGTTGTATGATAGGTAGTTTATATGCCTTAGGAAAATGACCAAAATGCCCTTTTCATGCATAATTGGTAACTAAGCATATGTAACATAAACTTTTGTCACTTAATTTATTATGCAACATGTTTAGGCATATAATACTTGTCATAGGACTAGTTAGACGTCTCGAACGCGCTTTGCGCGAACGACGCGTTAAAGTAGCGTAAGCTACCTTAATGGGTCGTGACAGGTCGAAAGCACTTAGGTTAGGTTCTTATTTAGAATGTAGGCTTTGTTAAACCATATCACATGAGTTCCAACACTCATTTGGTTTACAAGACCTCATTCTGTCCAATCTTCCGATTTAGGCGACGATTGTTTGACTAGTGATTTGATTACTAGGTGCTGCTTGATTTCTCTAGTTTACTTGAGTTTATTGAAGTTCTATTGATTGATGATACTTTGCACTTCATGTGAGTACATAGTTCCCCTATTTTACTGTTTTCAATTGTTTTGGGGTGATTCATATGTATCAAAACGATTTTCGATATTATAAAGATGGTTTCAAAAACAATTAAGACGGTTTATACTAAACTAATAACGATTTCAATAATGTGAACGAACTTGTTGGTTGTAGTTACATAACGAATGACATTCATTAATTTTGGCCGAACCGACCAGTATTAGGTTATGGTACCATAGGATCTGACAAATCCCGTTATCAGACTGCACCCATGGTTATGTGTGGGTTAGATGGGTAACGGCTGAATCTGTGATTGTTAACTTACCCTTTGGTGGTTTGTTAATGCGAGAAGCGAGATAATCGAGTCACGAAGGTTTGAATGTTATTAGCGAGACGACCAAAAATAGTTTTCACAATTAAAACGAGGATGATTTAAACGACTTACACGAGTTAAACGATTTGGAAACGATTTTAACGAGTTAACGATTTTGAAACGATTTAAACAAGTTAAACGAGTTGAATAAACGATTCGTTTTTGGTTAAGTGATTAGGTAACGGGACGGGTGTAATGTGGTGAAAACATGGTAGATACGCCGCTGATACTTCTTATATATAAGTGTTTTCCTCATATTACATACCGTGGCGTTATTTAGTTCACTTGGGTAAACGATTTGAAACGATGTCACATAACGATGTTTTTCGAAAGGATATAAACCATACGAGTTAATACGAAATGTTTTACAATTTGGTTTACTAAAACAAATGTTTTTGGGTTAAGAATCATGGCTACGAGATTTTATGTTAGTGTAATATGTCTATTGACTTCGTCTTGTATCGAGTCATGTAATAGGATATGATAGGATAAACCAGAGCTCGGGTGCTAGAAACTGATTTTTATAAGTTTAGAGCTAATTCCGCTTGAAAGTATCAAAGCTCATTTCAAACGGAATTAACCTGGTTAATTCCGCTTGAACGTGCCTTGACCATTTCAAGCGGAATCACCACTAGTATATATAGGGGAGCTCACCGTTTCATTTGAAACGGGATTAAGTCTTGTGTTTGGTAACGAAGTGCTGCCATATCGTCTCCAGGTGATGTAATACTATCAAATTCAATACAAGAGACATTTAAATTGAATCGAACGTCAGTTTCATTGATTCCGCCTCTGATTCAGATAAACAACTCTTCTGATCGACTCATTCAGGTCGTACAACGATCCTACAAGTGGTATCAGAGCTCAGGAGGAAGAGTTCAGCTTGATTTCATCATTTTTCTGACTTCTACACCTTCTTTTTCAAAATTCACAAGTTTTTACGGATAAAATGGACTGAACTTTTGATATTGTGTGTAAAACAGTGTTTTTAGAAACCCTTGAAAGTATCACACCTAAATACGAATTAAAAGTGACAAAACTGGACTAGAAACCTAATTCCGTTTGAACGAGCAATTTAATTCCGCTTGAAAAGTTGGTGCAGTTTCATACGAAATTACTAATTTCGTTAATTTCGTTTGAGTTCCAGCTGATTCCGCTTGAAAAGAGTAATTTCGCTTGAATAGTTCAGTTAATTCCGCTTCATAGTGCTATTCCGCTTGAAGATTTCGTTTGAAACATTTGATTCCGTTTGAGAAGTTGATTCCGTTTGAGAATTCCGTTTGAGATTGTGATCCCGCTTGAAGTTCTAATATTGTTTGAAAGACATTGTCCCGTTTGAAGTCTGATTTCGTTTGTAGGAGTCATTCAAGTGATTTCGCTTGAACAAGGAATTCCGTTTGGAACAGTGATCTCGTTTGAAAATAACTATTCCATTTGAAAGTGGATTTTTCACGTTGAGATCATTTCACGTCAACCGAGTGTCAGTCTATTTCAATTTGTTTGATATTGTTTAAACTGATTGCATTTGTTTGTTTGTGTGTCATATAGGTTTGTAAATCAAAGTGAAAGATTCAAGAAGCATTGCAAAGATGTTGGATTTTGGTGAAGAGTTTTATAACACGTTTTATAATGCGTTTACATCAGAAGATACTCCAATAACTCCAAATAAAGCTACAAAAGTGATATCGGAGAGTTTGAATCATGATAAAGTGTACGGAAATCATCAGAGACCACCAACGCTCATGAATATCGAAGATTATCACTGGTGGTATGAAAGATTTGAAAACTGGGTGCAAGCTTATGCATATGATAGCTGGGTTTGTTTGACCATAGGATATGAAAAACTAAGAAATGAAAAACGTGAATTGATCACACTTAAAGATTTCACAGCAGATGATAAAAAGGAACATTCAGCTGAACTGAAAATGAAAACTTTACTTCAACAATCAATCAAAGAGGATATTTTCTCATTACTTCAGTATGGTGAAACTTCTAAGTCAATTTGGGAAACGTTAAAGTTGAAAGCTAAAGGTGGGAAAGATATCAAGAAAAACAAAATGTCGCTGTTAAAGAAAGAGTTTGACTTATTTACCTGCATGAAGAACGAAACAGTTCGTCAAATGATAGAACGATTCTGTCATATGAAGATTGAAATGGAAAGGTTTGGAATCCACAAAGGGAGAGAAGAAATGGTGGATAAACTAGTTGAGGCATTACCACATGAAGAAGATTGGAAAACTTATGTGATAGTGTTGTCAATGATGATAAATTTGATACGATGACGTTAGACACTCTAATTGAAAAAATAGAGGGACATGATCTATTGATTGAAAAACAAAACAAGGTGTCTAGTTCGAATTATTAACAGAATGTTGGTTTGTACTATAGCAGAGGGATGCTACAAAACATTGAATCTCCAAGGATCAAAACTGGTATTAGTGCAGAAAAGAATGGTGATTCATCAAAGAACACGTCTTCAAGTTATGATCCAGGATATCACTCCTCATCTGCATCAGGATCGTTAAATTCAAATTCAAATTTTGATTGGAAAAATTCTCCACTTCTGAACAATGAGTTTGCTCAACAGCACATGAGCTTTTTAGCTTCTATTCTAGTATCTTATGAAGGTTTAATTGCAGGAAAGATCAGAAATCCAAAAATGACAAAAGAGGATTACGATCAAGTGGATCCAGAAGAAATGGAACTCATGGATATTCGCTGGTGCATGGCGAGTGTCATTCGAAGAGCTCAAAGGTTCATGGAGATTACTGGCAAAAGATGTTTGGATGGCCCAGAAATGAAGTTAGGTTTCGACAAGAACAAAGTCACTTGTTTCAAGTGTAAACAAAAGGGGCACTTCAAGAGAGAATGCACAAACAACAGAGCTGATGAAAGCGTGAATCCTTTTTATGAGGATTATTACAAAAAGGCTATCTATCACAAGAATAACGAGCAGCCAACCAGAAAGGAAATTGAAGAAGGATCTTCTAAAGTGAAGAGAGCTGTTTTGTCACTGCGTGATCAAAGTGAAGATAGTTTAGATGATGATTATGAAAGATCTAAACAACCTATCCTTAAAAACTTCGATTGGGATAAATAATTTGATGAGTTAGAAGAACTCAGAATCATAATCCATCATGATGAAGGATATGTGTCACACCCCTATTTTCCACGTGTCACCGGTGGGCCCGGTGGGGAGTATCGTGACGTAGTTGATATCATCATAGACAAAAAACACAATATATAATGCACAGCGGAAGCAAAGATAGATTCATTTCAACTTTAATAAAGTATAATATTAAATATCACTAGTAGTCAAAACGGATCCACAGGCGGATCAAAATAAAATAAGATATTGTTCAACAGTTTATTGTCGTCCAAGCTTGCGAGACTTATTGTGGACGCTCTAGAAGACAGCCAGCCTATTACGTGTAGTACCTGCACTTAACCTTTTGGGAAAATACGTCAGTTTACACTGGTAAATACAATTTAACTGACTCATTTTAAAAATGGTTGAAAATTGATTTGAATGCACGTGGCACAAAACATTTTATAACTTGGGATAATTATATATTATTATAATCTTGTGAACGAATTACATATTACTTGTGCGTTCAGTAGCCCGGATCTTGTCCGGGTTAAAGATCAATAGACCCTCCACATTAGAGTTATACACTGACAGGTGTACGCCTACACCCCGTGTTCAGGTCGTGGCCATCTCGTAAGATGATGCCGAGGATATCCGGGACATGGTCATTAACCCCCCAAAGGCTTTAAGTGAACAAGGCTGTTTAAACGAGCCGATCAAATTATTCAATTAACCACCCAAAGATGTAAGATTTGATGCTCGATCAAGCGGTATTTTATATACCGTAACCCAAGCCCGTATAGGGAAAATAAGTTAAAAGTATTTACCTGAGTATAGTATAATTCTCAACAAGCAAAAAGGCAAGTAGCTTTTACCGGTGCTCCTAATCTGGAACGAAGGTTTATAATAACCTATTAGATTTCTAACGGGTCTTTATTTAAGCTTATGCTTAGACCGGTTAGTTTAAAGGACGATACGGTTCAAACGCACGATTAAGTGAAGACCGGATAGAATGTGATTTAGACCCGAAAAGTTTGAATACTTGTATAATATGGGTATACTAAATACATTCTGGATTTTGAGACAAAAATGATAATGTTTGACCCGTTTCGGTCAATTTATGCAAACTAGTTACATAAACCGAACCGAACGCGAAAAGAGCGTTACGGGTAACCGTAAGAGTCATATGCAAGTTCCCTAAGATAATATGCTCTAAATATGTCATAATATCAGTAAGTTATTTTCTATTATGCCCAAAACGGATTTAAACACAATTTAGGCCTCATAAGGGCATTTTGGTCATTTAAAAGATTATAAAAGAGTTTATTTGTAAATCTGAGTTACGGGTCTGATTTATACAGTAATTATACTTAATTTAACATGTTATAACAGTAGGGTATGACCCATATGTGAAACTTATCATTTAAAACCAAACTATGCACCTTAGGGGTATTTTGGTAATTTCACAAGGGCTAAAAAGGTCAAAATTGGAAACCTGAGTTTATAAACTTGTACTTACTATTATTTTATAAAAATATGCTAAGAACATCAGTAGGTATCAACCTTATATGTTTAATATGGTTATAGTACATACTATGCGTTAAAAACGCTTAAAAAGGCGATTTAGAGCCGTTTCCGGGTTTTTAAAAGAAAGCTGATATTTTTATACTTCCAGAATGCTCAAAATATTTTATTTAACAAATAAAATCAGTAGAAAAAGGTTTGGAGTCAAAAGGATTTGTAAAACTCATTTTATGGCTTAAAAGGGCAAAAATCGGTATTTACCGAATTAAACTTAGAGACCTATGATATGATCAGCCAAAAATTAAATAAAAATCTTTAAAAATCCCAAAATATTATATAACATCAGTGGGTAAAAAGTTTGATATCAAAAAGTAGGTTTAAATAGGTTATATGCTAATTACGCCGTTTAAGTAACATAAAGCTTTCAAATTACGATATTGAGCATAACTCTTAATCTAGACCTCAAACTGATATCAAATTTTTGGTGCAAGTTTATAAATCAGTAAAAAATGTTTCTACTCTTTCACTTTTTCAAAAATCACGTTTTATAGTAAAAAGGGCATAATAGTCAACTTTTAAGCATTAATCGGAAACATGCCTATGGACCGGATAAGTGTTGAACCAAGTTGTAAAATCTTAGAGAGATATACTTATATGAAAATTGGTCCAAAATATGCTCTTAGGCAGATCTCAAACATGCATGAACGGATCAGAACTGAAAGTCAAAGAAAAAGTCAATTTATGCGACTTTCGGTTCCGATTCGGGTTTAAACTGAAAATTGTCGAGATGAACATGTTGAGACATGTTCTTACATTAATTATCAAGTTATTTTAATGATCAAACAGGTTGCATGTACCCTACATTGCTAATCATGCTTAAATTTGCAAAAACACATTCTGTTGACTTTTTGAAACAAGCTTTGACTCGACAATTAACATGCTTAGAGTGGGAATCTGAAAATACCCTTTTGAGGGTTTGTTACCCACATAAATACCAACTTGTAGGTACTTTCAATTTGAGAAAAGACTGAGCACAATTCGTTTAATCATGAAGTCAAACTAAATTTACGATGGATTGACTTTCGGTTGATAAACTAAGCTAGAACGGATTTGAGAAGGTTATAAACACTTACAAGAGTCCTAACAAAGCTTAGAGATCACTAGGAAGTTGTCTTGTCATCCAGGGAGCTCCAGAAGTTGTCTTGTGAATTTTTGAACATGCAAGAACATAAGTTGCTACACTTCAAGTTCCTTTTATGACCATTTTGATCTGATTTGATGATGGTACAGGTGTTTGTAGATGTTGTATGATCAGTCCAAGTGTCCTTACATGCATATAAACCCATTGGAGAGTCCCAAGTATCGACAACAGCTGGAAACCACCCGAAATCAGACCTGCTGACTGACATCTGCAGGTTTTCGTCGCTGGCAGGTCGCAGGCGGGCCGCATAGGGACCCCAGGCGGGCCGCGTACCTGTGTTCAGCAAGTTAACTTGTTTCTTTGTTTTGCATTTCAGTCCTTGGTCCTTTGGAACATGGTTTTGGCGATTTATCATGCTCATTAGACCCACAAATCTTATTTTTAAGGGCCTTGGGACTTTTACAAACATGGTAAAGTCCTTGAACAACTTTGTGCTTACCCGAAAAGTCTCGAAATTCAACGTTAACGCAACTAACCCTTCGTGCACGGTTTTGATCATATCTTTCTCATACGATAACGAAACTTGATGAAATTTTTACCACATATTCTAGTGAGTATATTTTATCATTACAAAGCTTCGGGTTTGCCAAAAGGTCACTCAGAGGTATACTTTCAACATGTTGACACATTTAGTCCCTGTAGTTTGTAATTCCTCACTTTCTTTCATTTCTCGCTTCGTATGATCCATGATTTATCCGTTTAAGGTTATAAACACCATGTAGGGTTATTGTAGAGCCTATTTATCAATTTTTGACACTTTGGACCCTTATATTCACATAGTTTCACTGTTTGTCAACTTTAGTCCCTCTAAAGTATGTTTTCACATATTCAAAGCCCATGACACATGTCAATACATTATTGGACGTAAATTTTCGAGGTGTTACATCCTCACCCCCTTAAAAGAAATCTCGACCTCGAGATTTGTCAAAATGCTGGAAGTACTTTTTGTCGCATAATGGACTTAACTTCTATAGCATATCTGAAGTCTCTACAAACTCCCAATTTGACCACTATATAATAGGTTCGTGTATCCTTTTTGAGGTTTCTTATCATGTCGATCCGCATTCGATACAGGTTTATCATTATATCACAAGTCTGCCAACCGTTATGTGATAGTGCTTCTTGACTTAATGGCGAAACATATCATTTAATCCTTAGGGTGTAATACCTTGCGAGCTCAGCCAAGCTCCTTACATAGGTTTTAGCTCATAAGTTATTTGATCTTTGATACATTCGATTCCTTCGAATGATTTTATATATTCAGAGCTTAACTAGTCTGGAAATTAACAAATTGGCACACCCTTCCAGAGTGATATCTTTGTTGAACCTTATTCCTTAACAAGGACTTAGGAGGGTTGCTATTTTCCTTAATCTTTGATTTTCTGCCAAAACTGGCAATCTTACAGGTGATCATGGATTTGTATGATCCTATTCGTTGTTTCCAAGAAATTTTTAGATCCTGGTGATTGGACGTACCAATCTTCCATTTAACAATAGATATTCGACATTCCATCTAAGCAAGGTGTTGGGATTGAACCCTATCAGAGGAACAGATAATTAAAGCCAAAACTGGATCAGAACAGTGGATTCAGAATAAGCAGATGTTTACATTCAAATCTCTCCCCTTGAAAGTGGTTTCATATCTACTGACCTCCTATCTGCTGATCTTACTAAGTGCTGACCTACAACTGCTGCCTTGCATCTACTGCCAAATGTCAAAGACTGATGGAAGACCAAAGCTCTGCTGATTCAATCTACTGCTTTGAGTCTAGTACTGCTGATCCGGACAAGCTCTGCTGGGTTCACAGCAGTGGAAGGATACAGCAGCTGTTTAAGTGTCTTTTATGTAATACAATGTAATAGCAGTAGTTAGTACATCAGTGTTTGTATAGATCAGAGGTTAGAGTTTGTTAGGAGGTTAGATGTCACTTTCATGGTGATGTCAGCTACGATGCTCAGCGGTTTGCTAGTGCCTATAAATAGTTCAGTACTTTGTACTGTTCTATTAGCTCTTGCAATACCGTCTTCTTTGCACGAACAAACGTTGAGCTCTGGCTGAGGGGGAGTTTGTATTCAAGCATAACTTGTAATCGTTGTTGAAAATTAATTCAATCATTCGGTTTCTTGTGAAAAATGTCTTGATCAAAGCAATACTCTCGTTTGATTGTATGCAAAGTTTGTTTTCATATTAATTCCGCTGCACAACTCTTTCATTTCCATCTTAACCTCAAACGTAAAATACAATCAGAAACAAACTCAGATCCAACAATTGGTATCAGAGCTTGGACAGTCAAATTTGATTTAACAATCATTTTGACGTAAATAGTTCGGCTCACAACAGTTGATACTGATCGTTTGTTCATCCGTTGAACAACAGAGCAAGGATTAATCACCATTAAAGTTGATTTCTCAGTGTCTGTAAAACAACAAGAATGACGTCACAATCTCAGGATGATAAAAACAACATCGGCTCGCTTTTTAAACCACCTATGCTAAAAAGAAATGAGTACAACATCTGGAAGAGAAGGATGGGTCACATCCTTGCTCAACAAAGCACAGGTTGTTGGAGGTCTGTCATTTATGGTCCCCATGTTCCTTCAGTACCAAGCGCTGAAGATGCTAATAAGTTCGTTCCAAAACCAGTTGAAAATTATACCGAAACCGACTTTCAAAAGATCGAACTAGATGCTAAAGCGTTTAGCATCATAGCATCAGCGCTGCCCAATGAGATATATGCTGGACTGTTACATTGTAACAGTGCCAAAGAGTTATGGGACGCACTTAAGGAACAGTTTGGGGGAACCGAAGAAGTCATAGAAAACAATAGGGAAATCCTGAACCAACAGTATGAAACATTTTGTTATGTTAAAGGTGAATCACTAAGACAACAATTTGAGCGTTTCAGCTGTCTCATCAGTGAACTGAGGCTTGTTAACACCACTTTTACAAACTCAACTCAAAACAGCAGGTTCCTCAGGTCACTGCCAGAAAAATGGGACACCATAGCTTTTGTCACTCGAAACTCACCTGAATTCAAGGATCTGACCTTGACTCAACTCCATGGTCGACTCCTGACCTATGAAAGGGAGTTGAACCAGAAAAGGAGGTTGCAAGAATCAGGAAAAGTTACTGATGATTACACTTTCGGTAACACTGCTCTTCTGGGTCAAGAAGAATCTAGGAGCAGTGGTAAGGATCAGGGTTATGATCACTTCATTGACATAACTGCTGGTGCAAATTTTAATAACCCTGATCCTCACTCTGCTAGTTATGCATTCACTGCAAACGAAAACCAGATGTCAGACAATTTAAGCTTTGAATTAAATGATTTGCAACATTTTCATCCCACTGACTTAGAGGAAATGGACATCCTGCATCAACTGGCTTTGCTAAGTGTTAGAACTAGCAAATTTTACAAAAGAACAGGGCGAAAATTCCCAGGTTTGCATGGGAATCTAAGGGTTGGGTTGGATAAATCAAAAATCAAGTGCTACAAGTGTAATAGGTTGGGACATTTCGCTAGGGAATGTAGGAGTCAAACTACTGGTCCCATAATTACTCATCCTAGCTCAAATCCTAGACCTCAAAACCAAAGCGCTGTGCACTATGCCCAGTATGCCCCAGCAGCTCAAGTGAACACTGCTCACTATGCTGCTGCCCCTGTGCCAGTGCACTATGTCCAAACTACTGTTCCACAGATCCAATATGTTCAAACCGCTGCTCCACAGGTACAAGTTCAACCTGTTGCACCTCAAACCACTGCTCCAGCAGCAGTACAACCAGATCAACAAAGTTTTTTCACTCAAGGGTTTGTTGACTGGAGTAGTATGCCTGAAGACCTTAGTGATGAGAATTTTGCTCTCTATGCTTCTAATGATTCTTCTCATAATGAGTTTTGTTTGATGGCATTAGAGTCAATACAGGAGGGGGTTGAAACTGAGGAGGAACAGCTAAGTAGTGAAATAGTGGATGAGGTGACTGAAGCAGTGGTTACTGCTGTGGCTGGTGAACTACTGTTGGGAGAAAGTTCAGGAACCCTGATTGAACCAATGACAGATCCATGGTCCAAAGAGGACAAAGAAGAAGAGAAAGAAGAAAAGGCTGGTGAAAAGAAGATGAAAGCTGATGATGAAGAAGATCATCAATGTGATTGTGCAATGATGGCAGCTGCCAAGGTATCTCCTCAAGTTCTTGAAAAACTGTGTTCAGACAATTGCATAATAGCTTTTGCTAACATCAAAGAGGTGAATGAAAACCTTAGGGATAAAATCTTGACTGATTAGGTTAAATTTGAAAAGTCTTTAAAAGAACTTAAAAACAAATTGACTGAAAAAGAAAAAGAGATCAGCTGTCTAAAAGAAGAGCAAAGCATAAACAAAACCCAACTTCAAACTATGGTAGAAAAATACCAAGTTTGCAAAAAGGAGTTGGAATCCACCCAAATTACTTGTGAAAGATGGGTGGAATCCTGCAGAGGATATGAGGTGATGCTTGCTAAACAGATTGAAAGTAATGTGAAATTTGGGGTTGGGTATAGAAAATATGATGATGAATGCATTACTTGTGAAAAATCTGTTCAAAAATCTGTTGAAAACACTGATGTAACCACTGAGTTCATCCCCACAAACAAGAATGGCCAAGAAGTGAAAATCACTGACAAACTTGGTAACAAAATCACACTTGGCAGAACAAGGAGTTCCTCTACTTTTGAAGAACTTGAAAAATATCAGTTTAAACCCACTTGGTCTGACGAGTGTGATATTCTTGAAAATTTCAAGCCAATGGACTTTACATCAACTGATGGTGTTAAAGCTCCAAAAGCTAAAGTCATACCTCTCAAGGACATCCCAGCAGTGGTTAAAACCTCTGCTGCAAAGGAGTCTGAAAAGAGAAAGAAGAAAGAAAAAATTGATAACTTGTTTTGTGAATTTTGTGAGAAAAGGAATCATCTAACAAAAGACTGTTTTCACGTGAAAGCCTATGATTTAAACAAAATAAGTGTCATTGTTTCTGCAGAAAGTTGCATTGCTTGTGGTAAAACAAACCACAAAACTCAAGCATGTGTGTATCTCAAAAACTTTGATGTGAAAAAGAATGAGTACATGGCTAAAACATCCTTGAGTCAATCATCATCCTCATCATCTGTCAAGTTCACCAAGAAACAACCACTGTTTGTGCCAGTTCAAACAGCTGTCACAAAACAGCTGAACCAAATATCTGTCAAAAGAGATGTTCAGGTTACTGATGCACCCCCTGCTAATCAATTCAGAAAAGGCAAGGAAAAACAGTCTTACCAAAGGATTCCACACGTTTATGAGGCCTACAAAAGGCCTTCTAAACCCAGAGTGAACAGGCATCCTTTTGGTTACCAGCAGGTGATTGGTCAAGACCCACAACAGTGGTTAGAGAAACACTGTTCTAAAACAGTCCAAACCCCTGACCTAACCACTGTCCATCATTCTGCATCCATCCCAGACACTGTTGAGACCCCATCCAAAGCCTTGTTGGCTTTGGAGACCTTAATGAACTAATCTTTTTACTTCATGTGCAGGGAGCTTCTGCATGCTTTGATAGTCTTTGGTATGTAGATAGTGGAGGCTCCAGGCACATGACAGGATGTAAAGCCCTCCTCAAAGACTTTAAAATCCATGGTGGGGGTGATATATCCTTTGGGAATAATAGTAAAGGGAAAGTTCTGGGGTCTGGTACAGTGTAATCTGGAAATGTAAAATTTGAGAATGTCAATCTAATAGACAATCTAAAATTCAACCTTCTGAGTGTATCACAAATGAGTGACAAAGGGTTTGGGTCATTCTTCACAAAAGACTGTTGTAGGATTGTTGGACCAGAAATGGTCAAAAAGATTGAAGCAATAATGAAAACTGGTCAAACTAAACTTGTTGCTCAAAGAAGTGGCAATGTTTATTTTGTTGACATGTCAAAAGAGTGTCCCAGAGCTGATGCCTGTCTGTTCTCAGCTGCCTCTAACAAAGAGACAGAACTTTGGCACAGAAGGCTGGGGCACATAAATCTTAAGACAATTACAGAAATTTCAAAAAATGGTTTGGTGAGAGGCCTACCACAAAAATTGTTTTCATGTCCTGAACATTGCATTTCCTGTTTAAAAGGAAAACAGCATAAAAGTTCTTTTAAGTCCATTGAAGAGTCCAAAACAACTCAGTGTTTGCAGATGCTACACATGGATTTGTTTGGCCCAGTTCAAGTCATGAGCCTCAAAAAGAAAAGATATTGTTTGGTTATTGTTGATGACTTTTCTAGGTTTACATGGACTTTCGTTTTACACTCAAAAGATGAGACTGCAGGCATTTTGCAAGACTTTGTAACACAGGTTGAAAAGCAATTTGACCTTCCAGTGAAAAGCTTTAGGAGTGACAATGGCACAGAATTTAAAAATAAGGAGTTGGATGCCTTCTGTGTGAAGAAAGGGATTGTAAGGCAGTACAGCATCCCTAGAACACCAGAGCAGAATGGGGTAGTGGAAAGGAAGAACAGAACTCTGATTAAGGCTGCCAGAACCATGCTTGCAGATTCAGGTTTGCCACTAACTTTCTGGGCAGAGGCAGTAAACACTGCTTGCTATGTCCAGAACAGAGTTTTAATAAACCCTAGGCACAAAAAGACTGCTTATGAAATTCTGTATAAAACCAAACCACTGATCTCATATTTCAAGGTGTTTGGCTGCCCATGCTTTATTCTGAACTTAAAAGATTCTATTTCAAAATTTGCAGCCAAAATTGATTGTGGTTATCTTCTGGGATACTCAACCACTGCCAAGGCCTACAAAGTGTTCAATACACGGACCAAGGCAGTGGAGGAGACTTTGAATGTAAAGTTCAATGAACTTTCATCAATGAAAATCCCAGCAAACCCTGCAGATCTGTTTGATCTTGAAAATTTTACTTTTGAAAATACTGCTGTCAAGACTAACAGTGCAGGTCCATCAGAGGATACAACACCAGACTATGGGTATGAAATCATCATCCCTCAAAGGTCTGCCACAAAGGGAAAAGCACCAGCTGTTCAAAACAATTGTCAAAGCTCAACCACTGCTACCTCAACAGTTGTTGACCAAAGTAGCCCATCAACCACTGCTTCCACATCCTCAAACACTGCTGACAAAAGTCCTCAAACAGTGGATAAAAGTCAGCAGTTGTCCACTTCATTACCTCCTATTCCACCACCTTTTGAAGCCACTGCTGGATCATCAAAGTCCCCAGCAGTGGTTAGCTCAGATGATACACATCTGCAGCCTTCACCAACAAATGCCATCATACCATACCAAGGAGATTTAATCTTCTTGAGATCTCATCCACCTGATCAAATCATTGGCAACATAAATGAAGGGGTGCTCACAAGAAGCCAAACCCAAAACATTTGTCTTTTTGCTGGTTTTCTATCACTCCATCAGCCAGTCAAGTATCAAGAGGTACTGAAAGAAAACAGCTGGGTAGAAGCCATGCAAGAGGAGCTCCAACAGTTTAAAAGACAACAAGTATGGGAGCTTGTACCACTGCCAGAAGAGGTTAGTCCCATTGGCACAAAGTGGGTCTTCAAGAACAAAACTGATGAAAGGGGTATTGTTGTCAAAAATAAAGCCAGGCTTGTGGTTCAAGGTTACAGACAGGAAGAGGGAATTGATTATGATGAAACATTTGCCCCTGTTGCAAGATTGGAAGCCATTAGACTGTTCCTGGCCTTTGCTGTCAACCACAATATGAAGGTGTTTCAAATGGATATCAAAAGTGCTTTCCTCTATGGTACAATTCAAGAAGAGGTGTATATTTGTCAACCTCCAGGTTTTGAGGATCCATTTTATCCAGATCATGTCTACAGGCTAAACAAAGCCCTGTATGGCCTGAAACAAGCACCAAGGGCCTGGTATGAAACTCTTTCCAACTTCCTACTCTCAAATGGTTTCAAAAGAGGTACCATTGATAAAACACTATTTTTAAAATGGAGAGGGAAGGATTTAATGATTGTCCAGATTTATGTGGATGACATTATTTTTGGAAGCACATGTAACTCAATGTGTGAAGAGTTTAGAGAACTCATGACAGCTGAGTTTGAAATGAGTGCAATGGGTGAGCTGCAATGCTTTCATGGTCTCCAAATACAGCAAATGCAAAATGGAACCTTCATTCATCAAAGCAAATATGCTAAAGAACTTTTAACCAAATTTGAGATGAATGATTGTAAACCATGCAGCACACCCATGGCAACAAATAAGTTGGTCATGTCTGATGAAAAAGATGAGCTGATTGACCAAACACTTTATAGAAGCATGATTGGGTCTTTACTGTACCTAACTGCATCTAGACCAGACATCATGTTTGCAACATGTGTCTGTGCAAGAAGTCAATCAGCTCCCAGAAAATCAAATCTCATTGCTGTAAAAAGGATCTTCAGATACATAAAAGGTGCTCCCACACTTGGTATCTGGTATCCAGCTAATGGGAACATCAAGCTTTCAGGTTTTTCAGACAGTGACTTTGCTGGATGTCACACCACAAGGAAGTCCACATCAGGAGGGTGCCAGTTTCTAGGTGATTGCTTAGTTTCATGGCAAAGCAAAAAGCAAGCAGCTGTTTCAACATCCACTGCTGAAGCTGAATACATTGCTGCTGCAAGCTGTACAGCCCAACTCCTGTGGCTTCAAAATCAGTTGCTGGATTTTGGTATCACTGCCTTAAAGACACCACTCATGTTGGATAGCCAGGCAGCAGAAAATATCATCAAAAATCCAGTTTCCCATTCAACCACCAAACACATCGACATCAGATATCACTTTGTGAGGGATTGCTATGAAAAAGGTTTGATTTCTCTGCATCATGTCCCAACTAAAGACCAGCTGGCTGATGTGCTCACAAAAGCACTTGATACAGCCACTTTTGAAAGCTTGGTCTCTAGGATTCGGATGCTGAACATGGAATAACAAGCAACATCTTGTTTTTCTATGAATAAAAGCAACAAAATGTTTTCAGAAAATCAAAACTCCATCCTTAAAAATAGCTAAAAATGAAATTTTTCATTAAAATCCTTAAAAGTCTGCCATTAACCACTGATTGTTCAAAAGTCTGCTTTACTTCAAAAGTCTGTCCACTGTTGAAAGTCAACCCCTCTTCTCTCATTTCTTTGATAAACTTTGTTGTTCAAAAGCAGTGTCTTATCCACTGATATACTATCCACTGATAGTGAAAATCATCCACTGCTTTCATACCACTGCCTTCATCAGTCACTTTCACAAAAGTATTGTCCTTCACTTTCACCAGGGGTTGTCACGTGGGCAGTACATATTGGTCAGACCTTTTGTAACGGCTGCCACCTCAGCATTCACTTTCTTCCCTATAAAATCCCCCATTCACCACCAAAACAGGGTTTTACTGTCGAATTGAATACTTAAAAATTCTCTTCTCAAAGCAGTTTTTCATCTCATTTCTCCACAAATTTCTTCGATCATCATCTTCAAAATGACAAAATCGAAGTCATCTTCAAAACCCTCATCCAAATCTTCATCGAAAACAGCCTCTCAAAAGGCAATTTCCACAGAAATCCCACATAAACCATCTCACAATCTCCTGGGTCTTCTCACAAAACCAGGAACCACCAATGTTTTCGATTCCATCATTGACACCATGGCAAAATCAAAGTACAAAACTTTGTTCACCGTCGATGCACCAATCTATTTGGCGACCCAAAGGGAGTTTTGGAAGAATGCAACCCTTGAAAAACAAGGAGACATTGCAACCATCATAAACTCTTCTATAAAGGGTAAAGCTGTCCAAATCACGCCACAATCCATTTCAGAGGTCTTTCAACTCGATGATCAAGAAGGTAAAATTTCTTTCACTAAAAACGAGTTGCAAACTGACTTCATTGAAAGAGGGTATGAAGCCACAGTGATGAAGAAACTTACCTTAGAAAAAGGTTATTTTCCTTCTACAACCAGGTTTTTATTTCATACCCTCCTACTATGTGTTTCAAACAAAACCACTTCTTTCAATGAAATCCCTTTAAAAATTCAAAATCTGGGATATGCAATTCTTCAAGGAGAAAATTTTAACTATTCTCGGGAAATTTTTAAAGATTTGGTTAATAATGTTGAAACAAAATCATTCTTACTGTTTCCAAGGTTTTTAAGTTACTATTTTGTAAAGAAATTCAGTAAGGATGATTTAGCTGTAATAAACCAAGGTGATTCTACTCAAATAAACAGTTTAACAACTGAAACTTTTTCAAGAATGTTAGCACCTTGCAAAACACAAGCAGAGGTGCCTGAGCATATTTTAGCAGTTACAACTGCTCCTCAGGTATCTGCTGCTGAGCCCACTGCTCAAGGTGATCAAAGCAGCAACACCACTGCTTTGAAACCCACACCTAAAATCTCCAAAAAGCCAAAAAGAAAAAATCAAAAACCCCCAAAACCCATCAAAAAGGCAACTCTGGAGGATGAGATACCAGAGCCCCTGCCTGTGACAACACAAATGTCACAAGAAACCACTGCTGCTACTTCCTCACAGCAGTTGGTACAAATATCTCAACCCATAACCGAAACTCCTCCTGCTTCTTCACAAAAAGAACAGGTTGTACAAATAGGGTCTCCACATCATGATGCTCTGGAAACACTTGTTTCTATCATCCACAACTCAATACCCGGGGCAAATCCATCTTCTACACCACCCTTCACATCCACAATTCCCACACCAACTAAACTGCTGTTGGATGCAATTGATTTGAACCAGGCATTAACCAGTCCTTCTCAATCACCTATCAATGAGAATATACCTCAACAACTGACTGGTTCTGATGTATCAATCTTTGCTAACCCACCAACACAACCTGAGGAGGTTAGACCCCTTGAGTTACAAGTAACTCTTGGTGGTAATCCAAGTGAAGCAGCCACTACAACTGTTGAACCCACTGGTTTACAGTTGGACAGTGGTTACATTAATAAGACTTCCTTGGAGGCAATTCCTTTTATAGCACCTCTGCCAACCACCAGTGGATTTATTTATCCTACTGGCAACATCAAAAGGTTGTCAAGTATTGAAGGAAGAAGACCCCAGTACCAAGACAAAGGGGCATCAGTGGTTAATGTTTGGAGTATACTCCCTACATCTACCACTGATAAAACCACTGCTAGTGGGAAATCAGATGATCCCATTAACTTGGGTGATGGTTTAAAGTACCAGAAATTGACGGATCGTATTGAAAAGCTTGATAACTCTGTTGCAGAACTCAAAGATATGCTACAACAGGTGTTACAAGTTCAAAAGGTACAATCAACTGTTGTTCCATCTCAAGCACCTGCTCCACAAATGGCACCTGCTACAAATGAGCTCTGGAATTTGTTTCAACCTTTTCTCCATCAACAAGCACAATTAGCAAATCAGCAACATGAAAAACATGTCCAACAGCTGAGAAATGCAATGGAGTCAAGGTTCAAGAACACTCAGGCTGATCTCAAGGTTCTTAAAACTCAGATCCTGCACACCACTGGCACTGCTCCTCCAACAGTACTTTTCATTAATCAACTCCCAGACGATAATGCCAAAAAGGGGGAGAAAATTCAGGAGTGGAAGAAGAAAGGAATAGATGATGGTCTCTACATTGAACCTGAAAAGGATGCTATGACCAGAAAAATTCCTGTGCCAGATGGTAGTAAAAAGGTTGATGCTACTCAAGAAGCACTTGATGAAGGAGTAGCAAGTGTTAAAAGAGATAGAATGGCAAAGGATATCTCAAGATGGAATGAGGAGAAAAGAGCCTTCATGGAGCTGTATGAGCAGGGTTGTTCTGGTTCAAAGGATGCTAAAAATCCTAAGACAAAAAGGAAGCCTAAGTCCACCTCATCCAGATTTCCAAAGCCTCCAAAACCACCATCCAAAAGTCATCAGCATCAAACCTCCATCCAGACAGCTGTTGTAACTCCTGCTGTATCATCTACTGCTGGTACCTCAGTGGTTTCAACATATGTTCTCTCTTCAACACACACCGCCTCAACACACACCACAACCACTATTTTACCACCACTGTCACCATCAAAAACCATTTCACCACCACTTTCACCTGCTGACAAAAAGCAGAAGACAACAGATGTTATAACATCTGTTGTAATGACAACAGTGGTTGAAACACCAGTTGTTTCAACAATTGTTAGTCAATCACAAACCACTGCCATACAATCTACCACCACTGATCCACCCAAAACATCATCTGCTTCTTCTAAAACAAAAAGGAGAAGGATTTATATATCAGATGATGATTCACCTTCACCACCACCAACATCTTCAAAATCCCTATCACTTGTCACTATTCCAAAACCCATACCTCTCTCTTCAGCTCAAATTTTAAAACCACTACCTCCTGCTGGTGTCTCATTTCCTCTAGAACTCATTGCAGTTAGGGAAGAAATAAAATCATTTTATCATGAGGATGACCCAGCCAAAAGGAGTTTGCCATCAATTGCAGGATATCCCAGGCCCAACAATATTGAAGAATACTTGAAACTCAAGGCCAAACAAGCAGAGGATGTTGCAATCAAAAACAGAAAAGGGAAATCCGATAGAGAATTTCAACAAAACTATCAGTTTTTACTCTCACAGGTCAATGCTATGGAGCGTTTTGCAAAAAATGTATGTCAGCAAATTTCAGAAAGGGCAGATGAGTCCTTAAGGAAAGACTACATTGAGAACATCATGACCTACAAAAAATACAAGGGGGAGAAACACATGTACAAGAACTGGACCATTCCTGAGCTTGAAAAAGAAGCAGCGAGGATTCAAGACATGATCAAAAATAAGGTCAAGCAGACTCCTCCTGAAAAATTCAAACAATTTGAAGCTGAGAAGATGTTAGAGTTGAGAAGAATGAAAGAGGAGCTGATTGCAGCTGATTATGGGTCAAAGAACTCTGTGACAAAGTGGGGAGAAGATAGAGTCAGGGCAACCTATAAAAGCTTAGAGGAACTTAGAAAGAAAGATCCAAGAGTTCCACAAAAGCCTGACTATTCCAAAGCAGAGGTCTCAAAAAGACCACCAAAGCTACAAGCCAAAAGAACCACTGCTCCAGCTGGTGCTGCCATCTACAAAAGAAGGAGCAAAAACCAGCTGAGTATGGAAACAATTCAAGATCTATTAGCTGGAGACGCTATTGTAAAATCAGGCACGAAAGTAATGATAAAAGAAGATCTTGAATTGGAACAATCTGCAAGTGCTGCTCAGCCAGTATGAATAGGCCAGCCTCACCAAATATTTCTGCAAATAAACATCTCCCAAGAAACCCACCAGGCTCAAAAATACAAAAGTGGGAAACTGACAAACAGACCTGCGTATTGACTTTGCTCAGGTCTGGTGGAGAAGTGGAGAAAATATCAAGGGAACAAGCTCTTGTCCTGAGTCTTGAAGATTTGCAGGATCTCCTTGATCTTCCACTTAGCAGGGATGATGAAGATACAGATGCCCTAGACTTTGAATTACAATTTAAAGGCCAGATAAGGGAACTGTTGATGAGGCAATAAAGATTTCCACAATAATGAAGAGTTTTGGCATTATCTATTCCAGGGGGAGATTGTTGGGATTGAACCCTATCAGAGGAACAGATAATTAAAGCCAAAACTGGATCAGAACAGTGGATTCAGAATAAGCAGATGTTTACATTCAAATCTCTCCCCTTGAAAGTGGTTTCATATCTACTGACCTCCTATCTGCTGATCTTACTTAGTGCTGACCTACAACTGCTGCCTTGCATCTACTGCCAAATGTCAAAGACTGATGGAAGACCAAAGCTCTGCTGATTCAATCTACTGCTTTGAGTCTAGTACTGCTGATCCGGACAAGCTCTGCTGGGTTCACAGCAGTGGAAGGATGCAGCAGCTGTTTAAATGTCTTTTATGTAATACAATGTAATAGCAGTAGTTAGTACATCAGTGTTTGTATAGATCAGAGGTTAGAGTTTGTTAGGAGGTTAGATGTCACTTTCATGGTGATGTCAGCTAAGATGCTCAGCAGTTTGCTAGTGCCTATAAATAGTTCAGTACTTTGTACTGTACTATTAGCTCTTGCAATACCGTCTTCTTTGCACGAACAAACGTTGAGCTCTGGCTGAGGGGGAGTTTGTATTCAAGCATAACTTGTAATCGTTGTTGAAAATTAATTCAATCATTCGGTTTCTTGTGAAAAATGTCTTGATCAAAGCAATACTCTCGTTTGATTGTATGCAAAGTTTGTTTTCATATTAATTCCGCTGCACAACTCTTTCATTTCCATCTTAATCTCAAACGTAAAATACAATCAGAAACAAACTCAGATCCAACACAAGGTCTCCAAAGGAACAGCCTTGATACTTATACATCAACTATTATAGAAAAGCTTATCTCAAGGTGAAATGGTTATTCCAACCAGTACTTAAAACTAATCTTAAGGGATAGTTAATCCTCACAGTCAGTCGAACAAATCGACGATCCTGGGCAGCTGATGGAAAATTCTTAATTGTTGCCTAATTAGGGTTGCGGTAATTAACTGCATACGCAAAACGAACCGTCTTTCTTAATTAACTATACCGAATCCTCAGGATATTGAGTTAGGCTATATGAATTCTCTATTTTCAAAACTTATTTAATCGGAGTTTTGATTTCCCCCAATGATGATACTATCCGTGTTGGGGATTTCATAAAAATACAACCCTAAATGGGATGTAAACTTTAACTCGGCTTGCCTTTCAGGAGGTGAACAGGGTAATTCTAGGAAAAAGGTAATCAAAATACCAGGAGGTGTAGGTCCCTCTCGAGGATGAGATAAAACCTTATCCTTGTTATATCAAACACACTAGCGAGTGCGGAATCCAAGCTAGAATGCAACCGAGACTTTATACGAGAACAAGCACAAACACAACACACAACATTCAACGATTAACACCACTTGTATTAATGCGTATGAAAGGTTCGGTTACAAGTCCAATGTTCACAGATGTATTCTGCAAACTCTCAAAGTTCTCTCGTGTGTGTGCTCTCCTCTCTCTGTTTTCTCTCTTGTCAACTATCACACAACACACTACATGGGTATATATACCCGACACAGCAGGTCTGGTCGAAGGATCAGACAGAGTGATCGAAAGATCATCTGTCGACCAGAAAACCCATCGAAAGATCACATACACCACGAAGGATGATATCCTTCGTGGTCTATCCTTCATGGTCTATCCTTCGTGGTCTATCCTTCGAGCTCATCATCGAAGGATATAAAACAATCCTTCGATTACACATCCTTCGACACAACCAGCTTACAACATTTTTCTAACTGTTTGGTCAAGTCAAACCAGGAGGATGGTTGACTTGGTCAAACTTACATCAACCTTACATTAAAGACATCGTTTTGTATCGACACGAAATACAGACAAAGTACAGACACAAGTGCACCAACAAACTCCCCCTTGGCTGTAGCTTTGTCTCGATCTTCGTGTCTTCAAGTCTTCAAGGCCGAGTCGAACCGAGCCGAGTCGCGTCCACACAAAGTGTATCAACAAACTCCCCCTTGGACGCTACTCGTGATGGTTCGTCTTCTATGTCTTTCATGTCGGAGGATCTTCAAAGTTTTCACGCGACGTAAGCAGAAAGTGTATCAACAAACTCCCCGTTTCATGTAGAAAGTGTGTTGACAAACTCCCCCTTAGATTGAACTCTCCATTGAGTCATGCTCGTGAATCTTTTGACTTGTCAATTCTTCAGATCCTTGTGGTGTTGATGAATGGACAGCGGCAACTCGATCATTTTATCCTTTGAGTGCCTCCACTTTGTGTCTTCATTCCAAAGCTTTTCATTGAACATGTTCTCCTCGCCTTTAGCATCTGCACATGCAAGAAAGCTAAACGCATAATGAGAACAACCGCTTGGAATATAGTTAACATTTAAACTAACGACACATATGAGATCAAATCTCAATCAAACACCAACCGACAGCAGTTTGAAAGTTTAGAAAAATATTCATTTTAATCCTTTAACTTTCAAAACTCGTTAACTTCGACTGTTTATGAAGATGCAATTGTTTTCCAGCTTACGATCAGGATTTTGGGTAGGATAGACTCGAGTTCCAACATCAGTCAATCAAAAATAAACTAGAAGCAAAATCTTTTTGGATTTTATAAAGTTTATGTTAAAACGCACCTAAAATCTTTTTGGAATTTTTAATATTTCAAATGTAAAGACGGAAAGCAATAAATAAATATATACAAAGATGCATAAACAGGAAACATTAAATAAATATTTACAGACATTCCTTTTGCGAGTTTCGAGGGTAAGAGAATCATATCAGTGTACGGTCATGCCAAAACGCTCTTGTTGTTCAATTAGTTAACATTAAGATAAGCATCCTATAACAATTATCGGTATTGTTGTCCACATAAGCTCAACTTATCATTTGTAATCATGGCGAGGGGATATGTTAAGGTATAATTTATACTTACCGACCGGTGTTCATCCACATCACGACACATTCCCGTATCAAGGTATGCACGAGGGTTCATCTTACCGGTGAGTATACCGATTATCATCTGTTTGACCGTATATGATGTGAGATTCTCACTTATTTTGATTGAAAACAAGCCCTATGTGATAGAATCACTTATTTATGAGGAACTTGAGTTTCAGATGCATGAGGGCACAGGAGCAAGTCCGTGAACAGGTCAGTACTTTCGTACAGCAGAGAGACGAACTTGACTCCCGGATGAATGTGATATTTTATCACTTATTTGATTTGGACATGTGATTGTTGATCACTTATTGAGGTCGAATGCAGTATGAGATATGTACACGTATGTATGGTATCATGGAAGATCTAGACTTGCGTCCCCGTTATTTTTCGGTAAAAGATACAACCATGATACCCAGATGATAAGCAGCATAAAGACCGAATATCTCAGAACCTCGGCAATCTCTCAAACGAAATTTCGGTACTAAGACCATATGCCAATGAATGGTTCCCACCTGGTCTTCAGTCGATTTAAGTTTATATCACCCTGCACACTTTAAAATGATTGTAAGCCTACCGATACATCTTATATAGAGCTGCTTATCATTTTGCATTTAAGGTTTAAAGAGGTTTCAACAGACCACTGATTTACTATCATTTTCTCTTTTTCTCGCCAGGAAACTCATTTTTGTTTTTCTAATGTTTTTGTGTTTTTTGAAATTTTTCAATGTTTTTGGATTTACTCCCCCTAAAATCAAACAAACTAAGATAAAATTTAAAAACACAAAGGTATTTACAAAAATGATTTTCCGATGTTGGTTAACTCATGTTTTACCTCAATGCCGTTTACCAAAATTAAGTTTTAATCAGAAATGATTTAGCGAATTTAAAAAAAAAACAGTTGGCATGTCGGTAAGCGGTGCGGACCATGACAGCATTGTCTGGCCAAAGAGTGCTGAACGAGATAATAATTCACAAAGCAGCTTAAATATCGACAAGTATAGGAGAGATTAGAAATTTAAAAACCGTATCCTGCAACTGCATCGTGCATTGCAAGGAATCTGTGTGCTCTCCCAAACTGGATATCCACCCGGTGTGGATTTCAAAGACGATTTTTGTAGCTACTGAGAAATCTGTTGACAGCAACAAGATCATAAACCTTTGGGTCCGGCTGGTCTTCCACATTGCACCAGCGAAGGTTTTTGTCTTTCTCTTGTGAAGTAGTGTGCGGTTGTTTAACCCATGCCAAGGCATCCGCACACCCGGTTGGTTTGATCAACAAACACATTTTCTTCAATCACACCACGAAGAAATGTACACTGCACGTTCATTTTGTTGAGATTGAACTTCAGACGTGCTGCAGGTGCGTACATTTTGATTTGAATCTATCCCGGGGACCCGATCAAAGCCTTGAACATTCACATTTTGAAATGATTTTCATTTTGTCGAAGCTTTTCAATCTCTTTCAACAGACATTTCTGTTTCCCTTTACTTTTTCTCTCCATCAAAGGCAGCAATTTCTTCTGTTGCCTATTTTGCGCAAGGATGCTCCACTATCAACAATCTTACGACTATCGAAAGTTCCTCCTGGAATATCCTACACACTCACTCAAAAATTAGTTGGAGAGAGGGACCCAAGCCTTTGTGGACTTGGGTCGTCCTTGATCATCAAGAAAAGTGATTTCAATCACTTGATGATTAGGAAAAAGAACCTGTGGTGCTCCCCCTGACTGAATTACCTGTTTTTGTTTCCAAGCTGTTTGTCCTTTACCAGTATTTGTATTAATTGTTTTAGCATTTACTGGTTTTACAGTTTTAAGTTTTGCTTGAACAGGTTTTTCTTCTTTGACCTCTGATTTTAAGGCCTTTTCAATTACCTTCTGATTCTTTTGTTTTAACTTCTTTTCCCTTTCTTTCAAGACACGTGGGTCTTGTTTCGGGGAAAATGATCGTTTTTGGTAATTGGTATCTTGGGGAGCACTTGTTTTTGCCTTCAACTTTTGCAGGTATGGGCAGTATCTTACAATATGCCCAATTGTGCCACACTCAAAACACATTCTCCGCTCTACAAACCTCGGAGAAACATGTTGATGATCAGACGGAGAACCAGACAATGAACTTTGTGATCTAGACGTGCTTGGACCTAAATCACCTCCATTGGTGTGTTGGGTGTAGTTATTCTGATCATTTCGTTTTAAAATTCTAACTTGTTTTACAAAATCAATGTTAGATTTATCCTGAAATGTTTCAAGTTTATCTGAACCCGTGGATCCAACAAAGTTCACTTTCGGTTCTCTTTTCTTAACAGGAGCTCTTTTGTTTTGCACCCATTGTTGTTGAACCTTAGGTGCTTGAACATTCTTGTTCTGAGCCTTCTTTCCCTGTACTTTACTTTTTCCGGAATTGACTTGTTGTTTTCGCTCAACTTGTAGTTTTTGGTTTCCGTAATGTTTTCTAATTTGTTCACACGGAATTGGATCACATTGAGTGACGGTAACTTTGCCACTTTTGTTCCCCAAAAACTTATCAGTGCATCCTTCAAAAATTTGCTCAATTAAATCTTGATTTACATTTTTAATTGGAAAATCTTTGTTAGAGTAGATTTTGCTATCTCCTTTGAGCGTGTACAACAAGTTACTCTCTTCAAAACTTGATACAACCGACTCCATTTCTTTTGACATTTCAGTCTTACTCGGTTTCACTGGTGGATCACACAGGATGTGATTCTCGATTGGAATATCTGTTGTAACCGAGTTAGACTGCTGGTTCACAATTTCATCAGATTCATCATCCGAAGAATCAGTATCCTCAATAACGGGAGGACTCTGTTCCTCAACACACGATGAATCTGTCACACTTTTCTCAGATTCTGATTGACCCGAGGATGATGTACCAGTTGTGAACCCGAGGCCTGCTGCAAAGTCATCTATACCGAGTGGCACAGTAGGTTCAAAACGGGGCATATCCTCGTCATCAGGCAATTTGGAGTAATTGTGATTCATTGGGGGAGGACATGATTTCAATCCCATACACTTCTTATCCCCCTTTTTCTTTTGAACATCAATAATGTGATCCAATACATAGCGGGAATTGGAATAACTTTCCAATTTCTGCTTGATTGTTTCACATTCACATCGAGCGGTTGCCAATTCTACCATCTGCTTTTCAATTGTGTCTATAAGATCATTGTTAGCATGTTGTTTTCGCAAAACAACTTTTTGTAATTCTGAAACATCATGTCTTAATGACGCAATTGTTGTTTTAAATTCCTTTTCATTTCTGGTTAAAAACACGTTAGCTTCAGTTGCTTTAGCAAGATCTACAATCAATTGTTGATTGTGTTTGTGTGTGATTTCAAACTGACTTTCCTTTTCTGCATATTTAACATTTAAACTATCACACTTTTCACAGCTAACTACAGTGGGTTCATCGACACATACCTGACCTGATGAACTGTCGACATTAGCCATAAAGGCTGAATGGAGAGAAGACGAAGAGTAAGCAGCTTGATCCACCAAATTAGATCTTCTTTCAGTTCCTGCTGCAGCTTCTTCCAAAAGCTCATCAATATTTGCATCGACTGACGCACTTGATGTCTCATCCACATGATCATTTCCTGAAATGGAGGATTCTTCATCTGAGCTTCCACTATAACCAGAACTGTCTTCATCTTCAGAAGATGCAACACCATTGGTGGAAGATTCTCCACCACTGGCGTGCTTTAAATCCTTTACGACTTCAGCAAAACATGCTGTTCCACCATTTCCTCCTTCTCCAAGCTGAAGCGACCAATCACAACCCTCATCTATTTGAACCACCAGCCCTCGGTTGGCATTTGATGACCCTGCTTGGCCTTGGTTGTTGACAGGTATCAACGTACGAACATTGTTCCCGTTCTGGTTCTGCTGGTTGCCTTGATTTCTGAACGGATTTTGATTTCCATGCTAAGCTGGTCTTGTGCATTCCCTTTTGAAATGACCTCGTTCGCCACAGTTAAAGCACTTGACAGCTTGCTTGTCGAACCCATACTTGGTGTCTTTCTTGTTTTCCAAGTTGGTTCTTCCCGTCCTTTCCATAAACTCCTTTGCTCTTCGAATTGCACTAGCAAGAGCCCATTTGATATCCATCATTTCAAACTCTTCTTTATCCACTTGCTGATAATCTTCATTGGTTAGATTGATATTCCCAATCTGACCTGCGATCAATCCACTATAAGCACTAACCAAGGTATTCAACATCTCCATATGCTCCTTGGCTACTTCGACACTGACTTTGGAAAAGTTGGAAGTGTCTAATCTGACTGAGTTCGGATTGGAGGTGGCTTGAAAGTTTGAGGAGCTTCCATAAAACCCTTGCTGTTGTGGTTGTTGCTGCTGAGCTGTCGGTTGCACATTCGGTCTTGAGTACATCATCGTGTATGCTGAAGAATCAAACTGATCTGTTGTGGAAGGTCCGGTGCTTGAGATGAAAGCTGTTTGAAGCTTCGCGTGTTGAGAAGCTGGTTTTTCTCCACTGATACCTCCTGCAATCCCAAAGTACATATCTGGATTTTGAGGAGTTTGTGTTCTTTTTGCTTTAAGCTTTTCTTCTACATCCTTATTCTCCAATCTTTGAATTAATTCATAAACGGTGATCGTGTCTAGAACACCATTTTCTTTGAGAATTTCAAGATAACTGCTCCACTTTGCTGGTAAGCTATCAGCGAATCTCTTCACCAATTCTTGTGGAGTGGCAGTGACTTTAAAAGCAAACATCTCGCTCAACAAGTGATGGAACCTTGTAGATAACTCTGCCAA
The DNA here is from genome assembly GCA_030545235.1 of Helianthus tuberosus. NCBI lineage: Eukaryota > Viridiplantae > Streptophyta > Magnoliopsida > Asterales > Asteraceae > Helianthus > Helianthus tuberosus. The sequence continues at coordinate 160,419,798 of CM060424.1, forward strand.
AGTCTCATTCTCCAAACACGTGAATCCTTCAAACTCTTTCTTCAGCAATTCTTGCTTGATCTTTCTAGATTGAGCATTTCCTTCACAACGTAACGTGAGCATATCCCACAAGCTTTTAGTAGTCGTGCAGTAAACAAACTGGTGGTAAATGTCTTTGTGAAGAGCTTGTGTGAGAATCATGAATGCTTTCTTTTCTAACTCAAACTTCTTCTTATCTTCTTCAGACAAAGTGCTGTAAGTTTGTGGATTAGATCCTGCAACTTCCAACTCATTGTCAAAAGCTGTGAAGAAGCACATCCATAGATCTTGACCTTGTCCCTGAACATAAGTTCTCAGCCTTTCTTTCCACCATCCCCAATCATTGATGTGATTTAACTTTGGCGGTTTTGTGCTTGTACCAGTTTCACTGTCGTTCTGCATCATAGATTGAATGCTGTTGCTTTGATTTGTGACCAAAGCCCATTGATTTGCAGTTATCATTGCAGCTTGAGGTGGGGCAATAGCTCGCATCCATGCAGTTTTGTCGAAATCTGACGTAGATTGCGTAGATTGCATAGCTGATGATTGTGGAGTCGAAGTTATTTGAGTCCACGCGGTTGGATCCCACTGACCGTTTGTTCCCATTTTATGAAAATTAATATATTAAGTGAAAAATGATTTAAAAATGAAAACAAGTTTTCTGTTTAAAAATTTAATTTTCACAAACTATGTTAATTTCAAATGATAACAACCAGCCGAAAGATCCTTGATCGAAAGACCTGAAAAACACAAACTGTTAAACTTAAACAGACTAATGATCGAAAGATCAACACCTGTTCGAAGGATCAACAGGGTTCGAAAGATCTCTGTTGAATTTCGAACAATGTTTTCGAAAGATTCTCCAAACGAAGGATCCTTATCTTTCGAAAACGAACTGTAGACCGAAAGATGAACCCAGTTGAGTGTCGAACAATGACTTCGAAAGACTCCTCAGTCGAAGGATCCTTATCTTTCGAAAACGAGCAGTAAACCGAAAGATGTATGTTTCGAAAATATTCCTTGGAACGAAAGATAAGTCTCAGACTTCGAAGGATGCTCGAAGGATGACTATCTGTCGAACCTCCTTTGGTCGAAAGATAATCTTTCGACTTCGAAGGATATCTTTCGAACAGCTCTGACACGGTTGACAAATGTGACAGGTTGGTGAAAAGTTGACGGGTTGGTGAGAACTTTCGGCAGAAAGTATGTTCAGACCATATCTTCTGAACATGCAGGTTTCACCAAACAGGTAATGTCCAATATTTTAATCAGTTTACTCTTTTCAATGCACAAACAAGTTTAATATTCAAAATTCAAGATCAAAGAGTGTAATATTATGAAGAACACTTGAATATGTCAAGAACACACCCCAAAAATCTGAGTTTTCCGGTAAACCCACAAACTTTCGGAACACAATATTTGCTAAAATGTTTAACAAAAACCAAAGACTAACATGTAAACATGAAATACAACAAGGTTTTTAACAAAACACCAAGCAAAAACAACAAGATTTTCCAGAAAAATATAAACTTCAAACACCCGGAAAACACCCGAAAGCACTCGGTTTTAACAAGGAGAAGAGCCAAGGCTTTGATACCACTTGTAGGTCCCTCTCGAGGATGAGATAAAACCTTATCCTTGTTATATCAAACACACTAGCGAGTGCGGAATCCAAGCTAGAATGCAACCGAGACTTTATACGAGAACAAGCACAAACACAACACACAACATTCAACGATTAACACCACTTGTATTAATGCGTATGAAAGGTTCGGTTACAAGTCCAATGTTCACAGATGTATTCTGCAAACTCTCAAAGTTCTCTCGTGTGTGTGCTCTCCTCTCTCTGTTTTCTCTCTTGTCAACTATCACACAACACACTACATGGGTATATATACCCGACACAGCAGGTCTGGTCGAAGGATCAGACAGAGTGATCGAAAGATCATCTGTCGACCAGAAAACCCATCGAAAGATCACATACACCACGAAGGATGATATCCTTCGTGGTCTATCCTTCGTGGTCTATCCTTCGAGCTCATCATCGAAGGATATAAAACAATCCTTCGATTACACATCCTTCGACACAACCAGCTTACAACATTTTTCTAACTGTTTGGTCAAGTCAAACCAGGAGGATGGTTGACTTGGTCAAACTTACATCAACCTTACATTAAAGACATCGTTTTGTATCGACACGAAATACAGACAAAGTACAGACACAAGTGCACCAACAAACTCCCCCTTGCCTGTAGCTTTGTCTCGATCTTCGTGTCTTCAAGTCTTCAAGGCCGAGTCGAACCGAGCCGAGTCGCGTCCACACAAAGTGTATCAACAGGAGGTTATAGAGATTTTTCATATCTCAGACTCTAGTTTATCCATTATTGCTTGTGTCAAATAAATGACACATTTATGTTACAAGTCCACGAATTCCTTAATCGGGATCATTTACTTGGACAATTCCATTCTGGCTATCCTCTTTGAATACCTTTAGCTGATTTTAGCACCATATGACCATCGGGATATCTTTGTGGTTCCATGCATTAAACCTCCATACTGATCAGGCATAGGAGCAATCTATGGAACTTATTAAGATACATCAATCCTCATATGGTGCTTTTATCATATTGTCTGGTTTTCGCAATCTATAGAGATCAAAGAGATATCAACTATATATGCTGACGCACCTCTTCTAGAGAGAGGATACTTCTAGAATTCCATAATTAGAGATTTCTAACTGGAGCAGAAAAATGGTTCTTATGATTTCGCCTGTAAGTCTTACCTTGCTTAATATCTGGGGTTCTTATGGGAAAATTTCTAAAAGTTTGCTAAGCTCATGGTCTTATGAGAGACTTAGCAGTATCTGAACCCAAACATAACTCTTAGCCATAAAATCACAATAAAGGATTCATCTAGTGTCATTAATAATGTGAACTGCCTCTAATTATTCATCAGGAGAGTTAAACGCCTCCATTCTTAATTCTTTTAAACTTAGCTACAAAATCTTTAACAAGCTTTTAAGGCAGTCTCAACTTTGACTGGTTATTTCTTAATCTATATAACCCGAGTAGCTGAGTTAGGTCCATAATGGATTCATAGTAAGCAGGCTTTGAAACCTTAATGTGCCCTCTTATTGCTGATGCTAGATCATAATATATATATATAGTGCATTATGCTTAAATTCTAGGTTAACCGAATAAGAGCACTATTTCAACCAATGAACCAGGGTTTGCAACCTATTGCCGAAAGTTTATAGCTCTTATGGGGGGTCAGAAAAATTCTTATTCCATTTTTTCCATTTCGTGAAGCGGCTAATAGGTTTTCTAATAAGGTCCTCAAAACTTGGACCATCCCATAATGTATAAGAGAATCTTTCTTGTGGACTCCATTAGTGTCCTCACTAATCAAGGGTATTACCACCGAATGATTATGACGCACACCTTACCGCGTGCTTTTCAGCATAACCACTAATATACCTAATGGTTTCTACTTCATTTAACAATTTCCTGCAATCGATGGTCCCTTTTTACCATTGAAGTCTCTTAACTTTTAAGAGGCGAAGTACTTGTAAGTATATCTTAAAAGAAATGGGCTCCTTGCCATATATGATTTTGTTTGGTTTATTCTTCGTATTTTGAAGTATGAATAAAGCTCTCTTCATGAGCAGTGTCATGTGTTTTAGAGCGAGCAGCGTTTGGCTCTTCATGGCTTTTCTCATAGCCCTTCTTAGCAGTGATAATTACAGTTTTGGAGATGTATTCTGTTAACATTGAGGTTCACACTTGATGCACTATTAACATTTGTCGCATCTCTAGCATCGCGACTGTTGTTTGTCTCTTCTGAGTTTTCCGTACTCAAATCTTTTGGTATTAAATACCAATTTAACAATTAATTGAGTGCATTTCACAGCTTGTCATCATCCTGACAACTGATCATACATCGACCATGGTATTATTACCTATATGAACATTCCTAAGGAGTGTTATTAGATTGTACATATGCTTATATTTAATCAAAATAGAAATTTCACAAACTAGGCACCTAGCTCGGTTGGCTAGGCGCGCGAAAGGGTGTGGCCTAGACCCAGGTTCGATTCCGGGGACGGCCGGTTCCACCATTTTTTTTATTGTTTAATATTAATTAAATGTACGGATACATGTGATTATGAGGGTTATCTCATAAGGAGTCTTGATAACTACTTGTTTCTTTTTATGCACAATATGGGCTTGATTTTCAAGACAACCAATCGATTTTTATCACTATATTGAGTCCTTATACTTTAACGGAAACTAGGACATCGGACGAATGATTCCTAATGGATATAAAAAATCCATCTAATATTGCTGAAGTAGTCTCTGAGGTACTATCTACCAATTTTACTTTATACGTAACGCTTAGAGTTTTTAACAGGCAAATTTAATGATTTACAAAATCTATTGTCTACAAAAGACTTATCTGAACCTGAATTAAATAATACTCTAGCATGAGCGTTGTTGATGAAGAAGTACCAGTTGTAACATTGTTATCCTGAATAGCCCCTTGAGCGTCCATTTGAGAGCTCCCAGCTTTGGTCTCCTTAGCCTCCCCAGGCCTCTTGGTCTTATTTGGGCAATTCGTCTTGATGTGCCCTATTTCATTGCAACCATAGCAGGTCGCGTCCTTTATATCTTGGCACTCCAAGGTCTTGTGCCCTTTCTTGTTACAAATCCCACAAGGCCTAGCTTGTGACTCCAGAGTGCATTTCCCTTTAGTTGCCTTCCTTGGACAAAGGGTATTTATGTGCCCCTTCTTCCCACGATCATAGCATATGGCGTCCTTCAAGTCCTTGCACTCATGGGTCTTGTGATCCATCTCCTTGCAGAAGACACATCCCCCGGTCTGCTCATAGAAACATTTTCCGAAGTGCTTCTTCCTGCAGGTTTTACATTTGGGTTTTGCCTCCTTTGGCTTGGAATGGTTATAGTTTGAACTGGTCTTACCCTTTTTACAGCATTTATTTGGGGTATCATCGCACTTTCGCTTATGATCCTTCAACGCACGGTCCACAGCGTTGTTTACGGCTGTATCTATCATAGCCTGTAACTCGGTGCTTGTTAAATTCAGTCTTACATCATCATTCTGATCAATCAGATGATTACGAGCTTCAGAGGAGTCAGCCACGGTGAAGCTTTGAAGGCTACAAACCAAATAGTAATAATTGGTTTAATTATATAGCGAATTGTCGAACTTGATAATTAAGTAGCCATGGTGCGAATAAACCATATGGGCCAACAGATAGTACTTAATTTATTTGATTATGTTTTGCCTAAGTTTTTAAATAAACTATCTTTGGCGTTTAAACGGAATATAATCCTTCATATTTACTAGACAGGGGACAAAAGTCATGACTGTCAATGTCATACTGACATCTTATATAGCACAACGGCTTGTTCCAAAGGACTTTTCGATGGCACAGATGCCTTGTCACTAGGGAAATTTTAAAACATAATCAATGATTCCTTTGAATCGGAAAATTTCATAATTCATTGTCTTGACAAGAAGTTATGAAATAAAACTATCGTTCTCATGTATGCATCTTTGCCCGTAGGTATACATCCCAGGTGGATGTTTAGATGTGTAAATCATGTTCGACATTTATTAGCCATGATTCCTATTGATTATATGGGCTAAATAAAGGGTTTGGAAGTTCCTAATATGAAGATGACAAGCGTGATTTTATCGCATCATTGTTGTCGGGAGTGTTAACACGTTTTCAAGTGTTTAATAAGGATCTGAATCTCTTTTAAACAGGTTTTACCATTTTAGCTAGGTCTTCAATGACATTCAAGCTAGGTCAAACCTTTTAAGATTCTCTTTTAATATTTATACTGGCAGGAAAAGAATGATATCTATTTTATTCAGGATTTTCATTATAATTATCCTAAATTTAATAAAAATATAATTATGGCACAAAAGACCGAGTCACAGGGACAACTTTATATTATCAACCTTGATTTTGTAGAATTAAGGTATTTAGGCTTGAACGTGTTCTTGCCTTTTCTTGACAGGGAGTTGTAGGCTACGACTGTCTTTTGTCTTATATGACAATGAGTATAGCCCGTAGGCAGTGTATCCCAAGTTATAATTTAATAATAGCTCAACAGCCTAGTCACATGGACAGATTTAATTTATAAACCAGGATGTTACAAAATCGAGGTATTAAGGCTTGAATCAAAGTTCATTACCTCTTCTTGACAGGGAGTTCTAGGCTACCACTGTCTTTATTAAAATTTCTGGCCCGTGGGCCTATCAATTAACATCTCGTAAGATGTTAAGACATATAGTCATTGCACTGATGATACGTTCAGCGGTCACAGTAATGACATGACGACATGATCAGTGCCATTAATTTAATCAATTGTCGTTCAGTGGTCATAATAATGACATGACGGCAGGATTAGCACTTTAATTTAAATCAACTGTCATTCAGCAGTCATAATAATGACATAACTACAGGATTAGTACTTTAATTTAAATCAATTTTCGTTCAGCGGTCATAATAATGACATGACGACCAGATTATCGTCTAGAGGGCTTTGAGCATAGCTCACCCCCTTAGGACGGGGAATCTCAAAAGATCACAACTGTCGATGTCGTAATCGGACAGTGTATTATAGCCCGTGGCACTTCATCCTTAAGGGATGATTATTTTAATAAGGAAGGATTGGAATAACCCATTCTAAGGATGACTTACATGATTTTATCGAACCACGTTTGCCAGGAGTGTTAACATATTACGGATGTTAACAAGGATTTGAATCTCTTGAATAGGTCCTACCATCTTGGCCTCGTCATATAGGCTAGGTTTACCCTTAAGATTCCTTTTTAATAATTAATGCAGAACAATCCTAACTCGGGATGTTAATAAGGATCTGAACCTAAATTGAGGATCTGCCGTCTTGGCCGGGTCTCAATAATGACACGAGGCAAGGTCTTATCCTTTTTAGATTTTGCCATTTTATTATAATGGTAGATCTTATAACAGAAATATTATTTTAATTTATTTTATATATTATATTCATATATAATGATATAATTGAAATTTAGATAAAACATCCCAATGGTTTTAAAAGAGGTATAGAATTGCCCAAAAAGGGACTTAAAAGAAATGATGTTGTCCTCAAAGGGACCAAAAGATAAATATCGTTATAAAGACTTTTAAGGAAACGATCTTCAGTAAAAGGAGTCTCTTCTTTATTTTAGTTCTGAATGTCCTCTCCTTGGTCGTACGTTAATCCTAGTCGCAACACGAAGCTCGGCCTTTCCTAGGCTTCAAATGGGGAGAATTTAATTACATAATCTCGCTTGGCAACATAATAAAATATATAATTGAAAGTAATAATCCTCCAAAGAGACGAGAGTATTCCTATGTTAAGTCTAGACTCAAAAGGTCAAAGAATGTGCTATCGTGTCATTGAGATTAAACACAAAAAGCTGGTGTTCAATTCACTCAATGTTGGCTCTGATACCAACCTGTCACACCCCTATTTTCCACGTGTCACCGGTGGGCCCGGTGGGGAGTATCGTGACGTAGTTGATATCATCATAGACAAACAACACAATATCTAATGCACAGCGGAAGCAAAGATAGATTCATAAAAACTTTAATAAAGTATAATATTAAATATCACTAATAGTCGAAACGGATCCACAGGCGGATCAAAATAAAATAAGATATTGTTCAACAGTTTATTGTCGTCCAAGCTTGCGAGACTTATTGTGGACGCTCTAGAAGACAGCCAGCCTATTACGTGTAGTACCTGCACTTAACCTTTTGGGAAAATACGTCAGTTTACACTGGTAAATACAATTTAACTGACTCATTTTAAAAATGGTTGAAAATTGATTTGAATGCACGTGGCACAAAACATTTTATAACTTGGGATAATTATATATTATTTTAATCTTGTGAACGAATTACATGTTACTTGTGCGTTCAGTAGCCCGGATCTTGTCCGGGTTAAAGATCAATAGACCCTCCACATTAGAGTTATACACTGACAGGTGTACGCCTACACCCCGTGCTCAGGTCGTGGCCATCTCGTAAGATGATGCCGAGGATATCCGGGACATGGTCATTAACCCCCCAAAGGCTTTAAGTGAACAAGACTGTTTAAACGAGCCGATCAAATTATTCAATTAACCACCCAAAGATGTAAGATTTGATGCTCGATCAAGCGGTATTTTATATACCGTAACCCAAGCCCGTATAGGGAAAATAAGTTAAAAGTATTTACCTGAGTATAGTATAATTCTCAACAAGCAAAAACGCAAGTAGCTTTTACCGGTGCTCCTAATCTGGAACAAAGGTTTATAATAACCTATTAGATTTCTAACGGGTCTTTATTTAAGCTTATGCTTAGACCGGTTAGTTTAAAGGACGATACGGTTCAAACGCACGATTAAGCGAAGACCGGATAGAATGTGATTTAGACCCGACAAGTTTGAATACTTGTATAATATGGGTATACTAAATACATTCTGGATTTTGAGACAAAAATGATAATGTTTGACCCGTTTCGGTCAATTTATGCAAACTAGTTACATAAACCGAACCGAACGCGAAAAGAGCGTTACGGGTAACCGTAAGAGTCATATGCAAGTTCCCTGAGATAATATTCTCTAAATATGTCATAATATCAGTAAGTTATTTTCTATTATGCCCAAAACGGATTTAAACACAATTTAGGCCTCATAAGGGCATTTTGGTCATTTAAAAGATTATAAAAGAGTTTATTTGTAAATCTGAGTTACGGGTCTGATTTATACAGTAAGTATACTTAATTTAACATGTTATAACAGTAGGGTATGACCCATATGTGAAACTTATCATTTAAAACCAAACTATGCACCTTAGGGGTATTTTGGTAATTTCACAAGGGCTAAAAAGGTCAAAATTGGAAACCTGAGTTTATAAACTTGTACTTACTGTTATTTTATAAAAATATGCTAAGAACATCAGTAGGTATCAACCTTATATGTTTAATATGGTTATAGTACATACTATGCGTTAAAAACGCTTAAAAAAGCGATTTAGAGCCGTTTCCGGGTTTTTAAAAGAAAGCTGATATTTTTATACTTCCAGAATGCTCAAAATATTTTATTTAACAAATAAAATCAGTAGAAAAAGGTTTGGAGTCAAAAGGATTTGTAAAACTCATTTTATGGCTTAAAAGGGCAAAAATCGGTATTTACCGAATTAAACTTAGAGACCTATGATATGATCAGCCAAAAATTAAATAAAAATCTTTAAAAATCCCAAAATATTATATAACATCAGTGGGTAAAAAGTTTGATATCAAAAAGTAGGTTTAAATAGGTTATATGCTAATTACGCCGTTTAAGTAACATAAAGCTTTCAAATTACGATATTGAGCATAACTCTTAATCTAGACCTCAAACTGATATCAAATTTTTGGTGCAAGTTTATAAATCAGTAACAAATATTTCTACTCTTTCACTTTTTCAAAAATCACGTTTTATAGTAAAAAGGGCATAATAGTCAACTTTTAAGCATTAATCGGAAACATGCCTATGGACCGGATAAGTGTTGAACCAAGTTGTAAAATCTCAGAGAGTTATACTTATATGAAAATTGGTCCAAAATATGCTCTTAGGCAGATCTCAAACATGCATGAACGGATCAGAACTGAAAGTCAAAGAAAAAGTCAATTTATGCGACTTTCGGTTCCTATTCGGGTTTAAACTGAAAATTGTCGAGATGAACATGTTGAGACATGTTCTTACATTAATTATCAAGTTATTTTAATGATCAAACAGGTTGCATGTACCCTACATTGCTAATCATGCTTAAATTTGCAAAAACACATTCTGTTGACTTTTTGAAACAAGCTTTGACTCGACAATTAACATGCTTAGAGTGGGAATCTGAAAATACCCTTTTGAGGGTTTGTTACCCACATAAATACCAACTTGTAGGTACTTTCAATTTGAGAAAAGACTGAGCACAATTCGTTTAATCACGAAGTCAAACTAAATTTACGATGGATTGACTTTCGGTTGATAAACTAAGCTAGAACGGATTTGAGAAGGTTATAAACACTTACAAGAGTCCTAACAAAGCTTAGAGATCACTAGGAAGTTGTCTTGTCATCCAGGGAGCTCCGGAAGTTGTCTTGTGAATTTTTGAACATGCAAGAACATAAGTTGCTACACTTCAAGTTCCTTTTATGACCATTTTGATCTGATTTGATGATGGTACATGTGTTTGTAGATGTTGTATGATCAGTCCAAGTGTCCTTACATTCATATAAACCCATTGGAGAGTCCCAAGTATCGACAACAGCTGGAAACCACCCGAAATCAGACCTGCTGACTGACATCTGCAGGTTTTCGTCGCTGGCAGGTCGCAGGCGGGCCGCATAGGGACCCCAGGCGGGCCGCGTACCTGTGTTCAGCAAGTTAACTTGTTTCTTTGTTTTGCATTTCAGGCCTTGGTCCTTTGGAACGTGGTTTTGGCGATTTATCTTGCTCATTAGACCCTCAAATCTTATTTTTAAGGGCCTTGGGACTTTTACAAACATGGTAAAGTCCTTGAACAACTTTGTGCTTACCCAAAAAGTCTCGAAATTCAACGTTAACGCAACTAACCCTTCGTGCACGGTTTTGATCATATCTTTCTCATACGATAACGAAACTTGATGAAATTTTTACCACATATTCTAGTGAGTATATTTTATCATTAAAAAGCTTCGGGTTTGCCAAAAGGTCACTCAGAGGTATACTTTCAACATGTTGACACATTTAGTCCCTGTAGTTTGTAATTCCTCACTTTCTTTCATTTCTCGCTTCGTATGATCCATGATTTATCCGTTTAAGGTTATAAACACCATGTAGGGTTATTGTAGAGCCTATTTATCAATTTTTGACACTTTGGACCCTTATATTCACATAGTTTCACTGTTTGTCAACTTTAGTCCCTCTAAAGTATGTTTTCACATATTCAAAGCCCATGACACGTGTCAATACATTATTGGACGTAAATTTTCGAGGTGTTACAATATAACTGGAGTCAACATGATGAAGGTGTTGAAAGTGGTAAAGCAATGGTTGCTGAAATAAGACTAACTCGTGAAGAAAGACATGCTCGTCTTAGATTGGATGATGTGTATGATGCTTACAAAGAAGCAACACTAGCAGGCAGGTGGAGCAAAGAAAAGGAATGTTATGTTGATCCCCAGGGAAACCCGACGGTTAATCCGAAGAAGGTTGACCTTGAAGCATTAGTTGCATCTATACCTACTGTAAGTGTGTGGTGCAAAGGCCTTAGGGAGATTCCAAGGTATAAAGAGCAGGTTGAAGAAGGCATTCGAAAGGTGATATTTGCTAGTCTGGAAAAGAAGAAGAAGACAGTTGAAGAGATTGTGAATGAGAGTGAGAAATTGGTGAATGAAGTGAAGAAAGTTGATGAGAAATTTGAGAAATCTGTTGAAGAGAAACAAAAGGAGTTTAAAGAAGTTCAGAGTTCACAAGCAAAGGAAACCACAGTGCCTATCACTGAGGTAACTACTCAAACTGATACTTCTGATCAAATTGATAATGAAGCTGAACAACAGTGCAAGAAATGCATGGAAACGTGCAGTGCTTGTACTGAAAAAGATGAAAAGTTTAAAATAAGAGATATAGAATTCACTAAAATAGAAAAGATTTTCAAAGATAAATGTCATGAAATGTTTGAAAATGAAAATTTTTGAAACAAGAAAATGAAAAGTTAAAACAAAAATGTGATGATCTTGAAAAAGAAAATAAAGCATTGAAAGAAAACTGTTCAGCTGTTTGCAACAAATGTGTTCCAAAAAATAATAAAATTCAAGAGTTGCAAAAGGAATATGATGAAATGAAATTATCATATCATACTGTAAAAGAAGCGTATGACATTTTAAAAAGTAAAGTCAAAAGTCTAGATGATAGATTGTGTGCTTGTCAGAGAAACACTAAATTTCTTGAAGCTAGATTTGAAGATAAACAAAGAGTTTTAAATCATTATATTGATGATGTTGCTAAGCTTAAACAAGAATTGGCAGATGAAGAAAAGTTGGTCAATAAATTGCAAAGTTACCATTCATCGTCATATATTCTGGAACGTATTTTCAACATCACACCCGATGGAAAAGAGTCAGAAAAGAAGATAAAGGGAGTTGGGTCTGAATACCATCAAGTTCGACCACCGTTGGAGAATAATTATACATTCTATGATGGCGAGAAAGTGGAAAAAGAAATAAACATGGTTGACCAGTTACCCGACAACATCGATGTAATTTATACCAAATCTGATGATATCGGTGATTCAGAGGTGGTTGGTAAAGTTGTTGAAAGTGTTTTAGTAGAAGAGTCTATCAAAACAGGTAAATCTGAATCACAAGATGAAAATGAAGGAAATTTTCATGATGAATATCTGAAAAATTCAAAATCCAAGAAAAATTTGAATGATGATTCAAAAGGATTGGTTTATTCCATGATTGGATCGGACAAATTATTCTTAGATGTTGTATTCCCGATTCAGAATGTGATTTCAAAAAAGACTGAAAAAGTTTTCAAAATGGTTGAGATTGAAAAATCTGAGATTCCAAAGTTTGCAGGTAAGTGTCAGAAAACTTTTTATAACAAACCGGGTTACAAAAAGAAAAACATGAAGGCTGGGTTGGGTTATAAGAAGAAACAAAGTCGAAATAAAATTGAAACGCCAAATTATCAGACAAAGATGAATTTTGTTCATGGAACAAGTTCAGAAAAAGAGAAAGAATTTCAATTTATGCGTCAGTCTAATGAAGAGTTTCTTGCTCAGAAAAAGCAACAACAACAGGTCAAAGATGTATCCAAGAGAACATGTTTCAAATGTGATCAAACAGGACATCTTGCATGCAAGTGTCCAAATCTAAAACCTGTTGATGTTGACAAAAAGAAGTGTGATGATGTTGAGAAACAAAAATCTGAGGATGTGAAACACAGGTCAACCAGATTTGATTCAAAACAAACTTGGAGGTATAACACAAACAAGTTTGCTTCGAATCAAACATGGAAATCAAACCCGAATAGGTTCGATTCAAGACAGACCTGGAATTCTCACACACCCAGATTCAGAACAACGCAAAGTTGGCAAAAATCAGTTGATATGACAAAACCCCAAGAGTTTTGGAAACCAAAAGTTGTTGTTCAAAGTCAAAATATTCAAAAAGAGTCACATTTTTACAAAAGAGGTACTCCGAAAGGTCAAACATGGAATGTTAAGAAACAAGTAACTTCGGTAAAAGATGAGAAAGTTGAAGTCAATGTTGAAAAAGTCTTTGTACAAAATGACAAAGATTTTCCAAAGTTGAATGAAGCATATTGTGTTGAAATGCCTAAGATCAAACAGACCTGGGCTAAATTGTTCAAGTAATCAAGTAGTCAGAATGTGCAGGTGCTCAACAAAACCAAAGATTGTGAGAATGAAAGTTGGAGCAGCCTGGCACAAAGGGAAGAGGAGGCTGCTGAACCCTGGTTTGGTTGAACAGGGAGTTTGTTTGTTTTCTGTACATAAATAAACCATATTTCAAAAAAAAATGTTGCTTGAATAAGCCGAAACCCTCACGGCTGAACAAACATGATTAATTTCACAAGATTGAAAAACGGTTTTCAAACTATAAAAAATCAATGTGTTGTAAATCATGGGGGTAATTTCTACATCGTATGTTATATTTTCTGCAAGAACAGAGCACTGTTAGCAGAAAATGGATGGCGAGACAAAGCTGTCAGCATTGGTTTGTCAAATTTTCTTTAAATGATTTTCCATTTTAGGGGGAGTAATATTTGTCACGGAAAATACATAAACATTTGAAAATTTGAAAAAACCAAAAACATGATAAAATTCAAAATTGAGTTTTTGCGTAAAAAGAGGAAATGATAGTACATCAGTAGACAGTTACAGTATGCTAAAGAAATGTAATGATTATATAGCGTTAAACAATCTCACTGATGATATGCCGATAGGTTTTTATACATTTAGTAAACTTTTTCGGGATATAAACCTAAATTCAAACTTGCTTATTTCGTGGGGAACACTACTTGGATATATAGGTAACCCCTGAAATCTCGTTTGAAGGACCCCTCTTTCTGAGATACTAGGTCTTTATGCTTAGTGATATCTGGGGTATTATCCCGGGACTTCTGATTTTGCGGAAGCAATGGCCTAGTCCCTGGAGAATACTTTACCGCTTGCTTGAAATATAGCGCCGCCCTCAGCATAAAAAATGATGAAACATTGAAAAAATATGTAAATAATGTGCTGTTGAAGAAAAGATCCTCTAAAGGGGACACACCAAAAGTCGAAGCCGTCATCTCTCCGCTGAACGGAAGTTCTGACCTGAGCTCTCACGGTTCTTCACAATTTAACCCCTTACAGATATCATCTAGGTATACTCACCTGTAAGACTGAATATTGGGATCTGGATACGGGAGTATATTCAAGAGGTGGGACACATGAATGAGTTTAAGTTCTTAATACATCTAATTCGTATCCTGAATCAGTTGAAATTTGTGTGAAAATATAAGTGGATCAGTATATCGACAATCTAAGTGAATTGCTTAATTCTTAATGTGTAACTAAGCTCAACGGTACTTGTGATTTGTCAAAAACTGATATGATCCTCTAACGCAAACTCAAACAAAAAATATTGTCTGTAAATATGTTTGTACATATTTCTTTACTGCTTTACATTTCAGAAAATACAAAAAGATTTTGATTCTGCTTTATTTTAGACAACCGATGTCTGAGTTCTGAGTTTCAAAATCTGAGTATGCTGATTGTGTTTCTGAAAATAAAACAAGTTCATTAATTTGAAACTTGAAATTTTTTTATCAAAAATCAAAAACAGTTTGTGATATCTCCAAGGTCATTAGTTTGGACTTGGATGATAAACTGTGAGGGATTTGGATGCTTATATTGTTAATATCTTTGAAATAGAGCTAGTTTCCAATCCTGAAACTGCCAGATTCATTAAGTTTGTTTAGAATGTTTGAAAGAGCCAGATTACGATTTCTGGATAACTGAAGTTTAAAAAGCTATTACTTATAAATCTATGAGTGTTGCAGATATTGTACCAGACTACGATCCCGGTAACTGAGTCTAAGGGGGAGTCTGAAGACGAGCTCGAAGCAAGGGGGAGCTTGTAACCAGAAAGCAAGGTGCCGATCCCTAAAGCACGGAAGCTTGACGAAAGGAGGAGCCTGAAGAAGCTGATCAATGAAGAAAGGTTGATGGATGCTTACAGTGTTAGACAATTTGGAGAGAGTAAAAAGACTGATCAAGACTGAAGATGTGCCATGCAAAAGACTCGACACTGAAGACTTCGTCAACATCCAAGGGGGAGTTTGTTAGTGTAATATGTCTATTGACTTCGTCTTGTATCGAGTCATGTAATAGGATAGGATAGGATAAACCAGAGCTCGGGTGCTAGAAACTGATTTTTATAAGTTTAGAGCTAATTCCGATTGAAAGTATCAAAGCTCATTTCAAATGGAATTAACCTAGTTAATTCCGCTTGAACGTGCCTTGACCATTTCAAGCGGAATCACCACTAGTATATATAGGGGAGCTCACCGTTTCATTTGAAACGGGATTAAGTCTTGTGTTTGGTAACGAAGTGCTGCCAAATCGTCTCCAGGTGCTGTAATACTATCAAATTCAATACAAGAGACATTTAAATAGAATCGAGCGTCCGTTTCATTGATTCCGCCTCTGATTCGGATAAACAACTCTTCTGATCGACTCATTCAGGTCGTACAACGATGCTACATTTTATAATTTATAACCCGCTTGATTTGAGTTGATTAATAATGTTGCAATATTATACACTTTTCAAAACAAGGTTTAAATAAATTATTGCAACATGTAAACGAGCCGTGAATCCGATACTCCTTTAAAACCTATGTGCTCGCCAGCATTTCTTTGCTAACTTTGTTTTACATATGTTTCAGGTGAAGTTGCTTGATGTTGATTACTAGGATGCATGAGTTACATAGGATCTGGACGAGGCCTTATTGACATAATAACAATGATAGTCGATATGTAACCTTTTTGTTTTGTGTTAAAACAATGTAAATTACTTAATGAATAAATAAAACGAAACTCTTTTTGTATCCATGGTTGTGAAACAATAATTCTGTTACAACACTCCCCGACGTTTCCACCACGATTTGTTGTTTTACGTGGTCGGGGTGTGATAGAAGAGTTGGTATCAGAGCCAATGGTTATAGGGAATTAGGTTATTAGTAATGCTTTGACCTAGACTATAACTTTTAGGACCTTAACGCAAGGAAATTTGCGTTTAGATTTTTAAAACAGAACCGTCACCTACCCTTAGGTGATAACCACAAAGAGAACACAAATTTCGAATTTGCTTCGAAAATTAATCATCCGTTCTTGGATGATTGATTACTAGGTTTTGAACCCTTCCAGTTTGACTCATATTTGGCTTAGTGCCTTCTGAGTTTTCAAAATCTCGTCAAAGTTTGGGTCTAAATAATGTGAACACGTGCAAACTGGTAGAGTGAATGCCTGTACCCTGAGTTTTCTGTCTAAGGCTAGAGTGTTTGTACAAATCCACATAATCGGACCAGTCACTCTTACCTGGGAACTCTTGGGGTGAGTGTTCACTTATAGGCGAGCATGTCTTCGTGATACATTATTTTAATCCATTTACTTTGATTAGTCACTGCGTGTCATTTGTTTATTTGAAGTAACGAACAAATGATCGCCTTCCTTGTGTTTTGTCGATACCACTTTTGTTTCTCATATTTCATTGTAGACAATGCCTCCTCGACGTGATGCACAATCTTTTACTGCTGAAGAAGTCGCAACCCTTGTCTCTCAGCAAATGGTTGTTGTGCTTCCAGGCGTTGTGACCCAAATCCATGAGTTATACAACAATAATAATAACAACAATAATGCACCGTGTAATTTCAAGAATTTCAATTCTGCTAAGCCGCTAAAGTTTTCTGGGTCGCAAGGAGTAACTGCGCTCCTGCAGTGGTTCGAAAGTATCGAGAGCACATTCAGACATGTGCAATGTCCGAATGAGCGAAAGGTTGAATTCGCATCAAGTGTGTTTGAGAAGCGTGCTCTTACGTGGTGGAACGGAGTGATGCGTGATAGGGGTGCCGAAGTGGCATTGGTATAGACATGGGAAGAGCTTCGAGCTCTCATGATGAAAGAGTTTTGTCCCCGTCACGAAATTCGAGCTTTGGAACGAGAGTTTGACGATCTAAAGCAATACGGGGGAGAACACCGTGCGTATACGGATCGTTTTGAGGAACTCATTCTTTTGTGTCCTGCTATGGTTACCCCGTTGGAGAAAGCGATAGAGAGGTATATCGATGGTTTACCCGATTCCATACAGGATATTATGACTGGCGTTAATCCTACTACTGTTCGTCACGCGATCGAGTTGTCTGCTACCCTGACTGAGTCTCAAGTCAGAAAGGGTAACTTACCCGCAAGGGTGATAAGAAGAAGTCGACCGATTCTGTCAAGGAAAAGGTTAAGGGTAAGAAAGGTGAGTCGTCCAAGAAGTCGAAAAAGCGAAAGGGTGCTCAGAATTTTGCAGTAACAGCTCAGAACCCACCGGCTCAACCGCCTGTGAAGAAAGTGTATGCTGGTACCGCACCTCATTGTGCTCGCTGCAACGGTCATCATGTTGCACAACAAGCTTACAAGCAATGCACAACATGTGGTAAACTTGGGCATCTGGCCAACATTTGTCGTCTGGGTCAGAATCAGGTTGCTCAGGTTCCAGCACAGGTTCAAGGGAATGCTGCGAGATTCCCACCGGGTTCATGTTTCAATTGTGGAGAGTTTGGTCACTTCCACAACAATTGTCCGAGGTTGGTGAATACAAATGCGAATCTGAACGTGAATGTCAACGTGAATGCGAATCCCATTCGTGGACGAGCGTTCAATCTGAATGTAAACAAGGCTCGAGCTGACAACCTCGTTTTCAATGGTACGTTTCTTGTTAACAAATGACCTGCATCTATTCTTTTTTATTCTGGTGCCGATAGAAGTTTTGTTTCATTATCATTTGAGCCTTTGCTTGCGATACCTAGAACTAAACTGAGGAAACCCTTATCTGTCGAAGTTGCTACTGGTAAACCCCTTGTTCGCTATTCTGTTATTCGTGATTGTCAGTTGAACCTTGATAACCATCTTTTTCCTATTGACCTCACACCGATGCAACTTGGGAGTTTCGATATTATCATAGGGATGGATTGGTTAACCAAACAACATGCTGAGGTGGTTTGTTTCGATAAGATTATTCGTATTCCTCTTCCGTCTGGCGATGTTTTAGAAGTTCGTGGCGAGAAGCCATCTGGTGGATTGAAACTCATGTCGTGTATGAAAGGCCAAAGTTATTTACGAAAAGGATATGTTGCTTTCCTGGCACATGTCACTGAGGAGAAAGGCAAGAGCAAGAGTATTCAGGATATTCCGATTGTTCGGGATTATCCAGAGGTGTTTCCTGATGAACTGCTTGGTTTGCCTCCAGTTCGTCAAGTTGAGTTTCATATTGACCTTGTACCCAATGCCAACCCGATTGCGAAAGCACCTTATCGTCTTGCACCGTCGGAGTTGCAAGAGTTATCTAAACAGCTTCAAGAGTTATCTGATAAAGGATTCATCAGTCCGATCTTTTCACCATGAGGCGCTCCTGTCCGCTTTGTGAAAAAGAAAGATGGATCTTTTCGAATGTGTATCGATTATCGTGAGCTTAATAAGCTTACCATCAAGAATCAATATCCCCTACCTCGAATTGATGATCTCTTCGACCAGCTGCAAGGTGCTTCATGCTTTTCCAAGATCGATATGCGATCTGGGTATCATCAACTTCTTGTTCTCGAAGAAGATATTCCCAAAACTGCTTTCCGTACAAGATATGGGCATTACGAGTTCACTGTCATGCCTTTTGGTTTGACAAATGCCCAAGTTATCTTCATGGACTTAATG
The DNA here is from genome assembly GCA_030545235.1 of Helianthus tuberosus. Taxonomy (NCBI): domain Eukaryota; kingdom Viridiplantae; phylum Streptophyta; class Magnoliopsida; order Asterales; family Asteraceae; genus Helianthus; species Helianthus tuberosus. The sequence continues at coordinate 160,438,855 of CM060424.1, forward strand.
AATAGGGTTTGTAAACCTTATTTAGATAAGTTCATCATTGTGTTCATCGACGATATTCATGTGGATCCATCCAAGATTGTTGCAATTAAGGATTGGAACACACCGACGACACCTACAGAAATTCGTTTTTTTTCTTGGTCTCGCGGGATATTATCGACGATTTATTTCTAATTTCTCAAAGATCACGGTTCCACTCACTGCTTTGACTCAGAAGAATAAGCCATTTGAGTGGGGACCTAAGCAAGAAGAATCATTCCAAACGCTGAAACAGAAGCTATCTGATGCTCCTGTTCTATCTTTGCCTGAAGGAAATGATGATTTCGTTGTCTATTGTGACGCGTCGAATCTAGGACTTGGTTGCGTTCTTATGCAACGAGGTAAAGTCATAGCTTATACCTCTAGACAATTGAAAGTTCACGAGAAGAACTATACGACTCATGATCTTGAGTTAGGAGCTGTGGTTTTCGCGCTTAAAATCTGGAGACATTATCTTTATGGCACAAAGTATGTGGTTTTCACAGACCATAAAAGTCTCCAGCATATCCTTAATCAGAAAGAGCTGAACATGAGGCAACGACGCTGGGTTGAACTCTTAAACGATTATGATTGCGAGATTTGCTACCATCCTGGTAAGGCGAATGTCGTAGCCGATGCGCTTAGTCGAAAGGAACGAGTCAAGCTTCATTCTGTTTGCACTCTATCTGATATTCAATCTCGTGTCCTTCAAGCTCAACGATCTTGTGTGATCAAAGGCTTATTGAAATATGAGCTACCGCTTCAACTCGAACTTAAACTCGAAAGAAAAGACGATGGTTTGCTTTATTTCAAGGATCGTTTTTGGATTCTGAAACAAGACAATCTTCGCACCTTGGTAATGGACGAATCTCACAAGTCTCGATATTCTATCCATCCTGGTGCTGATAAAATGTACAAGGATCTTCGTACTTAGTATTGGTGGCTTAGTATGAAAAAGGATGTTGCCTTGTATGTATCGAAATGCCTAACTTGTCTCAAAGTCAAGGCTGAACATCAACGACCTTCTGGTTTGCTTGTACAACCAGAGATACCGGTTTGGAAGTGGAAGAACATTGCAATGGATCTCATCACTAAGTTACCGCGTACGTCTAAAGGTCACGATGCTATTTGGGTTGTTATCAATCGATTAACGAAATCAGCTCATTTTATTCCAATTCGCGAGGATCTATCTGCTGATAAACTTGCAAAGATTTATGTTGATGAGATAGTATCTCGACATGGTGTTCCTTTAGATATCATTTCTGATCGTAATGCTCGATTTTCATCTCATTTCTGGAAGACCATGCAATCTGCTTTGGGAACCCAACTAAATCTAAGCACTGCTTATCATCCCCAAACAGATGGACAATCTGAGAGAACGATTCAAACTTTGGAGGATATTCTTAGAGCATGCGTAATAGACTTTGGTGGTAATTGGGATTCTCATCTTCCATTGATCGAGTTCTCTTACAACAATAGTCATCATGCTAGTATTAATATGGCACCATTCGAAGCTCTCTATGGTCGAAAATGTCGTTCACCTGTCTGTTGGAATGAGATCGGTGAAGCTCAGCTTAATGGACCTGAGCTCATTCTAGAAACAACAGACAAAATCAAGAAAATTCACGATAATCTTGTGACAGCTCGAAGTCGTCAAAAGAGTTACGTGGATATGCGACGCAAGCCCTTAGAATTTCCAGTCGGAGACCGTGTCCTACTCAAGGTGTTACTTTGGAAGGGAGTGGTAAGATTTTGAAAGAAAGGAAAACTTGCACCACGATATGTTGGACCATTTAAGATTGTGGAAAGGAATGGGAAGGTTGCCTATCGACTAGAGCTACCTCTAGAGCTTGGAAATATTCATCTGACTTTTCACGTGTCCAATTTGAGAAAGTGTTTAGCTGATGTTGATCTTCACATTCCTCTCGACGAAATCCAAATTGATGAAACGATGCACTTTGTCGAGAAACATGTGGAGATAACGGACCGTGCATTCAAACAGTTGAAGAACAAACAGATTCGATTGGTCAAAGTTCACTAGGAATCCAAATGTGGCCCAGAGTTTACTTGGGAACATGAGGACCAGATGAAGACGAAATATCCGCATTTGTTTTCACAAATTTCCTCTAAATAAAATTTCGGGACGAAATTTCCTAAAGTAGGGGAGACTGTGACAACTGTGTTCTGTAATCAATGTACAATGTAAAACAATGTTGATTATTAATAAAACAATGTGCTTTGGTGTTATTATATGTGTTTTGTTGTTATCATATGTGTAATTGTGTTTGATAATTTTACAATTTAATTTGATTCCAATTTCAAGCTTTAAATCGCTTTCTGGAGAGTTATACGCAAACTGGTGCGTAAAGGCAGTCAGTAAAATGCGACAAACACTCCGGAATAGTGACATAGTCTTAACATACCTTAAATAACCTCCACATAACTTAGAAATAAGCTCTGGATGGTTTGGTGTGTTGAAATCAAGTTTGTTCGATCGCAGGGACTATTTGTGTCAAACTGCGAAACTATACTGATTCGTATAGTAACAAACATTCCGGAACTTGATCATAAGTTAAACATACCATAAATCTCCTTTACATAGCTTATGAATAGGCATTGAGGGGTTCGGTATGCTAAAATAAACTTTATTGATCAATAGGGACTAAAAGCGTCAAAAAGTGTACAAGTTTGCATTTTCGCGCATATCTTACGTTCTGAATATATCCGGACATCCAAAAATTTATGTTATCATTAAAATATTTTATTTTAGTGATTGGCTTGATAAAATTCCATTTGTCGCTTAATTTGGATCGTTTTTGCATCCGTTACGACTTCCGTTGTAATTAACCGAATAACGCAACCGTACGACCAAACGAACCAACATCCGAGATATTTTTGAGCATGTTTTGAGTCCCCTATACTTTAACATCATTTTAGAGCCTTGAAATGGGGTTAACGGGGTTTAAACGCATCGAAAAAGGCCTTAAACATGTGCAGGGACCATTTCTGCCATTTTGGCAAAAGTTTTGGAACTGGCACCTGGTGGCGTTGCGCCACCACCATCTGTCTCTGCTGTGGCACGACGCCACAGCCTGATCTGGACAGAAACTTGTTTTTCAGCATTTTTCAGCAATGGGATTGAACTTGGGGGTCTTTTTGTAACTTTTGCAATACCTTGAGCTGGTTTTCGGCCCCCATTGTATTCTAATACCATGTACCCACATGTATGGCCAAGATTACACCCTCAAAACACATGGAATGATCCTATTGATCTCAACTTCCTATAAATAGCAAGCTTCCTCATTTGGGTTTTTCACACCTTGATTCAACTTCTACTCTAAGTTGAGGTTTTAACACCTCAAACCTGAGTAACTTTGAATCAAAACACCTTCTTGGACCCTTTGTAAGTCCACTTCTTGCTTGTTCTTGAATTTTAAGCATGAAAGTCAAACAGAGTTTGACTTTCAGCTTGGACCAGTCAATGGTCAACACAAAGTTCATTTGAACTTTGCAATGTGAGCATAATCACGATGGTTATAGTCCCTTGTGACTATACCTACTGATTACCACGTTGACTAGGCGTAGTGACGAGTCGTAGTTTCAGCCAAAATGCGCATTTGTGCGTATTTTGTAACCAAACTACTCTTGGGTATCAAAACCGCTTGTTTTGATACCAAAACCTGTTTTCTAACTTAACTAAACATGTTTTAGCATTTTTAGCTCGTCACTTTTAGTTTAGTGCTTGTGTAGAGTCGTAAGTCAAGCGGTCTAAACAACCGCTTAGACTTTCGAACACGACCCGTTTGGTCTATCATTAGGATCCGACCAAACATGTTTAGTGACCATAGTTGCATAGGGACTAACCTTCCGAGGTTATACCTTATGGTCACTTAGGTTTAAGTAATTGTATGATAGGTAGTTTATATGCCTTAGGAAAATGATCAAAATGCCCTTTTCATGCATAATTGGTAACTAAGCATATGTAACATAAACTTTTGTCACTTAATTGATTATGCAACATGTTTAGGCATATAATACTTGTCATTGGACTAGTTAGACGTCTCGAACACGCTTTGCACGTACGACACGTTAAAGTAGCGTAAGCTACCTTAATGGGTCGTGACGGGTCGAAAGCACTTAGGTTAGGTTCTGATTTAGAATGTAGGCTTTGTTAAACCATATCACATGAGTTCCAACACTCATTTGGTTTACAAGACCTCATTCTGTCCAATCTTCTGATTTAGGCGTCGATTGTTTGACTAGTGATTCGATTACTAGGTGCTGCTTGATTTCTCTGGTTTACTTAAGTTTGTTGAAGTTCTATTGATTGAGCATACTTTGCACGTCATGTGAGTACATAGTTCCTGTATTTTACTGTTTTCAATTGTTTTGGGGTGATTCATACGTATCAAAATGATTTCGATATTATAACGATGGTTTCAAAAACAATTAAGATGGTTTATACTAAACTAATAACGATTTCAATAATGTGAACGAACTTGTTGGTTGTAGTTACATAACGAATGACATTCATTAATTTTGGCCGAACCGACCAGTATTAGGTTATGGTACCATAGGATCTGACAAATCCCCTTATCAGACTGCACCCATGGTTATGTGTGGGTTAGATGGGTAACGGCTGAATCTGTGATTGTTAACTTACCCTTTGGTGGTTTGTTAATGCGAGAAGCGAGATAATCGAGTCACGAAGGTTTGAATGTTATTAGCGAGACGACCAAAAATAGTTTTCACAATTAAAACGAGGATGATTTAAACGACTTACACGAGTTAAACGATTTGGAAAGGATTTAAACGAGTTAACGATTTTGAAACGATTTGAACAAGTTAAACGAGTTGAATAAACGATTCGTTTTTGGTTAAGTGATTAGGTAACGGGACGGGTGTAATGTGGTGAAAACATGGTAGATACGCCGCTGATACTTCTTATATATAAGTGTTTTCCTCATATTACATACCGTGGCGTTATTTAGTTCACTTGGGTAAACGATTTGAAACGATGTCACATAACGATGTTTTTCGAAAGGATATAAACCATACGAGTTTTATAAACGAGTTAATACGAAATGTTTTACAATTTGGTTTACTAAAACAAATGTTTTTGGGTTAAGAATCATGGCTACGAGGTTTTATAATTTATAACCCGCTTGATTTGAGTTGATTAATTATGTTGCAATATTATACACTTTTCAAAACAAGGTTTAAATAAATTATTGCAACATGTAAACGAGCCATGAATCCGATACTCCTTTAAAACCTATGTGCTCGCCAGCATTTCTTTGTTGACTTTGTTTTACATATGTTTCAGGTGATGTTGCTTGATGTTGATTACTAGGATGCATGAGTCACATAGTATCTGGACGAGGCCTTAGTGACATAATAACAGTGATAGTCGATATGTAACTTGTTTGTTTTGTGTTAAAACAATGTAAATTACTTAATGAATAAATAAAACGAAACTCTTTTTGTATCCATGGTTGTGAAACAATAATTCTGTTACAACACTCCCCGGCGTTTTCGCCACGATTTGTTGTTTTACGTGGTCGGGGTGTGACACACTTGTTGGTTAATGATGCATATTAGTATTGTACTTTATTTCAGTTGTATTGTAATAAATATAGATGCATACAATAAGAAAGAGTAAGTCGCAATACTCGACGCTTTGGACAATATGCGTGTTATGTGAATGTTTGCATTAAATATTATTTTGTGATATTAATAATTGGAAAATGTTTAAAATTCAGATGGACAACGAAGTGAACCAGGAAAACCAGAATAACGATAACCAGAATAACAATAATCCGGATAACGATAACCCGAACAACAACAATAATGGAAACCAAGTGGATAATAGTGTCATCCAACACATAGTAGCACAAGGGATAATAGATGCAATGCCATATATTATCAAAACGATTAAGGAAGCAGATAATAAAAGTAAACGTGTTAGTAAACGATCCACTGAATCTGAAAACAGTGTAAACAATGGACCCATACTTCAAATGCCCATTCCCAAAAGAAGAAGAACCATGTCTTATGGTTGTTCCTATAAAGAATTCTGGTCTTGTAAACCAATGGAATTCTCGGGCAATGAAGGGGATGTTGCATCTTTACGCTGGATAGAAAAGACTGAAGAAGTCCTGAAAATAAGCAAATGTGCGGAAGAGGATGAGATAATGTTTGTTTCCATTCTGTTTAAGAACTCAGCCATAGAATGGTAGAACACTATCCTCCAGTCTAGGGGAAGTGATAGGGTTTACAATATGGAATGGGAGGAATTTAAAAATATGGTAGAAAGAAAATTATGCCCTCCCAATGAAAAGGAACAAATAGGAAATAAGTTCCTAAATCTTAGAATGACTGGAGTGGATAGTAAGGGGTACACTATTTTATTCTTTGAATACGCTAGAATAGTGCCGACCCTTGCGTCACCTGAACCGGTATTAATCTCTTGTTATATCTGGGGACTAATCAGTGAGATTAGACATGTAGTCAAGGCAGTGTTGTAAAAGTCGCTAGGCGGTCCCTAGTCGGCTGACTGGGGAGTTGGGAGTAATCGGAGTACTCGGAGAGTACTCGGGGAGTACGCGGACATGGTAAATATAAAGAAAATTAATTGTTATATATTATTTATGTGTTAAAATAAGCATAATTCATGTCAACTGGGTATAATTTAAAATGAAACATGTTTAAAGTTCAAATATTCTGAATACAAGTCCGACTAGTCTGAGTACAAGGCCGAGTAGTCCGAGTACAAGGCCGAGTAGTCCGAGTACAAGGCCGAGTAGGCCGATTTTGACCGAGTTTGACCGATTAAAAGTCAACAAACCACGTTGACCGCCTAGACCGACTAGGCCTACTAGGCTCCGACTAGGCCGACTAGGCGCCGACTAGGACCGAGTACTCCCGAGGCCGACTAGTTGAGACCGCCTAGGAGGAAGTCGCCAAGGTGGAGGTCCGAGGACCGAGTACTCGCCGAGTACTCGGCCGAGGAATCCGACTTTTGCAACACTGAGTCAAGGAAACTAGACCTCAAACCATAGAAGAAGCTGTAGAACTAGCTAACACCTTGACTGATGAATTAGTGCGTACACGAGAAGAGGATCAGAAGAGAAACCTAGCTCAAAGGCTTACCCAAGAATTTCGTTATGGAAATTCCAACCGTGGGAAAAATGTAGGTTCTACCTCTACACCCTACTGCAAGGCTTGCAAGAAGAAGCTTTCAGGAAAATGCTCCACTTACTGCAATTTCTGCAAGATACCAGGACACAAGGAACAAGATTGCAAGAAGAAACCTAATAATGGAATGTGCTTCAACTGTGGAGAAAAAGGTCGCATCAAGCCAAACTGTCCAAAACTAGCTCCAGCCACGAACACCAAGAATACTAAAAATGCTAAAGCATTTGTTCTGACCGCAGAAGAAGCAAAGATGATCCCGGACGTGATCGCCGGTACGTTTTTAGTTAATGATGTTTTTGCTAAAGTATTATTGGACTCTGGTGCGAACCAAAGTTTTATTAATACTTCCTTTTGCAAACTTCTCAATCAACCATTAACTAAACTCCCATAAGAATGTCTAGTAGAGACAGCAAATGGGGAAACCATTAAGATTTCTGAAATCTTGCAGGAAGCAAGAATAGAATTTCTAAATCAAAAATTTATTGCAAACCTTTCCCAATGAATCTGGCAGGATTTGATGTTGTGTTAGGAATGGATTTGTTAATAGCCAATAAAGCCAGTATTTTATGTGATCAAAAGTCAATCCAAGTAAATTCACCAAAGGGTGAAATGATCACAATTAAAGGAGATAAACCCTCTAGATCCACGAAATTCATCTCTGTAATGAAAACAGCCAGTTATGTAAGAAAAGGATCGTTAGTGTATTTGATTTCCATACTCACTAACACTAAAGGAAAAGAATTAAAGGATATTCCAGTAGTATCCCAATTTTCAGATGTATTTCCAGAAGAATTACCAGGGCAACCTCCAGACAGAGAAGTTGAATTCAGAATCCATTTGATACCAGGAACAACACCTATTGCTAAAGCACCTTACCGTTTGGCTCCCGCAGAAATGCAAGAACTAAAGAAATAGTTAGACGAATTGTTGGAAAAAGGATTCATACAACCAAGCTCATCGCCATGGGGAGCACCGACCTTATTCGTTAAAAAGAAGGACGGATCAATGCGTATGTGCATTGACTACCGCGAATTGAACAAGGTCACGATTAAGAATCGGTATCCATTACCAAGAATCGATGGTCTATTTGACCAGTTGCAAAGAGCACAATTTTTCTCTAAAATCGATTTACGATCAGGATATCATCAATTAAAGGTACAGGAAGAGGACATTCCTAAGACCGCTTTCAGAACAAGGTATGGCCATTATGAATTTACTGTCATGCCATTTGGTCTAACCAATGCCCCAGCTGCATTTATGGACATGATGAACCGAATATGTAAGCCATATTTGGATAAATTCATAATTTTCTTTATAGATGATATTCTTATTTATTCTAAAAGCAAAGAGGAACATGCAGCGCATCTGCACGCACTTCTAAGTTTATTGAGAAAAGAAAAGCTCTATGATAAGTTTTCGAAGTGTGAATTTTGGTTAGAACAGGTACAGTTTCTTGGACATTTAGTCGATCATGAAGGAATTCATATGGATCCTACCAAGATCGAGGCAATTACTAAATGGAAAACCCCTGAGTCACCAACCGAGGTTAGAAGTTTATTAGGATTGGTCGGTTATTATAGAAGACTAGTGGGTTAACCCGCGCGTTGCAGCGGGACATTCTTTCTATAATCAGTTTTACAAATGGCAGCAATCTTATGGTCATTGCTCGCGAGACATGGTTCCGTCGTATTTTCTGTAATCTGTCACTAATATCGAGATATATTAAAAGAGTTTTAGACTTTTAATCTTCATCTTTGATGGATGATTGTTCAAAAGACTTGTATTGAACCTGAGCTCCACTGCCCCTCCCCTGCAATGGATCACATGCTTAGTGACTTTTGACATTTTTTAGTCAAATCTAGTATTCCTTCAATGCTTAAATTGCATAATTTTCTTGTAGAATTAAAATCATCATTTTTTGTGTGAATTAAACGCCTTCAACTTGCACAGGCTCAAAATATTTACATATAGATTTTTCAAACAAATAGAATACATTTTTTTAAATCGGTGTGTACGGGTCAAGATGATATCAGATGATTTTTTATCTGACACGTTTACCTGAAACCGACATAAACCAGTTATGTACTTATGTTTATTGCAGTGAAAGGTAGATCACTCGTTTCACCGAAATGAAGCGTATACTCGTGTCTTTTTGCAAACCGACACAAGTGTACGACCCAATGACCATTTTTGCAAAAGAGAATTTAAAAATAAGATGGTGGCTATACATACCCCCATATACTAATCATACCCTACTACCCCCGTATGAGAGAGATATTACTTTTTAATTAGGGGAGGGCCTATCAAAAGTGTGAGAGGATGGATGTTTAACAGCACTCTATAATAACTCATCTGCATATATCCAACACATAGCTAGAATGAAACTTGGATGTGATGGAAGTCACCTGAAATTTTTAATATAAAAGATTAATAGTACCTTAACAGTATAAGGTTTTAGTTGTTTATCCAGCTCAAGTAAAACCAGACTGATCGACCTGAAAGTGTTTGGAAATTGTGAAAAAGAACAAAATATGGATGTTACACCAGGTTTTTGATGATGTGCTGGTGTACTGTGTCACCATTTACGTAGCAGTTATAAATACTTTCAGTTTTTTATGATCTGTGCTAGTTTTGTAGATTTAAAACACTAATCTGGTCGGCCAAATCTTTTGCATATTCCCTTGTCCATACTTGTTTTCAATTTGAATTTATTATTGATCAACAAATTGACCATATCAAAATTAATATACATCTATGAACAATGCTAGGAAGACAAAAGACATATACCCATAAATCTTTTGAAACTTGTTTAGAATAAATTATAAATTTTTAGAGTTAAAAGTTCTGAAATGAAGTAAAACAACAGCTCATTAACAGATCAGGTATCTTGTGTAATTTACAAATTAATCGTTTACATCGACAAATTAAGTTTTGTTTACCATCAACTTAGGTGTATACATATATACAGGAATAACAGAGCCAATAAGATGACATAATAAGGGGAAGAACATTACCTTCAAAAGTAGGAGACAAAACCCTAATCAAAGTTTACTAAATCCATTTTTATCACTAAAAAAATATTTAGCAATAATGGACTTTGCAATATCCTTTGTAGTCTGTCACATTGCCTGCACATACAGAAGGTTAATAAAGAAACCTAAAATGTACTTAATTAAAGTTATTGAATATGAAATAAAACCACATGTATCTGATGAACTTGTTAAGCCAATCAACCTACATATATCCATGAAAACATCATGCCAGATAGAAAAAAAAAAAAGAATTACAGCCATTATTTAGAATGTAGGATAGTTTCAGTGGTGAAATACATACCTGGGCAACTCAACAACCATTGATTGTATTCTAAGCATTTGATTAGCATAAGAACTATATAATTTTATACATAGAAACAAGTGTAAAGGAAAGCTACCCATCTCTCTCTTATCCGCTACCCATCTCTCTGTTAACAACATGGTAAAACTTTTAAAGTGTCCCAAGGAATAACATGCAACAAATTTTAAGCACAAACATTAAAATCCAACCCTATACTAAGCATAACCCCCAAAAAATTACCAAAGAAGTCAAAACATAAGAATGAAAAGAAGAGCAAATCAAACTATACAAGAAGACATTTACCTACGACAGCCATAGCTTCTTCCTTTAGATGTAAATGAGACCAGAGACAGACGTCGATTTGTGGCTCCGATTATAAATTCCATACATGATTCGCAGATTAGAGAGAAACGTAGTTGAAATAGTAGAAGACATTCACAATTCATTACGAGAGCCCTTCAATTGTCAACAATTAATGGACGAAAGTTGAAAGGTGTTGTGGGTTTAATGGAAGGAATTAATGGACGAAAGTTTTAAAGGGCTTCTCAGGGTTCTTAGTGTTTATTTGTATTTAGGTTACAATGGTCTATATTTATTTTATCAATTTAATTGCATTAAGAACACTTCTATTATTAATTTATATTTATCAATTCATTTAACTCCTGTAAAAATACCATTTTCTCCATTTACTAACCCCATTAAGTTGGTGTACTATAAGCATAAAATATTGCAATTACATAAATTTTACTGGTATCCTTCTGAAATGCTTTATAATATTGTATAGATTTATTTGAGATTTTTCTAGAACAGTCATTCCCTTAACTAACTTAACCTGTAAATCCGTTAAGTTTGAATAGGGACCAAAACAAGAAGAAGCCTTTAGAATTCTTAAGCAAAGACTAACCAATACACATATACTAGCGTTACCAGAAGGAATTGAAGACTTTATAGTCTATTGTGACGCTTCTAAGTTAGGATACGGGTGTGTGTTAATGCAACGTCAAAAGGTTATAGCATACGCCTCTAGACAACTTAAGAATCATGAAGAGAATTATTCAACCCATGATCTAGAATTAGGAGCCATAATTTGTGCCCTTAAAATTTGGAGACATTACCTTTACGGTAGTAAGTTTACCATTTTCACCGACCATAAGAGTTTAAGGTATGTTTTTGGGCAAAAGAAGTTGAATATGAGACAAAGACGCTGGATGGAGATACTTAGTGACTATGATTGCAATATCCAGTACCATGCAGGAAAGGCAAATGTAGTGGCTGATGCTTTAAGTCGAAAGTATCACGAAAAACCAAAAAAAGTACGTTCACTCAAACTAAATCTGCAAGTAGATTTAAATGAACAAATTAGAAAGTCACAAGAATCAGTAATCAAGGATGATACTGAAAAGTTGAAAGGAATGATTAAGGAACTAGAACAAGGAATAGATGGAATTTAGAGATTCCATTAGGAAAGAATGTGGATACCTAAATTAGGAAACATACGCCACCGTATATTAGAAGAAGCTCATAAGTTTAAGTATACGATGCACCCTGGAAGTGATAAGATGTATCAAGACTTAAGAAAGAATTTTTGGTGGATAGAAATGAAAAAGGATATAGCAGCTTATGTTGCAAAGTGTTTAACCTGTTCACAAGTCAAAACTGAACAGCAGAAACCCTCAGGATTGTTACAACAGTTAGAAATTCCAGTTTGGAAATGGGAATTGATAACAATGGATTTTGTTACCAAATTACCCAAAACAAGAAAAGGTAATGATACAATCTGGGTGATTGTAGACAGGCTAACTAAGTCAGCTCATTTCCTACCAATGAAAGAAACTTTCAGTATGGAACAATTAGCTAAATTATATGTAAATGAAATAGTTTCATTACATGGAATTCCTCTATCTATCGTTTCTGACAGGGATAGTCGTTTTACCTCTCATTTTTGGACAAGTTTCCAAAAAGCCATGGGAACCAAGTTGAATCTAAGCACCGCTTATCATCCTCAAACGAATGGACAAAGCGAAAGGATAATTCAGACAATGGAGGACATGCATAGAGCTTGTGTAATTGATTTCAGAGGTAATTGGGATGATCACTTACCATTGATAGAATTTTCTTATAATAACAGTTATCAAACAAGTATCAATGCTGCACCCTTCGAAGCACTTTATGGACGAAAGTGCCGAACGCCAGTCTGTTGGGCAGAAATTAGAGAAAAGCAACTATCTGGACCTGAGATAGTACAAGAAACAACAGACAAGATCATTCAAGTTAAGGAATGATTGAAAGCAGCACGTGCTCGACAGAAGAGTTATGATGATAACAGACGAAAGCCATTGGAATTTCAGGTAGGAGACAAAGTGTTATTGAAAGTCTCTCCTTGGAAAGGAGTGGTAAGATTCATCAAAAGGGGAAAGCTAAGCCCCAGGTATGTTGGACCTTTTGAGATTATTAGAAGAATAGGACCTGTAGCTTATCAGCTACAACTGCCAGAGGAAATGGCAGGAATACATGATGTATTTCATATATCTAATCTCAAGAAATGCTTAGCTGATGAATCACTGGTAGTACCTCTCAAGGATATAGAAGTAAATGAGCAGTTAAAATTTGTAGAAAGGCCTTTACAGATTGAAGACAGGAAAGTCAAGAATCTCAAGCACAAGAGATTAGTTCCGGTCAAAGTAAAGTGGGACTCCAAAAGAGGATCAGAATACACATGGGAGCTTGAATCAGAAATGCAAAGGAAATACCCGCACCTATTTCAGTAGACCTTGAGGAAGAGCTCTAAAACAAGGTGGGGGGGGGGATATAACAACCCTCAAAAATATTTTTGACACCCTAAAAATAATTAGAATACCCCAATACGTGCTAAAATACACCTCGTATGTGAAAACGGGCCCCAAATACCTTTATTTTTATTAAAATTAAATAAAAACAAATTTTAATGGGCTGTCGCGGGGCGAGAAGACCCCTTAGGAATCTTACGCGGGCCGTGACAGATGGGAGATCAGACTGCACCCTAGGGTGTCACACCCTGACCAGGTAAAATAACAAATCGTGGCGGAAACGTCGGGGAGTGCTGTAACAGAATCATTGTTTCGAAACCATGGATACAAAAGAGTCTCGTTTTATTTAATATTAAACATTGTCTTAAAGTTAAACAAGCAAGTTAAACATAGTCTATCATTGTTATTAAGTCACTAAGGCCTCGTCAAGTCCTATGTGAGCATGCATCCTAGCAATCAACATCGTTCAACAACACCTGAAACATATGTGAAAAACAAAGTCAGCAAAGAAATGCTGGCGAGTACATAGGGTTTTGAGAGTGTCGGATTCATGGCTAGTTTACATGTTGCAAAACTTAAAAACCTTGTTTTGAAAAATATTGTATTGCGACATAACTAACCAACTCAAATCAAGTTGGTTATAGTGTATAAAATCGCGTAGCCATGATTCTTAACCCAAAACATTTATTTAATAAACTCTCGTTAATAAAACTCATTAATAAAACTCGTATAGTTTATATCATTTCGAAAACCTTGTTTGTGTGACATCGTTTCAAAGTGTTTACCCAAGCAATCTAAATAACGCCACGGTATGTAATATGATGAAAACATATATATATATATAGGAAATACCAACGGCATATCCACCATGCTTTCATCACATTACACCCGTCCCGTTATCTAAACACTAACCGAAAACCAATCGTTTACCCAAATCGTTTAATTCGTTAACAATCACTTTAGTCGTTTAAATCATTCTCGTTTTAGATCGTGAAACTACTTTTGATTGTCTCGCTAATAACATCCAAACCTTCGTGACTCGACTATCTCGCCCATCGCTTCTCGCATTAATAAACCACCAAAGGGTGAATTAACAATCACAGATTCAGTCGTTACCCACCTAACCCACACATAAACATGGGTGCAGTCTGATAACGGGATTTGTCGGATCCTATGGTACCATAACCTAATACTGGTCGGTTCTGCCAAAATTAATGAATGTCATTCGTTATGTAACTACAACCAACAAGTTCATTCACATTATCGAAATCGTTATTAGTTTAGTATAAACCATCTTACTCGTTTTGAAACCATCGTTAAAATCATTGAAATCGTTTTGATACATATGAATCACCCCAAAACAATCGAAAACAGTAAAAGAGGGGATCTATGTACTCACCTTTTGGTGCGTTTTTATATGTTAACACAATCCTTCAATTTATTCATCCTAAATTAAATAAGAATGATTTAATAATCAAAAAATCATAAAAATACCGAAGTTTCTCCGATACTTAGAATTTTCACATAACTTTGAGTTTTCTCGAAAAGTTATTATTTTTGATTATTTTGGTGTATTTGTATATATACATTTACTCAAGCGTAATACACATAATCTCGTCAATACTAGCACATCATCATACACATATTGTAAAACACATAGCACATTATAACACATAAAATAACCCATGAACAACCCATTCTAGTGTATGTCGAAAAACACTTATTTTTGCGATTCGGTAACATTTTTGGGCGTTGGAAGTCACGTATGACTAACCAATCACCAAGTAAACTTAATATAAGTTAAATTACTTATTTTTATAGCAAAAATATCAGTTTGGTTACTGATCTAAAACAGTTTAATAAAAATCCTCCGAAAAGGCGATTTTTGACCGTTTTACCGCATAGTTTTGCATCAAACGTTACCCGAACCTTCCCAAATCGAAATGACTTGAAATTTTGACACAACCCATGTTATTTACTGAATAAAATAATGGTTATACTCATGATAGTGCAGGTCTTTAACAAAGCACATAAATCATGCAAATTTCATATAATTTACCACTTTTTAAGCTATATGTACAACATGCAAAGCTAGTAAACCTATGTTAAAGTTTCATGCCACTATAATACATCAAATAGGGTCATCTAAGTGCTTATAATCTGTTCAAAATTATTTTTGTCATACAACCATTTTTTATCACTTCTTGAGCTCTAAATCAACATATATTCACATGTACAAGTGTCTAAAGCATACTATCATAACATCAACATTTTATATGGGTTTAGATGCATCAAATATGAGATATATTCTTGTTTATTTGCTGATGTACTTTACATTTAACATATCATTCATAAATCACCAAATACTTGCATTTACACTATTATTCAAGAACATGTAACAACATAGACAAGTATTTAACAAGAAATCGAACTTCAAGACTCATACACACTTATATATATATATATATATATATATATATATATATATACATATATACATATATATATATATGTACGGTTATACATACATATATATCACCACCATTTTTTATTTGTTTCAAGACCCATTTCATTTTAGATTTCAAGTTTAGTGAAAATTCCAAGATACAAGAGAAACTTCAATCATCAAGAACAACCAAGAATCAAAACTATGATTTAAACATAATGTTATACCTTCAAGATTCAAGTAGGTTGTGGGATGAAATTTTGATGATAGGAAGCTTGAAATCACTTGAATGCACCTTGGAAACACCTGCTACTACCTTTGAAGAAGATGAAGATAGAGAGAGAAAGAGAGATGAGACGGTTTTGGGAGAGAGAAGAAGTGAGGATTGTGATGTTGAGTGCAAGTATGGTGGTAATATATAGGCCATAATCTAATCCATATCTTCCATGATCAAAAATCTTAAGTGTATCCAAGAAAAATTTAAGAAAATATATTGCAAAATTTTGAAGATATATGGTGGGGGCCACTTACATGTGACCGTCAGTTGAGTAGGGGGAGGGGATTGAAGTGTAATTTTGTTGGTAAATAAGATAGAATTAGGTGTTTAACTGGGTACCGGGTATTTTATCTAGCGTTTAAATCCCGGTTTATGGCGTTCTAAATTATTTTTATTATTCTATAAGAATAAACTCGCCAAAATATTACTGAAATGAATTTCAGTTGCCGAGATTGGCTGCGTTGTCTGCGTTTTGCAGTGGAAGCAATGTGTTGCGCAGAAACACACGGTACGTGCTTAAACCTGAAAAATAACGTTTTTAAGCGTTTTAATTTATTTTTCAACACGGACCTGATTAAAAATAAAATTTTAATCATAACAGAATGTTTTTGGGATTTAAATATTATCCGGGCGGTCACCAACGTTCGTTTCGCGGTTTTGTCGTAAATAGTCCTTTAGTTCAAATAAACATGTTTTTGCCATACCGAATCCTTCGAAACTTATTTCTAAGTTATGTAAAGGATATTTAAGGTATGTTTGGCTTATGTCACTATTCCAGAGTGTTTGTCGCGTTAAACTGACTGTGTTTATGCACCAGTTTGCGTATAACCTTCCAAAAAGCGATTTAAAGCTTGAAATCGGAATCGAATCAAATTGTAAAATCATCAAACACAATAACACATATAATAACACCAAATCACATTGTTTTATTGATAACCAACATTGTTTTACATTATACGATGCTTACAGAACACAGTTGTCACAGTCTCCCCTACTTTAGGAAATTTCGTCCCGAAATTTTATTTAGAGGAAACTTGTGAAAGCTTGAAACATGAAGTCGAAAAGATAAAAACAACACTGGTTAGAGTTCCGAACTTCTAGTAACTTTAAATAACATTATGCTTGCAATGTAAGAGGGACACTTATACACAAGTATATGAAGCGTCATTGGTGCGTCCACCGTACCTCCATTACATTGTTCACGTTTCGTTATTGTTGTCACTATTGGTTCTTACACATGATAAATCTTACTGTGGTTTTCGTGCACTGAATTTTTATAATTATGTACGCGTCCATAATTACGTAATTCCTTGCATAGTCCACACAGTGCATTTAATAATCTGTAGGGGAAAACCAAATGAATGAACCTGTGATGAGTGTGACTGGACCACCATAGGGTCCTTTCAGCTGTATCGTCACATGCCACTCTTAACCAGATTCTGAATCAATCTTTATCTAGACCACTCAAGGGTCTCTTTTCGAATCATGGAATGGTACTATATAACCCAAGGGTCTTAACTACCACGTAGAAGCCCATTAAGGATTTAAGGTAGTACCTTTTGAATATCCTACTATGAATCCCTCATATGAAGATATGAAGATTTGGAAGATTCTATGAGGATTTGGATAACGAAAATCGGATCACATAATAAAAGAGAACACATAAACACATAATCGCATTAATCGTTTAACTTGACCTTTAATTTGTTATCTTTGGACACGGGTATTTAATGCATACCAGGAATCCAATCCGTGGATTTCATTTGGCACTTTAAATATTATCAAGAATCTAACTATGAAGATAGGAAGATCTTAATAGGAATTCGGTTTGTCCTTATTGAGTTGTAATGTACATATTAAGGTGTACAAGGAATCCAATCAGGGCTCTGATTTGGGCGATAATCATCCACAAGGATTCTTAAAATAGAGCAACCCATCGCCCTTTCGTTTCGTGTTTAAGCTCGTGTTGAAGTGGTAGCTCATACTTCAATAAGTCCTCATTTACACAAAATCGTTGTTCTTGAAGGACACGAGATTGAATATCAGATAGAGTTTGAACAGAATGAAGCTTGACTCGCTCCTTTCGACCAAGCGCATCGGCTACGACATTCGCCTTACCAGGAAGGTAGCGAATCTCGAAATCGTAATCGTTCAAGAGCTCAACCCATTGTCACTGCCTCATGTTTAGCTCCTTCTGATTAAGAATGTGCTGGAGACTTTTGTGGTCTTGTGAAAACCACACACTTCATTCCATAGAGGTAGTGTCTCCAGATATTGAGTGCGAAAATCACAGCTCCTAATTCAAGATCATGAGTCGTATATTTCTTCTCGTGAATTTTTAGCTGTCTAGACGCATAAGCTATGACTTTACCTCGTTGCATAAGAACATAACTAAAGCCTAGATTCGACGCGTCACAGAAGATAACGAAATCATCGTTTCCATTGGGCAAGGACAAAACATGAGCATCACATAGCTTCCGTTTCAGCGTTTGGAACGCTTCTTCTTGCTTGTATCCCCACTCCAAAGGCTTATTCTTCTAAGTCAAGTAGTGAGTGGCACTGCGATATTCGAGAAGTTTGAAATAAAACGACCATAATAACCAGCGAGACCAAGAAAAGAATGAATTTTGTCGCAACCCCCGATCCATGAACCCCGGGAACGGGCGGACGCGATCACAGAATTTTGGTGGTATCAGTTTGTTTAATCTCGCAGCGGAATTTACATCAGGACCGTAGTTAGGAAATGTTTATCAGAGTAAAACCACCTTCTTTTATATTAATAATAACATGGGCAAAACCCAGGTTTCTTATTACAATACATTATAGGGACAAACCCTATTTTATTGAATTTAAAACATCGTTTATTAGGTAACTTTTATAGCCACATTTTTCCCAAGCCTTCAGTGCTCTCCAGCTGGCTTTTCACTAATTGGTTGTTCACATTGTGTTACCTGTAACGCGTTTTAAAAACATTTGTCAGTCGGAAATACTGGTGAGTGAATCCCAGTTTAATCAAGAAACATTTTATCAATTAAAACAGTATTGAGAGCGATCACATTGTTTATTTCTACACAATTACTCATTCAGTATTTGCCACTCGACCGGATCTATGGCTATGGTCAAATTACCCATTGGCTAACTCGTCGTCCAATGGTAATGCACTGTCATTACTACTACTCGTAGTAAATTTTGTATACAAAAACCCATAATACTGGCAGTAATTGAAGAACTACAAAGACTCAATCACCGCTTAATCACATTGTAAAACAATTAAGGTTTTGTAAAACATTACCAAAAACATTAACAAAAAGAGGATAAACTCACATTGCTGTCTTAGGCTTTTCGTAAGGGTTTCCTGGATAAAATCTATAATTTATACAAATGTACATTGATTAGTATCATAACCCTTTGAAATTATTAATGATACCCTCCCCGAGACGGCATTCCAACAACTACGTCGGGCAGAACCACGACAGTTGTTACGGAACCCTAAATCAATCGGGCAGCGTAACTATACGAAACTGGGGTTATAATACTTACAATGGAGCAGAACCTCGCTAATTAGGGGTATAGTACCCGACTATAATGCTTAATACTTTCAGAATTCGAGATTGAGAAGTGTGAATGAGCGACGGAAAACGAAGTCTGATGGCCTTCTTATATAGTCGTGTAATCTGGTCCTCACGCGGCCCGCGTAAAAGACAAGGAAACTTTACGCGGCCCGCGTCAACATCGGTCAACTTAGTAGCTTAGCTGGGTCAGCTAGTAGGTCCGCCACGATATCGACACATGTCGGCCTCTGGTGCAATCGCGTGTAATGATATGTCGCAGCCCGCGTAAGGTTGAGGTGAGGTCTTACGCGGCCCGCCTCAACTCTAATTTCAGATTTTTATATTTTCTTTAAATACTATATTGTATTTCGGGCTCGGTTTTCACATACGGGGTACAATCTAAGACATATTGGGATAATTTAAAATATAATAGAGTGTCAAAAATATTATGAGGGTTTCGGTTTTACCGAGGGTTGTTACATTCTCCCCACCTTACTTTTGAGCTCGTCCTGGAGATCTACTGAAACAAATGTGGGTATTTCCTTTTCATTTCTGACTCAAGCTCCCATGTATATTCAGGTCCTCTTTTGGAGTCCCACTTCACTTTGACTAGAACTAATCTCCTATGCTTGAGATTCTTGACTTTCCTGTCTTCAATTTGTAGGGGTCTTTCTACAAACTTGAGTTGTTCATTTACCTCTATATCCTTAAGAGGCACTATCAATGATTCATCAGCTAAACACTTTTTAAGATTAGATACATGAAACACATCATGTATTCCTGCCATTTCCTCTGGCAATTGTAGTTGATAGGCTACAGGTCCTATTCTTCTAATAATCTTAAAAGGTCCAACATACCTGGGACTTAGGTTTCCCCGTTTGATGAATCTTACCACTCCTTTCCAAGGAGAGACTTTCAATAATACTTTATCTCCTACTTGAAACTCCAATGGTTTTCGCCTGTTATTAGCATAACTTTTTTGTCTATCACGTGCTGCTTTCAGTCGTTCCTTGACTTGAATAATTTTATCGGTTGTTTCTTGCACTATCTCAGGTCCAGATAATTGCTTTTCCCCAATTTCTGCCCAACAGACTGGGGTTCGACACTTTCTCCCATAAAGTGCTTCAAATGGTGCAGCATTGATACTTGTGTGATAACCATTATTATAAGAAAATTCTATTAAAGGTAAGTGATCGTCCCAATTGTAGGATCGGTTTGAGGATCCGAATGAGTCGGTTTAGAGGAATTCTATCAAATACAGGTGCGGAAAACAAGTATTTGACGTATAAACAGCTGAATCTTCACTTTAACACTGATTTGTATTGATTAGACAACAATTACAATCAGTTCTCACACCGGCAGCACTTCGGTATGGAAATCACTCTCTGAAAACTTATGATTTCGCTTGACCTAACATCCCTATATATAGACTTGGAGATTTCGCTTGGAATATCCTGAAGCGAAATCTGATATGATGATTTCGCTTGAGGCTTCAAGCGAAATCTCAAATACAAAACATAACTTCAAGCGAAATCTTCTAACTATCTCACAAAATCTCATTCTATGAGCCCTGATCTATTCTATCTAGTCTAAGACTCGATACAAGACGAAGTCGACAGATGTAGTGCACCAACAGACTCCCCCTCAGATGTTGACGAGTCGACTATCGAGTCACACCAATGCTGTGTCTTCACATCTTCATTCTTGATCAGTCTCTGGGCTTTTCTCTCTCTATCTTCTTTTCCAGAATCTCCTGGCTCTATCAGACTCCCCCTCACGATTTGCTGGTATTCACTTGTTCTTCAGCAACATCTGCTTTAGGATCAATGTCTGTTGTTTACAAGATCATTGCCTGGCTTTTATCTAATTCTCTTGATCAGATCTCTTGATTCCTTAAGTTCATCAGCATCAACAGCTAGCAAACTTTTTAGATTCATGATCAGAGTTTGACTTTCATAAGCTTTGAATGAATTAACCTGGCTCACCTGCAACAATCTTAACCCAGAAATAAATTTTCTAAATTTAACAAGTTAAATGCACCAACACTCTGATATAATCAGATAAATCTCTTTTCTATCATCAACCACTAATGAACCAAATGTAGGTTTTAAAAATACCAATTGTAGGATTTTAACAAACCTTTTTGACATTTTAAAATTCACTCCCCCTCACAACCAAGTCATCATGTTTAGCACTTGAAATTTTGACAATCAGCTTTCCAATATCAGTTGTCGAAAATCTTTTTGAATTTTTGATTGTAAAGGAATGCAATAAAGAAATATTTACAAACAATATTTTTGTGAGTTTGTGCAAGAGGATCATATCAGTTTCTGAGACAGATCACTAACACCATTAAGCTTCATTTCATTTTAAGTTCTAAACAATTTACCTAGATTGTCAGTATGTTTGTCCACTTAAATTCTCACACAAAGTTCAACTGATCTGAGATATGATGTTAATGTTTTAAGAAACTTAAACTTATCCGTGTGTCCCACTACTTGAATATACTCCCGTATCCAGATCCCAATATTCAGTCTTACAGGTGAGTATACCACAGATGATATCTGTCAGGGGAATAAATTATAGTACGAGGGCTGTGAGAGCTCAGGTCGATCTTTCGATACGCAGAGAGATGACAGCTTCGACTTTTTGGTGTGTCCCCTTTAGAGGATCTTTTTGCATTACAACAGCAGCGACTATCAATTTTATTGTTTTATCAGCTTGCTGAGGGCGATGCTATGTTTCAAGCATTTGCAGAAAGCATTATCCGGGGACTAGGTCAGAAATTTCTTTCAGCAAAAGTCCCGGGATAATACCCCAGATATCACTGAGCATAAAGACCTAGTATCTCAGAATAAGGGACCTTTCAAACAAGATTTCAGGGGTTACCTATATATTCAAGTTTGTGTTAACCCACAGAACAAGCAAGTTTGAAATTTAGGTTTATATCTCGTTACAATCTACTAAATGTGCAAAAACCTACTGACATATCCACAGTAAGATTGTTTATCACATTTTTATTTACATTTCTTTAGCATGTTGTGATAGTCCACTGATGTACTATCATTTCCTCTATATGCAACAAAAACTCATTTTTGAATTTTATCATGTTTTTGTCTTTTTCAAATTTTCAAATGTTTTTGGATTTTCTGAAAATTTTTACTCCCCCTAAAATGCAAACACATTTTAGGAAATTTGAAAATAAACTGTACAATAAAGTGACAACTGATATCGAATCGCATCAAATCGCCATTCACTCGGCATAAACAATCAGAACTCCCCCTATCACAAAACTATTTTCTCATTTGGATTTCAAAACACTTAAGTTTGTTTTAATCAAAATGATTTTTCCGGAAAATAAGTTTTTATGATATAATCATTTGTAGATTCGGAGTGTGGTTCATCACATTGTCTATTCGAAATACCAATTGTAAGTATGGTCCAATCAAGTTCAACTTAATGACCTTGATTAACCTTTTTCATGTAAGCACCTACTATACCACAAGTAAAAATTACCACATGTAGAAATACCACTTGTAGGAATATTACATCTACATCACCATTTTACCAATCAGAATGCCGATTCCTGCTTCGCACTTACCAACCTGGAAGCTCCGGCGTAGTCCTTCAACCTGTAAACATCCAAACACTATCAAAATTTTTCAACTAAAATCTTCAAACATTAGAAAGATGCCGATTCCTGATCCACGATTACAAACTTGGGATCTCCGGCAATTCCTAAGACTTTAAGGAAAGCAAACTTCCACCCAAGTCTTATTTGACTTGGTGGCTTCCAATTCCTGGGCAGTAGGGTTATATGTTGCCTTTTTAGTTGCATAAAAATCTTTAACCCCCTTTACTTTCCCATCAAGCATTTTCTTGAAAATTTTCTTAACATTTTCATTGAATGTTTTTTCAATATCAAAATCTGAGCTTTCAACTTTATCAACCATTTGTTTGATTTCTTCTACACTCAATGATTTAATAACAACATCATTCATCAAATCTTTGATCTCATCTTGTGACTCCTCTGATTTTGTGGAATCAGAATCATCGTCAGAACTATCAACCGATTTCTTAACAACCCATGTTTGGTTGTCTTTTGCCTTCTTTTTGTACAATCTTTTAGAATTTTCACCAACTTCATTCTTTGAATTTTCAACAGTTTTGAAGTTTGTAGTTGGTGAATCATTCTTTTCAACCATTTTTCCTTTAAGTTTTTCAGAGACTTCCTGTTTTCTGTTGACTTTGTTTGGACAATTGTGAGCTATGTGTCCAACAACTTGGCATTGAAAACAAGTTCTTGTGTCTTTTGGAACGTCTCTTGAATGAAAAACTCCAGTTCCTGTTCTTTTTCTTTCAACAAGAAACTCCTGATTTGTTTCTTTCCAGAAAGGTTTCTTCTGTTCATCTTCAACACTTCCACCTGAAACAAATTTTGTTTTTGGTTTAGAATTGTTTACCTTTCTGTAACTTTCTTGCTGAATAAAACCTAAACCTTTTCTTTTGTAATTACAATTTTGGTTTGTTTTCTTTTGAAAACCAGAACTAAAATTGTAATCCTTTTTCCCTTTTTTCTTGTTTAACCTTTGTTGAACTCTTGAAGTGTATTTTTTAGATTTTTCATTAAAATTTAAATTTTTAGTGTCAGAAATATTAATTTCTGTGATTTTGAAAACCTTTTTGATCTTGTCAAATCTAACACTATCCATCGGAAACTCTTCATCAGAATATAATTTGTCAGAACCATTTAAAGTATATGCAACTTTAAATGTTTCATCATTCAAATTTGCTTTTGATAACAAAAATTCTTTACTATAAGACCGTTTTTCTGATGATTTTGAACTGTTGACTGACGAACTTGAACCCCCAGACTCAAACTTTAACTCAGACACCTCCTCAGTATCCAACACCTGATCGACCACCTTTTTGATTAACTCAGACTCATGATCAGTATCAGACGAGGTAAACGTGATATCAATGTTATCTGGTAAAACGTCAGTTGTCTCGGATTTTAACTTTATATTGACTGCTTTTTCGACTTGCTCCTCATTTGGTTTTCTAGGAGAATACCCTTCCCAGATAGGAGGCGGACACTTGTTATATTTAACAGTCGATTTCTTACCAGTCTCATTCTTTTGCTTCTCATCTTGAAATGCTTCAAAACCTGCAACAGTAGGATAAACTCGATCAATAACATAATCAGAACAAGAATAACTCAGTAATAACCTTCTGATCCTTTCATTCTCAATCTTTTCTTTCTCCAACTCTTGCTTTAGATTAGCATTTTCTTCGATGTAATGATTAATCGCCTTTTGCTTTGTCATTAACGTAGAATTCGTCATCGTTAAAGCCTTTTCTCTTTCAGAATTCGTTGTTTGAAGACCTGTCACAGTTCTGTTCAACACACTGTACGATTCTTTCACATAGCTGATGTCTGATAGTAACTTTTCTATCAGCTTTTCTCTATCAAACAGAATCACATCTTTTTCTTCGCAATTTTTGCAAGCTTCCAAACACTTCTTGCAAGGCTTTTCAATTTCAACAATCTTTTCAATCTCGATTGTTTTTATCAGTTCAATTACTTTTTCTTCCTCAGTTACTTTATCAGCTTCAGTCACCTTTTCTTCAACAACTACTTTAACTTCCTCATTCGGTTGTTGTTCTTTTTCAGCTTGTTTCTCCTTCAGTTTTTCCATGCGATCTGCAAAATAAAAATGAAAACTTTCAGGAGAAAGATGTTTTTTAGCAATATTAATCTGTTTCTCTTCCTCATCATCACTGCTATTCTCCATCGATGTTTGATCAAACTCTACAGATTTTTCAAACTCAGCATCTGAAACACCAGTATCAGATGGTGTTTGATCAAAAACAACTTCTTTTTCTGAAGTATCTTCATTTTGCACACTATCGTTTGTACTTAATGACTCATCATCAGCACTTTCTAAACTTTCTTCAGATGTACTCGATTGATCTTTCACTTTTTCACCAATTGATCTCATCCAATTTGCAAACAAGTCTGGTTCTCTAACAATCTTTGCAATGAAAGCTTTGAAGTCACCCTTTTCATCAACAAACATATCCCAATTGAAACCTTCAGGTAATTTCTCATCATCTTGATCAACTGTGTATGCTTTGCTGTCAGAAGATATATAGTTGCTCCAGTTGAAATCTACCGCACACGCTCTCTTGGAATCCTCAATCTTTCTACCATGAGCTGTATGTGAATCTTGTGATTGACCAACTTGCTGATAAATGGCTTTCCGGTAGTAATCATCTTTTCCAAACGGATTCTGAGCACCATTAGCTTCCCTGTTCTTGCACTCCCGTTTAAAATGTCCTTTTTCCCTGCATCTGAAACAAGTAACTTTAGATTTATCAAAACCTAAAGTAGAAATACAAGCATCAAGAAAATCATTTCTCCCGGTAATTGTCTTGAACTTTTCAGCCCGTCTAAGAACACTTGCAAGACACCATTTGATATCCATTAATTCCATCTCTTCAGCATCTATTTGGTCGTAATCCTCTTTGGTAAGCATAGGATTTCCAATTCGACCAGCCACTAAACCTTCATATGAGATGAGCACGGAACCAAGTAAAGCCATATGATCTTTTGCAATGTCTTCAGAAAAACTTTGACCATCTGGAAGATTTAGAGCTATGTTGCATTGAATCACACAACCATTTCCTATCTTTGTGCTTTGAGACTGAAAATTTTCTGATGAAGTCTTTGGATTGACACTTGGATAGAATGAGAATCCACTGCTGCTTTTGTTTGAGCTTTGATCAATTTTTTCTGTAGAATCTCCAGCACTAAACGCAGTCTGGATTTTCGGACTTCTTTCAGTTTCTGGAACTGGAATACTACCTTTGTAGTACATCTTTACATCCTGTTGACCACTTGGACTGTTCATCCTTGCAATCTTCTGCTGTTCCAAATCCTGACTTTCAATCTTTTCAATGAACTGAGATATCGACAATCTATCATAAACCCCAGTATTCTTCAGTATCATCAAATAAGTTCCCCACTCTTTCTGAGGTAATGCATCAGCAAGTTTATCCACCCATTCATCATTTTCCTTTTTAATACCCATCATCGACATTGTTCTCACTAAGTGACAATATCGTTCAATGAGTTTCTTCGTATCTTCTCCGGGCAAACTTGTGAATAAATCAAATTCTTTTTTAAGCAATGCCTTCTTGCTTTTAATCATACTCGTACTGCCTTCAACTTTGATTTTTAGAGCATCCCATATTGATTGTGATGTTTTGTCATGTTGAAGTAGTATAAAGATGTCTTCTTTGACGGCCTGTTGAAGTAAACTGATCATCATCTTTTCAGCTCGGTATATTTCCCTTTCTTCCTTACTAAAATCTGAAAGCTGTTTTTCAGTCTGCATTTCTGTTTGTGGTGGAGTATACTTTGTTAGAATACATTCCCATGATCTTAAATGATTTGCTTGCACCCAATTTTCGAAACGATCTTTCCACCCATAGTATTCTTCAATTCCCATTAGCTTCGGGGGTTTCTGAGTAGTCCCCATTTCATTTTCAGAATTCATGTTCTGAGCAATGGAAGATGAACTAGACGATGTTGCAAAAGCGTTGTGAAAATCGTTATCCATGTTTCAATTACTTTCAAGCGAAATACTATCTTTTAAGCAGAATCCTTCAAGCGAACTAGACAGACTGAACAACCCTCAAGCGAAAACCTTGAAGCGAGACCCTTTGAAGCGATCCTGAATGAAGCGAACACCCTGAAGCGAAAACTTTGAAGCGAAATCGTTCAAGCAACAGTTTCTGAAGCGAAATTGTTGAAGCGATGGCCCTGAAGCGAAATAGAATGCTGTTTGAAGCGAAATCTAGGTGTCGCTTGAGATTTCAAGCGAAATCGTCCAATGAGACTATATTCTTCAAGCGAAATCCATTCGAATGTCAAATTTAATCACTTTTAGGTCGAATTTGGCTGTGAAACTTTCAAGGGTTTGTTAACTTGTACTTTTAAACAATCTGTGAGAATTTGAGATGATTTAGACCGTGAAAAGTTTTTGAACTGTTAAAAGAAGGTGTAGAAGTAAGAGATTTTGATGAATATCGGCTGAATTTTGCAGAACTCCTCCTCCTGAGCTCTGATACCAATTGTAGGATCGGTTTGAGGATCCGAATGAGTCGGTTTAGAGGAATTCTATCAAATACAGGTGCGGAAAACAAGTATTTGACGTATAAACAGCTGAATCTTCACTTTAACACTGATTTGTATTGATTAGACAACAATTACAATCAGTTCTCACACCGGCAGCACTTCGGTATGGAAATCACTCTCTGAAAACTTATGATTTCGCTTGACCTAACATCCCTATATATAGACTTGGAGATTTCGCTTGGAATATCCTGAAGCGAAATCTGATATGATGATTTCGCTTGAGGCTTCAAGCGAAATCTCAAATACAAAACATAACTTCAAGCGAAATCTTCTAACTATCTCACAAAATCTCATTCTATGAGCCCTGATCTATTCTATCTAGTCTAAGACTCGATACAAGACGAAGTCGACAGATGTAGTGCACCAACACCAATTACCTCCAAAATCAATTACACAAGCTCTAAGCATGTCCTACATTGTTTTAATTGTCCTTTCACTTTGTCCATCTGTTTGTGGATGATAAGCTGTGCTTAATTTTAACTTGGTTCCCATTGCCTTTTGGAAACTTGACCAAAAATGAGAGGTAAATCGACTATCTCTATCAGAAACAATTGATAAAGGAATACCATGTAAAGAAACAATTTCATTTACATACGATTTAGATAATTGTTCCATACTAATTGTTTCCTTCATTGGTAGAAAATGAGCTGACTTAGTTAGCCTATCTACAATCACCCAGATTGTATCATTTCCTTTCCTAGTTTTGGGTAATTTAGTAACAAAATCCATTGTTATTAATTCCCATTTCCAAACTGGCATTTCTAATTGCTGTAACAAACCTGAAGGTTTCTGATGTTCAGCCTTAACTTGTGAGCAAGTTAAACTTTTAGAAACATAAGTTGCTATATCCTTTTTCATTCCTATCCACCAGAAATTTTTCCTTAAAACCTGGTACATTTTATCACTTCCTGGATGCATCGTATACTTAGATTTATGGGCTTCTTCTAATATACGATTACGTAGATTTCCTAATTTAGGTATCCACATTCTCTTTTCATGAAATCTCCAAATTCCATCTGTTCCTTGTTTTAATTCTTTTAGCATACCTTTTAATTTTTCAGAATCATTCTTGATTACTGATTCTTGTGCTTCTCTTATCTGATCATTTATATCTACTTGCAGATTTAATTTAAGAGAACGTACCCTTCTTGGCTGTTCATGATACTTTCGACTTAAAGCATCTGCTACTACATTTGCTTTTCCTTCATGATACTGGATATCACAATCATAATCACTAAGAAATTCCATCCATCGTCTTTGTCTCATATTCAACTCTTTTTGCTTGAAAATATACCTTAAACTCTTATGATCAGTGAATATGGTAAATTTACTACCATAAAGGTAATGTCTCCAAATCTTAATAGCAAAAATTATAGCTCCTAATTCTAAATCATGGGTTGAATAATTCTCTTCATGATTCTTAAGTTGTCTAGATGCGTAAGCTATAACCTTTTGTCGTTGCATCAACACACATCCATAACCTAGTTTAGAAGCATCACAATAGACTACAAAGTCTTCATTTCCTTCTGGTAATGCTAGTATGGGTGTATGGGTTAATCTTTGCTTAAGGATTCTAAATGCTTCTTCTTGTTTAAATCCCCATTCAAACTTAACAGATTTACAAGTTAACTTAGTTAAGGGAATGGCTATTCTAGAGAAATCTTTAATAAATCTTCTATAATAACCGGCCAATCCTAAGAAACTTCTAACCTCAGTTGGTGACTCAGGGATTTTCCATTTAGTAATTGCCTCAATCTTGGTTGGATCTACATGAATTCCTTCATGATTGACTAAGTGTCCAAGGAATTGTACCTGTTCTAACCAAAATTCGCACTTATTCAATTTAGCATAAAGTTTTCCTTTCTTAACAAACTTAAAAGTGCGTGCAAATGTTTTGCATGATCTTCTTTATTCTTAGAATAAATTAGAATATCATCTATGAAAACAATTATGAATTTATCCAGATATGGCTTACATACTCGGTTCATCATGTCCATAAATGCAGCTGGGGCATTGGTTAAACCAAATGGCATGACAGTAAATTCATAATGTCCATACCTTGTTCTAAAAGCAGTTTTAGGAATATTCTCTTCCTGTACCTTTAATTGATGATATTCTGACCTTAAATCAATTTTAGAGAAAAATCGAGCTCCTTGCAGCTGATCAAACAGATCATCGATTCTCGGTAATGGGTACCGATTCTTAATCATGACTTTGTTTAATTCACGGTAGTCAATGCACATATACATTGATCCGTCCTTCTTTTTAACGAACAATATCGGCGCTCCCCATGGCGACGAACTTGGCTGTATAAATCCTTTTTCCAACAATTCATCCAATTGTTTCTTTAATTCTTGCATTTCTGCAGGTGCCAAACGATAAGGTGCTTTGGCAATCGGCAATGTTTCAGGTATTAAATGGATTCTGAATTCAACTTCTCTATCTGGAGGTTGCCCTGGTAATTCTTCTGGGAATACATCTGAAAACTGAGATACTACTGGAATATCTTTTAGTTCTTTTCCTTTAGTGTTAGTGATTATAGAAATCAAATACACTATAGAACCTTTTCTTATACAACTTGCAGTTTTCATCACAGATATGAATTTAGTGGACCTAGAGGGCTTATCTCCTTTAATTATGATCTTTTTACCTTTTGGTGAATTTACTCGAATTAACTTTTGATCACATAAAATACTGGCTTTATTGCCTATCAACCAATCCATTCCTAAAACAGCATCAAATCCTACCAGATTCATAGGATAAAGATTTGCAATAAATTTCTGATTTTAAAATTTCTATTCTTGCTCCCTGCAAGATTTCAGAAATTCTAACAGTTTCTCCATTGGTTGTCTCTACTAAGCATTCATGTGGTAGTTTAGTTAATGATTGATTTAGTGATTTGCAAAAAAGATGTATTAATAAAACTTTGGTTTACACCAGAGTCAAATAATACTTTAGCAAAGACATCATTAACTAAAAACGTACCAGCTATGACATCTGGGGTCATCTTGGCTTCTTCTGCAGTCAAAACAAATGCTCTAGCATTTTTAGTATTCTTGTTGTCTACAGTTGGGGCTAATTTTGGACAATTTAGCTTGATATGACCTTGTTCTCCGCCATTGTAACATACCCAGCTGTTAGCTTTCTTCCTGCAATTTTCTTCCTTGTGTCCCGATATTTTGCAAAAGTTACAGTATATGGAGCATCTTCCTGAATGCTTTCTTTTGCAATACCTACAGTAAGGTGCAGAGGTAGAACCTATATTTCTCCCACGGTTAGAATTTCCAGAACGAAATTCTTTAGTCAAATTCTGGGTTAGGCTCCTTCTTTAATCCTCTTCTCGGGTACGGATTAACTCATCTGTCAAGGTGTTGGCTAGTTCTACAGCTTCTTCTATGGTTTGAGGTCTAGCTGCCTTGACTATGTGTCTAATCTCTCCAATTAATCCCCAAATATAACGAGAGATTAACATTGGTTCTGGTGAAGCAAGAGTTGGCACTATTCTAGCATATTCGAAGAATAACTTAGTGTACCCTTTGCTATCCACACCAGTCATCCTAAGGATTAGAAATTTGTTTGCTATCTGTTCTTTCTCATTGGGTGGGCAGAATTTCCTTTCTACCTTGTCCTTAAACTCTTCCCATTCTATACTATAGGTTTTATCACTTCCTTTTGTTTGGAGAATAGTGTTCCACCATTCTAGTGCTGCATTCTTAAACAGATTAGAAGCAAACAGTATCTTATCTTCTTCAGCACACTTACTTATCCTTAAGACTGCCTCAGTCTTTTCTATCCAGCGTAAAGTTGCAATGGCCCCTTCATTGTCCGAGAATTCCATTGGTTTACAAGACCAAAGTTCTTTATAAGAACAACCGTAAGGCACGGTTCTTCTTCTTTTGGGAATGGGCATTTGAAGTACAGGTCCATTGTTCACACTATTTTCTGGTTCACTTGGCCGCTTACTGCTATGCTTACTTTTATTATCAGCATCTTTAACAGTTTGAAGAATAAATGGCATTGCATCTATAATTCCTTGTGCTACAATATGTTAGATAGCACTATTATCCATCTGGTTCCCATTGTTGTTATTCAGATTCTCATTATTCAGATTATCATCATTCTGAATATTATCATTCTGGATTTCCGGGTTATTATCCAGATTTACTTGATTTCCTTGTTCGGCCATCTGAATTTTAAACATTTACCCCGTATTCATATCACAATTAATATCTAATATAGTTAATCACATGACACACAATCTAGCCAAAAACGTAGATCATTGCTACTATACTTTTTTCATATACTTATGTGTCTATTACACACTAGTACAGAAATAAAGATTACAATACCAACAGAAATAAAATAGTAATAGCATCCGTACACACATATTTTATTTTATTTTATTATATTATTATTACTACTGCTTCCTCCATTCTCACATTCACGGATATGGATTCATCCAAAAATCCATATTACGTTCATCGTATTTCCATACGAGACGTCTCCCACCTGACGCATTCTCTCACTGCTTTCTAAGATCTCCTCCCCGAAAGTCCTAAGTTCTTGGACGTTTTCTGCACTCATTGGGGGTGCAGGTTCTAGGACTAGATTTGGAATCTGGGGTACATGTTCCTGATATGGGGGTGTAGATGCCTGAAATTGGCAAGGATCCTCTAATATTTCCCTAATATAATCATCTTGGTAATAGGGATCTAAAGGGTCCATACCTGGGTAAGCTTCTATGTTCTGTATGGGTGGATAATCCTGGATAGGATAACGTTGCACAAAATCCCTATTGTTGTCCCACCAGGGGTCGTAATTCGGGTCTAGAGGGTTTGGTGTAGGCACTCTAGGGATTTCTTCTGGATTAAAATTGTACATCTCCTCTTGGTTTTCCTGATTTTCTATCTCCATAGGTTGTTCTGGGTTTTGTGGTTGTGGGGCTACTAGTTGTTCCAGACTTGGGTCATCAGCAGTCGTAGCTAAGATATGGAAATTAGCTAGGCTTCTATTAAGTATCTCTTGCGTATGGGAATCTGTCTCTCGCTTAATAGCTGCTAAAGCCCTTTGTTGTTGCAATTTTCGCATTCTCTTCCTATGAGCAAAAGCTTCTTTACTGAACCATCCTCGTTTCTTATTAGGAAATGGTTCTTCGGATTGAGCTCTAAAAGCAAATATTCCGTCTTCCTGATCAGCAACGTACCCAGAGAGGGCAGGCTGTGATGAGGTACCTTCACTCTTAGGGGAAACAGATAACTGACGATTCAGATCTGAGGGTCCTTGATCACTCATACTGGAAACTAACAAATAGTCAAATAACACATAACACATAATTACAGTTATGCACTTATTCCCGTAATTTATTTCCTAACACAAAATTTAAAATTTAAGCGTCAGCATAACACTTCTTTGGCTCAGACCAGTGGCTAGGCTCTGATACCACCTTCTGTCGCAACCCCCGATCCCTGATCCCCGGGAACGGGCGGACACGATCATAGAATTTTGGTGGTATCAGTTTGTTTAATCTCGCAGTGGAATTTACATCAGGACCGTAGTTAGGAAATGTTTATCAGAGTAAAACCACCTTCTTTTATATTAATAATAACATGGGCAAAACCAAAGTTTCTTATTACAATACATTATAGGGACAAACCCTATTTTATTAAATTTAAAACATCGTTTATTAGGTAACTTTTATAGCCACATTTTTCCCAAGCCTTCAGTGCTCTCCAGCTGGCTTTTCACTAATTGGCTGTTCACATTGTGTTACCTATAACGCGTTTTAAAAACATTTGTCAGTCGGAAATACTGGTGAGTGAATCCCAGTTTAATCAAGAAACATTTTATCAATTAAAACAGTATTGAGAGCGATCACATTGTTTATTTCTACACAATTACACATTCAGTATTTGCCACTCGACCGGATATATGGCTATGGTCTAATTACCCATTGGCTAACTCGTCGTCCAATGGTAATGCACTGTCATTACTACTACTCGTAGTAAATTTTGTATACAAAACCCCATAATACTGGCAGTAATTGAAGAACTACAAAGACACAATCACCGCTTAATCACATTGTAAAACAATTAAGGTTTTGTAAAACATTACCAAAAACATTAACAAAAAGAGGATAAACTCACATTGCTGTCTTAGGCTTTTCGTAAGGGTTTCCTGGATAAAATCTATAATTTATACAAATGTACATTGATTAGTATCATAACCCTTTGAAATTATTAATGATACCCTCCCCGAGACGGCATTCCAACAACTACGTCGGGCAGAACCAATACAGTTGTTACGGAACCCTAAATGATCAGGCAACGTAACTATACGAAACTGGGGTTATAATACTTACAATGGAGCAGAACCTTGCTAATTAGGGGTATAGTACCCGACTATAATGCTTAATACTTTCAGAATTCGAGATTGAGAAGTGTGAATAAGCGACGGAAAACGAAGTCTGATGGCCTTCTTATATAGTCGTGTAATCTGGTCCTCACCCGGCCCGCGTAAAAGACAAGGAAACTTTACGCGGCCCGCGTCAACATCGGTCAACTCAGCAGCTTAGCTGGGTCAGCTAGTAGGTCCGCCACGATGTCGACACGTGTCGGCCTCTGGTGCAATCGCGTGTAATGATATGTCGCGGCCCGCGTAAGGTTGAGGTGAGGTCTTACGCGGCCCGCCTCAACTCTAATTTCATATTTTTATATTTTCTTTAAATACTATATTGTATTTCGGGCTCGGTTTTCACATACGGGGTATAATCTAAGACATATTGGGATAATTTAAAATATAATAGAGTGTCAAAAATATTATGAGGGTGTCGGTTTAACCGAGGGTTGTTACAAATTTCTGTAGGTGTCGTTGGTGTATTCCAATCCTTAATTGCAGCAATTTGGAGGGATCCACATGAATACCCTGCTTGTTGACTACATGACCCAAAAAATGAACTTCTTTAAGCCAAAATTCATACTTGGAGAATTTAGCGAAAAGTTTGTTCCTTCTTTAGGAGTTCCAATGTCAAACGAAGGTGTTGCTCATGATCGGCTCGAGACTTTGAATAAATGAGAATATCGTCGATGAACACAATAATGAACTTGTCTAAATAAGGTTTACAGACCCTATTCATTAAGTCCATGAAGTTAGCTGGGGCATTCATCAAACCAAAAGGCATGACAGTGAACTCGTAATGCCCATATCTTGTACGGAATGCAGTTTTGGGAATATCTTCTTCGAGTACACGAAGTTGATGATACCCAGATCTTAGGTCGATCTTGGAAAAGCATACAGCACCTTGCAGCTGGTCGAAGAGATCATCAATTCTAGGTAGGGGATATCGATTTTTGATGGTAAGCTTATTAAGCTCATGATAATCGATACACATTCGAAAAGATCCATCTTTATTTTTCACAAAGAGGACAGGAGCTCCCCAAGGCGAAAAGCTCGGACGGATGAATCCTTTATCAGACAACTCTTGAAGTTGTTTCGA
Organism: Helianthus tuberosus; assembly: GCA_030545235.1. Classification (NCBI taxonomy): domain Eukaryota; kingdom Viridiplantae; phylum Streptophyta; class Magnoliopsida; order Asterales; family Asteraceae; genus Helianthus; species Helianthus tuberosus. The sequence goes on from CM060424.1 coordinate 160,474,155, forward strand.
TAACTCTTGCATCTCCTGACGATGCAAGATGATAAGGTGCTTTCGCAATCGGATTGGCATTGGGTACAAGATCAATATGAAACTCGACTTGACGAACTGGAGGTAAACCAGGCAGTTCATCAGGAATCACCACTGGATAAATCCGAACAATCGGGATATCCTGAATACTCTTATTCTTGTCTTTCTCCTTGGTGACACGTGCTAGGAAAGCAACATATCCTTTTCCTAAATAACTTTGGGTTTTTGTTTCTTAAAAGAAACGAGCGTTTAAGGTTCTTGGGAAGATCACAAGTGATCATAAAAATGACAGAACCACACGAGTAGTTTGTCTTTGTGTTGACATCATAAGGTTGCATCAAACATTCATACAATTGTATTAGTTAAAAAAATAAAAACCATAAATTTTTATTTATAACAACCGCATTGTTCTTAAATGTTAAAAGATAACAACCAGAGGAAATTACAAAATACTAATCGTTCACTGCTGCATCATTGATTGCCTCATTGATGTTAAACACTCGTCCACGTGCTGGATTCACATTGACGTTGACGTTCGCATTCGGGTTTGCATTAGCATTCGCGTTTGCATTCACCAGTTTTGGACAATTGTTGCGAAAGTGACCAACCTCTCCACAGTTGAAACATGAACCCGGTGGGAATCTCGTAGCATTCCCCTGAACCGGAGCTTGAACCTGAGCAACCTGATTTTGTCCCAGACGACAAATATTGGCCAAATGCCCAAGTTTTCCACACGTTGTGCATTGCTAGCAAGCTTGTTGTGCAACGTGATGACCGTTGCAGCGTGCACAATGAGGTGCGGTACCAGCATATGCCTTCTTTGCAGGAGGCTGAGCTGGTGGGTTCTGCGGGTTCTGAGCAGTCTGTGCTGTGACAGCGAAATTTTGAGCATCCTTTCGCTTCCTCGATTTCTTCGATGACTCACCTTTCTTACCCTTTCCCTTATCCTTGTTCTTCTCAGAATCAGCCGACTTCTTCTTGTCCCCCTTACGGGTAAGTTTACCCTTTCTGACTTGCGACTCAGTCAGGGTAGCAGACAATTCGATTGCGTGACGGACGGTAGTAGGATTAACGCCGGTCACAATATCCTGAATGGAATCGGGTAAACCATCGATATATCTCTCGATTGCTTTCTCCAGAGGGGTAACCATAGTGGGACACAACAGACTGAGTTCCTCAAAACGATCCGTATAGGCACAGTGGTCACCCCCATCTTGTTTTAGATCATCAAACTCTCGCTCCAAAGCCCGAATTTCATGACGGGGACAAAATCCTTTCATCATGAGAGCCCGGAGCTCTTCCCATGTTTGTGCCAACGCCACTTCGGCACCCCTATCGCGCATAATACCATTCCACCAGGTAAGCGCTCGCTTCTCAAACACGCTTGAAGCAAATTCAACCTTACGTGCATTCAGACACTGCACATGTCTGAACGTGCTTGCGACCCAGAAAACTTTAGAGGCTTAGCAGAATTGAAGCTCTTGAAGTTACACGGCGCATTGTTGTTGTTATTGTTGTTGTATATCTCGTGGACTTGGGTCACAATGCCTGGAAGCACAGCAGCCACTTGCTGAGAGACTAGGGCTGCGATTTCTTCAATAGTGAAAGATTATGCTTCACGTCGAGGAGGCATTGTCAAATAAGGAAACAAAAGAAATGAGTGAGGTTGAAAAGCAAAAGAGGTATTGAAAATATCGTCAAAACACCAGAAGGGCGATCATTTGTTCGTTACCTCGAACAAACAAATGACACGGAGTAACTAATCAAAGTAAATGGGTCAATATAGTGTATCGCCGAAGACATGCTCGCCTATAAGTGAACACTCACCCCGAGAGTTCCCAGGTAAGAGTGACAGGTCCGATTATGTGGATTTGTACGAACACTCTAGCCTTAGACAGAAAACTCAGGGTAGAGGCACTCACTCTTCCAGTTTGCACGTGTTCACACTATTTAGACCCAAACTTTGACAAGATTTGAAAACTTAAGGGTTCAAAACCTTATAATAAATCATCCTAGAACAGATGATTGGTTTTCAAAGCGGATTCAAAATTTGTGTTCTTGTTGTGGTTATCACCTAAGGATAGGTGACGGTATTGTTTTATGACTAAACGCAAGTAAACTTGCGTTAGGGTCCTAGGAAGGTTATAGACTAGGTCAAAGCATTACTAATAACCTAATTCCCTATAACCATGAGCTCTGATACCAACTTTTCTGTCACACCTGATGTGCGGTAAGTGTCGTATATATTAGGTGTATATTTTAAGCCCTTTTTAACACTTATTTTAGCCAAGTTTTAAATTTATAAAACACGATATTTCACTGACACTAAACACACATATGGGCAAGTGCACCCATCGTTGAGTGTAGTATAGTGTTGGTAAGATACTGAGGTCGTCCAAGGACACAAGAGCTTTTAGTACCGGTTTATCCTCAACGTCTAACCAAAATAAAAGTTTAGAAAAATGTTTTAAACTAAGAAAACTAAAAATTAACTAAAATGCTGAAAATAAAAATAAAAGAAAAACAGATAGACAAGATGAATCACTTGGTTCCGACTCGCATCTAGTATAACCTTTGATTATTTCCGCACTTTTGCACATAATTAAGAGATTATCTTAGTTATTGTAGTAGGCCCCTCTTTTGAAGGTGACGTTACCCTCACCCCAGTAGTTTGAGTCAGCAGGGATACAATCCTAAAGGGGTGGATTATTGGAAGATAATGAATTAAGTTATTAATGCAGTATTGTGGTAGGCCCCGCTTTTGGCGGTGACGTTACCCTCGGCTAAGTAGTCTGAGTCAGCAGGGATACAGTCCTAAATAGCCGGGTTATAGTATTAATAGTAGTTAACTTATGAGGGGATCAAAGAGTTTGGACCCCCGCCATCCAATACCGTGAAGTATTGAAGGAGGTCCTACTAAATTTGACCCAGGTCCATTGCAGGACCTCTAAACGCTGAACAATGGCAAGACCTTTACCAAACCGTTCCCTTAACCCCCTACCAGGTAGCCAACATACCTCCATATAGACCGTGGAGATATGAATGGTGAAAATCCTTTATTTTATATAGACAGTAAAATAATGCCAAGACACCACGGACAAACGATAAGGAAAGATCACATTCAACATAAGTAACTAGTTATTAAAGTCATTAATACAAAACCAAATAAAAAGTGCAAAAGATTAGAAATAAAAAGTATTAAACTAGACACTTTGTCTTCACCAAGTGATGTAAGAGACTTAGGCAAACATGGCCTTGATTGTCAAGAACTCTTACGATCAATCTTGGATCCCGAGACGACTCACACACTCTACGATGGACAATGGATGATGGTGGTGGATGATGGTGTTGTGATGGTGGTGGGTGGTGGATGAAGTGTGAGAGAGGTGGTGTGCCAAGGGATGAGATGAAATGAATCCAAGCACTCCTATTTATAGGCGGAACAGAGAGCTGGACACGGCCCCGTGTCCGTCTGACACTCTCTCTCCTCATTAATTGTAATTCGCAATTACAATAAATGCGCCTGCTGTACTTTCGACACGCCCCCGTGTCCACTGAGCACGGCCCCGTGATGGGCAATAGAAGCTTCTATAGGTTTGTCTTTTCTGCTGCTTCTTGGGCACGGCCCCGTGCTGGCTGAGCACGGGGCGTGTTCAGCCTTTTGTTTTCTCTATTTTGCTTTGGAAGGTGCCGTTGAGGGTTCGGGCAGTCCACTAATGTTCCTTTTCTTGTATTTATGTTGGATTTAGCTGTCTTTTTGCTTCTTTTGCGTTTTTGAGCTCATTTAATCCTGAAAATACAAAAGGAAGACAAAAACACTCTTTTTCCAATATTAGTACTAAAAAAGGGTTAGTTTTATGCTTCATTTGATGTAATTTATATGTTGCATTTTATACACATCAACACCCCGACCACGTAAAACAACAAATCGTGGCGAAAACGTCGGGGAGTGCTGTAACAGAATCATTGTTTCGAAACCATGGATACAAAAGAGTCTCGTTTTATTTAATATTAAACATTGTCTTAAAGTTAAACAAGCAAGTTAAACATAGTCTATCATTGTTATTAAGTCACTAAGGCCTCGTCAAGTCCTATGTAAGCATGCATCCTAGCAATCAACATCATTCAACAACACCTGAAACATATGTGAAAAACAAAGTCAGCAAAGAAATGTTGGCGAGTACATAGGGTTTTGAGAGTGTCGGATTCATGGCTAGTTTACATGTTGCAATACTTAATTAAAAACCTTGTTTTGAAAAGTATTGTATTGCGACATAACTAACCAACTCAAATCAAGTTGGTCATAGTGTATAAAATCTCGTAGCCATGATTCTTAACCCAAAACATTTATTTAATAAACTCTCGTTAATAAAACTCGTATAGTTTATATCGTTTCGAAAACCTCGTATGTGTGACATCGTTTCAAAGTGTTTACTCAAGTGAACTAAATAACGCCACGGTATCTAATATGATGAAAACATATATATATAGGAAGTACCAACGGCGTATCCACCATGCTTTCATCACATTACACCCGTCCCGTTATCTAAACACTAACTGAAAACCAATCGTTTACCCAAATCGTTTAATTCGTTAACAATCGCTTTAGTCGTTTAAATCATTCTCGTTTTAGATCGTGAAACTACTTTTGATTGTCTCGCTAATAACATCCAAACCTTCGTGACTCGACTATCTCGCCCATCGCTTCTCGCATTAATAAACCACCAAAGGGTAAATTAACAATCACAGATTCAGTCGTTACCCACCTAACCCACACATAACCATGGGTGCAGTCTGATAACGGGATTTGTCGGATCCTATGGTACCATAACCTAATACTGGTCGGTTCGGCCAAAATTAATGAATGTCATTCGTTATGTAACTACAACCAACAAGTTCGTTCACATTATCAAAATCGTTATTAGTTTAGTATAAACCATCTTACTCGTTTTGAAACCATCGTTAAAATCATCGAAATCGTTTTGATACATATGAATCACCCCAAAACAATCGAAAACAGTAAAAGAGCGGATCTATGTACTCACCTTTGGGTGCGTTTTTATATGTTAACACAATCCCTAAATTTATTCATCCTAAATTAAATAAGAATGATTTAATAATCAAAAACTCATAAAAATACCGAAGTTTCTCCGATACTTAGAATTTTCACATAACTTTGAGTTTTCTCGAAAAGTTATTATTTTTTATTATTTTGGTGTATTTGTATATATACATTTACTCAAGCGTAATACACATAATCTCGTCAACACTAGCACATCATCATACACATATTGTAAAACACATAGCACATTGTAACACATAAAATAACTCATGAACAACCCATTCTAGTGTATGTCGAAAAACACTTATTTTTGTGATTCGGTAACATTTTTGGGCGTCGGAAGTCACGTATGACTAACCAATCACCAAGTAAACTTAATATAAGTTAAATTACTTATTTTTATAGCAAAAATATCAGTTTGGTTACTGATATAAAACAGTTTAATAAAAATCCTCCGAAAAGGCGATTTTTGACCGTTTTACCGCATAGTTTTGCATCAAACGTTACCCGAACCTTCCCAAATCGAAACGACTTGAAATTTTGACACAACCCATGTTATTTACTGAATAAAATAATGGGTATACTCATGACAGTTCAGGTCTTTAACAAAGCACATAAATCATGCAAATTTCACATAATTTACCACTTTTTAAGCTATATGTACAACATGCAAAGCTAGTAAACCTATGTTAAAGTTTCATGCCACTATAATACATCAAATAGGGTCATTTAAGTGCTTATAATCTGTTCAAAATTATTTTTGTCATACAACCATTTTTTATCACTTCTTGAGCTCTAAATCAACATATATTCGTATATACAAGTGTCTAAAGCATACTATCATAACATCAACATTTTATATGGGTTTAGATGCATCAAATATGAGATATATTCTTGTTTATTTGCTAATGTACTTTACATTTAACATATCATTCATAAATCACCAAATACTTGCATTTACACTATTATTCAAGAACATGTAACAACATAGACAAGTATTTACACTATTATTCAAGAACATGTAACAACATAGACAAGAAGCACTGTGTTGCGCAGAAACACGCGGTACGTGCTTAAACTTGAAAAATAACGTTTTTAAGCGTTTTAATTTATTTTTCAACACGGACCTGATTAAAAATAAAATTTTAATCATAACAGAATGTTTTTGGGATTTAAATATTATCCGGGCGGTCACCAACGTTCGTTTCGCGGTTTTGTCGTAAATAGTCCTTTAGTTCAAATAAACATGTTTTTGCCATACCGAATCCTTCGAAACTTATTTCTAAGTTATGTAAAGGATATTTAAGGTATGTTTGGCTTATGTCACTATTCTGGAGTGTTTGTCGCGTTAAACTGACTGTGTTTATGCACCAGTTTGCGTATAACCTTCCAGAATGCGATTTAAAGCTTGAAATCGGAATCGAATCAAATTGTAAAATCATCAAACACAATAACACATATAATAACACCAAAGCACATTGTTTTATTGATAACCAACATTGTTTTACATTATACGATGCTTACAGAACACAGTTGTCACATAGGGCGCCACGTGTCATGATGCGTGTGGAGGCTACGAGTCGAATCAGCAAGGCTAGGGCCTACCCTAGCCACCCTCGCAGGCCGCGTAGCCCTTGGCTACGTCTTACGCGGGGCGCGACAAAGCCTGAATCAGGCCCTATAAATAGAGGCCATCGGCTGTTCAGTCGAAATCGTTCACATTTTCTTTCTCTCTCGAAATTTCATATAGTATAAGTAATTCTCGGGTATAATACCCCCGTAAATAACGAAGTTCTGACCCGTGTAAGTTTATAACCCTGATTACGTATTAGATACGCTGCCCGATTGATCCAGGGTTCCGTAACGGCTGTCGTGGTTCTGCCCGACGTAGTCGTTGGAATGTCGTCTCGAGGAGGGTATTACTAATGTAAATATTGGGTTATTATGCTAACACATGTGCATTTGTGTAATTAATAGATAATCACCAGGAAATCCTTAATGCAAACCCTAAGACAGCAATGTGAGTAATCTCCTTTTTGCAAATTGTTTTTACAAAACCTCATATGATTAACATTATATTAAACAGTGATTGAGTATTTGTATTCTACAATTATCGTCGGTATGTTGGGGTTTTGTATACAAAATTTGTTACTATCTTTCGAGGAGTAACATGACCACTAGTCGGGTTGATAGTACCGTGGGTGGTAATTAAAGTAGATGGAAACAAATGTAATTGCGTGACCGCCCTCAATAATGTACAATGGTTTTTCTTAACTTGATTAAACTGGGATTCACTCACCAGTATTTCCCACTAATAAAATGTTTTTAAACGCGTTTCAGGTAACAAAATGTGAAAGCCAAATAGAAGCCAGCTGGACAGCACTGAAGGCTTGGAAAAGTGGCTATAAAGTTACCTAAAATAAAGAGATGTTTTATTTAAATAAAATAGGGTTTATCCCTATATAAATGTGTGTACTTGAAACTTGGGATTTTCCCATGTGTTTAATATATTAAAAGCGTGGTATTTTACTCTGATAAAATATTTCCTAACTACGATTCTGATCTAATTTCCGCTGCCAAAATGATAAACACCTGGATACCACCGATACTGGCCGCGGCCACCCGTTCCCGGGTTGTTAGGGGACGGGGGTTGCTACATTTTGCTGCCAAATTCATCCTGGAAAAGGTTATGTATAAAAAACTAGGGCTCACCCTTTTAAAACCCTCTAAAATAACATATCCGTGCGCCCTAAAAAATGCCGTCACCTACGGTTCATGAACCATAGGTTACGGCTCAAGCCATTTGAAATTCTGCCTCCACCGTAGGTGGAGGTATATTTCATAGGTAAAGGTTCACGGCTTATGTTTCTGTTCACACACCTCATCCGCCACCCGTAACCTACGGTTGTGGAACCGTAGGTGGCGGCGCAATCCTTTCAAACTCTTTAAGACAAACATACACTTACAACTATTGTCACAATTGGCCCCCTGGCTTTTATAATTGCCTCCCCGACTTTTATCTTTCTCACTCCTCTCACCAATAAACCGCTTTCATCTTCCATTTAAGTACTACATGGCCCTTTAACTTTGCTGCATCGTGTATCTTGTGTCTCGAAGTTCCATTCCTACCCGAATCAACGCCCGATCAATATGAATTACCTTGTTCATCATCCTCAAACGCTTCGCATCATCTTAAATCACCTAAACTTCACTGAATTATGCGTTTTACCTGTAAAAACACAAACACCCGCAATAAACATATCCCAAACATATAATCATGTAAAACGAACTAAGTCACATAAAATGAGCACTTTAGCACTCGTGTTTCACACTCTCCATCAGATAGCATCAACAGAGTCTAGTAATCAGTGTATAATAATGTAACAGTGTTTAGTATTTGCAGTGTTTAGAGGTTGTTAATGTTGTTAGATGTCACTATCTTGGTGATGTCAGCAAAGATGGCGCAATGGTTAGGATAGTACTATAAATAGAAAGTTCATGTACTGTTCTATTAGATCACTTCATCACTTGCATTTTGTACGAACAATCACTGTGATCTCATGTACAACCCGACTTTCAGTTGTTCCCATTTTATCGAAGATTCATTCGTAAATGCTTGTACTCCGAGATTTGATTATTACCAAGGGTTAACTATATTTTTAAACGCATTTTATATCGCTTATTTATTGCATTTAAACATTTATTACTTAAACGCTCCTCGCAACGCAAACTCAACGAGAACTCAAAACACGGATTTATTTATATTATTTGTGTGTTTAGAAGTTAAATATGTATGTGTGTTTGTTACTCACTTAAAATGCTCAAACGCTCACTCGTGCAACTCCATTTATCACGCTAAAACGCAACGCAACACAACACTTAATATCTCGCTAAAACACTTAAATTACTCGAACTAACTAACACAACCAAACGAACATCCGACACGCGAAACGGGAATCACTCACGCGAAACAGGTGGCTTCGTACGAAGGCACTGGCTTCGTACGAAGGCACCCTTCGTACAGAACCCAACCCGCACCAAATCTCTCCTCTCTATAAATACCCAGCTCACTCTCTCATTCATAACTTGCTGCCACTTGCACAAGAACACTCCCTACCTGCCTCATCTCTGCATCCCAAGTAAGAATCATTATTTTTACAAGTATCACAACCAATTTTCACGAGTTTATCTTCGATTTCATCTAAAACTTCTCTATTTACAAAAACCTTCATCTTTTTCATCAAAACTTCTGATTTTTTTATGGATCTACACCTAAACGAGTGTATTGGGCTTAGCCTTGGCTTCCCTAGATAGAGATCTCAATATCTTGTACTCACCAAGTGTTTAATACAAGGAAAACTGTTTTAAACTCGATTTTTACAACAAAAACGGACCAAAACCGACATATGTTTTGTTCACTGGATAGTGGGACGAAGCGGTATCGAAACCGTCATGAAAAGGACTCGAAAACACATCCGATTCAGCGAAAACACAGTTCTGAACGCGTGAAGACGCAAAAACAGCGACTTGTGCGAGCCGGACTGGCTTGTACGAAGCACCCCTTCGTACGAAGGCACTGGCTTCGTACGAAGGCAATGGCACCGTACAACCCAGCCCATATTCCCACCGGTGACTAAATTGCTCAAAAGACCTCTCCGGCTCTAAGTTTAATCAGTAGCTTAAGGCTGGAGGGATGAACAATCGATTTCCCGAAGGAAGACGCGAAGAACACCCGATTTTGGACACGGAAACAAGCAACTTGCACGAAGGAAAAACCTTCGTACGAAGCGGCCCTTCAAGAATTGCTTGATAAAGGTTTTATACGCCCGAGCACATCACCATGGGGTGCACCTGTTCTTTTTTGTGAAAAAGAAGGATGTATCGTTCCGAATGTGCATCGATTATAAGTAACTTAACAAGATTAGTATCAAAAACCGCTACTCGCTACCCCGAATCGATGATTTATTTGATCAACTCCAAGGTGCTACGTGTTTCTCAAAGATTGATTTACGTTCCGGCTATCACCAGTTGTGTGTACAAGATCAAGACATCCCGAAACCGCATTTCGTACTCGCTATGGCCATTATGAATTCGTGGTCATGCCTTTTGGTCTCACGAACGCACCAGCAGTTTTCAAGGATCTGATGAACCGTGTGTGCAAAGCTTTTTTGGATCATTTCGTCATTGTGTTTATCGATGATATTCTTATCTACTTGAAGTCGAGAGCCGAACATGCGCAACATCTTCGTTTAGTTCTCGAACTTCTTCAAGGAAATCGCCTCTACGCCAAGTTCTCCAAGTGTGAAATTTGGCTCGGGGAAGTTCAATTCCTCGGTCACATCATTAACAGTCAATGAATTCACGTCGATCCTGCAAAGATTGAAGTTGTAAAGAGTTGGGTTACGCCGAAGACTCCATCCGAAATCCGTTCATTCCTCGGATTGGCGGGTTATTACCGTCGATTCATCACCGACTTTTCTAAAATCGTCGTACTTCTTACCGCTTTAACTCATAAGGACAAACCTTTTGTTTGGGGTTCGGAACAAGAGGACGCCTTTCAAAATCTCAAGCGTATGCTTTGCAATGCTCCTATCCTCGCACTCCCCGACGAAAACGATGATTTCGTTGTTTATTGCGATGCCTCTAACCTAGGTCTCGGTTGTGTTCTTATGCAACGAGACAAGGTTATCGCGTATGCGTCTCGACAACTCAAGATCCACGAGAAGAACTACACTACCCACGACCTCGACCTCGAGCTCGGTGCAGTTGTTTTTTGCGTTAAAGATATGGCAACACTACCTTTATGGTACAAAGTGTACGGTCTTCACCGACCATAAGAGCTTACAACATATCTTGAATCAGAAAGAACTGAACATGCGCCAACGCATATGGGTTGAACTTCTCAACGACTATGATTGTGAAATACGCTACCATCCCTACAAGGCAAACATCGTAGCCGATGCTTTCAGTCGACGAAGCTATGTGCATAGTATTCGTAATGTTCAGGCCCAGAATGATCTCGAAGCCCTAATTCGCGACGTGCGGCACGCATGCTTCCTTGAGAATACCTTGAAAAATAAAATGAAGTGTGGTGCCGAAACTCAGTTAGCGAATAAAACAAACGGTATCTTTCACTGTCTCGACCGTATTTGGATTCCTAGTCGCAATAACCTCCGGAAGATATTGATGACTGAACTCACAAATCTCGATACTCCATTCACCCCGGTGCCGATCAGATGTACCAAGACCTCCGTTCTAGGTATTAGTGGCTGGGCATGAAAAAGGATATCGCTCTATATGTTTCGAAATGCCTAACTTGCTCGAAGGTTAAAGCCGAACATCAACGACCCTCTGGTTTACTCGAACAACCCGATCCCGATGTGGAAATGGAAAGTATAGCCATGGATTTTATTACAAAACTCCCACGCACGCCTTCTGGTCACGATAGCATTTGGATTATCATTGATCGTCTTACGAAATCTGCTAATTTCATTCCAATACGAGAAGACTTTAAGGTTGAACGATTATCACGAATCTATACCGACGAAGTCATTTGTCGACACGGGACGACTCGTGACATCATTTCTGACCGAGATGGTCATTTTACCTCACCTCTCTAGGAGACTTTCCAATCCGCTCTCGGTGTGACTCTCAATCTCAGTACCGCATTCCATCCCTAGACCGACGGTCAGACTGAGCGCACGATCCGCACCCTCGAAGACATGCTTCATTCGTGCGTTATAGATTTTGGTGGTAATTGGGATTCACATTTACCCTTAATAGAATTTTCATACAATAACAGTTATCACACTAGTATACAAATGGCACCCTTTGAGGCACTATACTGTAGAAGATGTCGATCACCTATTGTTTGGCACGAGATCGGAGATGCATAGATCACTGGTCCCGAGTTAATACAAGAAACGACAGACAATATTCTCCAAAGAAGAGATAATCTTCTGAAAGCTCGGAGTCGTCAAAAGAGCTACGCTGATAAATGCCGCAAGCCCCTAGAGTTCGAAGTTGGAGATCACGTCCTCTTAAAGGTTTCACCTTGGAAAGGGGTGATCTGATTCGGCAAGAAAGGGAAACTAGCGCCACGTTACGTGGGCCCCTTTAAGATTCTGGAAAGAATTGGTAAAGTGGCCTACTGACTCGAATTACCGGTTGAACTCAGCAACGTACACCCAACTTTCCACGTCTCAAACCTCAAGAAGTGTCTAACTGAAGAAAATCTTCATGTACCTCTTGAAGACTTGCAAATAAACGAGACACTGCACTTCGTGGAAAAGCTAGTAGATATCATGGATCGAGAAACCAAGAAACTTCGACGTAGTCGCATTCCCATAGTGAAGGTTAGATGGGAAGGCAAACGCGGCACCGAGTTCACTTGGGAACTTGAAAGTGATATGAAAACTAAATATCCACAACTCTTTGTTACGTCTACTACTTAATTTCGGGACGAAATTCCCTAAAGTAGGGGATACTGTAACAACCCGACTTTCGGTTGTTCCTATTTTATCGATGATTCCTTCTTAAACGCTTGTACTCCGAGATTTGATTATTACCAAGGGTTAACTATATTTTTAAATGCATTTTATATCACTTATTTATCTCATTTAAACGCTTATTACTTAAACGCTCATCGCAACGCAAACTCAACGAGAACTCAAAACGCGGATTTATTTATATTATTTGTGTGTTTAGATGTTAAATATGTATGTGTGTTTGTTACTCGCTTAAAACGCTCACTCGCGCAACTCGATTTATCACGCTAAAACGCAATGCAATGCAACGCAACACAACACTTAATATCTCGCTAAAACACTTAAAGTACTTGAACTAACTAACGCAACCAAACGCACCAAGGGAACATCCGACACGCGAAATGGGAATCACTCGCGCAAAACAGGCGGCTCCGTACAAAGGCACCGGCCTCGTAGGAAGGCACCGACTTCGTACAAAGGCACCCTTCGTACAGAACCCAACCTGCACCAAATCTCTCCTATCTATAAATACCCAGCTCACTCTCTTATTCATAACTTGCTGCCACTTGCACAAGAACACTCCCTACCTGCCTCCTTTCTGCATCCCAAGTAAGAATCATTATTTTTACAAGTATAACAACGATTTTTCACGAGTTTATCTCCGATTTCATCTAAAACTTCTCTATTTACGAAAACTTTCAATTTTTTCATCAAAACTTCTGTTTTTGTTATGGATCTACACCTAAAAGAGTGTATTGGGTTTAGCCTTGGCTTCCCAAGATAGAGATCTGAATATCTCGCACTCACCAAGGGTTTAATTCAAGGAAAACTGTTTTAAACTTGATTTTTACACTAAAAACGGACCAAAACCGACATATGTTTCGTTCACTGGATAGTGGGACGAAGCGGTGTCGAAACAGTCACGAAAAGGACCAGAAAACACATCCGATTCAGGCGAAAACACAGTTCCGAACGCGTGAAGATGCAAAAACAGCCACTTGTGCGAGCCGGACTAGCTTGTACGAAGCACCCCTTCGTACGAAGGCACTGGCTTCGTACAACCCAGCCCATGTTCCCAACGGTGACTAATTTGCTCAAAAGACCTCTCCTGCTCTAAGTTTAATCAGTAACTTAAGGCTGGAGGGATGAACACTCGATTTCCCGAAGGAAGACGCGAAGAACACTCGATTTTGGATACGGAAACAAGCAACTTGCACGAAGGCACCACCTTCGTACGAGGAATATGTTTTCCACTCGACACTCCAACTTGACCGTTTCAGCACTTTGGAAAACTTATGCACTTCTGTTCCCGTACACATGCTGATCCGCACCCTCGAAGACATGTTTCATTCGTGCGTTATAGATTTTGGTGGTAATTGGGATTCACATTTACCCTTAATAGAATTTTCATACAATAACAGTTATCACACTAGTATACAAATGGCACCCTTTGAGGCACTATACTGTAGAAGATGTCGATCACCTATTGTTTGGCACGAGATCGGAGACGCATAGATCACTGGTCCCGAGTTAATACAAGAAACGACAGACAATATTCTCCAAAGAAGAGATAATCTTCTGAAAGCTCGGAGTCGTCAAAAGAGCTACGCTGATAAATGCCGCAAGCCCCTAGAGTTCGAAGTTGGAGATCACGTCCTCTTAAAGGTTTCACCTTGGAAAGGGGTGATCTGATTCGGCAAGAAAGGGAAACTAGCGCCACGTTACGTGGGCCCCTTTAAGATTCTGGAAAGAATTGGTAAAGTGGCCTACCGACTCGAATTACCGGTTGAACTCAGCAACGTACACCCGACTTTCCACGTCTCAAACCTCAAGAAGTGTCTAACTGAAGAAAATCTTCATGTACCTCTTGAAGACTTGCAAATAAACAAGACACTGCACTTCGTGGAAAAGCTAGTAGATATCATGGATCGAGAAACCAAGAAACTTCGACGTAGTCGCATTCCCATAGTGAAGGTTAGATGGGAAGGCAAACGCGGCACCGAGTTCACTTGGGAACTTGAAAGTGATATGAAAACTAAATATCCACAACTCTTTGTTACGTCTACTACTTAATTTCGGGACGAAATTCCCTAAAGTAGGGGATACTGTAACAACCCGACTTTCGGTTGTTCCTATTTTATCGATGATTCCTTCTTAAACGCTTGTACTCCGAGATTTGATTATTACCAAGGGTTAACTATATTTTTAAATGCATTTTATATCACTTATTTATCTCATTTAAACGCTTATTACTTAAACGCTCATCGTAACGCAAACTCAACGAGAACTCAAAACGCGGATTTATTTATATTATTTGTGTGTTTAGATGTTAAATATGTATGTGTGTTTGTTACTCGCTTAAAACGCTCACTCGCGCAACTCGATTTATCACGCTAAAACGCAATGCAATGCAACGCAACACAACACTTAATATCTCGCTAAAACACTTAAAGTACTTGAACTAACTAACGCAACCAAACGCACCAAGGGAACATCCGACAAGCGAAATGGGAATCACTCGCGCAAAACAGGCGGCTCCGTACAAAGGCACCGGCCTCGTAGGAAGGCACCGACTTCGTACAAAGGCACCCTTCGTACAGAACCCAACCTGCACCAAATCTCTCCTATCTATAAATACCCAGCTCACTCTCTTATTCATAACTTGCTGCCACTTGCACAAGAACACTCCCTACCTGCCTCCTTTCTGCATCCCAAGTAAGAATCATTATTTTTACAAGTATAACAACGATTTTTCACGAGTTTATCTCCAATTTCATCTAAAACTTCTCTATTTACGAAAACTTTCAATTTTTTCATCAAAACTTCTGTTTTTGTTATGGATCTACACCTAAAAGAGTGTATTGGGTTTAGCCTTGGCTTCCCAAGATAGAGATCTGAATATCTCGCACTCACCAAGGGTTTAATTCAAGGAAAACTGTTTTAAACTTGATTTTTACACTAAAAACGGACCAAAACCGACATATGTTTCGTTCACTGGATAGTGGGACGAAGCGGTGTCGAAACAGTCACGAAAAGGACCGGAAAACACATCCGATTCAGGCGAAAACACAGTTCCGAACGCGTGAAGATGCAAAAACAGCCACTTGTGCGAGCCGGACTAGCTTGTACGAAGCACCCCTTCGTACGAAGGCACTGGCTTCGTACAACCCAGCCCATGTTCCCAACGGTGACTAATTTGCTCAAAAGACCTCTCCTGCTCTAAGTTTAATCAGTAACTTAAGGCTGGAGGGATGAACACTCGATTTCCCGAAGGAAGACGCGAAGAACACTCGATTTTGGATACGGAAACAAGCAACTTGCACGAAGGCACCACCTTCGTACGAGGAATATGTTTTCCACTCGACACTCCAACTTGACCGTTTCAGCACTTTGGAAAACTTATGCACTTCTGTTCCCGTACACATGCTGATCCACTCCTTTCCAGACTGTGTTTAACTGTAAAGCACGCACTGTGAGTATACTCGACCCCTTTTTCGCTTAACGCACTTTTTGGGTGTTACATACGTTCTCTATCAAAACACGAAGCACACAACGCTCAAGCTGTTTTAAAAACGCTAACCGCTCTTGCATATTATACGTGATTCACTCGCTGAATGGTTGTTTGCTATGTTTACACATTGATGACTTGCCCTACCACCCTTAGCAACGATAGTACTATAGTTTGGACTCAGCACCTGTTTACTCAGGGGTTGTTAAGGATTTCTTACTACTTTACGTGCGTGCTCACTACGGTGAACACGTATCGCGCATACTCTACCACGCAGTCATGTTGGTTATCTTATATCATTGTCGATGGCTTACTTGATTCGCCCATTTACGTGTTACATGCTGGTTATGCGTATACGCTTTATTACTATATTTATGCTAAACTTATGTACTCACCTTTACATTATTGTATTGACCTTTATTTTAACGTATATGACAGGTTGATAGATTACTGCTGGAAATGGTCTAGGATTTCTAGAAATCCGCCTAAATTTAATTGCAAGTTTTGTTATGTATTTGTTTGTTGCTTGAGAAACTACTGAAATTCGTACGGTTTTTGTGAGAATATTTGTTTGATTGTATGGGAAATTGAACCTTATTAAATATTGTCATAATTAGTCGTTATGGATTCTCTCGAGCAACCAGTTCGCATCATGCCACATCCCGATGATTTCGCCATCGGTTGGGGTGTGACATCTCAGGATGAGGGGGAGTTGTAATTCATACATACGTGAAGTATTGTATAATCCAATCTTTCGACTAAAGGTATTCATGATAAACTTTCTACTCTAAAGTTTATAGAATACCATCTAGGGTGCCTTCTTTCCACAAGAAGAATACCAACATAAACTTTTTAATTCAAACATGAACATTAAGAACCTAGCTTACAAAATAACAATCTTAAATGAGCAATTGTAACAGGGTTCTTGAAACTAAAAGGTTCAACAATCATACAAGACTTGTTAGCACTTAGCACCCTCTGAAATCTAAATATAAACTACATAGTTAAACTATTGAGTAAATTTCAAGTTTTGTCATTTATGTTTACATCAAATTGCAGGCGTTGTCCTTTAACGCAAAAGTTGACAAGTTCTGTACTTAATGTTCCAAAATCTTGCACGTTATGTCCTTTAGGCCAAACCCAGTTATTTTTTTCCTGTTAAATCAATGTATTTTTGTAATTTTAGAAGGCAAATGAAGGAAATTTTGTAATTTTATTCATTTAATTAAAAAAACAAAAAAATTAAAACATTAGGGTGGAGGGTATAATCCTCGGGGAGTTGTGCGGTGACTCAAGTCACCGAATCGGTGACTATACCTTCCCTTCAAACGCATTTGGTGACCATGAGAGAGAGTCTCAAAATCGGTGACTATACACCGATGTGATTGAGTGTGTTTGAGAGGAGAGGAGAGAGGGGGAGTGACCAATCATGTTTTTTTTTAATTGAGGGGTATTTGACTATACCTAGTGATTGAGTGTAAAATGTGGAGTAGAATGAGGAATTGACATGACATAATACTATTGGGTATGATTTCACTCAAACACCCTAAGTTGTTTGACTATACCCCATGTCTCTCTCTCTCTCTCTCTTCAGCTTTGCTAGATTATTACTGAGGCAGAGGTTTGGCGGAATCAGACTGGAAAATGAATTTTGAAGAGACATCAAGCCGCTATAACTTTGAATTTAAACCTAATTTCTGTGGAAGAGTTCCAGTGAGTGAATTGTTTCATAGAAACAGATATTCAATCGCCGGAAGTTAGCCGATTGCTTCTGGAACTTCTCCGGTGAGCTTGTTGCTCATTAGACGCAACTGCTTTATCTTATTGCTCGTTACCGGATAATTTGTTTTCCGACAGATCAAGATTGGTTACGGATCTCATATTTCCTACACTCGCCGGAATTTCACGGGAGAAATTATTGTTGAAAATTAATAATATCTCGAGATTCGTCAAATTAGTTAACGTGATAGGAAAGTCACCAAAGATATTTGCAGATGAAATATCAAGGACAGTTAGATTAAATAATACAGCGAACGTCGTCGGAATCTGGCCAGAGAACGCATGTATCTGATCTAAATGTTGTAACGACGTTACAAACCCTAACTCCGCCAGAATTTCACTGGTGAGGCTGTTACCGGCAAGGTCTAAGAACTTCAACGTATGGAAACCGATGTAACAGTGTGGAATTTCACCTTCAAAGTAGCTTCGACTAAGATTGAGATATGTTCGAATCTTCAACTAAGCAAATTCCCTGAAGAGAGAGAGAAAGAAGACAGAGAGAGCGACTTTCAGTTCATAGAGAGAGAGAAAAGATATTATATTTCTTTAATTTTTCAATATATTACAAACTAATACCTAAACATAAGTTGTTTTACACAATAGTCCTTGAAGAGATGAAATGACAACAATGCCCTCATGTGCAAGGCACATGACCAAATATAACCAAAAAATCTAACTAGGTTTGACCTAAAGGACATAACGTGCAAGATTTTTGACCATTGAGTACATAACTTGTCAAGTTTTACCCTAAAGGACAGCGCTTGCAATTTGATGTAAACATAAAAGACAAAACTTGTAATTTACTCCAACTATTTAATAACATTTAGAAATACATCATACAGTTCCACTACTCATACAAATTGCATCTTTTCTAAGAATGAAATAAAAAAAAATGAGAATTACATACCACATCTACAGGTTCCTGCCCAACCTATGTACCAGTTTGTCCTATTGGGCTTCCTTCAATTGCCAAAGAAATTGTGATTAGCTGATAAAAGTAGGTTGTCTGATGAGAGTTAGAACCACAGACCTAATCATTACTTCACATTTACTATAGCTTCTATAAATTAATAGAATCTATCTCCAAATTATCTTAGCATATAGTTATTTTGGGGTGTAAACAAGACAGGCTAAGCCCGAGCTCATTGGCTCGAGCTCTGTTCGTTTAACTTTGAGAGAGCGCAAGTTCATCTCGGGTTTGTAATTACTTACATATATAGAGTTAATTGCCTAGATAGTCCATGTGGTTTCTTATTTCACTTTTAGCCCCTACTTTTTCAAAATAGCATGTTTGCTCCCTTTGGTTTGACAAATTGTTACACAGACGATCCCTACAATGGATGGGTGTTAAGTAATTCAATTAAGTGTGTTTAAAATTACAAAAATGTCCTTACAATTAAAAAATAATAAAAAAATGTAACTAAACTCCACGGGCCCACCTATATAATAATAATAATAATAATAATAATAATAATAATAATAATAATAATAATAATAATAATAATAATCTATACTATATAATAAAAGAAACCAATGAGATGACACATGTCATTCATTGAAGCCATCTATTTTTTATAGATAATTAATATCAATTAAAAGATAATTATACAATTTAATTTAATATAATTTAAACAATTCGTATAGGAGATAATATAATATTTTAAAATATTTATCAGATTTCAAAATTATTTATCCTTAAATTAACAAAAGATGTACGCTAAATATAAATTAATATAATGTAAATGATTTATTTATTTTATTAAACTAAAGTAGTTAAGGGTAGAACCTATTTCAAAAATGTTTATAAGGGGTAAACAGAAATATTAATCGATGTTTATTGGTTCTATACTTTTATTTTTCGTGTTTAACTATCAAATAAAATACGGTAATCACTATGTTTACGTGCCATTGTATATCAAATATATTCGTTAGTTCTTTTTAAAGATATAAATTTTTATTAGATTTATTCAATCCGTGTAATAAACGAGGTTTTTTAAAGATATAAGATTTTTATTTTTTACTATACAAAATTACATTTATGTAACTCGTGTAATACACGAGGTTTTCAAAAATATAACTTTTTTTTATTATGTAGTATATAAAATTAGATTTATTCAATCCATATAATACATAGGGTTTATAAAGATATAACTTTTAATTGTTTGGTATATAAAATTACATGTGATCAACCCATATAACACATGAGGCTCTTAAAAATGTATCTTTTTTCATTATTTAATATATAAAATTAAATTTACTCAAATCGTACAATACACGGGTTTTTAAAAATATAACATTTTTATTATTTAATATATAAAATTACATTTATTCAACCCATGTACGAGCTTTTAGATATATATTGTTTTAGAGTAAATTGCCATTTTAGTCCCTGAGTTTTGTCCAAATTTGCCACTTTAGTCCAAATAGTTTTTTTTTTGCATCTGGGTTCCTGACTTTTACATTTTTTTGCCATTTTGATCACATACACTAACTCCATCCAAAAACTCCATCTTTAACCAGGGGTATTTTGGGGATTTTCATTTTAAATGTTTTCAATTGCCATTTTGATCCAATTCAAAAAAATAAAAATAAAAAATTCAAAAAATCAAAAAAATTCAAAAAATTCTAAAAAATAATAAAAATTCAAAAAAATCATAAAAATTCTAAAAAATCCAAAAAATTCTAAAAAATCCAAAAAATCCGTTTCGGCGCGAACCGTTTCGAGCTGAACCGTTTCGACGCGAACCGTTTCGACCCATACCGTTTCGACCCGTACCGTTTCGACCCAAACCGTTTCGAACCCGTACCGTTTCGAACCCGAACCGTTTCGAACCCGTACCGTTTCGACGCGAACCGTTTCGACCCGTACCGTTTCGAAGCCGAACCGTTTCGACCCGAACCGTTCCGAACCGTACCGTTTCGAACCGTGCCGTATCGAGCCGAACCGTTTCGAGCCGAAAACCGTTTCGACGCGAACCGTTTCGACGCGAACCGTTTCAACCCGTACCGTTTCGAACCGAACCGAACCGTTTCGAGCCGAACCGTTTCGACCCGTACCGTTTTGATTTTTTAGAATTTTTATGATTTTTTAGAATTTTCTTGATTTTTAGATTTTTTTGATTTTTTTAGAATTTTTATGATTTTTTAGAATTTTTTTGATTTTTTTTTATTTTTTGAATTTTTGGAATTGGATCAAAATGGCAACTGAAAACATTTTTTAAGGAAATCCCCAAAATACCCCCTGTTACAAACTGGGTTTTTGGATGGAGTTTAGACAAAATGATCAAAATGGCAACAAAATGTAAAAGTCAGGGACCCAGATGCAAAAAAAAAACTATTTGGACTAAAGTGGCAAATTTGGACAAAACTCAGGGACTAAAATGGCAATTTACTCATTGTTTTTTTATTTGGTATATAAAGTTACATTTATTCAACCCGTGTAATAACCGAGATTTTTAAAGATATATTTTGTTATTATTTGGTATATAAAATTACATTTATTCAAGACAAAATTGCAGAAAACAACCTTTATGTATACCCAAAACTGCACTTTATACCTTTCACTATGAAATCCGCCAAAACCAACCTTTACGTTCATGTTTTGCTACAAGTTCAACCTTTAACACAAACTCTGTTAATATTCTTGGTTAAATCACCTCACATGCTTTGCATGTGAGGGTATTATTGTCATTTCAACCTTGTTTTTTTTTTGTTTATTAATAAATTATATATAAAGGTTGTTTTCTGCATCATCACCAATCATCTTCCTCATCATCTTCGACCACCCCTTAAAAAACTCCTGAAACGCCTTCCTAACCCCACCCCCGACGACCCTCAACCGTCACCGGATCACAATCACTCACCCGATCTCCAGCACTGGTTCGTCAGGATTCTCAATGAAGAACTGGATAAGTTCAATGATTTCTATGTTGACAAAGAGGAAGAATTCGTCATCCGCTTTCAGGTTTTCTGTTTTTAAAATTTAACCTAAAGTATTTGACTTTGTAATAATCTTTTAATTATGATGTGTCTTTGAATGAGTATTGTTGTTGAGTTGCGATAATAATGTAGATTTGCTGACTAGAACATGAAAACTGTTGGTAGGAATGGTTTTGGGAGTGATAGGCTCTTCATAAAAGGAAGCGGGCTGTGACAAACCGTCCCATACGGTTAGGAGGAATTATAAATATGAGGCCTTTGTATGTGCTTAATTATGAATTTCTTTGGGTTAGGGGTGTTCATCGGTCTGGTTTTTGTGGGTTGGGGATTTTTCCACCCAAAGTAAAAAGAAAACGAATTTCTTTGTGATGCTCGTCCCATATCGGTTATGAATTACAAAAGGAGTCGGTTATCATTTTGTAATGACGACCTGCTAATAACTTTCACCCATCTTTAAGTTGATTCAGAGGTTATTAAGTTAGCATAGCACTGGTTCTGTACATGTTAAAATGCTCTCTGCTTTTGTTATAATGTTCATAATCTTAAGTGGTTAAAAACCATTGATTTATCATATATGGAAACAGTCCGTCTCAATTGGTGATTTAACCAGGAGCTAAAACATAGAATCGAGCGAGTGAAGGAGAAAAGCTGCAAAGATGGAGTCTTTACATCCGAAATTGAATTCAGTGATGAATTGATGGCGATACGGCAAGAATTTGTCACTATTCACGGCGAGATGGTGCTTCTTAAAAACTACAGCTCCTTAAATTTTGCAGGTACAAACGAGTCGGGTGAAAATGATAATTCTTTTATCCATTACGTATCATTTGAATAAACCTTTCTGTTTTGTTTTGGGTTTATTACAGGTATCATCAAGATATTAAAAAAGTATGACAAACGAACGGGTGGATTACTGCGTGTACATTTCACACAACTTGCTCTTCGTCAACCATTTTTCACAACGGAACCTCTTACAAGGAATTGGATTTTGGGGGTAATCTGATGTTGGGAACTTGGGTGTAGTTGAAGGAATTAAATAAAAACCTTTAAATATAAATATAACATTCAGGGGTAAATGGAAAAGACAGATATGCCCTCACGTGCATCTCACGTGGGGCAAGTTAACTGACTTTTTTGACTAGGTTAGGTGTAAAGGTTGAATTTGTAGCAAAACATGAACGTAAAGGTTGGTTTTGGCGGATTTCATAGTGAAAGGTATAAAGTGCAGTTTTGGGTATACATAAAGGTTGTTTTCTGCAATTTTGTCTTTATTCAACTTGTGTAATACACGAGGTTCTAACCTAGTAATAATAATAAATCAGATTCCTTAGCCCAACCCTATCCACGTCGTCCCCATCTTCCTCACTACCATCAACCACCGGCAACATCATTGGACAAAACCACAATCGACCACCCATCATCAACATCAACCGCCCCTTCCCAGTCAACCATCACGACGCTTGTTGACCCTTCCAACCTTCATACTTCAAAAATCGGATCTCTACTGTCACCACTGTTTCTTCGGCCACACTCAGCCACCGTATTTTGACCAGTTTTGAACCAGCAATCATCACCATTGAGCATCTCCACCCTGTTCACCCCTTCCCTGACCCTCAAATCTCAACAATACCCTACCATCGCCGTCCTTTTCGTTTTTTGGCCTATCACAGTCATCGTAGTCACACAAGATGGCCGGAGGGGAGGGGAAACAAGATTGAGGGAGGGGTCATGGTGATGGATGTGCTATGGTGAGCTGGTGGTGGTTTGGAGGTGGAGATGGATGGTGGT
This sequence comes from Helianthus tuberosus, assembly GCA_030545235.1. Lineage (NCBI taxonomy): Eukaryota > Viridiplantae > Streptophyta > Magnoliopsida > Asterales > Asteraceae > Helianthus > Helianthus tuberosus. The sequence continues at coordinate 160,497,736 of CM060424.1, forward strand.
GGTGGTAAATGGATGAAGAAGATGGGTTCGGATTGGGTGGTGTAGGCTATGGGTTAAGTATATTTCTTTTAATTTAATGTTTAATTAGGGTAAGTGTATTTTTGTAACTTTACACACATTTAACTTAATTACTTAACGCTCATCCATTGTAGGGACTATGCGTGTACAATTTGTCAAACCACAGAGAGCAACCATGTTATTTTTAAAAGGTGAGGACTAAAGATGAAAAAATGAGAAACCACATGGACTATCCGGGCAATTATTTATAAACATAAAAATAATCATAATTTTCAATACAATAATAAATATTATACATATATACTAGGTTAGAACCCCGTGTATTACACAGGTTGAATAAATGTAATTTTATATACTAAATAAAAAAATAATATATTTTTAAAAACCTCATTTATTACACGAGTTGTGTATATATAATTTTATATATTAAATAATAAAAAGTTATACCTTTAAGAACATCGTTTATTGTGCGGGTTGAATAAATGTAATTTTATATACCAAACAATAAAAAAATTATATTTTAAAAAAAACTCTGTGTATTCACTGGTGAAAGAAATGTAATTTTATATATTAAATAATAAAAAAATTATATTTTAAAAAAACTCTGTGTATTGTACGGGTTGAATAAATCTAATTTTATATAACAAATAATAAAAAAATGTTATATCTTTAAAAACCCTTTGTATTACACGGGTTTATCTATTGTTAAAAAAATCTTTCTAAATCAAAATGGATGAGGGGGCAACACCCAACCCTTTTCTCTTCAGCCTCCTCACTTCTCTCTCGTTGGTGACTGTTGGTGTGGTGGTGTTTTGTGATGAGTTAAGGGTTGTAGGGGTTAGGTTTAGGTGGCGGAGGTGGGTGTAGGTGGAGCTAGAGGTGGAGGTGGAGGTGGAGGTGGGTGGCTATGGTGATGAAGGAGGTGGGTGGCTATGGTGATGGTGGCCGGTTGTTTTGTAGAAGACAAAATAGTTTGTTGACCCCACACTTTTAATATAATAATATGAGTGCGTGTAATATATATTCTTTTTTAAAAAGAGGGGTAAATAAGTAATTTCACATGGATTTAACGGTGAAAACTATCGGAGTTAAGTTTATGCCAATAATTTATAGTTGATAAGATTTATATTAACTTATTTAATATTTAATATTTTTTTACATTTTATCAATATATATTTTACCTTTATAAAACTTTATATATTTTCTTCCGTTTAAACCAAAAAATTTAATATTTTTTTACATTTTATCAATATATATTTTACCTTTATAAAACTTTATATATTTTCTTCCGTTTAAACCAAAAAAAAAGAAGATATCTTTAAACCTTTTTCAAATAACAAACGTTTTAAATCTATTTTTTTCAATTAATCTTTAATGTTTACTTTAATAATTATCTACAATCAAGGAGGGTCTAGAATAAGACAAAATTGCAGAAAACAACCTTTATGTATACCCAAAAATGCACTTTATACCTTTCACTATGAAATCCGCCAAAACCAACCTTTACGTTCATGTTTTGCTACAAATTCAACCTTTACACCTAACCTAGTCAAAAAAGTCAGTTAACTTGCCCCACGTGAGATGCACGTGAGGGCATATCTGTCTTTTCCATTTACCCCTGAATGTTATATTTATATTTAAAGGTTTTTATTTAATTCCTTCAACTACACCCAAGTTCCCAACATCAGATTACCCCCAAAATCCAATTCCCCCCATTCGTAAACCCTAGTTTTGCATCAACAACTACAAAAAATCCAGGCAGAAGATTCTACTCATGCTCTAATTTTAGGTGTCGATCATTTCTTGGATGGGTGGAACGAAGCCAACCTCAAATGAATGCAATGCAAGAGATGGAAGCTGCAAAACAAGAAATTGAAGCTGTGAATGTAATCCTGTTGGACAAATTGAAAGCTAAAGAAGATGAATCAGAACGTAGGAAGACTTATCTGGTTTATAGTTGGTTATTTTTTTGTCTTGTTGTAATTTTCAGGTTAGCTTTTGTTAACTGATGTAGTCTTTGAATGTTTAGGTCTTTTGTAATCCAACTGATGTTTGCTGAAATGAAATATTGGATGCATTCAACATATGACCACTGCAAACCAAAAGACCAAAAGACCAAACATAATGAACAAATTACCAAAGTTTTGACATCGGACAAATGACCAAAATACCAAACATAAACTGCATTCAACATATGACCACTGCATTCAACATAAGTTCAAAACACTACATCATAAACATAAGTTCAAAAGATCAGCATGTTATTTAACAATACATCTGATTTTCCCCTTCCTACAAATATAACACAAGGATTAAAAAAACATATAAGCACACATATACTAAAAAAATAGGAAATAACCTGTGAAATGTGATCTGGACCAGTGTTTAGGGTCTATCTTAGACAACCACAGATGTGCCTTTGTGTTCATTTTTTTGAGTTCTTCCATTGTCTTCTCAAAGTAGACAACTGTTGTGCTTCTTGCTAGTTTCCATAAGATGTCTTTATAAGCTCTCCCTTTGAATGTAAGTTGCATGTTTTCATGGATGTGTCTAACACAGAATCTGTGTTCAGCACATGGAAATAACCTAGACACAGCTTCAAGTATCCCCTAAGTCAAACAAACAACATTCATTAACATTTGTCCAACATAGAAATCATTTTCATTACCAAATGCCCTTCTAGCATGCTTCAAACTTTTCTTTCTTATGTTTGCAAGATTCTCATCAGAATCACTGCAACTATCAAAGTCATCATTGTCTAAAACATCCACATCAGATTCATTACCAAGGTCTTGTTTTGTATCATCTACTACTTCATCAACCATGAACCTAAAATCTCTCATATCTACCTCCTCATCCATATCATTCATTTCATCTTCAAAATAATCACTATCCTCATCACTGTTATCCTCATCCTCTGTTGTATCATCCCTAACTTCTTCCTCCTCATAGTCCTTATCTGAATTATCACTAAGTTCATGATCACTAACTTGTTTAGCCTCATTAGCACTAACCTTCACATCGTTAACATCTAAAGAAGTATTGCTTTGGGTTTGACTTAATCGTTGAACATTAGACATCCCATTTTCCAAATAAACATTAATGTACCTGTGACCATCCCTAACAAAAGCAACCAACTTCTTAATATCTTCATCATTACTTAATAATGTAAGTCCATTATCAAGGTCATTCATTGATGGATCAGAAAAGTGAAAGTAATGAGGCACATCATCGTTATAACCTAGCTTATCCCTAATCGACTCTAATTGTGCAAACCCAAACCTGTCACTGTCGATAAAATCAAAGAAATCTAGGTCATCATTCTTATAGATTCGTCCTGGAGGATCAGTAAAATACCCTCCATGATACAAGTGTATAGAGAACAACGTTGGATAATCACCTACAATGCAAGTTACAGAACATGATCAGTGACCAAAAACTCAACTTAATTTTGACCTAATACACATATTTGGAGTGAAGAAGTATTACCGTATATAAGGTCTAGTGCAAAATCATCATCAGGACCACGTACTTGAATCGGAACAGGATCCATTTCACCTTTGTTATAATCGATTGTGATGAAGATGAGGGTTTATGATTTCTTGTGGTGGGAATTTGATAAGTCTCTTAGAAATGGGGGTAATCTGATATCATATATTTATTAGTTGAAGGACATAAATAAAAGGGATTAAATATAACATTTATTGTAAAAGGGGTAAATGGAAAAGACAGATATGCCCTCACGTGGGGCAAGTTAACTGACTTTTTTGACTAGGTTAGGTGTAAAGGTTGAATTTGTAGCAAAACATGAACGTAAAGGTTGGTTTTGGCGGATTTCATAGTGAAAGGTATAAAGTGCATTTTTGGGTATACATAAAGGTTGTTTTCTGCAATTTTGTCCTAGAATAATGACAAGTGTCCCTTTATTGGTTTCTTTTATTATATAGTATAGATTTAATAAACTAAGTTTAAATTATATAAATGAAAAGCTCGTTTAAGCTCACGAGCCAGCTCGAACTCGATATGTGAAGCTCAGGCTTGACCTCCTTTATTAAATGAGTCTCAATAAAAGCTTGAGCTAGGGCGTATATACGCTCTGTTCGATTCTAGTTTTTAACAAGCAGGTCCTAAATGGCTCACTAGCCAACTTGGCTTGTTTACACATGTATCTTATGCTAATTTGTTTGAAATTGTTCATCCCATTTTGTGCACCTATTTCGAATATATACAAGCATTTGAATTAAAAGACGCCAAATTGACATATACATCACATTTTGCCAACAGAAGTGTGAACAACCAAAAAATAGCTTCACAAAAGTCACCAAATAATAACCATAATATAAATTAATTAGTGGAAATAACCGTTGAAAAGGAAATGTTACTCCAGATTCAAAAGAATCTCTCCTGGAAAACAAATGGGGTAGCCCAGTTGGCCACCGACACCCACCTCTTCCTAGAGGTACCGGGTTCGAGTCTTAGAGTGGCATATGTCGCCCAGGGTAAGAACTCGGCATGGGGAAGTCACCGCGGAGCTAGCTTGGTCTGGTAGCAGCTCCCGGAGTGGGATCACTCCGGCGGTTGGAAGGACCGTGCACTATCCCCCACCCACCCCCCAAAAAATCTCTCCTGGACATTTCAAACACATTATATTATATTCAATAATGAAACAAAATAAAGTATCAAGGACCTAAAAATTTAGGTACCTTAATTTGAGGCATGGAGTAAAATAAGGTCCTCAAATAAGACATTTGAGAACATAAGCGTGACTCAGCTAGAGAAACACTACAAAGCAGTACGAAAATAAACTTTTATCAATTTCAATTTAGCCTTAAAAATGCAATTAATCAATGAAAATTAAGGGAGAAAAAATAGACCAAAACACTATGAGATTGCGAAGTAACCTTCAGATTAGCATTATCTCATCAATTGTTTTTTAGTGGACGAACAAAGGCCGTGGTGGTGTAGTCATGCTTCAGGATGGTCCGGAACAAGAAGGGAACAGAGAGAAATCGTGAGGGTAGGGGGGGTTTATTTGTCACTTCAATTGCTAGTTCGAAGGTTTAGGGATTGGGCAACGCTCAACACATTCTTCACATGCGGCTGCTCATATTGCTCTCACTAAATGGAAGATTGGAGGAGATGGTTCGATTAAATTTGAGGATGGGACTAGTCAAAAACTTTAGAAGAGGGGATTGAGTGAATTTGATTTGAGGATGAGAGGAAAAGGGTCCTAATATTAACACATGGGAAAACTTATTTACACATGGTGTATACGGGCCGTATAACAGTATACGGCCCGTATACACCATGTGTAAATAAGTTTGTCTGGTCGTATACAATGTATACGAACGTGTATACGGGCCGTATACTGTTATGCGGCCCGTATGGAACGAAAATTTGATTTTTCAAGTATTTTAGAGTCGTGTCGTGAGGTGCTCAAAACTTTCTAAAAGTAGAAAAAAATAAAACATCAACAAGTAACAAAGATTGAAGAACAAGAAAACGTGTCGTATGACTGTAATAAAACGGAAGCTATCAACGCGGGATTACGGGCATGGTGTTATTCTTTATTTAATATTTATAGAATAAAAGGAAGGGTGAGGCATTTGATGAGAGTTGTAAGGAGTCTGAATAAAACGGAAGCTATCAACACGGGATTACGGACATGCGTTTAATTCCGAACATATTTGTTTTGTCACGTACATTTCGTAAGAAACTTTTCGTGCACTGAACCTTCACCTCCAATCATTTCCTGGTAAAATCACACACTATAAAGTTTAAACTTATCATGTGTTGTAGTTTGGAAAGATGACCGAATAGAGATCTGAATAACAAACTGTGGAGAACGTGTTTGCGTTATCCACCAACAATCCGTTCATTATCTGTTGTTGTCTAAAACAATATCAATTAACGTTCAGTTGTGTATACAAATTCATCACCGGTTTCTGCAGCACAAGCACATACACAGGGAGAATGTTCTCGAAATTGAAGGAAAAGAAAAAATGGTTGTTGATGTTTTTCTCTATCAGGATTTTGTTGGTTTGTTTGAGAACCAGATTCCAATGTCCTACTACTTCAATCCTTCCTACATTATTGAAAATTACTATATCACCCGCCATTCTCTTGCACCTGTATACATTGATTGTGGATTTTCTTGAGTCGTTGGGAAAACTTTTCCTCAGGGGAGGGTGAGTAGTATGAGTCTGAGTCCATTGTGGTTCGTGAATGTTGGAAGAACCCGACACGTCTTCTGCTGCCTCTTCGGTTGGTAAAAGACATAGGATGGCTTCTAATACAGGCTCTTTGTCAGTTGTGGTTGATTTATAGGAGGAGGTTATGAAACGAATATATGTTTATGCGAACATCCTTATTTTGTCACGTACATGCGTTTAATTCCCAACATCCTTATTGTATCAGACTCTCTCCCCTCCTGATGCAATTTTACTCCCGAACAAACCATGCCCACCTTGACCAGAATAGATAAGCGTATCACTCGATCCACTGTCAAGATAATATTTGTAGAACCCGACATACTTGACAGTGGTACCAATGTCAAGTCAAGTTGAGCTTCCTGATACAATTTTCACAGTGGTACCAATGTCCTACTACTACAATCCTTCCAACGCCTGACTCATATACTCTCGGTTAAAAAATGGTAAAAAAATGGTTTATTCTCTTTAATCTATTAGAACGATCCTTGTCTTGAGAACCTGATTCTGATTTAAACAATGGAATTTGTGGATCAACAGAAATAACTGAAAATAACTCGCCATTCAATACAAACTCTTCTGAAAGACAAGAATACAACGTTCATGTATCACAAGGAATGACCGAGTTTGGAAACCGGACGGAATCTACGAAGAAACTGTTGGAATTTGTTGATTTCGGTTGGGTCAGAAACTTAACAAGAGAAGCAACTAAAAAAAGGAAAGAAATAATTTTTTTACCATATGTATACGGGCCGTATACCGTTTATACGGCCGTATACTCTCGGTAAAAACAAATTTACCGATCGTATACAATGTATACGATGATTGTATACGGGCCGTATATTCTGATACGGCTCGTATACTATGGTAAAAAATGGTAAAAAAAATGGTTTATTCTCTTTAATCTATTAGAATGATCCTTGTATTGAGAACCTGATTCTTGTTTAAACAATGGAATTTGTGGATCAACAGAAATAACTGAAAATAACTCGCCATTCTCTTGCACCTGTATACGTTGCAAGGTATAGAATGTTTGAAGTATTCTTGGTTCAATACAAACTCTTCTGAAAGACAAGAATACAACGTTCATGTATCACAAGATAATGGTTTCTCGACAAATGAAGTATTATCTGACATCATCTGTTCATCATTGTTCTTGAAGATGAAGATGAAGATGAAGAAACGAGAGTTTGTTTTGAGAAATTTGCATCATCCTTACGGTTACAAATGAAGCGTTGGGATTCAAGGGTTTATGAGTAAAAGAATTGTGGATTTCGGTTGGGTCAGATCTCGCAAGTTGTCATTTTCAAGTTTGCACATTTTGAGAAAATACCAATGTTGTCATTTTCAAGTGTGAGATTAGCCAAACGAGGATGAAATATACTCAAACCATCTGATCCCGTTGTTGCAAACTCCTTTAATGTGAGATTCTTCAAGTTTGCACATTTTGAGAAAATACCAATGTGTTTGTCAGCTTCGTCAATACACAAAGTGACAGAATTTGTGGATTTCGGTTGGGTCAGAAACTTAACAAGATAAGCAACTAAAAAGTTAACATTCTGATTCAGATTCAGAAAGCAGATGTTTAGTAGTGTTTGAGAAACTAACAAGGTAAACCTTAATTTTCAAAATTTTAGACACTTACTTGAACCGTTAGTAATGCTAGATGTCATTTTGGCTGAACCACAACCTATTACAGCACTGTATGAACCTGCGTTTTGAAAATAGGCTTTGTTCTTCGTTTATTGGATCGTTCTAATAGATTAAAGAGGTTTTTACCATTTTTTACCATATGTATACGGGTCATATACGGTTTATACGGCCGTATACCATTGGTAAAAAATATTTTTACCGATCGTATACAATGTATACGATGGTTGTATACGGGCCGTATATTATTATACGGCTCGTATACTATGGGTAAAAAATGGTAAAAAAGGGGTTATTCTCTTTAATCTCTTAGAACGATCCATGTCTTGAGAACCTGATTCTGATTTAAACAACGGAATTTTTGGATCATACTACTAGCAGAAGAACCCGACACGTCTTCTGTGATGATTCGAAACATTCACGAACCACAATGGACTCAGACTCATACTACTAGCAGAAGAACCCGACACGTCTTCTGTGATGATTCGAAACATTCACGAACCACAATGGACTCGGACTCATACTACTAGCAGAAGAACCCGACACGTCTTCTGTGATGATTCGAAACATTTCGAATAACTAGCAGAAAAACCCGTACCGGTGATTGTTTATCCATACTATTCTTCATAGCCATATTCCCACTCACAAGTTGTTGATACATATCGTCCGTTCAAGTTGAGCTTCCTGATACATATCGTTCTGTAACACCCTTGTATTTATTTTAAGGATTTTCGTATAGTTAACGAAAATAAACATGTAATTACGATTAAGTATTCTTAGAAAATACGAGTAATCTAAAAACTTTTACAATTTAAAAGTTTAGAACAAAATGTAATTAAGTTCGTTATTTAAAAGTAACAACGAAACGTCATGCGGAAGCTTGTTTCTTGTTCGGGTTCGGTTCTTCATTGAGCTTGATCTTCATCCGGGAATCCCTTGACATATACCTATGACCAAAACCAACTTAAAAGTTAGCTTTGGTAGTTAAATAACACGATTAAACAAGTTATATAAGTCAAACAATTAAAATAACAACCAAAAAGTCCCTCCAGACTGTGGCCTATGGTCTAAACCGTGGGTCACGCTGCAGCCCACAACAACCAATCAGCCCCTCCAGACCGTGGCCTACGGTCTGAACCGTGGGTCACCCTGCAGCCCAAAACAACCAAACAGCCCCTCCAGACTGTGGCCTACTGAAACACCCGTCTAATTAAACTTGATTTTAATCATAGAATATAGCATTTCAAATGAAATATTGTTAAAGTATCGTAACTTTCATAAAAAGAGTTCATAAGTAGCATCATCCATAGTCAACTAGTGACTAAATTAAACATTACAAAAACTGTTAAAGATTCGTTTACGTCCATACACAAGGTCTATTTAAGATTTAAAGCGTTGCGGAAGCTAATAGATAGTGTTCGGTTCTTCAAAAGTTTGCTCGACCATCTTCCGGTTAGTTACTATCCACCTAGGATCAAAAACACAACATAAGTTAGTTTTGATCAAGTCCAAGCAATTACAAACAAGTTCTAAGGATTAACAATTGAAAAAAAAATAAAATTTTTCGGACTGAAGGCGTCGCGCGACGCGACGGGGGCTCGCGCTACGCGAGGCCCTTGTTTTCACAGAATGTCTTGTTTGTTGATGCTGAATATTTCCAGCTCCAAGTGCAATCAAGTTCCAACTTTAAATAGCCATAACTTTTGACTCGTAAGTCCGTTTTAGGTGATTCTTTTTCCTATGTGTCTGTAAATTCGTTACCGACATGCCTATTATGAATTTTATACCGAAAAACTTGATTACGGGTCAAAAGACTATATGAACATATATGATTATTCGACCCATTCTAACTTTACACATTTTTCTACCATTTAACTATTAGACCTATGGCGCCCTATGCCCAACATCCGGCTTATTATTATTCACATATCTTACCAATTTATGACTTCGTGCTCTTGTGAATATTTCCGCCTCTACTTTCAACTTTACAATATTGAAACTACAAGGTATCATGATTTGACCCGTTTGATCCATCTAAGGTAATTCTCTATTTTGATAGCAACCAAACGACTACAAACCAATCTTTAACCTACGGATTTAAGTGTCATACATGATTACCACAACCAACACGATTTTATCAACAACGCAAAGTTTAACAACAATTCACCAAATGTAACGGATCAAGTTACATACCTTAGCGTACGCCCTTCAACCGCGAATCACCACCGGCTTGTCCACTAGACGTTCCGGTATCTTTTCCTATAGAGTTCAATTCAAAACATGTTTAGAACTCTCTTTAGACCTCACTTCGCATAATATACCGAAACATCACAATTATGCGTTAAAGCTTTAAATTTCTATTTCTAAGCCTTCTTTGAAGCATTTTCACAAACACCTTAAAGGCAGATTTATCACAAGATTATATGACAAGTTTCTAGCTTAACATTTAACCCTAATTTCACTTAAATCAACATTTTACATGTTTGTTAGCTTCTAAATTCCTGAAATCACTTTCAAATCGTCAAATTACAGAAAATCAACATCCAATATTCTAGTGTTCATCAATTTACTCATAACCCATTAATCACATATAATGGTGTTCATAGATTCACCAAAATTTCCTATGATTTCAACTTCTATTGGTCTAGGGTTTGTTCCTAGACACTATAGTTGTTCTTCAATCATCACAACATATACATGCAACCCTAATTCAGATTTCTCAAATTTTCATGAGAATTTCAAGTTAAGAGTTTTTACTAAATTTTACATACCTTGTAATCCTCTTACGATGAGGATCACGATTCTATGCTCGGATTTTCGTTTGGACCAGATTTGCTCCTTCAATTTGTGGATTTTAGTAGAATTCTAGGTTTGGTTGAAGGTGGGTGTCGCCCCCTGATGTTCTGGTCGACCAGGGCTTCAAAGTGGGGTGTTAAGTTTATGTTTTATTTGTTTATTAGAATTAAAGTTTCAATTTTAACAACTTAAACCCCTCCACTTTGATCAACATTGATTTTAGTTACTTTTAACCCTACTTTAGGTTATTTCTAGACTTATAACTAATTAGGTTAAAATTCCTAGTTAGTAAATTCTCGTTTATTTAAACCTTACAAATTCCAATTTAAGGTTTTATATTTTCGGGGTGTTACAAGTCCACCCCCCTTAAAAGGGTTTCGTCCCCGAAACCGTAGTACGTACCAAATAAAGTAGGGTGAAGACGTCTCATCTCCTCTTCGGACTCCCACGTAGTGTCCGAACCTTTCCTATGCTCCCATTTGACTTTGACTTGATCAATTTGTTTACTTCGTAAATGTTTGACCTTTCGGTCCAAAATCTCCACCGGTCTCACCACATAATTCAGACTATTATCCACTTCGATATCATCGTAATGGATATAGGCCGTTTCGTCTGCTAAGCACTTTCTTAATTGTGACACGTGAAACGTGCCATGATCCCACTCAGTTCCTCCGGTAACTCAAGGCGGTAAGCTACTTTACCAACCTTTCAAATAATTTTAAATGGTCCAATAAACCTCGGGCTTAGTTTCCCCCTTTTTCTGAATCTAATAACGCCCTTCCAAGGGGAAACCTTTAGCATGACCATGTCGCCAACCTGGAATTCGATTGGCCTTTTCCTTTTATCAGCATACGCCTTTTGTCTGTCTTGAGCAGCTTTCAAGTGTGCCCGAACTATATCGATCTTTTCATTCGTGGCTCGTACTATATCTTGGTGGGCGAGTTCACGTGGTCCCACTTCACCCCAACATACCGGGGTTCGACACTTCCTACCGTAAAGCATTTCGTATGGTGCCATTTTAATACTAGATTGGTAACTGTTGTTATACGAAAACTCGACTAACGGTAGGTGAACATCCCAACTTCCTCCAAAGTCGATTATACACGCCCGAAGCATGTCCCCCAATGTTTGTATCGTTCTTTCACTCTGTCCATCCGTTTGGGGATGGAACGCTGTGCTAATGAACAATTTGGTTCCCATTTGCTCTTGGAAATCTCGCCAGAAATTTGAAGTAAACCGGGTATCCCTATCAGACACATTGGATACCGGCACCCCATGACGTGCTATTATTTCATTCGTGTAAACCTCTGACATCTTCTCTGACGTAAAAGTCTCACGGATCGGAATAAAGTGAGCACTTTTCGTCAATCTATCTACCACCACCCATATGGCATCGAAACCACGATTTGTTTTAGGCAACTTGGTCAGTAGGTCCATTGTAATATGTTCCCATTTCCAAACCGGAATATCTAACGGTTGGAGTTTGCCGTATGGTTTCTGATGCTCCGCCTTGACTTGTAAACATGTCAAGCATTTTTCCACATACTTTGCCACATCCCTCTTCATTCCGGGCCACCAATAATTTTGTTTCAAATCATTGTACATCTTGGTCGCACCCGGATGAATTGAATAACGAGATTTATGAGCTTCATCAAGCAGAAGCGCCTTCACTCCACAAGTATGTGGGACCCATATCCTTCCGGATCGAGTCTTCAACCCGTGATTCCCATCCGACAAATCTTTCAATTGACCGATTATTCTTTCTTTCTTCCAATTTTCTTCTTTTACTGCTTTTAACTGCGCCTCTCGAATACGTTCAAGTATACCCGAGGTCACTACGAGTTGCATCGACCTTACCCGTATCGGGACATAATCCGCCTTTCTGCTCAACGCATCCGCCACCACATTAGCCTTTCCGGGGTGATAATGTATTTCACAATCATAGTCTTTCACCGTCTCCAGCCATCGCCTTTGTCGCATATTTAACTCTTTCTGATCGAAAAAGTATTTCAAGCTCTTGTGGTCGGTGAATATGGTGCACTTTACCCCATACAAGTAGTGCCTCCATATTTTTAATGCAAATACCACCGCAGCCAACTCGAGATCGTGCGTGGGATATTTCTTCTCGTGTATCTTCAATTGTCTCGAGGCATAGGCTATTACCTTGCCCCGTTGCATCAACACGCAACCGAGCCCCGATAGTGAAGCATCCGAATAAACCACCATGTCTTCAACGCCGTCCGGCAATGTCAATACCGGAGCTTGAGTTAACCTTTCTTTTAGTGTTTGAAACGCTTTTTCTTGATCGGCACCCCATATAAACTTTTCTTTCTTTTGGGTAAGCTTTGTTAGCGGTGACGCGATCTTGGAGAAATCTTGAATGAATCTCCTATAGTATCCCGCAAGCCCCAAAAAGCTTCTGATTTCTGAAGGGTTCTTCGGGGGATTCCATTTTGACACAGCCTCTATCTTTGACGGATCCACCAAAACCCCATCGGCACTTATGACATGGCCGAGAAATTGTACCTCTCGTAACCAAAAGGCACATTTAGAGAATTTTGCATATAACTTCTTTCGTCTAAGTGTCTCTAACACTTCTTGTAGGTGGTGTGCGTGTTCGGCTTTACTTTTCGAATACACCAAGATATCATCGATAAATACAATGACCGACTTATCCAACATTGGCTTGCAAACCCGGTTCATGAGGTCCATGAAAGCCGCGGGCGCGTTTGTTAGCCCAAATGACATCACGAGAAATTCGTAATGTCCGTATCTCGTGCGGAAAGCCGTCTTCAGCACATCTTCTTCTTTGACCTTTAGTTGGTGATACCCCAACCTAAGGTCAATTTTTGAAAACCAGCTTGCGCCTTGTAGTTGGTCAAATAAGTCATCTATCCTCGGGAGCGGGTATCGGTTCTTTACCGTGAGTTTGTTTAACTCCCAGTAATCGATACACATGCGCATGCTCCCGTCTTTCTTTCTCACAAACAACACCGGTGCGCCCCAAGGAGACACACTCGGCCTTATGAATCCCTTGTCAAGCAAATCTTGAATTTGGGACATCAACTCTTGTAATTCCGACGGTGCAAGTCGGTACGGGGCTTTTGCTACGGGTTTCGCGCCCGGAATCAATTCGATCCCGAACTTTATTTCCCGTTCAGGTGGTATCCCCGGTAAATCCTCCGGAAACACATCTTCATAATCTCGTACTACCGGTACATCTCCAATCTTTCGTGATTCTTTTTCGGGCTCATTAGCGTATATCATGAATGCCTTGCATCCTCGCTTCATAAGCTTGTGAGCTTTCAACATTGAGCATACTATGGGGTTGCCTCCTTTTTCGCCATAAATGGTGACGTGTTTTCCGCTTGGAGATGTTAGTTTTATCTCTTTACGAAAACACACGACCTTTGCATGGTATTGAGATAGCCAATCCATCCCAACGACTACTTGGAATTCTCCCATCGACATCGGGATTAGATTTATCAAATATTCTTCATCGTCAATGCTCAGTTTACAGTTTTCACATACATCACAAACAATAAAACTTTTGTTATTACCTATCTCTACTTCTAAGGGCACAGGTAATTTTGTTAGAACAAATGAAGGATGTCGAATAAATCCATATGAAACAAAGGATTTATTCGCACCCGTATCAAATAACACGCGTGCAGGAATTGAATTTACAGCAATTATACCTGAGACCACGCCAGGTTCAACCTTCGCTTCTGCGGCGGTTAGTTGAAAAGATCTTGCCTTTGCTTTTGGGGTTTCACTTTTCGGTTCCTACCCATCCTTCTTTCCAACCAGTTCCGGACATTCCGACTTTTTGTGACCCGTTCGATAACAATTGTAGCAAACCGTCACTTTCTCCGGGCACGATATAGCCATATGTCCCGTTTTTTTGCATATGGGACAAGGCTTATCTTTGTAACGGCATTCGCCCTTATGACCCTTTCCACAGATTCTGCAACTTGGCGACCCGCCTTTCGTATCAGATTTCTTCGCGGTTTCGTTTGTTCGTGCCTTCTTAGCAGGGCTTGGGTTTACATCTTGTGCTTTCCGTTCACCCCGTTCAATACTCTTTTTCAGTTCGATCTCCCTTTCCCGAGCAGCATTTATGATCTCGGTAAGAGTCTCGTATTTTGAAGGGGTGATAAATTCCCTGTACTCAGCACTCAACATGTTATTGTAGTAGTATATCTTTTGTTCTTCATTCGTCACTAGATCATCGCAAAACTTCATCTTATCCATAAACGTTGCCGTAATCTTGTCTATGGTCTCACCCTTGTGCCTAAGTTGCATGAACTCCTCCTTGATTTTATTCACAACCGCCTTGGGGCTATGATGTTTAAGAAACGGCGTCTTGAACTCCTCCCATGTCATGACCTTAGCAGCTTCAATACCGATCTCTCTCTTTTTGTTATCCCACCAATCTTTCGCTTGACTCCTTAGTTGACCCGTACCATAGGCTACGTAGTCATCTTCATCACAATGGGTCCTCTCGAATACCCCTTCGATATCACTTAGCCATCGTTTGCACACAATTGGATCAACCTCCCCATTATATATTGGTGGTCTACAGGCCATGAATTCCTTGTATGAACAAGGCTTTCGTCCTCCATGCTTCTCCTTCGCTAAATTTGAATCATCTTCCAATTTCGTGATTCTATCTTCTACTATTGATAAAACTGTGTTTTGAATTTTATCAATAAAGCCCGACAAACTGTTTTCGATCGCCTTTCCAACCTCTTCGGCAATCACTTCCCTCATTTGTTC
Organism: Helianthus tuberosus; assembly: GCA_030545235.1. Lineage (NCBI taxonomy): Eukaryota > Viridiplantae > Streptophyta > Magnoliopsida > Asterales > Asteraceae > Helianthus > Helianthus tuberosus. The sequence goes on from CM060424.1 coordinate 160,513,188, forward strand.
GGTGACTCTTGGCACCGCATTCTCACTACCTCCATCAGCCATCTCTATTTCTGAAATGTTTACACAAGTTGTTAAACATTCCATTTATAACACATGCTTTACTTGTTTTGATTCAATCAAGTTCATAACTTGATTTAATCATTCTTGTTTCAATTCAATCAAGTTTATAACTCGATTAAATCATTCTTGTTTCAATTTAATCAAGTGTATAACTTGATTAAATCATTCTTGTTTCAATTTAATCAAGTTTATAACTTGATTAAATCATTCTTGTTTCAATTTAATCAAGTTTATAACTTGATTAAATCATTCTTGTTTCAATTCAATCAAGTTTATAACTTGATTAAATCATTCTTGTTTCATGCATTTCTTGTGTTTGAGTGAGCATACACACTCTTTTCATACATGTTTGTACATTTCTCATTCTATCCGTAATACATAATTTATTAACAAAATAAGTTAATTCTTACCGGACGATCGATCAAACTTGAACCGAACACTTTGTTGACAACCTTAGGCTCTGATTACCAACTTGAAACACCCGTCTAATTAAACTTGATTTTAATCATAGAATATAGCATTTCAAATGAAATATTGTTAAAGTATCGTAACTTTCATAAAAAGAGTTCATAAGTAGCATCATCCATAGTCAACTAGTGACTAAATTAAACATTACAAAAACTGTTAAAGATTCGTTTACGTCCATACACAAGGTCTATTTAAGATTTAAAGCGTTGCGGAAGCTAATAGATAGTGTTCGGTTCTTCAAAAGTTTGCTCGACCATCTTCCGGTTAGTTACTATCCACCTAGGATCAAAAACACAACATAAGTTAGTTTTGATCAAGTCCAAGCAATTACAAACAAGTTATAAGGATTAACAATTGAAAAAAAATAAAATTTTTCGGACTGAAGGCGTCGCGCGACGCGACGGGGGCTCGCGCTACGCGAGGCCCTTGTTTTCACAGAATGTCTTGTTTGTTGATGCTGAATATTTCCAGCTCCAAGTGCAATCAAGTTCCAACTTTAAATAGCCATAACTTTTGACTCGTAAGTCCGTTTTAGGTGATTCTTTTTCCTATGTGTCTGTAAATTCGTTACCGACATGCCTATTATGAATTTTATACCGAAAAACTTGATTACGGGTCAAAAGACTATATGAACATATATGATTATTCGACCCATTCTAACTTTACACATTTTTCTACCATTTAACTATTAGACCTATGGCGCCCTATGCCCAACATCCGGCTTATTATTATTCACATATCTTACCAATTTATGACTTCGTGCTCTTGTGAATATTTCCGCCTCTACTTTCAACTTTACAATATTGAAACTACAAGGTATCATGATTTGACCCGTTTGATCCATCTAAGGTAATTCTCTATTTTGATAGCAACCAAACGACTACAAACCAATCTTTAACCTACGGATTTAAGTGTCATACATGATTACCACAACCAACACGATTTTATCAACAACGCAAAGTTTAACAACAATTCACCAAATGTAACGGATCAAGTTACATACCTTAGCGTACGCCCTTCAACCGCGAATCACCACCGGCTTGTCCACTAGACGTTCCGGTATCTTTTCCTATAGAGTTCAATTCAAAACATGTTTAGAACTCTCTTTAGACCTCACTTCGCATAATATACCGAAACATCACAATTATGCGTTAAAGCTTTAAATTTCTATTTCTAAGCCTTCTTTGAAGCATTTTCACAAACACCTTAAAGGCAGATTTATCACAAGATTATATGACAAGTTTCTAGCTTAACATTTAACCCTAATTTCACTTAAATCAACATTTTACATGTTTGTTAGCTTCTAAATTCCTGAAATCACTTTCAAATCGTCAAATTACAGAAAATCAACATCCAATATTCTAGTGTTCATCAATTTACTCATAACCCATTAATCACATATAATGGTGTTCATAGATTCACCAAAATTTCCTATGATTTCAACTTCTATTGGTCTAGGGTTTGTTCCTAGACACTATAGTTGTTCTTCAATCATCACAACATATACATGCAACCCTAATTCAGATTTCTCAAATTTTCATGAGAATTTCAAGTTAAGAGTTTTTACTAAATTTTACATACCTTGTAATCCTCTTACGATGAGGATCACGATTCTATGCTCGGATTTTCGTTTGGACCAGATTTGCTCCTTCAATTTGTGGATTTTAGTAGAATTCTAGGTTTGGTTGAAGGTGGGTGTCGCCCCCTGATGTTCTGGTCGACCAGGGCTTCAAAGTGGGGTGTCAAGTTTATGTTTTATTTGTTTATTAGAATTAAAGTTTCAATTTTAACAACTTAAACCCCTCCACTTTGATCAACATTGATTTTAGTTACTTTTAACCCTACTTTAGGTTATTTCTAGACTTATAACTAATTAGGTTAAAATTCCTAGTTAGTAAATTCTCGTTTATTTAAACCTTACAAATTCCAATTTAAGGTTTTATATTTTCGGGGTGTTACACCTACGGTCTGAACCGTGGGTCACACTGCGCCCAGCTATTCCTATTTTTCAGTTTTGGTACTTTTTACGAAAACGGCCGTAATTTTTGAACCGTTTATCCGTTTAACCTCACGTTTCCTCCTACGTGATCGTAATTTAATTCTCCATCATATGAAGTTAAAATACCAACATCCAACATAATAAATTTTGAGACTTCTAAGCCTTCGACTCGTTACCTTTTACCGAATTTTAACCCGTTTATGCATTTTATCAAACAAACGTATTTGTTTGATCCTTATATCACTTACACTTCTTCAAATTAATGTTATCTACCATTTTAGGCTCTAATTACAGGTTTATTACATAATTTAAACCTGTTTACGCTCGTATGCTTATTTTGACCCGTTAAGGGTATTTAAGCACTTTAAAGCTTGAAACCGCTTTCATTCATTTCTAGCATCTTATTCCTACATTTCTTATCAAGTAATCTTCCACCACAACTATATGTGCGTTGGATTTAATGTGGATATATATATGTTCCAGGTTTTACCCCTCGGATTATTATTTTACGGCAAAACTCAAATAAAGCCATTTGACTAACATATTACATCTTTCAACTTCTATACTTATTCTAAGTATTTATCTAATCATGAAATTCGTTTCCAAACAACCTTTAAGGGTTGTTTGTTCAATTTAGCCTACAAGGGCGTTTTGGTCGATTTTGGTCCTTCTTATTCGATGAAGGACTCTCACCAATTATTCGACAAAAATAGCATTTTTAACTATAACATAATTATGCGTACCTGGCTCGGATCAACATATTAACCCGTTTTGATACCTTTCGCTATTAATATCTAGATAATAGCAATGCTAACCATGTGTTATTTCCTGTGATAACAAACTCAACAAGCGATGGTCAAATGTTATTGTCAAATGGTGTTAACAACACCATTTGACCTATTTAATCAAATTAACCATTTGTCCTTATGAGATGGTATTTAATTACTAATTCATCCCTTTAAACCTATCCCGGTTTTTCCTTGAACTTGTTTTACTAAAAACCGTTCTTTTTTTTATTTGTTCGTCATTACATGACTAATTTACCATTTTACCCCTTTTTCCATAACTCATGATTTCTTATCAATTTCCCTCGTTTCGACTCTCATTGAGTCGTGTTGGAACATTCTATACCAACCACTTAGTAGCATTTAAATACAATACTTGCAATTATATAATTTGCACATAATGTAAAGGGGCGTAAGCTTTACTTACCTCGCATCCGAAGTACGCTTTTCCTTCTTATTTGCTTCGTTTGACCCGCTTCCTTTCCAAGCCTCCACCTAGCTTGTCAAGCGTCAAACTAACATCATAATTCGTAAGACGGTTAGTTTAGTCATTATCACATACGACTATTCCATCTTACAAACTCTATGTCGGAACTACCATCCGACTTCAATATTGGTTTATTTGACTTTCGATAGTCAACTAACTTCAATCATATTACACGCACGATAAGTTCAATCAACATCACGTTTAGAACCCATATTATTTCGTATTACACGTAGTTAGTCGAGTTAGCCAATTACGCGTTTCTTTCATAATTTCATTATGTCAACATTCATTCGGGCATTTTAACAAACACCTTATGTGCATAATATTACTTATTTACTAACTAGTTCATAACTAGTTATCTTTACCAAGATTTACACCACAATTCAAACCTCTATGTCTAGTGTTCATGAACTACACATCATATTTTCAGAAATCAGTTTCTAAGCATCAATTTACACTAGATTAGCATTCTACATCCTAGTGTTTATCATTTTCTCATAAAACCCATGAATCATCTTCAATGTGTTCATGAAATTTTTCAGAATTTAGCCATGATTTCACATGTTATTGTCTAGGTTTTACTCCTAGACACCATATCAACCCTATTCTACCCAAATAGCAAACACGCAACATCAATATTCAGATTTCCCAATTTCATGAGAAATTCAAACAGAGAATTAACACCAAATTTTACATACCTTGTAACCCCCTTGTGATGAGGATCACTAATCTATGCTCAATTTTCGATTTGGACTTGGTTTGATCCTTCAATTTGATGATTCTTGACATGCTCTAGGGTTTGGTGGGGAGCATATGTCGCCCCCTGTGTTTTCTGTTCGACCAGACCTCACAAATGAGGTATTTGGTTTTGTTTTAATTAAATTAGCAACATAAGTTTCGATTTTAACATCTTTGGCCCTTCAATTTTCCTTAGTTCATAATTTAAGTGTTTTAACCAACTCATAAGTCACTATCTAACTAGGTTAGAATTTTTCCTAGTTAGCTTAGTAGGTTCGGGAAGTCGTAACCCGTTTTACTTTAAGTCCCGTTAAATCGGGCCTTTTATCTTCCTATTTCCCAAACACGTTCTTTTTCTCTTTTTATTAAATATTAGATTTAGTTATATAAAATCTAATATTTTCTGGCTTAACTTTTACCACTAACGGTTCTTTAGCCGTCTTTTAGTGTTAACGTGGTTTGATTACCAAACCCGTTTTTGGGGTGTTACACGTTCGTAAGAAACTGTTCGTGCACTGAACCTTCAGTTGTGTACCCTTCAATCTTGTTGAGTATTTTTCTAAATTTATGCTTGCATCCACCACAGTGAATATTAACTTTGTGTGAAAGAGTTTGGAAACCGGACGGAATCTATGAAGAAACTGTTGGAATTTGTGGATTTCGGTTGGTTCAGAAACTTAACAAGAGAAGCAACTAAAAAAATACAATTGATTTCTCTTCCGGTTACCAGGCCTATCATCTCCGTCTATGTTTGGTTTCCTCAACGAAGAACCATCAGCCATTATTAGCCCTTTTTTCCTTTGGTTTCTGGTTGATTTTGAGGGTGAGGGTTTTGAATTGATTCCTGCGCTCAAGTTTCAACTACTGGAGTGAAAATTGGTAAAAAATGGTTTATTCTCTTTAATCTATTAGAACGATCCTTGTAACCATCAACCGTTCAAGTTGATATAGGAGAGTTGATGCAATTTTCCAAGCATTTTATCGTGTGTTGTTATAGATAAGCGTATCACTCGATCCACTTACATTCGAATAACGCTGAGAATCCACAACGCTTAAGGCCAGATTCTTTCCTTCAATCTTGGCAAAATCAATGCCTGCTTGTTTTACTATCACGAAAGTACTGAACAACCGAGATAACAGCTTCGGTATTTATCACCAACCCATCTTTGGTAGTGTTTGTTTGAGAACCTGATTCAGATACACAACGGTCTCTTTGCTTCGTCCACTAGAACTATTTGTGTATGCATTCTTTTGGTAGTTAACAACGCTAATTAGAAAAAAATCTGTAAAAATTAATCATATCGATTGCTATAACAGGATGGATGTGACACACTTAGATAGATAAAATGTCACAGTTGTTAAAACTGTTTGTCGGGTTTCCAATGCTCACACAGGGTGATAAACAACGCTGATACACGTAACATCTAGTTATATTCAGATTTAAACAATGCCCGCCTCAACTGAGATAACGGACATCCATCAAGCTCAAAAAGAAAACTTGTGTTTCCCATAGTCACAAAAGATTGTGGTTTGTATTTCGCATAGCCACCGTTTCCGTAGTAAAAAACGGTTGCGGTTTGTATTTCGCATAGCCATCGTTTCCGTAGTAAAAAACGGTTGGGTTTGCACATTCAATCTTCAATACTTCAGTAAAATACCACTATTAGAAGAACCCGACACGTCTTCATGTAACAGAGAATGTTTTAGAAATTGAAGGAAAATGAAAAGATTTGTTGAAATCGAATTTGACAACTATGACAGCTTATTAAAAGTATCGTGTGTTGTAGTTTGGAAAGATGACCGAACAGAGATCTGAATAACAAACTGTGGACAACTTGTTTGTGTCAGGTTCTTCTGCTAGTTACTCGGAATCGATAAATAACCAACACGAAGATCTCTGCGATCGCTAAGGTTTTCATCAACGGACTGATCGGTAACGTTACTCTACCTGTGCTCCGATTTAAGCGGCATGTTCCGATCAACGTTTATTGACATTGTTAAAGGTGATGAAGAGTTTAGAAACCCTAGAATGGTTGTGTTTTTAAGGGAATAAAACCTGATACTTGAAAAAACGCTAATATATACGGCCCGTATATAGTTATACGGCCCGTATACCATTGGTAACATCAAAAACCCACAAAAATAAATCAATTGAGCCGTATACGTTTTACAAATCGTAAACACATGTATACGACCCGTATAACTGTATACGAGCCGTATATAATAAAACAAAAAAAAACATTCCCTGCGTATTTTCCTATTCAAAAACATTCTATACGAGCCGTATAATTGTATACGGCCCGTATACAATAGGGGATGTGAAAATAAGATATAGGGTATGTGGGAACAAGGCACCCCGAGGAAAATTCAAAAACTTTTGGAATGAACAAGGCTAAATTTCACACGGGACTTGGAGAGAATCGAAAATACAAAAGAAACTAAAACAAAAGTTCTTTTTTTATTTCTCAAAAACTAAGAAAATAAATATTTTTGTGTAGATATAGATTTATAAAATATTAAAAATTTAAACCTATATAGTATAAATAATTATATCTTAGAAAAGTATAAAAAAACTATATAAATGATATATCTATACATATAATAAAAGAAACCATGTTAGGGACACATGGCGTTCTATGAGACAGTCTTAATTATTTTTCTAAATATTTATTATGGAAAGTCAATTATTGATAATATTAAATTTTAAAAAAGAATTTAATTATAAAGACAAAGATAACTGATAATAATACATTAATTATTATAATCATATATTAATTATTAAAATCTAAAAAAAATATATTAACGTTTTAAATATTTATAAAGATAAAGATTTTATTTAATTTGTAGTTTTAATTGTTTTTATATTTTAATGATAAGGACAAGGATAACTGATAATCACATATTAAAATAAAAATATTTATTTTAATCAACTGTTTCGTTAAAATGATTTATTCGATACATGTAGAACATATATATTTTTATACATGATATATTTAGAATCCTATTTCTAATAAAGTATCACATTATCCCGTCTTACACTCCAATGAAATAATAATATTAAATCATGTATCCAGCTTATCTCTTGTATATTTAATATTTTTTACTAAAATGTTTCTTTTCTTTTTTTTTCTGCTGATTATCCAACATCAGGTAATACGTAAGTTTTTAACCTAATAATAAATAAAAAACAAAGTAAAATGTTATAAACCATGTAATACACAACTCTCTAACCTAATAAAAAATAAAGTGAGATGTTACAATAAATAAATAGTACCTCAAAGTTCCTTTTGTTAAAAAACACATCTTGATGACTAAATGTTTTAGCGGATTACATTATTCGTGTAAGACATGTGTTTATTCAAATCGTGCAATACACGAGTTTTTAAAAGATGTAACTATTTTATTACTTAGTATATAAAATTATATTTATTCAACCCGTGTAATACACGGGGTTCTAACCTAGTATATATATATATATATATATATATATATATATATATATATATATATATATATAATTCAAGTATATCAAATTGTTAATGTTATATAAAACGTATATGTATACATAATCATGCCATGTATGACCCAATATGTATGTGTTTTACCAATTATTATGTGTGGTTGATTTATGTTTATATTTGATTCTTGTTGACCATTATTTTTCCACTGTCGACTAATGGGGCATATTTGGGTTATACACATGTTAATGAGTTGTATTAGGTCTTAACGACCCATAATTAGCAACTTTTGTCTATGTATGACTTTGTTTGACCATCATTTATTAGTATCGACTATGGTTGACCTAATAACACATGGTAATACAATCATACGCATTAATGAGTTATAATAGTTCATACATGCCTTAACATGTCATATTAGGTTTTTTTTTTTTTTTTTTTTTTTTTTTTTTAAGTTAAACTTCATAAAACACAAACGAGGAGCCTCTCCAAGACGGAGAGACCCACACGCAATTACATCACATCAATACAACAAGGATTCCAACATTTCCAATCTACCGTACCCCCTTTATACCGGCTCCTATACCACAAATAACCCAAAGCTTTGACATCTAACACAATCTTCGTAACCTTGACCTCCTTATTATTGAATTGTTTGTCGTTTCTAGATCTCCAAAGACACCAACAAGTCAAAATGACCACTCCATAGATAACTTGCTTCCTGTTAGCCGACCCATCCACCTGTTTAGCCAAATCAAGAATATCGCCAAAAGAAAACAGGAAGGTCTTTGGAATATTGCACCAGGAACAGATGGCATCCCAAACTCCACTCGCAATAGCACAAGCCGTGAACAAGTGTTCTGTACTCTCGTCTGAATCGCTGCATAAAACACAAGTATTATCACCAAACATGATGTTCCTCTTCGCAAGAGCCACCTTAGTCGATATTCTATCCAAGTTCGCCCTCCACATAAACAAATTACATTTGTTCGGGATCCACGTACTCCACTTAAACACGTTAACATTGTTCCTCGGAGCCTCCGTTAAAAGCCATTTCTTTGTTTCCTTAATAGAGAATTCCAGCGCCCCTTCTTTATTCCAAACCCACTCATCCCTTTTCTCCGATTTACGAACAGCAGCAATTAACCGATGACATTCCAGCAGCTCTTGAATTTCAATGTCCGATGAGGGATAAGCAGACCAGTTCCAAGTCACCGCTCCCACTTCTGAACCCCCTTGAAGCCGATCCTGAACAGAACACCACTTGTCCACTTCAAGACGAAAAATATTTGGAAACATAGACCGCAACGAGACATCTTTAACCCATGGATCAATCCAAAACTTAATGTCCGTTCCTTTACCAACAACCCCTCTAATCATACTCACTAACTGATTACCATTAACTTTAAGTCTAAAACCAAGTTTTACCACTTTAGCCCACGTACCATTAATGCTAGCATTAACCGGAAAAGCATCCCACTTTCTCCTCATAACATGTATAGCATCAATCGTTTTTCGCCACAAGGCATTGGTCTCTATTTTGTACCTCCACAACCACTTTAAAAGCAAAGCACTGTTCACCACCTCTAACCGACTAATCCCCAAACCGCCATCCTCCTTAGCTTGAGTCACTACATCCCATGCTACCCAATGCGTTTTCCTCACCTCATCACTACCACCCCAGAGGAATCTCTTCATGATACCTTCAAGTTTATTCACCACAGCCAAAGGCGCCTTGTATAGCGAAAAAAAATACGTGGGAAGGCTCTCTAAAACCGATTTAATTAAAATGACCCTACCACCCATCGACAACGTTTTAGCCCTCCATTTAGATAACCGATTGTTGAAAAACTTAATGACAGGCTCCCAATTATTGATCCGACTCATGTTCACACCCACGAGAATACCTAAGTACTTAAACGGAGTGGAACCCGGACGGCAACCCAAAGCTTCTGCTTCCTCCTTCACTTCCTCATCACTTCTACCCACCCCAAAAATGGTAGATTTGTTAATGTTAATACGGAGACCGGAGCACATATGAAAGATACGAAGCATTCTCCTTAAACCCGCGAAATTAATCTTAGACCATTCACCCACGACCATTGCGTCGTCTGCATATAGCAAATGCGAAATAATAGGACCCCCTTCCGATAACTTCACACCATTAAACGCTCCTAAGTCACAAGCTTTTCTAAGCATTCCGGAAAAAGCCTCCATGACAATAATAAACAAGAACGGGGAAATATGATCTCCCTGCCGCAACCCTTTACCACAACCAAACTCGAAAGTCGGCGAACCGTTGACTAGAACAGACGATCTAGCCGAAGAAAGAACACCATAAATCCACCTACACCACAACTCCGGAAAGCGCATTTGACGCATCACCAAGATCAAAAAACCCCAGTTAACGTTATCGTAAGCTTTCTCGAAGTCTACTTTAAACATAAATAATTTTTTCCCCTTCCGTTTCGCCCAAGACAAAATCTCACTAATCATCATAGGCCCATCCAAAATGTATCTCCCAGTCAAAAATGCCGATTGAGTATCATGAGTAATGTCTCCCATGACCATCCTGAATCTATTCGCTAGCACCTACGAAATAACCTTGCTCACCACCCCAATTAAATTAATGGGCCTATACTCAACAAGGGAAACAGGATCCGAAACTTTAGGAATAAGCGTGATAAATGAAGAACCCACACCTCTGTTAATACTAGCCGACTCCGCAAACGAATGAAAAATCTGCACAAAGTCGTCAGATAATAAACTCCAATATTTTTTAATAAATCTAAAATTAAACCCGTCTGGACCTGAGCCTTATCACCACCACAATTAAAAACAGCCTCTTTGATTTCACTCTCAATAAACGGAGCAGTTAACTTCCCGGCCATCTCGTCTGTCAAAAGTCGCAACCCATAACAATCAAGCGAAGGACGAACCGGCATATCTTCTTCAAATTTCTTTTTAAAAAAACTAAACACTTCTTTTTTTACTAGAGAAGGTTTAGTTACCCAACCCCCATTGACAACCAACCCCGGAATCGCATTAGAGACTCTTCGTTTATTAATAACACCGTGAAAAAAGCTTGTATTCTCATCCCCTTCCTTCGCCCATTTCACCCTCGATTTTTGTCGCAAATCTTTGGCTTTGAACTCTTCCAATTATTTTAATCTAACTTTGGCTTCCGAGTAGATCCATTGTTCGGCTTCAACCAGGTCCCGCTCCTCAACTATCTCGTCCAGATCATTCACTTCCTTAGACAAACTAGCATATTCAACCCCTTCCTCTTTGTTAACCGAATCCTTCCACACCAAAATAGCTTGTCTCAAAAACTTCAGTTTATTCAAAAAATACACATCAGGATCTCCCCTACCACTATAATCCAAACAAGCTTTAGACACCACATCATCGAAGTCTTTCCTATGAAGCCACGAATTGAAACACTTGAAAGGTTTAGGACCATAATTACGATCTTCCACCTTAAAAATAAGCGGACTGTGATCCGATTTTTCCCTAGCCAAAGCCCGGTACTCGGCATTTGGCCACTCGGACAAGACATCCCACGAAACGAAAATCCAGTCAATGCGACTACATTTGTTCCCCGTCACATACGTAAACTTACGACCACGTAAACCATATTCATGGAGACCGACCTCTTCCAAAAACTCGTTAAAGTCACTAGCCGAGCCCACATTAAATTTGGAGTTCCTACGCTCGTCTCTATTCCGGACACAATTAAAATCGCCTCCAATAATCACCATCCCTCTATAGGTATCAAGAAAACGCGCCAATTCAACCCATAACACCTTCTTGTCCGCCGGCTTTTGTGGAGCATAAACGTTGATGACACATAACTCTTTGCCACTTTCTTTCACTATCCCACGCAAAGACAAAAAATACCGATTTTTAAGCACCGAAACCGAATTGTACTTCTTATTATCCCATAGCGTAACCAATCCTCCCGATCTACCGGTCGCGTCTACGCATTCCATACCATAATTATCATTACCCCAGAACCTGCTAATGTTAAACCCTTCCAAAGTAGCGAATTGAGTCTCCTGAATCAAAACAAAAGCCGCTCCATTTCGAATACGAATATTACGAATCCAATCACCTTTTTCAACATTCCCTATACCTCTAATATTAATCGAAACCACATTCATTGAGCAACCGGTTGAACTCCTTCTTTATGAATTTCGTTTGCCAAAGATTCTTCGAACAGCTCCATATTCTCAGCCCCCAGAACTTTAGCTAAAGCAATAGTTTCATGCACTTCCTCTGCTTGATCAAAGACTGGAGAATTAACCATTTCAACATTTGCACGACTCTCAACACTTGTCCCATCTTTATCTAAACCTCCTTCATTCGAGTCCAAACAAGTATTAAGATCCGGAGTCACAAAGTCACCATCTTGATTCCCCGAAGTACTCTCAAAGACAAGATGATTAGATTCCGGAAAGATGAATCTATCGATATCAAACGGGTCGCTACTGTAACACCCCGAAAATTCAAGTCCTATAATGTATTGACACGTGTCATAAGCTTGAACGTGTGAAAGTATACTCTAGAGGGACTAAAGTTGACAAACATGGAAAGTATGTGAATATAAGGGTTCCAAAATGACAACAAGGGATAAATATACTTTACAGTAACCCTACATGATGCTCATACCCTTACACGAATAGATCATAGATCATGCGAAGCTAATTGTGAAAGAAAGTGAGAGATTACAAACTACATGGGTTAAATGTGTCAACATGTTTAAGTTATACCTCTGAGTGACCTTTTAGCAAACCCGAATCTTTGTAACGATTAATTATGCTCACTAGAATGCATGATATAAATTTCATAAAGTTTCGTTATCGTATGAGAAAGTTATGATCAAATTCGTATACGAGGGGTTAAAGCGTAAACGTTGAAAGTTATGACTTTTCGGGTAATAACAAAGTGGCCAAGGACTTAACAAAGAAGGTATAAGCCTTGAAGCCCTTGTAGGTAAAGGTGAAGGGGTCAAAATGCAAGAAATAAGCTTAGTTGACCTTTCGAAAGGCCAAGGGACAAGTTGCAAGAAATGTTGCCCTCTGCAGAAGGCTTGCGCACTGCAAGCACAACCCTTACGGTGCGCAAGGGTTGCCCAGCGACAGAAAAACTGACAGATGGCTGTTTTGAGCTTGTAACCAACCTTGATTGATATTTTCTTCATTCATGCGCGCCCCCTACATGTTTTTAGACCCTAGGAACACCTGTTGATGATCAAGGACCAATGGTAGTGTTGTGTGTCAACAATCCATTGAGATTTAAACACTATAAAAGGCCACAAAGTTGCAACATTTTGATCATTCCTTCAAACATCATTTCTGATCATTTTTGGAGCACAAGTGCAGTCCCCAAGCATCCCTAATCATAATTAGGACTTCGGTAAGTACCCATAACCTTCCTTAATCGCATTTTAAGTAGTTTATAGCTTAAAAGTCAAATCGTCGTAATTACGGTTTGACTTAGCGATCCATCGCTAACAATCCAGCGATTTGTCAATGTAAAGATAGTTATGAGTTGGTAATTATGTGGACATTAAACCCTTGAAAGGGCATCCGCTGATTCCCGCTCTAACTAGGTCGTTTGTCGGGTCAAACTCCATATTAAAAAGTCAACAGAAGCAAAAAACGCGTATTTAGCAATCTAGAAGGCGTGCAACCTGTTTGATCATTATTATAACTTGGTAATTAGTGTAAGAACATGTCTAAACATGTTCGACCCGACAATTTCCTGTTTAGACCCGGTTCGGAACCGAAAGTCGCAAAGCTTTGACTTCAGTTTTGACCCGCTTTAGTATCATTGGAAATGCCTTAGAGCTTCCTTCAGACCAGGATATATGTTAGCATAACCCTCAGTGGTTGGTTCATTGATTGACCCATTCGTTTACGCGTTTCCGTTAATTGCCCATATGTTGACCATTATGCCCTTATTACCATAAAACGTGATTTTTGGAAAAGTAAAAGAGTAGAAACCTTAAATACTGATATATAAACTTGTAACCAAAATTTGATATCAGTTGGAGGTGTAGATTGAGAGTTATGCTCATTAGCGTAAATTGAAGGCTTTTGGTTAATTAAACGACATAATTAGCGTATAGTCTATTTAAAAATACTTTTTTATATCAAACTCTTTACCCACTGACGTAATATATTATTTTGGGATTTTTGAAGATTTTTAATTAATTTTAGGCTGAGCATAACTTAGAGTCGTAGGCTTAATCCGGTAATTGTCGGTTTTGCCCTAACGGGCTATAAAATGAGTTTTACATATCTAAACGACTCCAAACCTTTTGCTAATGATCCTAAATGGTAAATAAATTATTTTAAGCCTTCTGGAATAATAAAAATATCAGCTTTATGTATATAACCCGGAAATGGCTCCTAATCGCCTTTCTAAGCGTTTTTAACGCATAGTATGCACTAGAACTATTCTAGACATACAAGGGTTGATACCTACTGATATTTTAGGTAAATTATAATGTTTTAACAGTAAGTAAAAGTTGTTTAACTCAGACTTCAGTTTTGAGCTTTACGGCTTATGTGAAATTACCAAAATGCCCCTACGGTGCATAGTTTGGTTATAATTGATAAATTTCACATATATACCATACCCTACTGTTATAACTTATCAAATTAAGTATTTTTACTGATTACATCAGACCTGTAACTCAGATTAATACTTAAACTCTTTTATAACCTTGTAAATGACCAAACTACCCTTACGGGGCATAGTTTGTGTTTAAATTCGTTTCGGGCATAATAAAAGACATCTTACTAATGTCACAACATATTTGAAGCATATTAACTTAGGAAACCTGTATTTGGCTCTTATGAATACTCGCTACGCTTATTACGCGTTCGGTTCGGGTTATGTAACTAGTTTACATAAATTAGCCGAAACGGGTCAAACCTCATCGGTTTTATCTCAAAATCCAGAATGTGTATGAAATACCCATATTATACAAGTCTTCAAACTTGTCGGGTCTAAAACACATTCTATTCCGGTCTTCGCTTAATCATGCGTTTGAACCGTATATTTCCTTAAGACTAACCGGTCTAAGCTTAGGCTTAATTAAAGACCCGTTAGCATTCTAATTGGTTATTTATACCATCATTCCAGACTAGAGCCTTCCAGTAAATTGTACCTACGCTTACTTAAGTGAATACGGCTGAGTTATTATAATTCTTGTTATTTAAGACAGGAGCTAGCTCAGGTAAATACTCTTAACTTATTTTCCCTATTACGGGCTTGGGATACGGTAATATAAATACCGCATGGTCAGGTATGGGATTCAAAGACCAATGAGTCGGGAAATCCAAATAACCTGTTTTAATTCGTATTGCTTGACTGAAACATTGGGGGTTAAATCGACCGTGTCCTGGATATCCTTGACTCATTAATTGCAATGGCCACGACCTAAGCACGGGGTGTAGGCATACACCTGACAGATGCCATATGTTTATACCAATATGGAATTCCCAATAGGGGAATAGTGGTGTGTCGGTTAATCTTGAACCGGCATAGATCTGGGCCCCGTATGTAGAGCAAGTTATGTAAAACTTATAACATGAGATATAGTTTGTCCCAAGTATAAAAGATTAATTTTGCCTTGTGCATCTAAATCAATTTTCTTAAACTCTTTTCAAATGAGTCGGTTGAGTGTATTTACCAGTGAAAACTCACGTATTTTCAAAAGTCTAAGTGACAGGTACAAGTACGTAATAGGCTGGAAGCTGCTCAGGACGTTAATAAGGAATCTTGCAAGTTCTAGGCGTCTAAAGTCTGTTGAACAATATTTATGTTTTGAGATCCGCCTGTGGATCCTTTACTTTCCGTTGTAATACTTGGATATTACTTTTTATTCGGATTGTAATATATTTATCTTTTGCTTCCGCTGTGCATTTATATATTGTGTTGTTTGACTATGATGTTACCAACCACGTCACGTTACTCCCCTACCGGGCCCACCGGTGACATGTGGAAATATCGGGGTGTGACAGGTTGGTATCAGAGCCAACATTGAGTGAATTAAACACTAGCTTTTTGTATTTAATCTCAATGACACATTAGCACATTCCTTGACCTTCTGAGTCTAGACTTAACATAGGATTATTCTCAAATCCTAATCTGGAAATTTTTGCTTCCAAATTTTTATATATACGTCGCCAAGCGAAGAAGCTGTAATAAGAATTCTCCACATCTGGAGCCTTGAAATGCTGAGCTTCGTACCGCGACCAGGATGAGACGTGCAACCACGGAGAAAGCATTCAGGAATTGAATGAAGAAGAAACTCCTTTTGCTGAAGATCGTTTCCTTAATAGTCCTTCTAAGGACATATTTATTTTTCAATCCCTTCAAGGACAACATTATTCCTTTCGAAGTCCCGTTTAGGGCAACCATATACTTGTTTAAATTTTAAAGGAACGATTATGTTTAAAATATCATTCCTATATTATAAGATCTACCATTATAATAAAATGGCAAAATCTAAAAAGGGACAAGACCTAGCCTGGTGTCATTATTAAGACGCGGCCAAGATGGCAGTTCCTCAATTTAGGTTCAGATCCTTATTAACATCCCGAGTTAGGATTATTCTGCGTTAATTATTAAAAAGGAATCTTAAAGGTAAACCTAGCCTATATGACGAGGCCAAGATGGTAGGACCTATTCAAAAGATTCAAATCCTTGTTAACACCTAAGAACGTATTAGCACTCTTGACAAATGTGTTCTTTATGATTCCTTGTCCAAGGTGGTGAGCTATGCTCAAGCCTAATAGTCTATATGATCAATGCGATCATGACTAATATCATATAACATCCTAGTGATGTTTTGCCTACGGGCTATAATGTATTGTGCATTTGAGACACTGACATTGTGATCTTTATGATTCCTTGTCTATGGTGGTGAGCTATGCTCAAGCCTATTAGTCTATATGATCAATGTGATCATGACTAATATCATCAATATGATGATCATATTATCAACATCCTTAGTGACGAAGTGCCTACGAGCTATACTTTATAATATTGTCAATACGACAATGACAGTTGTAACCATTATGGTCCCTGTCTAAGGTGGTGGGCTATGCCCAAGCCTCATAGTTAATATGATCAATACTATCATGACTACTATCATCAGTGTGATGATTATTATTTTCTTAAAACATCGTTTTGTAATGTCAATTGATTTGCCTACGGGCCATATTGTATCGTCAATTATGACAACGACAGTGGTAGCGATGACTCCCTGTCCGAAAAAGGATAATGAACTATGTTCAAACCTAAATGCTTTGATTCTCTGAAATCATAGCTTATAATTCATAAATGTCCTTGTGACTAGGCCTGTTGTGCTGATATACCTTCATGCTTTGATTCTCTGAAATCATAATTTATAATTTACCAAGGGAATCTTTAATGACCCTCTCTCCCATCCTCGGAGATAATCCTTTCATAAGAATCTGGAGTACTCTTCCCCAGAAAGAGTACGACAATATATATTATTTTATTTTATTATTTTCTCATTATTTTATATCGCCTGCGAATGCCAAACTATGTTTGATAGAAGTTCCATATGAGGAGTGGCGTATCCTAGTGTGTCCCATAGATTGCTTCCATGCCTGATTAGTATGGAGGCTTAATGCATGGACCCCTGAGATATCCCAATGGTCATATAGTACTAAAGTCGACTACTAGTATTCAAAGAAGATATCCAGATTGAAATTGTCCAAGTAAATATTCCAGATTAAGGAATTCGTGGACTAGTAACATAAATGTGTCACTTATTTGACACAAGCAATGATGAGTGAACTGGAGCCTGAGATATGGAAATCTCTGTAACCTCCTCGTACCTTGATTATCTTCTCCTAAGATTACCCTGTTTACCCCTGGGAGGCAGGTAGAGTTAAGATTAACATCCCGCTGCGGCTGGAGTATTGTGAAAACTCCATGCTGATTATGGAATAATCGAAACCCTGATTAAGCAGGTTTTAAGACATAGGCTCATAAAGCCTAACTCAAGATTCTGAGAGTTCGTTTTAATTAATTAAGTAAGACAGTTCACTTTGCCTATGCATTGTTACCGCAACCCTAATTAGGCAACGATTAAGAATTTCCATCAGGTGCCCAGGATCATCGATTTGTTCGACTAACTGTAAGGATTAGCTATTCCTTAAGATTAATTTTGAGCAATGGTTGGAATAACCATCTCACCTCAAGATAAGCTTTTCTATAATAGCTGTTATATAAGTATCAAGGTGGCTCCTTTGGAGACCTTGTAATGATGAAATATCAAAACATCCGTTGGATGGACGAGACTTTGGAAAGTCCAAGTATCTGGATCTGAAAGTTGCATAGGAAACAACGAATAAGATCACGCAAATCCCTAATCATCTGTAAGTTGTCAATATTAGGTAGAAAATCAAGAATTTACGATAGTAGCAACCCTCCTAAATTTTTGTTAAGGAATAAAGTTCAACAAAATATATCACCCAGGAAGGTGTGCCAAATTTGTTGAATTATCAGGCTAGATAAGTTCTGAATATATAGGATCATTCGAAGAAAATCGAATGTATCAAGATCAAGTAGCTTATAAGCTAAAACCTATTTAAGGAGCTTGGCGGAGCTCGAAATACATTGCACACTAGTAGCTGAAGGATGTGTTTCGTCAATAAGTCAAGAAGCACTATCACATAATGATATATAGATTTATGATATGATGAGCAACCTGTGTCGATCAAGGATCGACAGGTTAAGAAGCTCCAAAAAGGATACATGTACCTATTATAGAGGTCAACATTGGGAGCTTGGAAAGACTCCAGATATGTTATAGGAGTTAAGTGCATTATACGACAAGAAGTACTTCCATAATTTAGCAAATCTCGAGGTCGAGATTTATTTTAAGGGGGTGAGGATGTAACACCCCGAAAATTCACGTCCTATAATGTATTGACACGTGTCATAAGCTTGAACGTGTGAAAGTAAACTCTAGAGGGACTAAAGTTGACAAACATGGAAAGTATGTGAATATAAGGGTTCCAAAATGTCAACAAGGGATAAATATACTTTACAGTAACCCTACATGATGCTCATACCCTTACACAAATAAATCATAGATCATGCGAAGCTAATTGTGAAAGAAAGTGAGAGAATACAAACTACAGGGGTTAAATGTGTCAACATGTTTAAGTTATACCTCTGAGTGACCTTTTAGCAAACCCGAATCTTTGTAACGATTAATTATGCTCACTAGAATGCATGATATAAATTTCATAAAGTTTCGTTATCGTATGAGAAAGTTATGATCAAATTCGTATACGAGGGGTTAAAGCGTAAACGTTGAAAGTTATGACTTTTCGGGTAATAACAAAGTGGCCAAGGACTTAACAAAGAAGGTATAAGCCTTAAAGCCCTTGTAGGTAAAGGTGAAGGGGTCAAAATGCAAGAAATAAGCTTAGTTGACCTTTCGAAAGGCCAAGGGACAAGTTGCAAGAAATGTTGCCCTCTGTAGAAGGCTTGCGCACCGCAAGCACAACCCTTACGGTGCGCAAGGGTTGCCCAGCGACAGAAAAACTGACAGATGGCTGTTTTGAGCTTGTAACCGACCTTGATCGATATTTTCTTCTTTCATGCGCGCCCCCTACATGTTTTTAGACCCTAGGAACACCTGTTGATGATCAAGGACCAATGGTAGTGTTGTGTGTCAACAATCCATTGAGATTTAAACACTATAAAAGGCCACAAAGTTGCAACATTTTGATCATTCCTTCAAACATCATTTCTGATCATTTTTGGAGCACAAGTGCAGTCCCCAAGCATCCCTAATCATAATTAGGACTTCGGTAAGTACCCATAACCTTCCTTAATCGCATTTTAATTAATTTATAGCTTAAAAGTCAAACCGTCGTAATTACGGTTTGACTTAGCGATCCTTCGCTAATGATCCAACGATTTGTCAATGTAAAGATAGTTATGAGTTGGTAATTATGTGGGCATTAAACCCTTAAAAGGGCATCCGCTGATTCCCGCTCTAACTAGGTCGTTTGTCGGGTCAAACTCCATATTAAAAAGTCAACAGAAGCATAAAACGCATATTTAGCAATCTAGAAGGCGTGCAACCTGTTTGATCATTATTATAACTTGGTAATTAGTGTAAGAACATGTCTAAACATGTTCGACCCGACAATTTCCTGTTTAGACCCGGTTCGGAACCGAAAGTCGCAAAGCTTTGACTTTTGCTTTGACTTCAGTTCTGACCCGCTTTAGTATCATTGGAAATTCCTTAGAGCTTCCTTCGGACCAGGCTACATGTTATCATAACCCTCTGTGGTTGGTTCATTGATTGACCCATTCGTTTACGCGTTTCCGTTAATTGCTCATATGTTGACCATTATGCTCTTATTACCATAAAACGTGATTTTTGGAAAAGTAAAAGAGTAGAAACCTTAAATACTGATATATAAACTTGTAACCAAAATTTGATATCAGTTGGAGGTGTAGATTGAGAGTTATGCTCATTAGCGTAAATTGAAAGCTTTATGTTAATTAAACGACATAATTAGCGTATAGCCTATTTAAAAATACTTTTTGATATCAAACTCTTTACCCACTGACGTAATATATTATTTTGGGATTTTTGAAGATTTTTAATTAATTTTAGGCTGAGCATAACTTAGAGTCGTAGGCTTAATCCGGTAATTGTCGGTTTTGCCCTTACGGGCTATAAAATGAGTTTTACATATCTAAACGACTCCAAACCTTTTGCTAATGATCCTAAATGGTAAATAAATTATTTTAAGCCTTCTGGAATAATAAAAATATCAGCTTTATGTATATAACCCGGAAATGGCTCCTAATCGCCTTTCTAAGCGTTTTTAACGCATAGTATGCACTAGAACTATTCTAGACATACAAGGGTTGATACCTACTGATATTTTAGGTAAATTATAATGTTTTAACAATAAGTAAAAGTTGTTTAACTCAGACTTCAGTTTTGAGCTTTACGGCTTATGTGAAATTACCAAAATGCCCCTACGGTGCATAGTTTGGTTATAATTGATAAATTTCACATATATACCATACCCTACTGTTATAACTTATCAAATTAAGTATTTTTACTGATTACATCAGACCTGTAACTCAGATTAACACTTAAACTCTTTTATAACCTTGTAAATGACCAAACTACCCTTACGGGGCATAGTTTGTGTTTAAATTCGTTTCGGGCATAATAAAAGACATCTTACTAATGTCACAACATATTTGAAGCATATTAACTTAGGAACCTGTATTTGGCTCTTATGAATACCTGTTACGCTTATTACGCGTTCGGTTCGGGTTATGTAACTAGTTTACATAAATTAGCCGAAACGGGTCAAACCTCATCGGTTTTATCTCAAAATCCAGAATGTGTATGAAATACCCATATTATACAAGTCTTCAAACTTGTCGGGTCTAAAACACATTCTATTCCGGTCTTCGCTTAATCATGCGTTTGAACCGTATATTTCCTAAAGACTAACCGGTCTAAGCTTAGGCTTAATTAAAGACCCGTTAGCATTCTAATTGGTTATTTATACCATCATTCCAGACTAGAGCCTTCCGGTAAATTGTACCTACGCTTACTTAAGTGAATACGGCTGAGTTATTATAATTCTTGCTATTTAAGACAGGAGCTAGCTCAGGTAAATACTCTTAACTTATTTTCCCTATTATGGGCTTGGGATACGGTAATATAAATACCGCATGGTCAGGTATGGGATTCAAAGACCAATGAGTCGGGAAATCCAAATAACCTGTTTTAATTCGTATTGCTTGACTGAAACATTGGGGGTTAATGTGACCGTGTCCTGGATATCCTTGACTCATTAATTGCAATGGCCACGACCTAAGCACGGGGTGTAGGCATACACCTGACAGATGCCATATGTTTATACCAATATGGAATTCCCAATAGGGGAATAGTGGTGTGTCGGTTAATCTTGAACCGGCATAGATCCGGGCCCCGTATGTAGAGCAAGTTATGTAAAACTTATAACATGAGATATAGTTTGTCCCAAGTATAAAAGATTAATTTTGCCTTGTGCATCTAAATCAATTTTCTTAAACTCTTTTCAAATGAGTCGGTTGAGTGTATTTACCAGTGAAAACTCACGTATTTTCAAAAGTCTAAGTGACAGGTACAAGTACGTAATAGGCTGGAAGCTGCTCAGGACGTTAATAAGGAATCTTGCAAGTTCTAGGCGTCTAAAGTCTGTTGAACAATATTTATGTTTTGAGATCCGCCTGTGGATCCTTTACTTTCCGTTGTAATACTTGGATATTACTTTTTATTCGGATTGTAATATATTTATCTTTTGCTTCCGCTGTGCATTTATATATTGTGTTGTTTGACTATGATGTTACCAACCACGTCACGTTACTCCCCCACCGGGCCCACCGGTGACATGTGGAAATATCGGGGTGTGACAGCTACCATCTCTTTGACGTTTCTTAGGTCTGCCTGGATCGGAATGAGAAGGCGATTTACCTGGAGACTTCTTACGCATACTCTTCCTCCTCTTCTTTTTAGACATCACGGACCTACTACCTTCGGTAAACTGGTTTGAAATCACCTCCTGAATGTCCCCATTCTGAATAATAACGTTATCCGAGCCACTCTTCCTGGACCCATCCTGAATCTCAATATCCTCCATAACAATCTCCCCTTCCTCCACTCCCTTGTCACCCTCCTCCTCCACTACCGTATTCCCCATCCCCACCGCACTATCCTCCTCCTCCTCTAAATCTATTAAGCAATCCGGTAACCAACCAACGTCCTCCTCCTCAACCAAGACGTCGACTCTAGAAGAATGCCAATTAATAACACATTTTTGATTCACTCGATCCACCTTATCAACCATCACCCCAACCACCGCAGACGATAAATCGTTTCCTTCTTCTTCAAACTGAGCCGAAAGGACCACCCTACCAAAGTTAGATGCTATGACATCCAAGACTTGAGAACAAGATAAAACCAGAGGTACCCCATGCAAACGGACCCATGCAATCCTCTCATACTTCAACACCTGGCCGCTCCACTTATCACATTTATCCAAATAACCTTCCCATCCTTTAGGATTCCCAAGAAAATTCTCCATCTCCTCATTATTCCGAAACACCAGTAACACATTAAAACCACCTATATACCTTATCATAATCGGAACCTCACACACCTCCTTTAGAATATACCTCAAACTATTTAGTTCCGAGTAACCTTTCACCATAGCCACAATCCCACGATCAAATAATTCACCAAAAGCACCAATATTACCATCGACTCTAATCTCCGGACACCCTTCCCCTACCTCCTTATCAATTGAGGTATCCTTAAAAGAGCGAGAACCACTTACCACGTTAATGTCTTGCTCCACTGATTTACCTTTGTCAACACGCACTGCCGTGTCTTCAGAAACTTCCTGAAAATCTTTCCTCACTGGCTGCCACACTTTCTCATCCTTCCTCCTCACCGACTGATCCTCGACGAACTTCGCTGGGATAATGAATAGTTTATAGCTTCCGATCCACACGTCCTTCAACCTATCATCCAGATCCGATCGATTCCTATCAACCTTGAGCGTAACGAACCCGAATCTCTTACCAAGCCGATCGTACTTCCTTGCAATATACGATCCTAGGACCTCCGCATACCCGTCCAAAACACTGGCCAGATCAGCAGACGAACAGCGTTCCGGTAGATTTGAAATAAAATACTTGATACCCCCACCCGAAACATTGTTTGCCTTGGATTGCTGATTGTTAACCTTGCCTCTACCCTTCTTAGACGGTGCATCGTACCAAGTGTTAAGCTTGTACCGTTCCTTTGCCGCCATGCATGCAAACCCTAACCCTGCACGGATTTTTTTACATGTCGTATTAGGTGACCACAAGTCATTAGTCCATCGGGAGTCTTAACAAGATATATGTTCTCATGTTTGATTATGCGTCAGAATGTTTGGCCATGATTCACCATTTGTTTCACTATCATTTAACCCAAATTCCAATCAATGGCCCTAATTTACCATTACTAAGCCACGTCGACAGTTGTTAACCAACTTTGACCATGATAATCTTAATGATATATATTAGGTGCTAAATGTCTAAATGAGTCATATTAGCTTTATTATGTATTAGTTAACCATATGGGTCAAATTAGACCTTATGAGTCATTTTAATTCATGGCAATCCATAATGGGCATATATAAGTCGTACTTGACCATATTAACCCCAAATTAACAATGAGTGCCCTAATTAACCATTAACAACCCTAGCCAGTTGACCATCAATTACCCTTAAGGACCGTAATTTGCCCTACTTAACCATTAGTAACCTTAAATAACTATCAGTGACCTTAAACAATATCAATGTCGTTGATCATTATTGACTATAATTAGTCAACAAGGGTCAATGATGGTCAATTAGATTTGCTGATGGTCAATTAGGGTCATTTTGTGGTTAATTAACTAATGACCCTAATTGATCATCAGCAAATCTAATTGACCATCATTGACCCTAGTTGACTAATTTTCCCTAGTTGATTATATATAACCCCAAGTAACCATCAACAAGCTAATTTGACTATCACTGACCATAACTAACCATCTATGACCCTAATTAACCATATACGACCACAATTGACCATTAGTGACTCCAATTGACCATTATTAACCATAACTGACTATCAATGACCATAATTGACCTTACTTGACCATCCTTCTATAATATACTTCCTCGAAATGGTAGAACGTGTGACAATCATTGAAGATTAAATTAAAGTTTCAAATTCTTTAATCTACAATACACTTCAAAGACTAAATATAAGTCCCTAGTTCGGTTACTTTTAGGAATAGTAAAATCTGATCCCAATCTCTAATATGTAATCTCTTTATTAGATATGGAAGATTATTCACTTACATAAGTGGAATAAAAAATGGTCCCCAATATCATTCATAATTGATATATCAGACCTGGATACAATGTATTAGTCAATGTTACATTGTGCACTAATAGTCGAGGTGACAATAACATACGGGACATTAAATATTAGTCTTTAATCATGTCTTATGCAAAAAACATTCGAGTCTAACTATGAGCCCCTGATATGGTCTCTTACAATAGTTGTTATCACTGAGTTTCAGTCTCTATACAATTCATTAAAAAGATAGAATATGTGTCGAGTATTGGAGACTGAATATTAGTCCCTAATTACTCCATCTACAATTTTTTATATGAGCATATTTTGGTTTTAAATAAGGTCACCTACAAGATGCTTGAGAATAATTTTCAGTCTTAGGGGCTGTTTGGTAGCCTCTTAATGACCATTCAGATGTTACCTCTTAATGGTTTAAAACCTCTGAATGAATAAGAGGTAACCTCAAGTCTGAATGGTTAAGAGGTAACCTCTGAATGGTAAATCATCACATGTCACATTCTTCTACCTTCTCATTAGTAAAATTCTTAATGGTTCCATTAAGAAGTAGCCTCTTAATGACCATTCAGAGGCTACTAAACAGCCCCTTAGATATTTGCCTTAAAATTGTAGAACTTTAGTCAAATAATTGAATACTAAAAATCAGTTCTTAAACCTTTTCATATATAAAAGGCATTCAAGAATGATTATCAGTCCCTAATTCGATCTTGATTTTTGAATATTAAGGACCGATTTTCAGTCTCGTATGTGTCCCTGCTATATTAGAGACCGACGACACTTTTGGATCATTTTTCATTGTAAAGGGAACATATTTTAGACTAAGATTCAGTTACGAAAAAAGTTCCATTTAAAACCTGTTGGAAATTTTATAAATAATATTATATTATGAAAGTTAGGGAATATGTCACTCGTATCGTTTTTGTCTCAATTAGATAACTTAACATTCAAATTGAGCCATGTCTTTTTTTCCATGTGTCAAAAGAAAAATTGAGCATAAGATGCTAGGGTCGGATTATTATAATATAAGAAATTTGTTATAAACCAGACATTTTAGGCCCAACCCATTACTTATGGGCTTTAGGGTTTTATTTATCTATATATTGTAATGTTGAATAGAATGAAAGTGAAGAATTCAGTTTGATCCCTATTACTCTTTGGTTTTTATCACGTTATCAGCACCTTTGCCTCTCCACTGGGATTTACAAGCAATCTGCAACGTTTGTTCTTCACCGGAGATTCATACGTATCTATACTTTTTCACATAATTCTCTGTTCATCACACTTTATCCTGGTACGCATCATCACAATCTCTAATATATATTGCCCACGATTATATATGTTGATTATATGTGATCCTATACCACGCATACATCTGCATCTCTAATAAAAAAAAGTAGATTCACCAATTTCAAGTTTTTTTGGAACATCTGCATATAAAAAAAATGTGGATACGCAGTTGATATTTGTATCCACTTTTAGAATGCCTAAATTAGGATTATTCTCTAGAAATTTTTAGAAATCAACATAGGGTTTTTCATTCTTCTTTATGTACTCACAACAACCACAATCACAAAATCGATTAAACACTTTTTCATATCAATCAGCCGCAAGAACAACAAACTGAAAAAATAATAATAATCACAATTAAACGAGAAATAAGACACTAAATCTGACCCGAAATTGTTTCACCGCCTCCCAAAACGTCGACGTATCGACGAAATTAGGCTGTAACCTCGCTCTAGTCAACGGACCGTTGTGGATCGGAGAAAACAACACCGGCGACGGTTTCTCTCGCGTTTGACGCTTCGACGACGGTGGCGGCGGTACCGATGTGTTGTTGTGGAGTTTTGACGCTTTCCGTTTCAATCCGCCTCTTCGCCGTGACGGTGGTGCCTCCGATGACGACAGTGGTGGTTGTTCACCGGCGATTGCCGGCTCATGATGGTGAGTTGTTTAATATGAGTATTCAGTCTCTCGTCACTCCAACAGTCTTCAACCATCGCTAAGTTTAACTTTGTGCGATAAAAATGAAAAGAAAATGAGAAAATAGACTTTCATAGATTGAATAGAAATTTCAGTTTACTAGAAATCAGTTTGTTTTTTTTTTTCTAAAAAAAAATAATAATAAAAGGAAGTAGTTGAGAAGTTTTACACTCTTTCTCTCTGACAATTTTCTTTTTCAAAGTATCCCAAGTCATTGATTTTCATTATTCAATTAGACACGTGTATGTCATCTTTGATAGTGAGTTTTAAAGCTTTTTCATGTACCATTTTATCATATATTATTATTCTTTAGATGTTTTTCTTATGATAATAAAAATCATTAAAGAAATAAAGCACATTACAAATCGCAAATAGAGAATGCAAACACCTAATGCAATTCATGTTTTCCTTTTTCCATAAGTTATATTCCTAACACAAAACAATAAAAAATATAAACATAAACTCATCACTACATATGAAAACTGTCTTCTTGTATAGAACCCGAAGTTCTAATTATAAAGAACCCGAAGTTCTCATACAATATACATTTCATTAGAAGGCTTGTTTTTAAAATGCCTTATTCTTTTCCTTTGTAGAAAATATGTCGAACTTATCAAAGCTTGAATTCACCGCACTTGACATATCGGGCAATAACTACCTCCCATAGACTCTTGATGCTAAAATTCATTTGACAACAAATAATTTGGGGGGGGGGGGGGGGGGGGACAATTATTGATGATAATCAAACTTTACCTCAAGATAAAGCGAAAGTTATGATATTTTTCCGCCATCATCTTCATGAAGATCTAAAGCGGGATTATCTAACTGTTGAGGACCCTCTTGAATTATGGACAAACATCAAAGAACGTTTTGACCACCAGAAGTTGGTCTTACTCCCCAAAGCCTGCTATGAATGGCTTCATTTACGACTACAGGATTTTAAGACTGTCAGTGAGTATAATTCTGCCTTATTCCGCATTACCTCTGAGTTAAAATTATATGGTGAAAAAAAAAAAATAACCGAGGAAGACATACTCGAAAAAAAAATTTCTCAACGTTCCATGCCTCAAATATGCTCCTGTAGCAGCAATATAGGGAACACCAATTTACTAAATATTCCGAACTGATATCATGTCTTCTGGTCGCGGAGCAAAACAACAAGCTCCTACTACAAAACCATCAATCGCGACCCGCTGATGCAAGCCCACTCCCTGAAGTGAATGTGGACAATTCTCAAAGCGGACGAGGTAGAGGTGGAGGTCGCGGCCCCAGCAGAGGCCGTGGTCGTGGTCGAGGACGGGGATATACATGGCATCGAGAGTCCCAGATCACTAAAAAAATAGCGGTGGTGAATCGAGTCGACATAAACGGGGCGATCTTCAAAAGGGAAAAGTAGCGGGAACCAAAACAACATTTGTTATAAATGTGGGATGTCAATCATTGGTCCCGCACATGTCACACCCCTAAACACCTCATTGAGGCATATCAACGCATTTGTTATAAACTCTTGCAATATTTCATTTTATTTCTTTGAATTAACTTTTATTTATTTTTATTTCCTGAAGAAATATGTATACTAGCTCCAGTAGAGCTATTATTGGTGATTAATGTCTGGTAGACAGCGGTGGTACTAACACTATTCTCAAAGATATGAAATTTTTCTCTGAGTTGTCTCCGGCAGAGACACCGATTAGTACTATATCTGGTGTCAGTAACCTTATCGAAGGCTCCGGCGGAGCACACATAATATTATCTTCGGGTACCCAACTAACTATTGATAATGCATTATATTCAAGTAAATCCAGAAGAAATTTACTTAGCTTTAAAGATATACGAAAAAAACGGTTGCCACCTAAAAACAATATTTGAACAAAATATTGAATATCTTCAAACTACTTCAAACAAAAATGGCAAAGAAACAATTGTTGAACAAATAGAAGCCTTATCCTCTGGATTATATTGTACTAATATCAATCCTATCGAATCATACATGGTGAGTAACCAAAAGTTGTTGGATAAAGACACATTCAATATATGGCATGACCGTCTAGGTCACCCTGGTAGCATAATGATGAGACGAATAATCAAAAGTGCAACCGGACACCCTCTCAAAAACATAAAAGTTTTGCTACCACAAGACTTATCATGTGCAGCATGCTCTCTGGGCAAACTTATAACTCGGCCCTCACAAACTAAATTGATATATGAAACCCCATCATTTTTGGACAGAATCCAAGGGGATATTTGTGGGCCCATTCATCCTCCGTGTGGACCATTCCGCTTTTTCTTGGTCTTAATTGACGCATCATCAAGGTGGTCACACGTGAGCCTTTTTAGCTACTCGAAATGTAGCATTTGCCCGACTTTTAGCTCAAATCATACAATTGAGAGCAAATTTCCCGGATAATCAAATTAAAAACATCCGGATGGATAATGCGGGAGAGTTCACATCTCAAGCTTTTAATGACTATTGTATGTCAATTGGGATCAATGTTGAACATTCAGTACCTCATGTTCACACACAAAACGGTTTAGCTGAATCTCTGATTAAATGATTACAAATAATCGCTAGACCGCTCTTAATGAGATGTAAATTACCATCTTCTGCATGGGGTCATGCTATTTTGCATGCCGCTGCACTGATTAGATTGAGACCAACTGCTGATCATGAATACTCCCCATTGCAACTGGTCTTCGGACGAGAACCAAGTTTGTCCCACCTTCATCATCTTAGGTGGTTTGTTCGTCGTGCCTACCTCATGTTCCATCCTTAAGAGTTCGTTCAATTTTGACATGTTCGACATTTCAACGTAACAGACTGATAAAACCGTACAAAATTTTTCCGAACACAGTGGTTACCAAATTACACCGTTAGAATCGTCTCGAAAAGACGAATCCAATGATATCTAATGTCGAAAACCGAAATCGGGATTTTCCAGAGTCTGAAAATCCAATGATATCTAATGTCGAATCCAATGATATCTAATGTCGAAAAGACGAACACAGTGGTTACCAAATTACACCAAATTTTTTTTTTTTGTCCTAAAAATCCCACGAGTTCAACGGTGCAAACAGTTTCTCCAAACGAGCTACGGATCAATTTCTATTTGCAAAACTCTGAAATATTTTCGACGCTTGCCAACTGAAATTCCACCCCTTAATTTCTCTCCTAATTTCGCCGAGTTCTGTTAATTTCGCTGGTCTAGCTGGTTAATTTCGCTGATCTGTTACTTTCGCTGGTGAATCAGTTTATTTCGTTGGTCAAGTTCGCTGCTTAATTTCGCTATAACGACGACTGTAAATTCGCCGAAAACCGTGATAATTTCGCTGTGGAAAATTATACGGTTACCAAAGTCGCCTTTGGATTTTAACTTCGCCGGTCACCGAGATATCTGTTAAAATCGCTCAAGAGCTGATTGGGCCACCCAGCCACCCAATCCAGAAACATGCAGCAGCTAACAACTGCAGCAGCTGACCAACACGAAATCTGCTTCCTCTTTTGAAACTTTTCAAGCAAAGTCTCAATCAGATTTCCTACAAAACACGAAAACAGTCAAAACAAATAATCAAAACAGATTAAAGTACACGAATTTAAACTGTTCTTCAAGTGTTCTTCGTGTTCTTCGCAAAAACCCAGAACTTTAACTCGAAATTTTCAAACAACCAACTACCAAAACAGATCAAAACTCAGAATTTTGAACTGTTCTTCCTTGTTCTTGCTGTTCTTCACGAAAATTATGAATGAGACACCAAAACTTCTTCAACCGAAACACAACTTGAATCCAGTCTTCAGTCTTGAACCATGCACAAGAGCAAAAAGCTCTGATACCAAATGTAGGTCCCTGAATCACGTATGGATCGTACAAGACTGTTAATCTATCAAGGGTGCGGAATCCCCTTGATTGATCTTCGAACACAGAAACAAGATTATGTAGAAGAATAAGAACTCGAACACACAAACACGCAAACTTTCAAACTGATCTTCTGTGATTTTCAAACCTTTGGAAGTGTTTTACAATCACTAAGATCTACAAGAACCTAACAGCCGATTTCTGTTTTGTTCTTAACCTCTCACACTTGAATGCTCTCTCAAGTTGTCTAAAGTGTCTCTTGTGTCTAACCTAAAACTCAAGACTAAGGCTGTTTATATACACACAGCCAAGATCTCGAATTGGACTTTGCCCATATTACATTTGTCACATAAACTTGGGCCTAATAGACTTAGTACAAACTTGGACTGATTGGGCTTTATAGAACTCGGTTTTCTTTAAGTCTTCATGATCCAATCTTCTGTTTAATATCCAAAGACCAATCCAAAGCTGTTGTCATATAACATGCACCAACAAAGGAGAGCCAAACGCGCCAGCTCAGGTTACAGCTGGTAGTGGAAAGAAAGGAAAGGGATATATGGGCACCCAGCCCAAGTGCAACACCTGCCAGCGTCACCATTCTGGCCGATATGGTTTGAAGGTATGTGAAGCGTGTGGGAAACCTGGCCACTTGAAGGATTCTTGTTGGGCCACTGTTGGCCAGGGAGGCCAAGGAGGATTTGGAAACAGAAACAATAACCGGGGAGGAAATGGAAATCGCCCACAAGGAAACAATGGAGGTAATGGGAATCGAGGCGACAATGTGAATCAAGCGGGCGCTGTGATTCATAACCAAAGGAATAACCAAGCTGGAAATGGAGGTGGAAACGGGCAAAGACCTGGATGCTTTAACTGTGGTGATATCGAACACTTTAAGAGGAACTGCCCAGAGTTGAACCAAGCCCGTGGAAGAGTGTTCAATATCGAAGCGAGGGAAGCGCGCCAGGATCCCAATGTCGTTACTGGTACGTTCCCTGTAAACCAACGCTATGCATCCGTTTTATTTGATACTGGTGCCGACTATAGCTTCGTATCGTTAGAATTTAAGAATATGCTTGGTTTAGCCGCTAGTAAGTTAGATATTCCCTACTCAATCGAATTGGCTAATGGAAAGTTAGTAGAAGCCAATGAAGTAATCAGAGGTGGTGCAATCGAGTTGGGAGAACGTGAGTTTGCTTTGGATCTACTGCCAGTCCAGCTGGGGAGCTTTGACGTGGTAGTAGGGATGGATTGGTTACCAAGCAATAAGGCAGAAATTGTTTGTCACGAAAAGGTCGTTCGTATCCCGACCGAAGGTGGCAAAACAATTGTGATACATGGCGAAAAGCGCGATACGCCGTTAAGAATTATCAGCTGCCTCAAAGCGCGAAAGTGTTTGCAAAAGGGGTGTGCTGCCTTCCTGGCACACATTGTAGACAAGAAAGCTGCAGAACCGAAGATCGAAGACATCCCTGTCGTGAGGGAGTATCCGGAAGTCTTCCCGGAGGACTTGCCTGGACTGCCACCTCAGAGGCAAGTGGAGTTTCACATCGATTTAGTCCCAGGCGCCGCGCCTGTGGCCAAGGCACCTTATAGACTTGCCCCGTCTGAGATGCAAGAATTGTCGACACAACTTCAAGAGTTGTTAGACAAGGGATTTATCCGACCAAGCTTCTCGCCTTGGGGAGCTCCGGTCCTGTTTGTCAAGAAGAAGGACGGTAGTTTTCGAATGTGCATCGACTACCTGGAACTGAACAAGCTGACGATCAAGAATAGATATCCTCTGCCAAGAATTGATGATCTGTTTGATCAACTGCAAGGTTCAAGCTTTTACTCAAAGATCGATTTGCGGTCGGGATACCATCAGTTAAGGATACAAGAGGAGAGTATCCCGAAGACAGCCTTCAGAACTCGTTATAGACACTACGAGTTCCTTGTTATGCCGTTTGGGTTGACAAACGCACCTGCAGTCTTTATGGATTTGATGAATAGAGTTTGCAAGCCATACTTGGACAAGTTCGTGATTGTGTTTATCGACGACATCTTGATTTATTCAAGGACAAAGGCTGAGTACGAACAGCATCTAAGAGATATTTTGGAGCTGCTGAAGAAAGAACAGCTGTATGCCAAATTCTCTAAGTGCGAATTTTGGCTACGTGAAGTCCAATTTCTTGGACATGTGGTAAATGGAGATGGAATCCAACCAAGATCGAAGCGATCAAGAGTTGGGAAACGCCAAAGACGCCAACCGAGATTCGACAATTCTTAGGTTTGGCTGGCTACTATCAAAGGTTCATTGAGGATTTTTTGAAGATCGCTCAACCATTGACGCTCCTCACCCAGAAAGATAAGAAGTTTGATTGGGAATCAAACAGGAAGAAGCGTTTCAGCTGTTGAAGGATAAGCTCTGCAATGCGCCAATTCTAGCACTACCGGAAGGTACTGACGATTTCGTGGTATACTGTGACGCCTCGCGTCAAGGATAGGGTTGCGTGTTGATGCAACGCCAGAAGGTTATTGCTTACGCATCACGTCAGTTGAAGGTTCGTGAGAAGAACTATACCACGCACGATTTGGAGCTAGGCGCAGTGATATTTGCTTTAAAGATCTGGAGACACTACCTATACGGTACGAAATGTACAATTTTTACAGATCATAAGAGCCTACAACACATATTCAACCAGAAGGAGTCGAATATGAGACAAAGACGATGGGTTGAGTTGTTAAATGATTACGATTGCGAGGTAAAGTATCATCCAGGGAAGGCGAATGTGGTTGACGACGCCCTAAGTCGAAAAGAGAGGATCAAGCCCATAAGGGTTAGGGCTTTAGAAATGATTATCCAAACCGATCTTTCCTTGCGCATTCGTGCCGCGCAGAAAGAAGCTCTTAAGGAAAGAAATCTTGAAGAAGAATATCTCCGTGGGATGGAGAAGCTATTGGTGCCAAACGAGGAAGGAACGTTATGTATTGAGAAAAGGATTTGGGTTCCTCTGTTTGGTGGTTTAAGGAAAGTTGTTTTTGATGAAGCTCACAAATCGCGGTACTCTATCCATCCAGGAGCGGATAAGATGTACCAAGATCTCAAGAATTACTATTGGTGGCCTAGGATGAAGGGTGATGTTGCTGTTTATGTGAGCAAGTGTCTAACGTGTGCTAAGGTGAAAGCGGAATACAAGAAGCCTTCAGGACTTCTGCAACAACCTGAGATTCCCAAGTGGAAATGGGAACAAATCTCCATGGATTTTATTACAAAGTTGCCAAGAACGCCGAGAGGCCATGACACTATTTGGGTAATAGTGGACCGATTAACGAAGTCAGCGCACTTCTTACCTATCAGGGAGAAGGATAATACGAGCAAGTTGGCAGAAATATACATGCGAGAAATCGTCACGCGCCATGGAGTACCTCTCTCGATCATCTCTTATAGAGATGGACGCTTCATATCAAGGATTTGGCAATCCTTCCAAGAAGCTTTTGGCTCACAATTAAATCTGAGCACTGCATTTCACCCTCAGACCGACGGTCAAAGCGAGCGGACTATTCAGACCTTGGAAGATATGCTGAGAGCATGTGTTATGGATTTGGGCGGTAACTGGGATAAGCATTTGCCACTGGTCGAATTTTCATACAACAACAGCTACCACACCAGTATTGGAGCCGCGCCATTTGAAGCTCTTTACGGACGCAAGTGTCGACCACCCCTATGATGGGCTGACGCAGGGATAGGCAGCTTGTTGGTCCCGAAATCGTCCAAGAGACGACAGACAAGATTGCGCAGATTCGAGAACGCATTGAAGCGGCTCGCGACAGACAGAAAGCCTATGCAGATCCAAACCGGAAACATTTGGAATTCCAAATTGGAGATATGGTTTTATTGAAAGTTTCACCCTGGAAGGGTGTGGCACGCTTCGAAAAGCGTGGGAAGTTGAATCCGTGTTACATTGGCCCTTTCAGAATCCTGCAAAGGATTGGGCTTGTAGCCTATAACTTGGACCTACCTGCTGAACTCCATGGTGTTCACGATACATTCCATGTATCCAATTTGAGAAAAAGTCCAACACAAGATACAGTGATCATTCCTGCTGACGAAGTTCATATCGACGACACGCTCCACTTCACTGAAGAACCTGTTGAGGTCACGGATTGGAAAGTTAATAAAACTCGCAGGAGCAGTGTCAAACTCGTCAAAGTTCGTTGGAATGCTAGGCATGGACCTGAATTCACGTGGGGACGTGAGGATCGAATGAAGGAGAGTACCCCCATTTATTTCCTAAGAACCCTGCATCTAGTAGCAAAACATAAATTTCGGGACGAAATTTATTTAACGGGGGGAGAATGTGACAACCCTCACCAAACCAGGTATCCGTACGAATTAATTAATATTTAATTACTGCTTAATTACTGTGCTTGCTTACAACTGTGATTAAACTGCTTACTGATTTCTGATACATAGATACTCATGCATCACATTTTATACTGTCACTCTATTATTTTTACACAAACATCAGTGACAACCTTGATGCACAAAAAGCAAAGTGAGCACACTATACGGGATACCCATTAAACATGCTGATATAACCAGCATCAGGCAGACACTGCCTCTAAGGCCTGTATGAGCCAGAGATAGTTTACTACACCTGTAGAGAGTGTAGGGATATAAGGGTTGTAGAACTGCGTCACTAGGTGATAATTATAGTGACCGGATGTGCCTAAAACGTACTTTAAGTACAAAAATTCTGCACTTTAAATAAAAATTCAACATTTATCTAAACTAGTAAAGTGCAAAAAGTTGGAAAAATATTACTAGACACTTTCCAAAGTGTCGGGAATAAATTGTGTCACTAAAAATAATATTAACGACACTTTATATACTTATTTAGCGCTTTAACGGAGTAATATCCAACCGTACAACCGGACTTAACCCGGAACATAAAAATATTAACAATGACATTATTTTTCATTTTCTGTGCCAGTTAGGGTCCCCGAATACCCTAAAACCCGTTATAATTTACTACCCACTAATAACTAATTTAAATCTCTAAACTAATAAACTAACTAAACATTATCCAACAAGTTCAAAATGAACCAAACCCACCCTATTATAATCGTTCGGTTCCCATGTAGGGGACACCCATCCACCTATTTTGAATATTATAATCAAGATGTCAAATATCTAACTAGCATATTATACCTTGGGTATTTAGAGAAGATGGTCTTTAAAGGCAACCACTAGATTACCAATTTCATTTACATCAAACCACTACTTTTTTTTTTTCTTTTTCTTCTCTTGTCTTGCCTACGGCCGAACACCATAACCAACACCCAATCACATTCAAGTTTTGATCAAGGCACACTACTAACATACAAAGGTGGAGGATCTCACACAAGGAAGCCCGGTGCTTACGGAATCGTAAGGACCTCACCACAATGCTATTAACCACCCATTTTTCGTCTAGTTTCCTCCCTAGCCCCGAGCTAGTAGTAAGTGTCTCTAAACATCCTCTTGTTCATATTTAACGTGGTTAATAAGAGATTTAACGGGTAAAAATTATGAACACTAGAGATCGAAACTAAAAGTCCACTAAAAATAATAAACATGGTGGTTAATGAATAAATGTTAGTGTAAAACTTTTGAAACTAGTTTTGTTATGATTATTTTTGGTTGTTGATTGCTAGTATGGGAATGGATCATCATCAAACCCGCTAGATCATGTTCACAAAACATGAACTAGCCTTATGTTTAGTTGTAAAGTTTCTAGATGACGAACCCTTTCCAACATAAACGTGAACTTGTGTAAAAACAATTTTTCTTATAAAATGGAGTTCTAAACTAGTAGATCTACGGAAAATACAAGTGGTATTTTCAGAGGACCAAGTGTCAAAAGAAATCATATTTTTAAAGCCGGATTTTTCCTAAACAAAGGTGATTTTTGTAAACACACAAGTGTGCAGACACTTGTGTGACAAAAAGTTTTAACAAAGAATTGTTTTTGTAATATTTGACAAGAAGATGTACAAATGCATTTTCTGAAAGAACAAGATTCGTGAGAAACCGATTTTATTTATAGAAAAATCTACTAAAAATATGGGGAAAGTTACTATATATTTCGCACAAACCACAAGTTCATGTGTTTTGCGATTTATATTTATTTTGACTATTTTGATGATGAAACTTTGTTGATTGATGTTGGGAACATTGTTGAATTGAAATTTTAAAAGAAAATGATACGCTAGAAAGCGTGGCCACCTCCACTTACAGGGGAAACTCTGGCGAAATTTTTCCAAAAATCTAACACTTGGAAATATTTTTATCACGAGTGTTACGAATATATTTTCAACTTGTTTTCCCAATTATCTTTCGCCACAATTTTTATTACAAAACAACCAAGTGTCGGAGGTGGGATTTTTATAAATAAAATAAAACTTGCTAAAATATATATTTAGAATATATATTTTCATAACAACACTTGTGGAAATTTTTGTGATTATTTTGTAAACTACGTAAATATTATTTTTAGGGTAAAAATAATATTACTAGATATTAACGGCTCCAAAATAATACGAACGCCTTCACAATAATTATTTAAGTTACACCGGTATTATTAATACCACCCGAACTTTACAATGTAGCTTACGTATTTTCAGAAAATTCTCATAAGTGTGTATTTTGACAAGGATATTATTTTGGAAAATTATATGGAATAAAATATAATATTTTTGGGAAAAATAATTATATTTTGGAAGTAAAGTATTTTGGACAGATGAAATAAAATATATTTTAAGTGAGACTTAATAATATATTTCGAAGTTATACGAACGCACATGTATTAAATCCCCCATCCTTGGGAAGGAATATATTTACCAAATAATTACGAAGTGTAAACACGAAATAGTTGCCTAACTATTTCCCAAAGACATTAAACCTTAAACTAAGGCACGGCCGTCCGTCTAAAAGAAGTTAGTACGTGTAGGTCGTCGCACATCAGATTTCTGGGAGATACTTTTAGAGACGCACTTCGGTGAGTTCATGTCCCCCTTTTATCTTAACTGTTTTCAGTTTTTAAACTGCGGGGGTGAAATACATGTTACATTTACTACAAACGTTTTATACACGGTATGATTAGCTAAGGAACTTACTACTAGATCACGTGAATGGATAGGCTATTATCGTAAGACCATTAATCCTTGTATAAGGACCGAGAGGCATGAGTGATAGATCTATCGGGTGTTGCGAGCCCCACACATGGGCCAGCGTGCGGCTGCATGTGGTGACTATGTCGTTCCGCCGGAAGGACCGGTATAAAATACGCGTTACAGGTTTGAGTGCTTCCTAGTCCATGTCACTTATTAATGTATTAGCTACACATTAATCGATCTCTTTTTCCTTAATTGCTACATACCAGGGATTTTCATACGTACAGACTTGTTTACAGAGGTTTATACATACTCACTTACATATGAACTCGCTCAACATTATTGTTGATTTTTCCAACTTACATGTATTTCAGGGAACTAAGGATTTGGCACGGTATGCTACGTTTTAACGCTGCATTAGAGTTATGGGATCATCCGAGTTTAGGGGTTATGGCTTTTACCTGGACGAGTCACAGTTCTTAAACTGCGTCTATCTTAAGTTTGTGGTTGTGTCTTTCAAACAATGTTTTTATGTTATTAGGTTGTAATCTCCGTTGCGTGTGTCAACGCCTTAAGACAATGTTGTGGTATTTTACTTTTCAAACTTAAATCAATGGATGATCTGCATGGTTTTATTTTCATATAGCTTTGTTATGATTAAGCTATGGTATTAAGAAGTCACACCAAATAAACCCACGCTTCCGCAAAGCCAGGGTGTGACAATGGTCCCACCCTAATATTACAAGCGGTCGCTTCTCAAGATTTATGGATTTGGCATGCGTACTTTGGCATGGCCGGTGCGAACAATGACATCGCTGTTTTAATGTCCTCGAATCTTTTCGACGATGTTATAGACAGTGTTGCACCAAATACTTAATTCTATGCAAACGTCGTGGAGTATAAGTATGGGTACTATCTCACAGACGGTATTTATCCTGAGTGGGCGACGTTGGTAAAAACTCTTTCGTGTCCAGATGATGAAAAAATATTGTATTTCAAGAAAAAACAAGAGTCAGCAAGAAAAGATATCGAGCGGGCTTTCGGTGTGTTAAAAAAGAGATGGTCTATCATCGCCTAGCCGTCGAGGATACTTGAAAAAAGAAAATGAGAAACGTCATGTATACGTGCATCATTTTGCATAACATGATATTGGAGGATTCGAGTAGAGCGTTTTGTGGAGAAAGTTATGATGAAAGTATCCAACCGACGGACCCAATACTAACATACGCTGAAAAAGAAGCTATCCGATCGAAGGTACGAGACAGGAACACACACCATAACCTTCGAGCCGATCTGACCGAGCACCTATGGTTTTATCGTGAACAAGGAGGAGACGACGAGTGACTTTTTTTTAAACTCTGGCATTGTATAGTTTTTATTTAAATTATGACATTTTATTTATATTATTTCAATTATGGCATTTTATTTAAAATATATAAATTATGAAGTATAAATTAATATATGAAAATTAAATGATTTTTAAAATAAAAAATAATTAGGAAATGATGACGGGGCTCCATTCCACACCCAGCAAATTAAATGGGGGGGGGGGGGTTATAAAGCCCCCTGGCTGATGTGGCGCCTAGGTGGCGCTGAGGTGTCCTTATAACCCCCAAGGGGGGTTATCCCACACCCTCTAGCCTAACTACGGTCCTGATGAAATTTCCATTGCCAAAAATGTTAATCACCGATAACACCAAAACTGGTCTCGCGGCCGCCCGTTCTCGGGACAGATAGGGGACGCGGGTTGCGACAGTTAAATAGAACATACCTTGGATAATAAGGCCTCGATTTCAGACGAGGAACTTTGTTATTAGTGCAAAAAGTGGCGTAGTTCATTTTTAGGGATCCTCGCACACTCAACCATATTGCTTTGAGTCGGCAAGGAAACGTCACACAAGGTCAAATCAAACCACAACGATACTGCCCAATCAGCAAGGAAAGTATATACCGTTGTGGTTTAGTATTAGTTAAGAAAATAGTTAAAGGGGTTTAAATTACTTGTGACTACGTTCCCAAAAGGTAGTTACTCTTATAAAACCAAGTCCTCATGTTTTGATCTTATCGTCATGCTTTGGCAAGAGCTTACCAACCCAAAGTCCCATTACAAAACCTCCAACCTCCTTTTCAAGCATCAACATGATTTAATTATATATAGACATAGAAAACATGAATATCCAAAGTTAATGATGACACAAGATTGTTGGTAGATTTTAAGGATTAAGTCGAAAGTCTAATAACCCATGTTAATGGCGACACTAATATTTCACTCACTTTTAAAAAAACCTTGTTACCTAAAGTCATTAACACACACACCCCCTTGTTAACCCATGATTCACTTTTGTTAACTCTTCATAAGGGGGTACGTTTCCCCAAACATCCAGAAAAAACTTTGCCAAGAATGGCCATGAAGATAGTTTTCACCAAACTCGAAAAGATTATATTAATCATTCAAAGTTTGATTACACTATTCTTGAGTTTTTCTTAATAATTACAATTTAGAGATAGTGGGTAGAAGATAAGTGTGTTGGGGAGAAAAGAGAAGAATTGAACAAATGAAAATGGAAGTCAAATTATGCTATTTATAAGCTTAGACACGGCCGTGGTCAGCTCTTTTGGCCCCACCTGATCTTCTAAGATATGCAGAATCTTTTTGTCTTTTTATGCCCAGAGACGGGGCATGTCTTCAGGATATGGGGTGTGTTTGGCTATATATGATCTAGACTTTGAGTGCCGGACTTTAGAAGGTGTTGGTTGTCTTCGGAGTTCAAGACACGAGGTGATGTGGTCGAGCGTAGGTATAAATTTTAGATATATTTTAAGCACTTTTTACTCATGGAATAAGCTTTAAATTTATAAAACACGGTACAATACTACCACTCTACACACGTTAGGGCAAGTGCACCCATCGTAGACGTAGTATAGTGATGGTAAGATACTGAGGTCGTCCAAGGACACAAGAGCTTTTAATACCGGCTTATCGTTAACGTCTAATCTAACCCAATTTTGATAAAAGTTTTGAAAAGATAAACTAGAAATAAAAACGTAAATAAAAGGAAAAACAATAAACAAGAAAGAATAACTTGGTTCTAACTCCTCTTTTATGTATCATTTGATGATTTCCGCACTTTGGGCTTTTTTTAGAGATTATTGCAGAAATCAGCCTAGGCGGCCGATTAATCGGCACCTAGGTGCTAATGTTGCAGAAGAGCAATGTTGCAGAAATCAGCCTAGGCGGCCGATTAATACTGAGGTCGTCCAAGGACACAAGAGCAATGTTGCAGAAATCAGCCTAGGCGGCCGATTAATCGGCACCTAGGCGCTAATCGGTGACTTATCGCCTAAATTTATTCAAGTTGGTCAAAAAATGGTAAAAGTCGGTCAAAATCGGACTAATCGGGCCCATGTTTTTTGACCCAATAAACCTAATTTTTGAAACCTGGCCCATGGTTTAAAGCCCAAATTTTAGTTATAAACCTATTTTATCTTTAACATTACAACCGACACATCAATTTTAGTTATAACCTATTGTGCACCAGCTCTTAAAAGACGGTCCTTGGGTGATTTTGAATTCTTGTTCAACAATGGTGGAAAATTTGCATAATCCATTATTAAACCAGAATTCTCAACTTTTACCTCAACAAATGGCTCCTCTGGTTTTGACGAACCAGATTCATCACCTGAACGTGGCTCCTTTGACTTTGACAAGTCAAATTCATTGCCTGATCGTGGCTTGTCTGACTTTGATGAGCCAGATTCATCGCCAATACGTGGCTCCTTTGTTTCCGAAGAAACAAATTCATCACCAACAATTTTCTTCTTCTTCTTCTTCTT
This sequence comes from Helianthus tuberosus, assembly GCA_030545235.1. Lineage (NCBI taxonomy): Eukaryota > Viridiplantae > Streptophyta > Magnoliopsida > Asterales > Asteraceae > Helianthus > Helianthus tuberosus. The sequence continues at coordinate 160,554,984 of CM060424.1, forward strand.
TCCCTCTTTCGTCCTCTGATTTGTATCTGATGAATCCGTTTTGCTTGATTTGTCATTCTTTGGTGAGCAAGACGATTTATCAGAACTTTTATCTGTTTTACCAGTTGTATCCGAGGACAAAATCCTTTCGAGATACTCTCTCGCTTTCTTCCTCTTTTTCCCCAGTCTGTCTTTCTGCCCCTGTGAAAGCTTTACTTTCTTTTCTTCAACTTTCTGTTCTTTGGGCTTGACATTGACTGGTTTCTTTGCCAATTTCTGAGAATCAACCCTCGATCTTTTCTTTGATCTCATTGGGCAGTCTCTGGCAATGTGATCTTTAATATGGCATTCAAAGCATCTTCTCGTCTCAAACTTCCAACTTAGGCAGTTAACAGTAATGTGTCCTCTCACACCACAAGTGTAACACACTCTGTTATCGTACCAATCACCACCTTCTGTCCAAACATTCAGATCATAGCATTGTTTGGCTTGGTGATATCCATCTCTCCTCTTGTATGCTGGATTTGGCTTTTGAGCACTGTGGTTAAACCTGCACCACTTATTACCAACAATTTTTGAGTTTTGATTTTTCAATTTTTGTGATTTTTATTGCGATTGGATGATTGATCTGATGAGCTTTTATTTTCTTTTTGATCATTTTCAAATTTTTCTCCTTTTGTTTTTGTTCCACTTTCTTCTTCAAAGGTTTTTGCTTAGAGCATTCTCCCTTTTCAGTTGTTTGCGGAACAGTTTCTTGAAACTTTTCTTTTAAATTCAAAAATAATTTCTTTTTCTCAATTTTTCCAGTTTCATCATCAGATTTCTCATCACAATCTTCAACTATGACTTTATCATAGTTTGTGACATCATCACTTATTGGAACTGAATTTATTGGTTTTGGACAGAGAATTAATGAAGTATTCACAAATACTTTCAATTTTTCTTACCACTCCTTGATTTTAATTTGAGCATTTACAGCTTCATGCTCAAGTCGAATGATTTTTTGAAGATGAGAATTTATTTCAATTTGTTTTTCAATGTTGTTTTTACCAAAAATAATTTTCTCATCTTCCAAAATCTTTATTTGACTCTGAAACTCTTTTTCAATTTTTAATTTTTCATTTTTCATTTTCAAACATTTATATTTTATTTTCCAAAACTTTTTCATTTTCATTTAAAAATTTATTTTCTAATGTCAAACTCTCTACATTCTTCAAGAGTTTGGCATTGTCTGTCTTAGATTTTTCACAGTTTAAGCATTTCCCAGGAATCTGTTTCTCATCAGCTTTCGTCTCAACCTTCAAAGATGAAATATTTTCAACCTGTTTCTTCTCCTCATGAGCACTTTCATCCTTACTCTCTTCTTTTGATGAATGATCAAAGATAGGTGCGTCTTCTACAACCTCTTTCTTTAATTCTGGTTCAGGATTCACAGATACAGGTTTTTCAGATTCTTCTTTCTCAATCTTGACAGCTGGAATTTGTTCAACCTGCTTTTTTTTCACTAGGTTTGATTTGTTCTTCAGCTGTTGTTGTTTTTACATCTTTCTTAGATTTGATCTTTTCGTTAACAGTTGCTGCCTTTTGATTCTTCCTTTTTTCAACTTGTTTTTCTTTTAACTTTTCAATTTTATCTGCATAAAATAACTTTCCGTTACGAGATACATATGGAAGTTGTTGTTTAAGATATTCCAGTTCTCGGATTTCTTCTTCATAATTATCACCCTCTTCATCAGACGAATGATAAAAAACCGGAACTTTTTCAACAACTTCTTTTGCTGAGACTGTTTCTCCTTCTTGCTTTATCGGAATATACTACTGAGATTCATAATTCATATACACCAATAATTCTTCAAAATCCATGTTTCAATGTCAAATGTTCACAAAATAGACTTTTCAAACGAACTGGGATCACTTTTAAACGAACTGACAAATCACCCTTCGTGCGAACTGATCAAACCTTAAACGAACTGAGAATATTCAATCTTGGCCCAAACTTAAATCAAAAGCCCAATTCTTTCTATTTGAACCAAACTAGTAACAATTATCGGCCCAACTAATATTGTATATGATCAGCCCAATGATATCCAATCCCAATAGCTCACAAATGAAAGTGATTGGACCAATGAACCCACTAAATTGACTTCATTAGAATGTGATTATCATATTATAAGTTGGCTGACATCCACTGTAAAGATCACATGACAATCAACTTTAACGATTAGATCAATTTATCATATATTGTGCCGACAACAGTGATGTTTAATTCAATCTGATTGGACCTCAATTTAAAGCTGGCCGACAACTATTATGATTCAATTGGACCGCTGCCTATTGTTCTGTAGCCGACAACAATTTATCAGATCAAAACAAGTATATCACATGAACTACTGAACCACATTCAAACGAAACTTCAGCTTTGAAACGGAATTCTCAAACGGAATGGTCCTCAAACGGAATCAACCAATCAGTTCAAACGGAATTCAGTCCTCAAACTAAATTAACCCAATGTTTCAAACGGACCACATGTTTCAAACGTAATCACAATGCATTTTCAAACGGAATTTATCTTTCAAACGGGATTATCCATGATTTTCAAACGGAATCAGTAATTTCAAACGAGATGTCACTCGATATCGGACCGAAAAATTCAGATTTCTCCCAAACGGCTTGGAATTAGGATCTGAAACTTTGTAGGGTTGTAGATCAGGTCTTTTCGCACAACATATCAAAAAATCAGCCGATTTGAACCGTTAAAACCCGTTTAATTTTGAAAAATTCAGTTAAAAACGTGAAAGAATGAGTAGAAATCAGATTTTCGGATGAAATCAAGCTGAATCGGTAAGAACTCTTCCTCCTGAGCTCTGATACCACATGTAGGATCGTTTTCAGACCCGAACGAGTCGATCAGAAGAGTTTATCTCAACACGAAAGGTGGAAACAGACGTGTAGAGTTCAATTCAGCAAGATTTACACTTTAAACTGTTGTATGATTGATTTGATGACGTTTTACAACCTAACAACACTTCGGCAGCACTTCGTTGTTCTGACCGGAAAGTTACAAATGAACTAGACATGAGAGGTATTTATAGGGTATGCTATTCCGTTTGAAAGTGGCATGACACCCTTCAAACGAAATCTAATTCCCTCTGAACTTGTCACTATCTAATTCCCTTTGAAAGTGCCAATTCCCTTTGAAAGTGCCACTTTCTAAATCATGGGGAATAAGTCATTTCTTACAAGACTTGATACAAGACGAAGTCGACAGACGCATGCACCAACAGATCCCGAGACTACTACACACACTAAAATATGAAAGATGGATGATGGTGGTGGGTGTTGGTGTTGTAGTGGTGGTGGACTGATGGCAAGTGTAAGAGAAGTGGTTTGCTAAGGGATGCCTTTCTCTTGAACCAAGCACCTCTATTTATAGCTGAAAACAAAGGTCTGGCAAGGCCCGTTGCCCACCTGGCATGACCTCGTGGTCTTCTATTTCTCTCCCTTTATTAACTGCAGATGTCAGGTCTTGTACTAACACGCTCCGTGGTGTCATCAGTGGCGGAACTAGAACATTAACTCAGGGTTATCCCAAAAAACTTTTTTCACCATGCAATTGTACAATATTAAAAAACGACAATAAATAAATAAAGTATAACAAATACCTAGTAGATTTGTCCTCTTCTTTTTTCATAGCTTGAAATCGTTTCATCACATCGTCGTCTTTTACTTCGTGTAAAAAATCATTTTCGACCGCACGAACCATAGCATTGTTCAAAAATTCTGGTCCCCTTCGATTGCGTAAATCCGTCTTGACAAGCTTCAATTTCGAAAAACATCTTTCAACGGTTGTGGTAGCAACAGGTAAAAGCAAAGCTAGCTTCACTACCTGATAAATTGAAGGACAAGAACTATGCGTTCCCGTTTCAACCATAACACGCGCAAGATCACTTATTCCATTGAAGTTTGCAAATTTATCATCATCGCTTATAGTTTGACGAAATGGGCAATTGGGATTTGGGCTTATTATTTTTAATTGATTGGTATCCTCGTAGTTGTGTCATGCCGTGCACTAAAATTTCAGGGCAATTGGGCAATTATTTACAATATTTTATTATTTTGGGCTAACATATTGGGCAATTGGGCATATTATTTAAAATCTTCAATTGATTTGGGCTAATATATTGGACAATTTGGATTTGGGCTTATTATTTTCAATTGATTTAGGTTTACTGACTTTTTTAGGGGTGTCCTCGTAGTTGTTCAGGGGTATCCTTGGTATGAAAACCAAATTTTTTTTACACTACCGATAAAAAGTTGAGCCGTAGCCCGTGCTACGGCTCGGTATAATATAAGGTCTGCCCCTAGGTGTCATAGCACAACCCATTGGTGAGTGTACTTGCTTATACTATCTCAGATTCTACGAATCCTAGAGTTGACCACGACCCATGTTGAGTTGGCACGGCTCCGTGTTGGTTTGTCTTTTGTTGTTGTCTTTTTCTGCAGGGAATCTTGACTGGGCACGACCCTATGCCTGGTGGGCACGGTCCTATGCCTAACCTTCTGTTTTTGTTATTTTTTGTTGTTTTGGATGTAGATGGGGGTTCGGCAGGTTGTGTCACTCATTCTTCTTTGTATAAATAGAAATAAAATCAAACTTGCTAAATAAGGATGGTTACAAAAGCGAGGCATTACAAGGTAGATGAGTCCGGTGTCTAGTAGCTTGATTACTTCATTTTTAACCACTTCTTGTATGTTTGGATTTACTCTTCTTTGTGGTTGTATTACCGTTTTATAGCCATCTTCCATTAAAATTTGTGTGTGCACATGGAAGGACTGATGCCTTTGCTATCCATAAGTTTCCATGCGATTGCATTTTTATGTTTTTCAAAAGTTTTTTTTTAATTTTTCTTTTTCGAAAAGGGTTAGTTTTGAAGAAATGATGACGAGCAGTGATGTGATTAAAATACAACATACAAATTATATCAAATACGGCGTAAAATCGACCATTTTTCAGTACTATTTTGGGAAAAAGCTTGGTTTTCTGTTTCCTTTTAATTTATAGGGTCAAAAGAGCTTAAATGTGCAAAAGAAGCAAAAAGACAACACAAAACTAACATAAATACAAAGAAGAAGGAATTGACGCAACTCGCCAAGCCCCAATTCACATCCAATCCATAAAATAGCAAGAATAGAAGACTTGACACGGGGTCGTGTCCACCAGACACGAGTCGTGTCCGAAGGTGGATGCTGTGCAGAATAAAAGACAAGAGCAAAGGACAAAACTGGCAGGCAACACGGGGCCATGCTAAGCCAACACTGGGTGTGGTTAACTCAAGGATTTTCAGAATCTGTGATAGTATGGCAAGTACATTGGTCACGGGCCGTGATATTGACACATGGGGCCGTGTTTGTACTAGATCTGACAAGCAGTTAATGAGGAAGAAAGAGAGAGAAATGACCACGGGGCCGTGCCAGGCGGGCACGAGCCGTGGTGGAGCTTCTGATTTCAGCTATAAATAGATGTGCTTGGTTCCACTCCAAACCATCCCTTGGCAAACCACTTCTCTCTCACATGCCACCACTCCACCACCACTACAACACCATCATCCACCACCATCATCCATTTTCCATCTTTTAGAGTGTGTGTGTAGTCTCCGGATCCAAGATTGATAGTAAGAGTCTTTGTCAAACAAAGGCCATGCTTGGCTAAACTCTTACATCACTAAGAGAAGACATATCTTTTATGTATTTTCTTTTATGATTTCCAATCTTTTGCAACTTTTTAATTGGGTATGTATTAATGACTTTAATAACTAGTTTTTTATATTGAAGGCAAATTTATCTAATCATTCTTCATAAGTCGTGGATTCACATATTCGTGTCTTTACAGTCTATATAAAGCGCATTAATTGCCTGGAAGGGGGTTAGAAGGGTGGTTGGGTATATTATATGTCTCGTTCAGTGTATAGATCCTGCGAGAACCTAGTTAAAGCCCAGTAACAACTCACAAGTCGGAGCGGGCATTACCCTCTACGGGAGAGGTGCAAAAAGCTTGAATCCCTTATCTATAAACTACTATTAAAACTTTGAACCAACCCCGCAAGGAATGTATCCCTGCTGACTCAGATCAACGGGTTGAGGGTGATCGCTGCCTGGTAGGGGGCCCACCACTTTTTGCATTAATAATTTACTTAATTATCTTTCAATATTTCGACCTATTGGGATTGTATCCTTGCTGACTAAAACCACTAGGTTGAGGGTAACGTTGCCTTCACATGAGGGGCCTACTACTATAACTAAGATAATCTCTTAAAATGCCCAAAGTGCAGAAATCATCAAAAGGGTACATGAAAGATAAGTCGGATCCAAGTGATTCTTTCTTGTCTATCTGTTTTTTTTTTATTTTTATTTTATTTTCTGTTTTTAGTTTATCTTTTGATTAGTTTAAAAATCTTTTCTCAAAGTTTGGTTTGATTAGATGTTGACGATAAGCCGGTATTAAAAGCTCTTGTGTCCTTGGATTACCTTGGTATCTTGTCATCACTATACTACGTCTGCGATGGGTGCACTTTCCCTAACGTGTGTGTAGAGTGATAGTAGAATATCGTGTTTTATAAATTTAAAACTTGAATTGGCGAGTAAAAAGAGCTAAAAATCTACTAAAAAATATATACACACCCGCACACGTCACGGAGCCTACCATGCTCGTCCAAGAATGCATATTCTAGACCTGTTGGTAGCTCCTTGAGTTCAAGTGATGGTGGGTCTTCAAGAGACCGCTTATTTTCTTCTTTATTAAGTTCGATGGCCAAAAAGGTTTGTTCAATGATGTCCTCCTCTTTGACGAGTAGTTCCTCTATTTCTTTCGAATCGGGTGACTCTGCTTCATCTTCAATTAAGGGGTCGTCATTGCTAATTGGATATTTCATTGATTTGTCAAGATGGACGTACCTTTTGTCGGCGCCTAATTGAAGTGGTAGGTTGTTTTGCTTCTGGTTGACTAAGGTTTGATAGGTTTTTTTGAACGGTTGTCCCAACACGAGTGGGGCATCATCGAGGATGATAAAGTCGGTTGGTACCACCATTTGATTTGTTTGAATTAAGACATCCTCAACCATTCCCGTGGTTTTTATCATTTTTCGGTTAGAGAGAAAAATAGGGATTTTCAGAGGAGAAAAATCACTATTACCCAATTTTTCAAAAATGTAATTTGGCATTATGGTAACACAAAGATCTTTATCAATTAACATGTTACTAACGAAGATGTTTTGAAAAAAACATGATACCGGTTTTATGTTTAGTTCATGGTGTTTAGCTTGTATTAGCGAAGTTTGATCAATTTTTAAGTTAATGCTAACTATTTTTTCTATTTTAGTAGTAGTGTTTAGCTCTTTCAAAAACTTGGCATGAGAAGATACAAAACAATGATTTTCAAAAGAAGGTTGTAAAATGTGAATTTTTTGAAAGTTTTGTTCTATATTGAAATCATCATTTTTAGACTTACCTTCTTTGTGGTTTAGTTCGTGCGTGAGTTTTTCGCTTTGTAGTTCTTCTATTTTTACCTCTTCGATTATTACCTCTTCGATTATTACCTCTTTAGTACAAATGGTATCTTCCTTTTCGCGAGATCTTTTAAGTAAGAGTTCTAAATCCTTGAGACTTTATATAAGGCTTTCGGCTTCAAGAACGATTGTTGGTGGCGTGTCGTATGTTTCAAACAGATTAGCATTCCAGTCAAAGCTTAGCTTTGTGAGCTCAAACCTTGGTTCTTCATATGTGGTGTATGAGGGTGATGGTTGAAAATGGTAACAATGTTGTACCGAATGAGATTCACCGCAAATGGTACAATATGGTTCCTCGTAATCATCCTCAATATAGTAGTAGTTGTAATCTTATGAGTAGTAATCCACTGTATTGGAAGATACCTAGAAGATTAGCGAGCCTCGAGATCAGAAAACAGAAAAATAAAATTTAACACGAGGACGACCACAACCCCGTGCTGTACTGGCACGGCCCCGTGGGTGTAACGCCTCGCTTTTTGTAACTTTCCGTATTTAGAAAGCTTGTATTATATTTCAATTTTCGGAAAACTTTTTCCTTTTGTAATTTCGTTTCGAACCACTGTAATCCGAAACATAGATCTTAATAAAATTTATTATTTCATACGAATTATACTTTGTTTATTTATACATGTTCATACCAATAATTCATATACACATTCGATACATATTCATGATTCTTGTAAACACGTGTTAAACGTACAAATAACTATCTTAAATACATGAGTTCATACGATTTTTATGTGCAATTACTTAGTTATACACTTACAATCCTTTATCTAAACTTTCGTACTCGAATCATACTTAAATATATGTTATATTTTGCATTAAACATCATATTATATGCCAAAACTAAACATAAATGACCATAATTGCCAAAATATGAAAGATGTGTGGCTGGCCTTTGGCCGCGACATGCCCACGGAACGAAGATCATCTCCACGACGTGCGGCAGCTCATGATCCGTAGCCAGGTCTTTCTCATTTGTGCATTTGTCCAGTTCCATGTCTCAACCACCACCTAACTTGCATTAAATCACTTCTAAACACTAACGCTAATCCCTCACTATATATACAACACGTCCCACTCTCATTTCACTTTCCAAACCTCTTAAACACTCAAAATCCACTCTAAATCTCTCCAAAGTGAGTTCTAGCTCACTTCCTTCTTCAATCTTACTTATTTCTTCTTTTACTTCACTTGGATAACCTCTAGGAAGGTTTTCACAAGTTTGCTTGGGCAAACTAAGGTGAAACCTCACCAAATTTGAGGTCCACAGTGAGATGTATTTTCTGATTTTATTTATGTTCATGTAAACTTCATTTTTACCTACTTTCTTCACCATTTCTTCTACAAAGCTTGGAACACCTCTAGGAGTGTTTCCACAAGATTACCATGGTAATCTAAGGTGGAACATCACCATTTTGAGGTCCAAAGTGAGTTTTATTTTCTGTTTTGTTCAACATTCTTGCAACTTCATTTTCATTGATAAAACTTGGTGGAATCTTGTACCCACTAAGCTTATAACTTATCCTATAGTTGTGGGTTTGTGTTGAGGTGATTTCCACCAAGTTATGAGTTCGAAAACTCTTTATTTTTAGTTTATACATATCATAATCCAAGTGTTGAAAGCAAGCATGATTCATCATCTTTCATATGATGAATTTGTGACTTACGAAGTGTGAACCATGGGAGCTTGGGCTTTCCAGTCTAGTTCCACTCCTTCTCTTGTGAACTTATGTAGAAACACTGAAGTGACTTCCTAGTATCAAAGTAACATAGCCCCGCCTAGCCTCTGACACTTAGGATTACCTTTCCATGTCGTGTTGGTTCACCCGAGTTAGGATTTACTTGGTGACTTGAGCATGCATTAGTTAGTTTTTTATTCTTCTTATTCATGACCCTCTGTATCATCCTTGTGATGATTTTTATAGTGGTGAATCATACAATGAGGTTAAACCTCTGTGCTTGACTTACATGATAATCTATGATATCTATGATGGACTTAGTTTTATGTTAATATTATAACTATGCTATAAATCATATAAATATAAACATAACCGAATTCTTGACGTTAGTCGAATCATAATTATACATCGCTAATATAAGTTATATTATCTTTGTTCTTTATTCCTCGTTTATGATTCTAATGGGCACGTTAGGACCCATAAAAACACTTTAAAAACTTAGTGTCCAAACGAGTGTCTAGACAAGATATACTTTTGCATACATATACTTTTATACTTAATTCCGAATCCAAACATTCCATAAACCCCAAACACCCGAACACATTCATTCTCCTATTCTCATTAACTCGTCAATACACGGATAATCAGAAAGATTTTTAATATTGTGAGTATACTTGACCCTTTTTACGCTTTAATGCACTTTTGGGTGTAACATGTTTCAACTATCAAAATTCACAATACACATAATCAAACATATTTAATCACTCAATCTGCCAAACAGGCTATTTGTTATGCTTAGCTTGTTTATGCTAGAATACATTCATGTACTCTATTGGCATTAACTTAGCTAGCCTACCTTAACAAATATAGTGCTATAGGAGTAGCAGACCACCCGACGGGATATTGTTAAGTTAATATACTTTACGGTCTTGATTACTTCGGTGTCGAGAGATGCACATTATACTTTACGGTCTCGTTCACTTCAGTGGCGAGGGATGCACATTATTCTTGTGGACACTCCGGTTTGGCCTATAGTTATGCATGCTAGCTTCAACTTTGTATATCAATTGCCATGTTGGATTTGAGACGACGTTTTATACTTATAGGCTAGTATTCCAAAACTTGTATACTCGCCAATACTATTATATTGAACTATACTTTAAAACATGTTGCAGGATTTTGATGATGCTTATAATGCACGGAATCTAGTAGGATGCCTAAAAACGCACTTAAACTATGATACTTGTTGTATTGTAATTCATTTTGTTTTACCTCTTGTATTCTATTTCCAACGATGTAATTGATTCTTTTAGAAATGAAACGAAACTTATTATTAAATACTTATCACAATTTAGCGTTATGAATTCTTGAGCAATCTATTTCATCTCACTCCGATGTTTCCGACATTGGTTGGGGTGTGATAGTGGGCAAGCCTGTATCTGGGCGTTTGAAAAAGTTTTACTAAATATTTCTAGCATGGGGGTGTGGCCAAGTTTGCACGGCCTCGTGGCAAACCTACTGTAAAAATAAAAAAGTTTTGAAAACGGGAACGCAGTTTTGAAAAATGTACAGAATTTGATTAGCCCGCTAATTTTAAGCTTTCTCAAAATCATTTTGTCCCCGACAACGGCGCCAAAAACTTGACGTGGTCAAGTGTGGGTATAAATTTTAGATATATTTTAAGCACTTTTTCTCGTGGATCAAGCTTTAAATTTATAAAACATGATGCAATACTACCACTCTACACATGTTAGGGCAAGTGCACCCATCGTAGGCGTAGTATAGTGATGGTAAGATACCGAGGTCGTCCAAAGACACAAGAGCTTTTAATACCGGTTTATCGTTAATGTCTAATCTTACCAAATTTTGATAAAAGTTTTGAAAAGGTAAACTAGAAATAAAAATGTAAATAAAAGGAAAAAGAAATAGACAAGAAGGAATCACTTGGTTCCAACTCCTCTTTTATGTATCCTTTGATGATTTCCGTACTTTAGGCTTTTTAAGAGATTATCTTAGTTATAGTGGCATGCCCCTCTTGTGAAGACGAGGCTACCCTCAACCATATTGGCCTGAGTCAGCTGGGATACGGTCCCGCAAGGTCAGATTATTGAAAGATAATTAAATAAGTTACTAATGTGAAAAGTGGTAGGCCCCTCTTGTGAAGGCGACCTTACCATCGGCCATATTGGTCTGAGTCAGCAGGGATATAGTCCCGCAAGGCTGAATAAAGTTTTAATAGTAGTTTATTTATAAGGGGTTCAAGCCGTTCTTACTTCCCCCGATTTGATGCTATCTGCCTCAAGGGAAGTCCTAATAAGCCTAACCAAGTCCTCGCAGGATCTATACGCTAAACCAGGCAAGAACTTTACCCAAACAACCTGCTAACCCCCTTCAAGGCAGTTAACGTGCTTTATATAGACGGTAAAGACACGAATGAGTGAATCAACAAAACATGAAGAAATGTGTAACCAAAGTTCACTTTCAATATAAAAAAAAACTAGTTATTAAAGTCATTCATACATACCCAATTAAAAAGTTGCCAAAGATTTGGAAATCAAAAGTAATACATAAAAAATTTGTCTTCACCAAGTGATTTAAGAGATTTAGCCAAGCCTAACCTTTGTTTGGTAAGAACTCTTACAATCGATATTGGATTCTGAGACTACTACACACTCTAAAAGATGAAAGATGGATGACAGTGGTGGGTGTTGGTGTTGTATTGGTGGTGGACTGATGGCAAGTGTGAGAGAAGTGGTTTGCCAAGGGATGCATTTCTCTTGAACCAAGAACCTCTATTTATAGCTGAAACAGAGGTCTGGCACGACCCCGTGGTCTTCTATTTCTCCCCCTTCATTAACTTTAGATGTCAGGTCTTGTACTAACACGCCCCATGGTGTCCTAGCACGACCTAGTGGTGAGTGTACTTGCTGTACTATCTTAGATTATGCGAATCCTAGAGTTCACCACTATAACAACCCTCCTGAATTTTTCTGACACCCTAAAATATTTTAAAATATTCCCATATGTCTTAAAATACACCCCATACGCTAAAATAGGACCCTAATATCTTTATTTTTATATAAATTAATTAAAAACAAGAAAAATGGGTTCCTCGCGGGGCGTGTAGCCTTTGGCTACTGCCTACGCGGGCCGCGACAGCAAGAAGTCATGGTCGCACCCAATGCCGCCATGTGTCATCATCGTGGCAAGTCTAGCTGGTTGAATCGACAGACCTAAGCCCTACACCCCTACTACGCGGGCCGCGAGAAAACGAAAATCAGGCCCTATAAATAGCAGCCATCGGATCTTCAGAAAATTCGCTCAAAATTCTTTTCTCTCTCGAAATATTACGTAGTATAAGTAATTCCCGCGCATTATACCCCCCCTAATTAATGAAGTTCTGCCCCGATGTAAGTATCATAACCCCGGTTACGTATTAGATACGCTGCCCGATTGATCAAGGGTTCCGTAACGGCTGTCGAGGTTCTGCCCAAGGTAGTCGTTGGAATGCCGTCACGGGGAAAGTATTACTAATGTAAATAATGGGTTATTATACTAACACGTGTGCATTTGTGTAAATTATAGATTATCACCAGGAAACCCTTACAAAAAACCTAAGACAGCAATGTGAGTAATCTCCTTTTTGTAAATTGTTTTACAAAACCTTAAATGTTTTACAATGTGATTAAGCAGTGATTGAGTCTTTGTAGTTCTTCAATTACTGCCGGTATGTTAGGGTTTTGTATATAAAAGGTGGAACACGTTACCATTGGACAACGAGTTAGCCAATATGTAATATGACCCACCGGTCAGGATTGACAATACTGAATGAGTAATTATGTAGAAATAAACAATGTGATTACTCTCAATACTGTTAAAGGATAAAATATTCTTGATTAATCTAGGATTCACTCACCAGTATTTCCCACTGACAAATGTTTTAAAACGCGTTTCAGGTAACAAAATGTAAAAGCCAATTAGAAGAAAGCCAGCTGGAGAGCACTGACGGCTTGGAAAAAATGTGGGTTTAAAAGTTACCTAAAAGACGATGTTTTAAATTCAATAAAATAGGGTTTATCCCTATAAACATGTTGTAATAAGAAACTTGGGTTTTACCTATGTATTTATTAATATAAAATGGTGGTTTTAATCTGATAAACATTTCCTAACTACGGTCCTGATGAAATTTCCGTCACCAAAATGATAAACAGAAATGATACCACCACAACTGGTCTCGCGGCCGCCCGTTCCCGGGACATATAGGGGGCGGGGTTTGCGACAACCACAACCCATGTTGAGTTGGCACGGCCCCGTGTTGGTTTGTCTTTTACTGCAAGGAATGTTGTCACACCCTAAAAATCCACACGCGGAGTACTACCGCGAGGCATGTGACTGACCAGGATCTTAACCATTAATCATGTGGAACTGTTTACTTAGGATATAAATTTTTCCAAATAAAAAAGATTAGTCTACATATTTAAGCGTCCGAAAATAAAATTCAATTTAGCAGCGGAAAATAAGATTAGTTCTTAAACTGCGTCTATCTTAAGTTTGTGGTTGTGTCTTTCAAACAATGTTTTTATGTTATTAGGTTGTAATCTCCGTTGCGTGTGTCAACGCCTTAAGACAATGTTGTGGTATTTTACTTTTCAAACTTAAATCAATGGATGATCTGCATGGTTTTATTTTCATATAGCTTTGTTATGATTAAGCTATGGTATTAAGAAGCCACACCAAATAAACCCACGCTTCCGCAAAGCCCGGGTGTGACAGCTTGGTATCAGAGCTCTGATCATAGCGAACTAGGATTCCTTCTCGAGTCTAGACTATGATCACTAGGGCTCTCACGAAAACATTTTTACACTGCATACCACTTAAGTCCAGATCCAAATCTTTTTACAAACAAATGTTGAGCACATTTATTTATTATTTATAGGCTCAGTCTGGGAGGCTGAGGCTCGGTCTGGAAGACCGAGGCTCGGTCTAGGAGACCGAGGTAGTTGGCTAGTGGGACTAGGAAGAGCAGTCTGAGAGGCTGGGAGAATTGGCTAGTGGGACTAGGAAGAGCAGTCTGAGAGGCTGGGAGGCTAGTGGGACTAGGAGAATTATTTGATTGCTTACTTGGTGACTAATGTGCTTATATGATTATATGATTGATTATTGTACGTATGTGCGTTTGTGTTACAGGCGACATAGTTTCATTGGAGCACGAGGTGTACACTTCCGATATGACCAGCACAGATGAGGACGAATTTCAACCCTTTGCATTGCCTGATGTCGTAGCAGAGCCTGCTGATGGCCATCTTGTTGGGGATTTACCACTCGCGGTGATCCCTGCTCATGTGCCCCTTGCCGCTTATCCCGTTGTTGAGATGTCCCCCGACGTTGTCTCTGACGACGATAACGATCTATTAGAGGAGGACCCATTTGAGGGCGAGGCCCTATTGCTGCTGATAGCCTACCGCTTGCTGACGCTCCTGCAAGAAGAGGCTCATGCCCACTCACCTGTCCCAGACTCATTTAAGTCTGTGACGTCCGCATCTTTGCATACACCGGGAGTGCAGCACCACTCACACGACGCCGACCCTGATATGGCATCATCAGCTGCACCAGTTCTCGCACACAGCATTGAGTTTGATCGCGATATTGAGGACGATTCTGTTTTTCCACCTGGTTTTGATCCAGACCATGACACTGAGTTCATGCACTTAGACCGGCCCTTGGAGGATTCTGTAGTCCCTGTCGACCCCATGTTTGTTGATCCAGCTGATTTTGAGATGGAGTTTGTTGATCCGGAGCCGGCTGTGGCCCCTGAGCCAGGCGTTGCTCCTGACCCCACATTGGAGCATGACCCTGTTCATGCCAATGCACCTGCTGTTGCTCCTTGATTGATCATCTGCTTGGACGAGAGAAAATTGGGGTAACTGTGCAAGACAATTTATTATTACGGGGGCCCACGTAATAACGACTTGTAGTGCACAGAAAGCCTGGTGGACTCTGCGGGTCAAGCTAATGAAAACCAATGTAGCAGGAAATAACTAAAACACGAATGACCAAGGCGATGAGTTCGTTCTATTACAAGCAATAAGCCAATTTGGCAAGCCTATGTGAAGGCTCAGAAATTTATTTCCCCACTCATACCATGAGTATATTTACGTGTAAAATTGGGTGATTACATGATGGCTTATGGTGCTGTGTATCTCATAGACAATTGAAATGTTGTCTAGCCCGCTTCATACCACTTCGACAGAAGGGAATGCCACTCAGACGTGTCACAGACACCAGTACGTTGCCAAGGACAGAAGCCGAGCTGCAAGAACGCATCTCACAGGCAAATGCACGACATGAAGCCCTCCGCTCTAAGCACAACGATGGCATTACTAGAAATAACCCTCCAACTGGCTGCACCTATAAACAGTTCCTGAACTGCAAGCCTTTGAACTTTGACGGAACAGGAGGCGCCGTTGCATTTGTTCGTTGGTCCGAAAAGATTGACTCCATCCTAAGAATGAGTAACTGTTCGCCCCAACGGAGTGTTACCTATATCTCAGGGTTATTTCTAGATGGCGCACTCTCATAATGGAACCTCCAGGTTCAGACCCTTGGTACAAGATGCTACTAATGCACTGAGCTTTTCTAGGGCTGAAATCCAGAAGCTTGAGGTGGAGTTCTGGAATTAAGAATGGACGGACCAAAGATTTCTGAATACATCCAGCAATCTCACGACTTGTCTAGGGTCGTCCCCTACTTAGTCAAACCGGAGTTCAAAAGGATTGAACGATTCATTTGAAGACTTGCACCCCAGATCAGGGGTATGGTTACTACCTCGAAGCCCTCAACCATTACAGAGGCTATCGATATGGGTGATTTATTTATAACATGAGATGTTATGTGTTGATATTACATACGTACACTTTACTTACTATCACCTGACCAACGTGAACCATCTTTTAGAAGATGCCACCAAAACGCGATCCGCGCATGCCTGCCAACGAGGCAGGACTTCAACAAATCATCGCTGCCGCCATTACACAGTACGCAACCTCACCAGGAGGAACTAGCGGAAGTAATTCTAACAATAACGGCAATAACAATCCACCACATGGGTGCACTTACAAGCAGTTCCTAGACTGCAAGCCCGTAAACTTCGACGGCACTGTAGGTGCTGTTGCTTCTGTAAGATGGGCCGAGAAAACAGACTCTGTTCTCCAAATGAGCAAGTGCGCTCTAGACCAGCAAGTTACCTACATTTCTGGGCTATTCTTGGACGGAGCCCTGTCCTGGTGGAACTTACAAATGCAAACTCTTGGGGAAACCTGGCCACTTGAAGGATTCTTGTTGGGCCACTGTTGGCCAGGGAGGCCAAGGAGGATTTGGAAACAGAAACAATAACCGGGGAGGAAATGGAAATCGCCCACAAGGAAACAATGGAGGTAATGGGAATCGAGGCGACAATGTGAATCAAGCGGGCGCTGTGATTCATAACCAAAGGAATAACCAAGCTGGAAATGGAGGTGGAAACGGGCAAAGACCTGGATGCTTTAACTGTGGTGATATCGGACACTTTAAGAGGAACTGCCCAGAGTTGAACCAAGCCCGTGGAAGAGTGTTCAATATCGAAGCGAGGGAAGCGCGCCAGGATCCCAATGTCGTTACTGGTACGTTCCCTGTAAACCAATGCTATGCATCCGTTTTATTTGATACTGGTGCCGACTATAGCTTCGTATCGTTAGAATTTAAGAATATGCTTGGTTTAGCCACTAGTAAGTTAGATATTCCCTACTCAATCGAATTGGCTAATGGAAAGTTAGTAGAAGCCAATGAAGTAATCAGAGGTGGTGCAATCGAGTTGGGAGAACGTGAGTTTGCTTTGGATCTACTGCCAGTCCAGCTGGGGAGCTTTGACGTGGTAGTAGGGATGGATTGGTTACCAAGCAATAAGGCAGAAATTGTTTGTCACGAAAAGGTCGTTCGTATCCCGACCGAAGGTGGCAAAACAATTGTGATACATGGCGAAAAGCGTGATACGCCGTTAAGAATTATCAGCTGCCTCAAAGCGCGAAAGTGTTTGCAAAAGGGGTGTGCTGCCTTCCTAGCACACATTGTAGACAAGAAAGCTGCAGAACCGAAGATCGAAGACATCCCTGTCGTGAGGGAGTATCCGGAAGTCTTCCCGGAGGACTTGCCTGGACTGCCACCTCAGAGGCAAGTGGAGTTTCACATCGATTTAGTCCCAGGCGCCGCGCCTGTGGCCAAGGCACCTTATAGACTTGCCCCGTCTGAGATGCAAGAATTGTCGACACAACTTCAAGAGTTGTTAGACAAGGGATTTATCCGACCAAGCTTCTCGCCTTGGGGAGCTCCGGTCCTGTTTGTCAAGAAGAAGGACGGTAGTTTTCGAATGTGCATCGACTACCTGGAACTGAACAAGCTGACGATCAAGAATAGATATCCTCTGCCAAGAATTGATGATCTGTTTGATCAACTGCAAGGTTCAAGCTTTTACTCAAAGATCGATTTGCGGTCGGGATACCATCAGTTAAGGATACAAGAGGAGAGTATCCCGAAGACAGCCTTCAGAACTCGTTATGGACACTACGAGTTCCTTGTTATGCCGTTTGGGTTGACAAACGCACCTGCAGTCTTTATGGATTTGATGAATAGAGTTTGCAAGCCATACTTGGACAAGTTCGTGATTGTGTTTATCGACGACATCTTGATTTATTCAAGGACAAAGGCTGAGCACGAACAGCATCTAAGAGATATTTTGGAGCTGCTGAAGAAAGAACAGTTGTATGCCAAATTCTCTAAGTGCGAATTTTGGCTACGTGAAGTCCAATTTCTTGGACATGTGGTAAATGGAGATGGAATCCATGTGGATCCAACCAAGATCGAAGCGATCAAGAGTTGGGAAACGCCAAAGACGCCAACCGAGATTCGACAATTCTTAGGTTTGGCTGGCTACTATCAAAGGTTCATTGAGGATTTTTTGAAGATCGCTCAACCATTGACGCTCCTCACCCAGAAAGATAAGAAGTTTGATTGGGAATCAAACAGGAAGAAGCGTTTCAGCTGTTGAAGGATAAGCTCTGCAATGCGCCAATTCTAGCACTACCGGAAGGTACTGACGATTTCGTGGTATACTGTGACGCCTCGCGTCAAGGATAGGGTTGCGTGTTGATGCAACGCCAGAAGGTTATTTCTTACGCATCACGTCAGTTGAAGGTTCGTGAGAAGAACTATACCACGCACGATTTGGAGCTAGGCGCAGTGATATTTGCTTTAAAGATCTGGAGACACTACCTATACGGTACGAAATGTACAATTTTTACAGATCATAAGAGCCTACAACACATATTCAACCAGAAGGAGTCGAATATGAGACAAAGACGATGGGTTGAGTTGTTAAATGATTACGATTGCGAGGTAAAGTATCATCCAGGGAAGGCGAATGTGGTTGACGACGCCCTAAGTCGAAAAGAGAGGATCAAGCCCATAAGGGTTAGGGCTTTAGAAATGATTATCCAAACCGATCTTTCCTTGCGCATTCGTGCCGCGCAGAAAGAAGCTCTTAAGGAAAGAAATCTTGAAGAAGAATATCTCCGTGGGATGGAGAAGCTATTGGTGCCAAACGAGGAAGGAACGTTATGTATTGAGAAAAGGATTTGGGTTCCTCTGTTTGGTGGTTTAAGGAAAGTTGTTTTTGATGAAGCTCACAAATCGCGGTACTCTATCCATCCAGGAGCGGATAAGATGTACCAAGATCTCAAGAATTACTATTGGTGGCCTAGGATGAAGGGTGATGTTGCTGTTTATGTGAGCAAGTGTCTAACGTGTGCTAAGGTGAAAGCGGAATACCAGAAGCCTTCAGGACTTCTGCAACAACCTGAGATTCCCAAGTGGAAATGGGAACAAATCTCCATGGATTTTATTACAAAGTTGCCAAGAACGCCGAGAGGCCATGACACTATTTGGGTAATAGTGGACCGATTAACGAAGTCATCGCACTTCTTACCTATCAGGGAGAAGGATAATACGAGCAAGTTGGCAGAAATATACATGCGAGAAATCGTCACGCGCCATGGAGTACCTCTCTCGATCATCTCTTATAGAGATGGACGCTTCATATCAAGGATTTGGCAATCCTTCCAAGAAGCTTTTGGCTCACAATTAAATCTGAGCACTGCATTTCACCCTCAGACCGACGGTCAAAGCGAGCGGACTATTCAGACCTTGGAAGATATGCTGAGAGCATGTGTTATGGATTTGGGCGGTAACTGGGATAAGCATTTGCCACTGGTCGAATTTTCATACAACAACAGCTACCACACCAGTATTGGAGCCGCGCCATTTGAAGCTCTTTACGGACGCAAGTGTCGACCACCCCTATGATGGGCTGACGCAGGGATAGGCAGCTTGTTGGTCCCGAAATCGTCCAAGAGACGACAGACAAGATTGCGCAGATTCGAGAACGCATTGAAGCGGCTCGCGACAGACAGAAAGCCTATGCAGATCCAAACCGGAAACATTTGGAATTCCAAATTGGAGATATGGTTTTATTGAAAGTTTCACCCTGGAAGGGTGTGGCACGCTTCGAAAATCGTGGGAAGTTGAATCCGTGTTACATTGGCCCTTTCAGAATCCTGCAAAGGATTGGGCTTGTAGCCTATAAGTTGGACCTACCTGCTGAACTCCATGGTGTTCACGATACATTCCATGTATCCAATTTGAGAAAAAGTCCAACACAAGATACAGTGATCATTCCTGCTGACGAAGTTCATATCGACGACACGCTCCACTTCACTGAAGAACCTGTTGAGGTCACGGATTGGAAAGTTAATAAAACTCGCAGGAGCAGTGTCAAACTCGTCAAAGTTCGTTGGAATGCTAGGCATGGACCTGAATTCACGTGGGGACGTGAGGATCGAATGAAGGAGAGTACCCCCATTTATTTCCTAAGAACCCTGCATCTAGTAGCAAAACATAAATTTCGGGACGAAATTTATTTAACGGGGGGAGAATGTGACAACCCTCACCAAACCAGGTATCCGTACGAATTAATTAATATTTAATTACTGCTTAATTACTGTGCTTGCTTACAACTGTGATTAAACTGCTTACTGATTTCTGATACATAGATACTCATGCATCACATTTTATACTGTCACTCTATTATTTTTACACAAACATCAGTGACAACCTTGATGCACAAAAAGCAAAGTGAGCACACTATACGGGATACCCATTAAACATGCTGATATAACCAGCATCAGGCAGACACTGCCTCTAAGGCCTGTATGAGCCAGAGATAGTTTACTACACCTGTAGAGAGTGTAGGGATATAAGGGTTGTAGAACTGCGTCACTAGGTGATAATTATAGTGACCGGATGTGCCTAAAACGTACTTTAAGTACAAAAATTCTGCACTTTAAATAAAAATTCTGCATTTATCTAAACTAGTAAAGTGCAAAAAGTTGGAAAAATATTACTAGACACTTTCCAAAGTGTCGGGAATAAATTGTGTCACTAAAAATAATATTAACGACACTTTATATACTTATTTAGCGCTTTAACGGAGTAATATCCAACCGTACAACCGGACTTAACCCGGAACATAAAAATATTAACAATGACATTATTTTTCATTTTCTGTGCCAGTTAGGGTCCCCGAATACCCTAAAACCCGTTATAATTTACTACCCACTAATAACTAATTTAAATCTCTAAACTAATAAACTAACTAAACATTATCCAACAAGTTCAAAATGAACCAAACCCACCCTATTATAATCGTTCGGTTCCCATGTAGGGGACACCCTTCCACCTATTTTGAATATTATAATCAAGATGTCAAATATCTAACTAGCATATTATACCTTGGGTATTTAGAGAAGATGGTCTTTAAAGGCAACCACTAGATTACCAATTTCATTTACATCAAACCACTACTTTTTTTTTCTTTTTCTTCTCTTGTCTTGCCTATGGCCGAACACCATAACCAACACCCAATCACATTCAAGTTTTGATCAAGGCACACTACTAACATACAAAGGTGGCGGATCTCACACAAGGAAGCCCGTTGCTTACGGAATCGTAAGGACCTCACCACAATGCTATTAACCACCCATTTTTCGTCTAGTTTCCTCCCTAGCCCCGAGCTAGTAGTAAGTGTCTCTAAACATCCTCTTGTTCATATTTAACGTGGTTAATAAGAGATTTAACGGGTAAAAATTATGAACACTAGAGATCGAAACTAAAAGTCCACTAAAAATAATAAACATGGTGGTTAATGAATAAATGTTAGTGTAAAACTTTTGAAACTAGTTTTGTTATGATTATTTTTGGTTGTTGATTGCTAGTATGGGAATGGATCATCATCAAACCCGCTAGATCATGTTCACAAAACATGAACTAGCCTTATGTTTAGTTGTAAAGTTTCTAGATGACGAACCCTTTCCAACATAAACGTGAACTTGTGTAAAAACAATTTTTCTTATAAAATGGAGTTCTAAACTAGTAGATCTACGGAAAATACAAGTGGTATTTTCAGAGGACCAAGTGTCAAAAGAAATCATATTTTTAAAGCCGGATTTTTCCTAAACAAAGGTGATTTTTGTAAACACACAAGTGTGCAGACACTTGTGTGACAAAAAGTTTTAACAAAGAATTGTTTTTGTAATATTTGACAAGAAGATGTACAAATGCATTTTCTGAAAGAACAAGATTCGTGAGAAACCGATTTTATTTATAGAAAGATCTACTAAAAATATGGGGAAAGTTACTATATATTTCGCACAAACCACAAGTTCATGTGTTTTGCGATTTATATTTATTTTGACTATTTTAATGATGAAACTTTGTTGATTGATGTTGGGAACATTGTTGAATTGAAATTTTAAAAGAAAATGATACGCTAGAAAGCGTGGCCACCTCCAGTTACAGGGGAAACTCTGGCGAAATTTTTCCAAAAATCTAACACTTGGAAATATTTTTATCACGAGTGTTACGAATATATTTTCAACTTGTTTTCCCAATTATCTTTCGCCACAATTTTTATTACAAAACAACCAAGTGTCGGAGGTGGGATTTTTATAAATAAAATAAAACTTGCTAAAATATATATTTAGAATATATATTTTCATAACAACACTTGTGGAAATTTTTGTGATTATTTTGTAAACTACGTAAATATTATTTTTAGGGTAAAAATAATATTACTAGATATTAACGGCTCCAAAATAATACGAACGCCTTCACAATAATAATTTAAGTTACACCGGTATTATTAATACCACCCGAACTTTACAATGTAGCTTACGTATTTTCAGACAATTCTCATAAGTGTGTATTTTGACAAGGATATTATTTTGGAAAATTATATGGAATAAAATATAATATTTTTGGGAAAAATAATTATATTTTGGAAGTAAAGTATTTTGGACAGATGAAATAAAATATATTTTAAGTGAGACTTAATAATATATTTCGAAGTTATACGAACGCACATGTATTAAATCCCCCATCCTTGGGAAGGAATATATTTACCAAATAATTACGAAGTGTAAACACGAAATAGTTGCCTAACTATTTCCCAAAGACATTAAACCTTAAACTAAGGCACGGCCGTCCGTCTAATAGAAGTTAGTACGTGTAGGTCGTCGCACATCAGATTTCTGGGAGATACTTTTAGAGACGCACTTCGGTGAGTTCATGTCCCCCTTTTCTCTTAACTGTTTTCAGTTTTTAAACTGCGGGGGTGAAATACATGTTACATTTACTACAAACGTTTTATACACGGTATGATTAGCTAAGGAACTTACTACTAGATCACGTGAATGGATAGGCTATTATCGTAAGACCATTAATCCTTGTATAAGGACCGAGAGGCATGAGTGATAGATCTATCGGGTGTTGCGAGCCCCACACATGGGCCAGCGTGCGGCTGCATGTGGTGACTATGTCGTTCCGCCGGAAGGACCGGTATAAAATACGCGTTACAGGTTTGAGTGCTTCCTAGTCCATGTCACTTATTAATGTATTAGCTACACATTAATCGATCTCTTTTTCCTTAATTGCTACATACCAGGGATTTTCATACGTACAGACTTGTTTACAGAGGTTTATACATACTCACTTACATATGAACTCGCTCAACATTATTGTTGATTTTTCCAACTTACATGTATTTCAGGGAACTAAGGATTTGGCACGGTATGCTACGTTTTCACGCTGCATTAGAGTTATGGGATCATCCGAGTTTAGGGGTTGTGGCTTTTACCTGGACGAGTCACAGTTCTTAAACTGCGTCTATCTTAAGTTTGTGGTTGTGTCTTTCAAACAATGTTTTTATGTTATTAGGTTGTAATCTCCGTTGTGTGTGTCAACGCCTTAAGACAATGTTGTGGTATTTTACTTTTCAAACTTAAATCAATGGATGATCTGCATGGTTTTATTTTCATATAGCTTTGTTATGATTAAGCTATGGTATTAAGAAGTCACACCAAATAAACCCACGCTTCCGCAAAGCCAGGGTGTGACAATGGTCCCACCCTAATATTACAAGCGGTCGCTTCTCAAGATTTATGGATTTGGCATGCGTACTTTGGCATGGCCGGTGCGAACAATGACATCGATGTTTTAATGTCCTCGAATCTTTTCGACGATGTTATAGACGATGTTGCACCAAATACTTCATTCTATGCAAACGACGTGGAGTATAAGTATGGGTACTATCTCACAGACGGTATTTATCCGGAGTGGGCGACGTTGGTAAAAACTCTTTCGTGTCCAGATGATGAAAAAAGATTGTATTTCAAGAAAAAACAAGAGTCAGCAAGAAAAGATATCGAGCGGGCTTTCGGTGTGTTAAAAAAGAGATGGTCTATCATCGCCCAGCCGTCGAGGATACTTGAAAAAAGAAAAATGAGAAACGTCATGTATACGTGCATCATTTTGCATAACATGATATTGGAGGATTCGAGTAGAGCGTTTTGTGGAGAAAGTTATGATGAAAGTATCCAACCGACGGACCCAATACTAACATACGCTGAAAAAGAAGCTATCTGATCGAAGGTACGAGACAGGAACACACACCATAACCTTCGAGCCGATCTGACCGAGCACCTATGGTTTTATCGTGAACAAGGAGGAGACGACGAGTGACTTTTTTTTTTAAACTCTGGCATTGTATAGTTTTTATTTAAATTATGACATTTTATTTATATTATTTCAATTATGGCATTTTATTTAAAATATATAAATTATGAAGTATAAATTAATATATGAAAATTAAATGATTTTTAAAATAAAAAATAATTAGGAAATGATGACGGGGCTCCATTCCACACCCAGCAAATTAAATGGGGGGGGGGGGGGGGTTATAAAGCCCCCTGCCTGATGTGGCGCCTAGGTGGCGCTGAGGTGTCCTTATAACCCCCCAAGGGGGGTTATCCCACACCCTCTAGCCTAACTACGGTCCTGATGAAATTTCCATTGCCAAAAATGTTAATCACCGATAACACCAAAACTGGTCTCGCGGCCGCCCGTTCTCGGGACAGATAGGGGACGCGGGTTGCGACAGTTAACTAGAACATACCTTGGATAATAAGGCCTCGATTTCAGACGAGGAACTTTGTTATTAGTGCAAAAAGTGGCGTAGTTCATTTTTAGGGATCCTCGCACACTCAACCATATTGCTTTGAGTCGGCAAGGAAACGTCACACAAGGTCAAATCAAACCACAACGATACTGCCCAATCAGCAAGGAAAGTATATACCGTTGTGGTTTAGTATTAGTTAAGTAAATAGTTAAAGGGGTTTAAATTACTTGTGACTACGTTCCCAAAAGGTAGTTACTCTTATAAAACAAAGTCCTCATGTTTTGATCTTATCGTCATGCTTTGGCAAGAGCTTACCAACCCAAAGTCCCATTACAAAACCTCCAACCTCCTTTTCAAGCATCAACATGATTTAATTATATATAGACATAGAAAACATGAATATCCAAAGTTAATGATGACACAAGATTGTTGGTAGATTTCAAGGATTAAGTCGAAAGTCTAATAACCCATGTTAATGGCGACACTAATATTTCACTCACTTTTAAAAAACACCTTGTTACCTAAAGTCATTAACACACACACCCCCTTGTTAACCCATGATTCACTTTTGTTAACTCTTCATAAGGGGGTACGTTTCCCCAAACATCCAGAAAAAACTTTGCCAAGAATGGCCATGAAGATAGTTTTCACCAAACTCGAAAAGATTATATTAATCATTCAAAGTTTGATTACACTATTCTTGAGTTTTTCTTAATAATTACAATTTAGAGATAGTGGGTAGAAGATAAGTGTGTTGGGGAGAAAAGAGAAGAATTGAACAAATGAAAATGGAAGTCAAATTATGCTATTTATAAGCTTAGACACGGCCGTGGTCAGCTCTTTTGGCCCCACCTGATCTTCTAAGATATGCAGAATCTTTTTGTCTTTTTATGCCCAGAGACGGGGCATGTCTTCAGGATATGGGGTGTGTTTGGCTATATATGATCTAGACTTTGAGTGCCGGACTTTAGAAGGTGTTGGTTGTCTTCGGAGTTCAAGACACGAGGTGATGTGGTCGAGCGTAGGTATAAATTTTAGATATATTTTAAGCACTTTTTACTCATGGAATAAGCTTTAAATTTATAAAACACGGTACAATACTACCACTCTACACACGTTAGGGCAAGTGCACCCATCGTAGACGTAGTATAGTGATGGTAAGATACTGAGGTCGTCCAAGGACACAAGAGCTTTTAATACCGGCTTATCGTTAACGTCTAATCTAACCCAATTTTGATAAAAGTTTTGAAAAGATAAACTAGAAATAAAAACGTAAATAAAAGGAAAAACAATAAACAAGAAAGAATAACTTGGTTCTAACTCCTCTTTTATGTATCATTTGATGATTTCCGCACTTTGGGCTTTTTTAGAGATTATTGCAGAAATCAGCCTAGGCGGCCGATTAATCGGCACCTAGGTGCTAATGTTACAGAAGAGCAATGTTGCAGAAATCAGCCTAGGCGGCCGATTAATACTGAGGTCGTCCAAGGACACAAGAGCAATGTTGCAGAAATCAGCCTAGGCGGCCGATTAATCGGCACCTAGGCGCTAATCGGTGACTTATCGCCTAAATTTATTCAAGTTGGTCAAAAAATGGTAAAAGTCGGTCAAAATCGAACTAATCGGGCCCATGTTTTTTGACCCAATAAACCTAATTTTTGAAACCTGGCCCATGGTTTAAAGCCCAAATTTTAGTTATAAACCTATTTTATCTTTAACATTACAACCGACACATCAATTTTAGTTATAACCTATTGTGCACCAGCTCTTAAAAGACGGTCCTTGGGTGATTTTGAATTCTTGTTCAACAATGGTGGAAAATTTGCATAATCCATTATTAAACCAGAATTCTCAACTTTTACCTCAACAAATGGCTCCTCTGGTTTTGACGAACCAGATTCATCACCTGAACGTGGCTCCTTTGACTTTGACAAGTCAAATTCATTGCCTGATCGTGGCTTGTCTGACTTTGATGAGCCAGATTCATCGCCAATACGTGGCTCCTTTGTTTCCGAAGAAACAAATTCATCACCAACAATTTTCTTCTTCTTCTTCTTCTTTCCCTCTTTCGTCCTCTGATTTGTATCTGATGAATCCATTTTGCTTGATTTGTCATTCTTTGGTGAGCAAGACGATTTATCAGAACTTTTATCTGTTTTACCAGTTGTATCCGAGGACAAAATCCTTTCGAGATACTCTCTCGCTTTCTTCCTCTTTTTCCCCAGTCTGTCTTTCTGCCCCTGTGAAAGCTTTACTTTCTTTTCTTCAACTTTCTGTTCTTTGGGCTTGACATTGACTGGTTTCTTTGCCAATTTCTGAGAATCAACCCTCGATCTTTTCTTTGATCTCATTGGGCAGTCTCTGGCAATGTGACCTTTAATATGGCATTCAAAGCATCTTCTCGTCTCAAACTTCCAACTTAGGCAGTTAACAGTAATGTGTCCTCTCACACCACAAGTGTAACACACTCTGTTATCGTACCAATCACCACCTTCTGTCCAAACATTCAGATCATAGCATTGTTTGGCTTGGTGATATCCATCTCTCCTCTTGTATGCTGGATTTGGCTTTTGAGCACTGTGGTTAAACCTGCACCACTTATTACCAACAATTTTTGAGTTTTGATTTTTCAATTTTTGTGATTTTTATTGCGATTGGATGATTGATCTGATGAGCTTTTATTTTCTTTTTGATCATTTTCAAATTTTTCTCCTTTTGTTTTTGTTCCACTTTCTTCTTCAAAGGTTTTTGCTTAGAGCATTCTCCCTTTTCAGTTGTTTGCGGAACAGTTTCTTGAAACTTTTCTTTTAAATTCAAAAATAATTTCTTTTTCTCAATTTTTCCAGTTTCATCATCAGATTTCTCATCACAATCTTCAACTATGACTTTATCATAGTTTGTGACATCATCACTTATTGGAACTGAATTTATTGGTTTTGGACAGAGAATTAATGAAGTATTCACAAATACTTTCAATTTTTCTTACCACTCCTTGATTTTAATTTGAGCATTTACAGCTTCATGCTCAAGTCGAATGATTTTTTGAAGATGAGAATTTATTTCAATTTGTTTTTCAATGTTGTTTTTACCAAAAATAATTTTCTCATCTTCCAAAATCTTTATTTGACTCTGAAACTCTTTTTCAATTTTTAATTTTTCATTTTCAAACATTTATATTTTATTTTCCAAAACTTTTTCATTTTCATTTAAAAATTTATTTTCTAATGTCAAACTCTCTACATTCTTCAAGAGTTTGGCATTGTCTGTCTTAGATTTTTCACAGTTTAAGCATTTCCCAGGAATCTGTTTCTCATCAGCTTTCGTCTCAACCTTCAAAGATGAAATATTTTCAACCTGTTTCTTCTCCTCATGAGCACTTTCATCCTTACTCTCTTCTTTTGATGAATGATCAAAGATAGGTGCGTCTTCTACAACCTCTTTCTTTAATTCTGGTTCAGGATTCACAGATACAGGTTTTTCAGATTCTTCTTTCTCAATCTTGACAGCTGGAATTTGTTCAACCTGCTTTTTTTTCACTAGGTTTGATTTGTTCTTCAGCTGTTGTTGTTTTTACATCTTTCTTAGATTTGATCTTTTCGTTAACAGTTGCTGCCTTTTGATTCTTCCTTTTTTCAACTTGTTTTTCTTTTAACTTTTCAATTTTATCTGCATAAAATAACTTTCCGTTACGAGATACATATGGAAGTTGTTGTTTAAGATATTCCAGTTCTCGGATTTCTTCTTCATAATTATCACCCTCTTCATCAGACGAATGATAAAAAACCGGAACTTTTTCAACAACTTCTTTTGCTGAGACTGTTTCTCCTTCTTGCTTTATCGGAATATACTACTGAGATTCATAATTCATATACACCAATAATTCTTCAAAATCCATGTTTCAATGTCAAATGTTCACAAAATAGACTTTTCAAACGAACTGGGATCACTTTTAAACGAACTGACAAATCACCCTTCGTGCGAACTGATCAAACCTTAAACGAACTGAGAATATTCAATCTTGGCCCAAACTTAAATCAAAAGCCCAATTCTTTCTATTTGAACCAAACTAGTAACAATTATCGGCCCAACTAATATTGTATATGATCAGCCCAATGATATCCAATCCCAATAGCTCACAAATGAAAGTGATTGGACCAATGAACCCACTAAATTGACTTCATTAGAATGTGATTATCATATTATAAGTTGGCTGACATCCACTGTAAAGATCACATGACAATCAACTTTAACGATTAGATCAATTTATCATATATTGTGCCGACAACAGTGATGTTTAATTCAATCTGATTGGACCTCAATTTAAAGCTGGCCGACAACTATTATGATTCAATTGGACCGCTGCCTATTGTTCTGTAGCCGACAACAATTTATCAGATCAAAACAAGTATATCACATGAACTACTGAACCACATTCAAACGAAACTTCAGCTTTGAAACGGAATTCTCAAACGGAATGGTCCTCAAACGGAATCAACCAATCAGTTCAAACGGAATTCAGTCCTCAAACTAAATTAACCCAATGTTTCAAACGGACCACATGTTTCAAACGTAATCACAATGCATTTTCAAACGGAATTTATCTTTCAAACGGGATTATCCATGATTTTCAAACGGAATCAGTAATTTCAAACGAGATGTCACTCGATATCGGACCGAAAAATTCAGATTTCTCCCAAACGGCTTGGAATTAGGATCTGAAACTTTGTAGGGTTGTAGATCAGGTCTTTTCGCACAACATATCAAAAAATCAGCCGATTTGAACCGTTAAAACCCGTTTAATTTTGAAAAATTCAGTTAAAAACGTGAAAGAATGAGTAGAAATCAGATTTTCGGATGAAATCAAGCTGAATCGGTAAGAACTCTTCCTCCTGAGCTCTGATACCACATGTAGGATCGTTTTCAGACCCGAACGAGTCGATCAGAAGAGTTTATCTCAACACGAAAGGCGGAAACAGACGTGTAGAGTTCAATTCAGCAAGATTTACACTTTAAACTGTTGTATGATTGATTTGATGACGTTTTACAACCTAACAACACTTCGGCAGCACTTCGTTGTTCTGACCGGAAAGTTACAAATGAACTAGACATGAGAGGTATTTATAGGGTATGCTATTCCGTTTGAAAGTGGCATGACACCCTTCAAACGAAATCTAATTCCCTCTGAACTTGTCACTATCTAATTCCCTTTGAAAGTGCCAATTCCCTTTGAAAGTGCCACTTTCTAAATCATGGGGAATAAGTCATTTCTTACAAGACTTGATACAAGACGAAGTCGACAGACGCATGCACCAACAGATCCCGAGACTACTACACACACTAAAATATGAAAGATGGATGATGGTGGTGGGTGTTGGTGTTGTAGTGGTGGTGGACTGATGGCAAGTGTAAGAGAAGTGGTTTGCTAAGGGATGCCTTTCTCTTGAACCAAGCACCTCTATTTATAGCTGAAAACAAAGGTCTGGCAAGGCCCGTTGCCCACCTGGCATGACCTCGTGGTCTTCTATTTCTCTCCCTTTATTAACTGCAGATGTCAGGTCTTGTACTAACACGCTCCGTGGTGTCATCAGTGGCGGAACTAGAACATTAACTCAGGGTTATCCCAAAAAACCTTTTTCACCATGCAATTGTACAATATTAAAAAACGACAATAAATAAATAAAGTATAACAAATACCTAGTAGATTTGTCCTCTTCTTTTTTCATAGCTTGAAATCGTTTCATCACATCGTCGTCTTTTACTTCGTGTAAAAAATCATTTTCGACCGCACGAACCATAGCATTGTTCAAAAATTCTGGTCCCCTTCGATTGCGTAAATCCGTCTTGACAAGCTTCAATTTTGAAAAACATCTTTCAACGGTTGTGGTAGCAACAGGTAAAAGCAAAGCTAGCTTCACTACCTGATAAATTGAAGGACAAGAACTATGCGTTCCCGTTTCAACCATAACACGCGCAAGATCACTTATTCCATTGAAGTTTGCAAATTTATCATCATCGCTTATAGTTTGACGAAATGGGCAATTGGGATTTGGGCTTATTATTTTTAATTGATTGGTATCCTCGTAGTTGTGTCATGCCGTGCACTAAAATTTCAGGGCAATTGGGCAATTATTTACAATATTTTATTATTTTGGGCTAACATATTGGGCAATTGGGCATATTATTTAAAATCTTCAATTGATTTGGGCTAATATATTGGACAATTTGGATTTGGGCTTATTATTTTCAATTGATTTAGGTTTACTGACTTTTTTAGGGGTGTCCTCGTAGTTGTTCAGGGGTATCCTTGGTATGAAAACCAAATTTTTTTTACACTACCGATAAAAAGTTGAGCCGTAGCCCGTGCTACGGCTCGGTATAATATAAGGTCTGCCCCTAGGTGTCATAGCACAACCCATTGGTGAGTGTACTTGCTTATACTATCTCAGATTCTACGAATCCTAGAGTTGACCACGACCCATGTTGAGTTGGCACGGCTCCGTGTTGGTTTGTCTTTTGTTGTTGTCTTTTTCTGCAGGGAATCTTGACTGGGCACGACCCTATGCCTGGTGGGCACGGTCCTATGCCTAACCTTCTGTTTTTGTTATTTTTTGTTGTTTTGGATGTAGATGGGGGTTCGGCAGGTTGTGTCACTCATTCTTCTTTGTATAAATAGAAATAAAATCAAACTTGCTAAATAAGGATGGTTACAAAAGCGAGGCATTACAAGGTAGATGAGTCCGGTGTCTAGTAGCTTGATTACTTCATTTTTAACCACTTCTTGTATGTTTGGATTTACTCTTCTTTGTGGTTGTATTACCGTTTTATAGCCATCTTCCATTAAAATTTGTGTGTGCACATGGAAGGACTGATGCCTTTGCTATCCATAAGTTTCCATGCGATTGCATTTTTATGTTTTTCAAAAGTTTTTTTTTAATTTTTCTTTTTCGAAAAGGGTTAGTTTTGAAGAAATGATGACGAGCAGTGATGTGATTAAAATACAACATACAAATTATATCAAATACGGCGTAAAATCGACCATTTTTCAGTACTATTTTGGGAAAAAGCTTGGTTTTCTGTTTCCTTTTAATTTATAGGGTCAAAAGAGCTTAAATGTGCAAAAGAAGCAAAAAGACAACACAAAACTAACATAAATACAAAGAAGAAGGAATTGACGCAACTCGCCAAGCCCCAATTCACATCCAATCCATAAAATAGCAAGAATAGAAGACTTGACACGGGGTCGTGTCCACCAGACACGAGTCGTGTCCGAAGGTGGATGCTGTGCAGAATAAAAGACAAGAGCAAAGGACAAAACTGGCAGGCAACACGGGGCCATGCTAAGCCAACACTGGGTGTGGTTAACTCAAGGATTTTCAGAATCTGTGATAGTATGGCAAGTACATTGGTCACGGGCCGTGATATTGACACATGGGGCCGTGTTTGTACTAGATCTGACAAGCAGTTAATGAGGAAGAAAGAGAGAGAAATGACCACGGGGCCGTGCCAGGCGGGCACGAGCCGTGGTGGAGCTTCTGATTTCAGCTATAAATAGATGTGCTTGGTTCCACTCCAAACCATCCCTTGGCAAACCACTTCTCTCTCACATGCCACCACTCCACCACCACTACAACACCATCATCCACCACCATCATCCATTTTCCATCTTTTAGAGTGTGTGTGTAGTCTCCGGATCCAAGATTGATAGTAAGAGTCTTTGTCAAACAAAGGCCATGCTTGGCTAAACTCTTACATCACTAAGAGAAGACATATCTTTTATGTATTTTCTTTTATGATTTCCAATCTTTTGCAACTTTTTAATTGGGTATGTATTAATGACTTTAATAACTAGTTTTTTATATTGAAGGCAAATTTATCTAATCATTCTTCATAAGTCGTGGATTCACATATTCGTGTCTTTACAGTCTATATAAAGCGCATTAATTGCCTGGAAGGGGGTTAGAAGGGTGGTTGGGTATATTATATGTCTCGTTCAGTGTATAGATCCTGCGAGAACCTAGTTAAAGCCCAGTAACAACTCACAAGTCGGAGCGGGCATTACCCTCTACGGGAGAGGTGCAAAAAGCTTGAATCCCTTATCTATAAACTACTATTAAAACTTTGAACCAACCCCGCAAGGAATGTATCCCTGCTGACTCAGATCAACGGGTTGAGGGTGATCGCTGCCTGGTAGGGGGCCCACCACTTTTTGCATTAATAATTTACTTAATTATCTTTCAATATTTCGACCTATTGGGATTGTATCCTTGCTGACTAAAACCACTAGGTTGAGGGTAACGTTGCCTTCACATGAGGGGCCTACTACTATAACTAAGATAATCTCTTAAAATGCCCAAAGTGCAGAAATCATCAAAAGGGTACATGAAAGATAAGTCGGATCCAAGTGATTCTTTCTTGTCTATCTGTTTTTTTTTATTTTTATTTTATTTTCTATTTTTAGTTTATCTTTTGATTAGTTTAAAAATCTTTTCTCAAAGTTTGGTTTGATTAGATGTTGACGATAAGCCGGTATTAAAAGCTCTTGTGTCCTTGGATTACCTTGGTATCTTGTCATCACTATACTACGTCTGCGATGGGTGCACTTTCCCTAACGTGTGTGTAGAGTGATAGTAGAATATCGTGTTTTATAAATTTAAAACTTGAATTGGCGAGTAAAAAGAGCTAAAAATATACTAAAAAATATATACACACCCGCACACGTCACGGAGCCTACCATGCTCGTCCAAGAATGCATATTCTAGACCTGTTGGTAGCTCCTTGAGTTCAAGTGATGGTGGGTCTTCAAGAGACCGCTTATTTTCTTCTTTATTAAGTTCGATGGCCAAAAAGGTTTGTTCAATTATGTCCTCCTCTTTGACGAGTAGTTCCTCTATTTCTTTCGAATCGGGTGGCTCTGCTTCATCTTCAATTAAGGGGTCGTCATTGCTAATTGGATATTTCATTGATTTGTCAAGTTGGACGTACCTTTTGTCGGCGCCTAATTGAAGTGGTAGGTTGTTTTGCTTCTGGTTGACTAAGGTTTGATAGGTTTTTTTGAACGGTTGTCCCAACACGAGTGGGGCATCATCGAGGATGATAAAGTCGGTTGGTACCACCATTTGATTTGTTTGAATTAAGACATCCTCAACCATTCCCGTGGTTTTTATCATTTTTCGGTTAGAGAGAAAAATAGGGATTTTCAGAGGAGAAAAATCACTATTACCCAATTTTTCAAAAATGTAATTTGGCATTATGGTAACACAAAGATCTTTATCAATTAACATGTTACTAACGAAGATGTTTTGAAAAAAACATGATACCGGTTTTATGTTTAGTTCATGGTGTTTAGCTTGTATTAGCGAAGTTTGATCAATTTTTAAGTTAATGCTAACTATTTTTTCGATTTTAGTAGTAGTGTTTAGCTCTTTCAAAAACTTGGCATGAGAAGATACAAAACAATGATTTTCAAAAGAAGGTTGTAAAATGTGAATTTTTTGAAAGTTTTGTTCTATATTGAAATCATCATTTTTAGACTTACCTTCTTTGTGGTTTAGTTCGTGCGTGAGTTTTTCGCTTTGTAGTTCTTCTATTTTTACCTCTTCGATTATTACCTCTTTAGTACAAATGGTATCTTCCTTTTCGCGAGATCTTTTAAGTAAGAGTTCTAAATCCTTGAGACTTTATATAAGGCTTTCGGCTTCAGGAACGATTGTTGGTGGCGTGTCGTATGTTTCAAACAGATTAGCATTCCAGTCAAAGCTTAGCTTTGTGTGCTCAAACCTTGGTTCTTCATATGTGGTGTATGAGGGTGATGGTTGAAAATGGTAACAATGTTGTACCGAATGAGATTCACCGCAAATGGTACAATATGGTTCCTCGTAATCATCCTCAATATAGTAGTAGTTGTAATCTTATGAGTAGTAATCCACTGTATTGGAAGATACCTAGAAGATTAGCGAGCCTCGAGATCAGAAAACAGAAAAATAAAATTTAACACGGGGATGACCACAACCCCGTGCTGTACTGGCACGGCCCCGTGGGTGTAACGCCTCGCTTTTTGTAACTTTCCGTATTTAGAAAGCTTGTATTGTATTTCAATTTTCGGAAAACTTTTTCCTTTTGTAATTTCGTTTCGAACCACTGTAATCCGAATCATAGATCGTAATAAAATTTATTATTTCATACGAATTATACTTTGTTTATTTATACATGTTCATACCAATAATTCATATACACATTCGATACATATTCATGATTCTTGTAAACACGTGTTAAACGTACAAATAACTATCTTAAATACATGAGTTCATACGATTTTTATGTGCAATTACTTAGTTATACACTTACAATCCTTTATCTAAACTTTCGTACTCGAATCATACTTAAATATATGTTATATTTTGCATTAAACATCATATTATATGCCAAAACTAAACATAAATTACCATAATTGCCAAAATATGAAAGATGTGTGGCTGGCCTTTGGCCGCGACATGCCCACGGAACGAAGATCATCTCCACGACGTGCGGCAGCTCATGATCCGTAGCCAGGTCTTTCTCATTTGTGCATTTGTCCAGTTCCATGTCTCAACCACCACCTAACTTGCATTAAATCACTTCTAAACACTAACGCTAATCCCTCACTATATATACAACACGTCCCACTCTCATTTCACTTTCCAAACCTCTTAAACACTCAAAATCCACTCTAAATCTCTCCAAAGTGAGTTCTAGCTCACTTCCTTCTTCAATCTTACTTATTTCTTCTTTTACTTCACTTGGATAACCTCTAGGAAGGTTTTCACAAGTTTGCTTGGGCAAACTAAGGTGAAACCTCACCAAATTTGAGGTCCACAGTGAGATGTATTTTCTGATTTTATTTATGTTCATGTAAACTTCATTTTTACCTACTTTCTTCACCATTTCTTCTACAAAGCTTGGAACACCTCTAGGAGTGTTTCCACAAGATTACCATGGTAATCTAAGGTGGAACATCACCATTTTGAGGTCCAAAGTGAGTTTTATTTTCTGTTTTGTTCAACATTCTTGCAACTTCATTTTCATTGATAAAACTTGGTGGAATCTTGTACCCACTAAGCTTATAACTTATCCTATAGTTGTGGGTTTGTGTTGAGGTGATTTCCACCAAGTTATGAGTTCGAAAACTCTTTATTTTTAGTTTATACATATCATAATCCAAGTGTTGAAAGCAAGCATGATTCATCATCTTTCATATGATGAATTTGTGACTTACGAAGTGTGAACCATGGGAGCTTGGGCTTTCCAGTCTAGTTCCACTCCTTCTCTTGTGAACTTATGTAGAAACACTGAAGTGACTTCCTAGTATCAAAGTAACATAGCCCCGCCTAGCCTCTGACACTTAGGATTACCTTTCCATGCCGTGTTGGTTCACCCGAGTTAGGATTTACTTGGTGACTTGAGCATGCATTAGTTAGTTTTTTATTCTTCTTATTCATGACCCTCTGTATCATCCTTGTGATGATTTTTATAGTGGTGAATCATACAATGAGGTTAAACCTCTGTGCTTGACTTACATGATAATCTATGATATCTATGATGGACTTAGTTTTATGTTAATATTATAACTATGCTATAAATCATATAAATATAAACATAACCGAATTCTTGACGTTAGTCGAATCATAATTATACATCGCTAATATAAGTTATATTATCTTTGTTCTTTATTCCTCGTTTATGATTCTAATGGGCACGTTAGGACCCATAAAAACACTTTAAAAACTTAGTGTCCAAACGAGTGTCTAGACAAGATATACTTTTGCATACATATACTTTTATACTTAATTCCGAATCCAAACATTCCATAAACCCCAAACACCCGAACACATTCATTCTCCTATTCTCATTAACTCGTCAATACACGGATAATCAGAAAGATTTTTAATATTGTGAGTATACTTGACCCTTTTTACGCTTTAATGCACTTTTGGGTGTAACATGTTTCAACTATCAAAATTCACAATACACATAATCAAACATATTTAATCACTCAATCTGCCAAACAGGCTATTTGTTATGCTTAGCTTGTTTATGCTAGAATACATTCATGTACTCTATTGGCATTAACTTAGCTAGCCTACCTTAACAAATATAGTGCTATAGGAGTAGCAGACCACCCGACGGGATATTGTTAAGTTAATATACTTTACGGTCTTGATTACTTCGGTGTCGAGAGATGCACATTATACTTTACGGTCTCGTTCACTTCAGTGGCGAGGGATGCACATTATTCTTGTGGACACTCCGGTTTGGCCTATAGTTATGCATGCTAGCTTCAACTTTGTATATCAATTGCCATGTTGGATTTGAGACGACGTTTTATACTTATAGGCTAGTATTCCAAAACTTGTATACTCGCCAATACTATTATATTGAACTATACTTTAAAACATGTTGCAGGATTTTGATGATGCTTATAATGCACGGAATCTAGTAGGATGCCTAAAAACGCACTTAAACTATGATACTTGTTGTATTGTAATTCATTTTGTTTTACCTCTTGTATTCTATTTCCAACGATGTAATTGATTCTTTTAGAAATGAAACGAAACTTATTATTAAATACTTATCACAATTTAGCGTTATGAATTCTTGAGCAATCTATTTCATCTCACTCCGATGTTTCCGACATTGGTTGGGGTGTGATAGTGGGCAAGCCTGTATCTGGGCGTTTGAAAAAGTTTTACAAAATATTTGAAGCATGGGGGTGTGGCCAAGTTTGCACGGCCTCGTGGCAAACCTACTGTAAAAATAAAAAAGTTTTGAAAACGGGAACGCAGTTTTGAAAAATGTACAGAATTTGATTAGCCCGCTAATTTTAAGCTTTCTCAAAATCATTTTGTCCCCGACAACGGCGCCAAAAACTTGACGTGGTCAAGTGTGGGTATAAATTTTAGATATATTTTAAGCACTTTTTCTCGTGGATCAAGCTTTAAATTTATAAAACATGATGCAATACTACCACTCTACACATGTTAGGGCAAGTGCACCCATCGTAGGCGTAGTATAGTGATGGTAAGATACCGAGGTCGTCCAAAGACACAAGAGCTTTTAATACCGGTTTATCGTTAACGTCTAATCTTACCAAATTTTGATAAAAGTTTTGAAAAGGTAAACTAGAAATAAAAATGTAAATAAAAGGAAAAAGAAATAGACAGGAAGGAATCACTTGGTTCCAACTCCTCTTTTATGTATCCTTTGATGATTTCCGTACTTTAGGCTTTTTAAGAGATTATCTTAGTTATAGTGGCATGCCCCTCTTGTGAAGACGAGGCTACCCTCAACCATATTGGCCTGAGTCAGCTGGGATACGGTCCCGCAAGGTCAGATTATTGAAAGATAATTAAATAAGTTACTAATGTGAAAAGTGGTAGGCCCCTCTTGTGAAGGCGATCTTACCATCGGCCATATTGGTCTGAGTTAGCAGGGATATAGTCCCGCAAGGCTGAATAAAGTTTTAATAGTAGTTTATTTATAAGGGGTTCAAGCCGTTCTTACTTCCCCCGATTTGATGCTATCTGCCTCAAGGGAAGTCCTAATAAGCCTAACCAAGTCCTCGCAGGATCTATACGGTGAACCAGGCAAGAACTTTACCCAAACAACCTGCTAACCCCCTTCAAGGCAGTTAACGTGCTTTATATAGACCGAAAGACACGAATGAGTGAATCAACAAAACATGAAGAAATGTGTAACCAAAGTTCACTTTCAATATAAAAAAAACTAGTTATTAAAGTCATTCATACATACCCAATTAAAAAGTTGTCAAAGATTTGGAAATCAAAAGTAATACATAAAAGATTTGTCTTCACCAAGTGATTTAAGAGATTTAGCCAAGCCTAACCTTTGTTTGGTAAGAACTCTTACAATCGATATTGGATTCTGAGACTACTACACACTCTAAAAGATGAAAGATGGATGACAGTGGTGGGTGTTGGTGTTGTATTGGTGGTGGACTGATGGCAAGTGTGAGAGAAGTGGTTTGCCAAGGGATGCATTTCTCTTGAACCAAGAACCTCTATTTATAGCTGAAACAGAGGTCTGGCACGACCCCGTGGTCTTCTATTTCTCCCCCTTCATTAACTTTAGATGTCAGGTCTTGTACTAACACGCCCCATGGTGTCCTAGCACGACCTAGTGGTGAGTGTACTTGCTGTACTATCTTAGATTATGCGAATCCTAGAGTTCACCACTATAACAACCCTCCTGAATTTTTCTGACACCCTAAAATATTTTAAAATATTCCCATATGTCTTAAAATACACCTCATACGCTAAAATAGGACCCTAATATCTTTATTTTTATATAAATTAATTAAAAACAAGAAAAATGGGTTCCTCGCGGGGCGTGTAGCCTTTGGCTACTGCCTACGCGGGCCGCGACAGCAAGAAGTCATGGTCGCACCCAATGCCGCCATGTGTCATCATCGTGGCAAGTCTAGCTGGTTGAATCGACAGACCTAAGCCCTACACCCCTACTACGCGGGCCGCGAGAAAACGAAAATCAGGCCCTATAAATAGCAGCCATCGGATCTTCAGAAAATTCGCTCAAAATTCTTTTCTCTCTCGAAATATTACGTAGTATAAGTAATTCCCGCGCATTATACCCCCCCTAATTAATGAAGTTCTGCCCCGATGTAAGTATCATAACCCCGGTTACGTATTAGATACGCTGCCCGATTGATCAAGGGTTCCGTAACGGCTGTCGAGGTTCTGCCCAACGTAGTCGTTGGAATGCCGTCACGGGGAAAGTATTACTAATGTAAATAATGGGTTATTATACTAACACGTGTGCATTTGTGTAAATTATAGATTATCACCAGGAAACCCTTACAAAAAACCTAAGACAACAATGTGAGTAATCTCCTTTTTGTAAATTGTTTTACAAAACCTTAAATGTTTTACAATGTGATTAAGCAGTGATTGAGTCTTTGTAGTTCTTCAATTACTGCCGGTATGTTAGGGTTTTGTATATAAAAGGTGGAACACGTTACCATTGGACAACGAGTTAGCCAATATGTAATATGACCCACCGGTCAGGATTGACAATACTGAATGAGTAATTATGTAGAAATAAACAATGTGATTACTCTCAATACTGTTAAAGGATAAAATATTCTTGATTAATCTAGGATTCACTCACCAGTATTTCCCACTGACAAATGTTTTAAAACGCGTTTCAGGTAACAAAATGTAAAAGCCAATTAGAAGAAAGTCAGCTGGAGAGCACTGACGGCTTGGAAAAATTGTGGGTTTAAAAGTTACCTAAAAGACGATGTTTTAAATTCAATAAAATAGGGTTTATCCCTATAAACATGTTGTAATAAGAAACTTGGGTTTTACCTATGTATTTATTAATATAAAATGGTGGTTTTAATCTGATAAACATTTCCTAACTACGGTCCTGATGAAATTTCCGTCACCAAAATGATAAACAGAAATGATACCACCACAACTGGTCTCGCGGCCGCCCGTTCCCGGGACAGATAGGGGGCGGGGTTTGCGACAACCACGACCCATGTTGAGTTGGCACGGCCCCGTGTTGGTTTGTCTTTTACTGCAAGGAATGTTGTCACACCCTAAAAATCCACACGCGGAGTACTACCACGAGGCATGTGACTGACCAGGATCTTAACCATTAATCATGTGGAACTGTTTACTTAGGATATAAATTTTTCCAAATAAAAAAGATTAGTCTACATATTTAAGCGTCCGAAAATAAAATTCAATTTAGCAGCGGAAGTATAAAGGAAGCTCATTTATAATTTAGTACCATAAGTTTGTTAATTATATGTAAATCAAGTAACTTACAAACCACACACTCCAACCGATTGCAATGTCCGTCAAAGGATGTAATGAGAAACCTGCAAAGAATGCAGTAGGGTGTCAACATAAAGTTGGCGAGTTCACGAGTTCATAGTTTTTTTTTCCAGTTTTTTTTCCAAAAACTTTTGTGGTTTAAATACTCATTTATACCATGCCATGGGGAGCTACCCCATATGTAAGCTACTAAACTCCATGATATACCGAAACTATCACACTTGTTTTGTTGGTGCCCCGTTTGTCAATGTCTATCATCATCGACGGTTGTCGAGGACGTATTAGTTCACGCCCGTCCACTCAAGGCATGGTGTCAGGTTAGTGAGACCTAAATAGCGCAATTTTACTAATATCCCGTTCGCCAGGCCAGGCGACTAATCTGTACTATAAGGTGGGGACTTCGTGATAGAGTTTCGTTCAGTACACTTGTTGCATCTAATATAAATAGTAATTAATTTGGACGTCCCACACAAGGGAAAAATGTTACCCGTATCCCACCCAAGGAGATGATGTTACCCGTATCCCGCACAAGGAGATAACATTTTTCGTTCCGCTCCCCAACCACCGGGAACGCATGCTTATAGTAAAAGTTGTGAACTCACCTTTGTTTTGCTCGACAGATAATTTACTTGTGTTATGTCGGTCAACCATACCCTATTATGGTTACCAATGTTAGGTTTGCTATGCAAGTAACATCACGTACTATTTACACGTATCTAACACATAGTGTACAACTTGTAACATCATATATTCAAGTAGCATACAAATCCATGTTTCATGAAAACACACATATGGGTCGCATACTTGAACAGTTATAGTAACACATTAGTCAAAAGACATAATACTTAAGTGTGCGGCCCAATAATTGAGTGGCCCAACAGGGAGTATGCGGTCTGTTTATGAGTGTGCCGTTTAACACCTTGTACGACCCAAAGAGACTGTGCGGCACACTACCAAGTGTGCGGCACACTACCAAGTGTGCGGCCACTAGGTAATGTGCGGTCATGCTAACAGGGTGTGGTACCTTGTGCATGTGTATCATGCACGTGGTGTGCGACTCTACTGAGTGGGCGACATGTTTACATGAGGCAACAGATTATTCTAAATCATCGTATATGAAAAACATCATCACCATACAACTTCAACATTCATGCCACACCCAATCATCACAATTATCATACGAATCCCCTAGTCTTGTACACAATTATATGTCCTAAATATTACCAAACATATTTTATACTTTCAACATTTACCGATGACTAGTAAGGACTCGACATCATAATTATCCAAATCTTAACATACGTTTAATTATCAAATGAAGGTTCAACAAGACGCAAATATTTATTCAATCAATTCAATATTACAACTATCCATACCCTAGATCTAAGCTAATTAGCCAACGTATGTTCAATTCTAGGTTAACGGTTTGTCACAAGCATATTATGACAACATCCTATCTTCATTATCAAACATGTAAGAATATATATATATATATATATATATATATACATATATACTTTCATTTCATTTAATCAACACCACAGATAATGCAAGTGACACAGCTACTTCGTATAAACATGCCAACTCTTACAATCCCAAATTAAACTTGTTGCTAAACAATTATACCAAATCCAAACAATTTGTGCCCATCCTAAAATATATATTTTAATCCTATCTTTGCACAACCAGTTAACAACATGAGTTTAAAATCAGAAAGTCACAGAATGCAAGAAAATTGAGTTTTCGTATAGTGTTGCAACTGTCGGGACAAACATGAGGCTAGATAGACATCACAAACTGCTCAAAATACAAAAAAAAAAAAACGACTTACTACATTCATCTCAGACCCGACACTGCCAAACATGTTTCTGAGAATCAATACTCTGCTGACTTGTTTACTGATCTTAATCCCGAACCAGAACAACACCACCACGCTTCACTGCCGCTGCGAACCTCGAACCAAAAGACCACGGCCGCCGCTGCCGTCTGACACCCCCCACCGACCACCACTGTTGTTCGCCATTCACCACTTATATCACCGGAAAAGTGGAATAGAGAAGGAAATAAGTGGAATGCTGTTGTCTTTGGATTTGAAATCAGAGAGGGAGAGAAAGAAGATCGAATCGTACCCGTAACATCTTGGAGTCCCGCCTGAACCGACAATCACTGCTCCTCCGATTGCCGGTAATGATGGCGCCGCCGTCTGCCATCATTGTCGTCTCCTCACTCTCTCTCTCTGTTTCTTCGTCAACGCTATCGTACGTCACCACGGTCGTTTATCTGAGGAACAAGGGGGTGTGGGTATGCAGAGGGTATAATCAGAGGTGGGGGTTGGGTGTTTGTAGGTGCGGTAGGTTTTCAGAGGTGAAAGGGGGTGTTTGTCGGAGGTGTAGCGACCGGATGTCACACCCCTTTCTAAGGCGGAAGCACGAGGTGTGATCATGAAAGGTTCTCATTGCATACGAATGGTAAACATACTACATGCTCGTAAAAATAACTTCAAATTCCAAATACCATTACGTAACTAAAAACATAGGTTAAGTGTTTACATCACAAGACAGCATATTGTCTGAAAAGTTTACAACTTGATTCAACGATAAACATAAACAACATCCAAGAGCAAGGGTATGACCGTGCGCACATCCACTTTAGTTACCTGAAATACATGTGAGTTTTTGGAAAATCGTCAACATAATGTTGGTGTGAATTCATGCAGTTTTTGTATTGAACGTTTGTATACTTTGTATGAAAACATGGTATGTAATTTGTATGTATCAAGTATTTCTGTATGTATCGAGATTGTTAATGGGTTGCAAGGCCATTAACATGTGACACGACATAGGAAGCATCCAAACCATAGGCATTTTTCTAGTTGTCGATTCACGACAGAGACACAAAAGCACTACTTGGTACTAGTTTTCACCAAGAGTGTGGCTGCCCGAAAACCCATTAGATCTAACATTTTGTTCTGCGGTCTAGGTATATTGTTGATTAATGGTGCTTCTGGTACCCTATTCGTGACACGATTTAAAGTATTATTCCTTCGTCTTTGTATCCAGCATACCATAACACATGTATTTTCCCCAAGTTTAAAAAGCAAGTAAAAGTTTAAAAGTGGGGATATGAACTTACTTTTCTGTAAACATTTAGTAACATGTACTTCACCCCCGAAGTTATAAAACTGAAAACAGTTAAATGAAAAGGGGGAGCATGAACTCACAACTTTGCGTTTCTTGCGCCGTAAACTTCACCGGATTTGCTTATATAGCGTCGTGACCTATACATGTTTTATTAACGTTAGTCACTAGACTTGTATCGCGCAAGTACAAGTCACCATCTTTTATGTATGTGTTCTTGTGTTAAAAATAATTTATATTTTTAACTATGTATCTTCCTTATATTATTTCTTCAAAAATAAATATAAGTATCTTGTATTTTACACCCGAATTATGTATTTTGTCCAAAACTTCATTCTAAGTCCGTAACTTAACCAAGTTACATAATCTATCAAGTAATATATTTTCATAAATATATTCTCTTGTATTTGTCTATGCGTGTTGTATGTGTATTTTGTACTTTCACTCCTTAGGAGTATTTATTGTATTTTCAAGTCCTAATACACTATCACGTAT
This sequence comes from Helianthus tuberosus, assembly GCA_030545235.1. NCBI lineage: Eukaryota > Viridiplantae > Streptophyta > Magnoliopsida > Asterales > Asteraceae > Helianthus > Helianthus tuberosus. The sequence goes on from CM060424.1 coordinate 160,599,294, forward strand.
AATACATACTACATACACTTATCACACAAGTTGGTGATCAATAAATATATATATTTTTTCTCAAAATATACATAGTTAATATCAATTTTTATCTTGAAGAAATCATCATTTCTTAAGTTGAAGTTTACATAAAAATTAGGGAAACCTTGGTAAATATTTTTGGGTGAATTTTCAGGGAATAAGTTTCACCAAAACTTATATTTTTCTAAGTGTCAAAATTCTATAGAAATTTTCGACATAGTTTCCCCTAAAAATGGAGGTTTCCCATGTTTTCAAAACATGTGTTTATTTTCTTTTAAAATCATCACAAACAATCATCAACTCATTCAACACTTACCAAGTGTCAAAATCAAGTAATTTACACTACATCATGAACTTGAGGTTTTTGTAAAAACTTGTAGTAACTTACCATGTTATTTAGTAGGTTTAGTTACCCTTAAAAACATGGTTATTTGTTTGTAAATCACATTCTTGAAGGATTTAGTCATTTATAACTTGTAAGATGATTTTTCTAAAAATATTTCTTTTGTATTTTTCTTGTTATAATCATGTTCATAGTCTTGTTTAAACACTAAAAATATGATTAGTTTACTTAGAAACCATGACTTGTAAATCTTATAAATAAACTTGGTTTCTTGGGAAAAATATTTTTATAATCATCTATTTACAAGATTTGTATTTTGTTTAAATCCCCTTTACATATGAAAACCAATTTCATTATTCAAGTTCATGAAGACATAAAGCATGAAGATCTTGGTCTTTCACAAGATCAGCACTTTAACTTACTAGATCATGTGTTTAATCACAATCTAGTAGGTTTCTTATGATGTCTAACATCACTAACACAATTCATCATTCATCAAGAAACAAATCATCATCATTTACATGTATTCTTATGTATTCAAGCTTACGTTAAAGTATCATGATCATGTTCTTTTGTGTTCTTGTGATTAACAATATTCATCATCTTTTAACCATCAAAGTAACAACAAGTGATAAGAAGCTTACAACTAGCACAAGGGCTAGGGAAGAACACAAGTGGTTGAAGATGACAAATGGGTTGGTTAATAGCAAATGAAGAAGGTTCTTCAAGATCCACAAGCTCGAAACCTCCTTAAACACCTTCTAGCACCTTATGTAATCCTTGGAATGGATTGAAGTTGGATGAAAATGGTGGATGTATGGTGGGTGTGGGTGAGCCGAGAACAAGGGGGGAGAGGAGGAGGTTGTGGTGTGAAGAAGATGAATGAGGTCTTGTGTTATCTTATAGTACTTGCAAGATCTTACCATGTCATAAAGAATCCAAGGAAGATCATGTGAATCAAAAGAGATCTAGAGAAGATCAAGTAGGATATTGTAGGATTTTGAAAGATTATGGTGGGTTCACCCCCATTGTGACCGTAAATAATATAGGGGGGGGGGGCAAAGTGTAACTTCCAATCTCTAATTTCATAAATAAGTTAGTTTTCAAGTAAAATGTTTATGGATTTAATGTGTTATTGTGTTATAAGGGGTGTTATGGTGTTCGGGGACCATAACTAGTTAATAAACATTAAAACAATGCTTCTAGTATAATTTTTATGTTTCGGGTAATGTCCGGTTGTTCGGTTAGATACTGGTTCGTTAAAGTGCTAAATTGCACAGTTTAGTGTCCTTTAAGTATCCCTTTGTGACACTTTTAATTCCCGACACTTAGGAAGGTATTCTGGATCAATTAGTCATATTTTTACATGTTACAAACTTGTTACAATGCTGAATTTTGTTGAAATATATGAAATTCAGCATTTAAAGTGTGCTTCGGGTGCTTTTTAGTGCGTATTTTAGCTTCCGTAAGGTCTATATGTTAACCCTTGTATGTACTCTTGGGTTTTAATGTATTCTTGATGTTGGACCTACACCTAGGCCCAATTCTATTGTCTGACTACTTTTTGCAGAATTGTTGACACAATGTGTCTTAGCGGTGAATTTACTAGTATTTCTGACGCAACGCTATCAATAATGCATAAAGAAATATTTGTAGTATAAAACGTGCATCAATTCAAAAGTATAGCATGAAATCAGACAATGTTGACATTTAAGCACATAATTGCAGTTATTAAGTATTAATTAAATTGTACGGAAATTACCGGTTTTATGCCAGTTGTCACAGTCTCCCCCCGTTATAAGAATTCCGTCCCGAAATTCAGGCTGATCTATCTCTCGCAGGAGTTTTCTTGAACAGGTGGGGGTACTTTTCTTTAAACTGGTTCTAACGTTCCCACGTGTACTCGGGTCCGTGCTTAGAGTTCCAACGTACTTTGACAAGTTTGACACTACTCCTTCGGGTCTTGTTGACTTTCCAGTCTGTAACCTCAACGGGTTGTTCTGTAAATCGGAGGGTGTCATCAATATGCACTTCATCCGCAGGGATGATCACGGTTTCTTGGGTTAGACTCTTCTTGAGGTTGGATACATGAAACATATCATGTACTCCGTTAAGCTCTTCCGGTAGTTCCAACTTGTACGCCACGGTACCAATTCTTTCCAAGATCTTGAATGATCCGATGTACCGTGGATTTAGCTTTCCACGTTTTCCGAATCTAACTACGCCCTTCCAAGGTGAGAGCTTTAACAAAACTTTGTCTGCCGCCTCGAATTCTAACGGTTTTCGTCCTCGATCAGCGTAGCTCTTTTGTCGATCTGGAGCCGCCTTAATGCGCTCTCGGATCTGCATAATTTTGTCAGTTATCTCTTGTACAAGTTCAGGACCAACCATACGTTTGTCTCCAGCGTCTACCCAACATAATGCCGAGCGACACTTGCGGCCATACAGAGCTTCGAACGGTGCGGCTTTTATGCTCGTATGATAACTGTTATTGTAGGAAAACTCAACTAAGGGTAGATAAGTATCTCAGCTGCCGCCTAGGTCCATAACACATGCGCGAAGCATATCCTCCAGCGTTTGTATGGTTCGTTCGTTCTGGCCGTCTGTTTGCGAATGGAAGGTCGTGCTTAGATCTAATTGAGATCCAAAGGCTTCCTGAAAGGATTGCCAGATCCTTGAGATAAAACGTCCATCTCTCTCTGAAATAATTGAGATAGGCACTCCATGACGTGCCACGATTTCTTTTAAGTACAACTCAACAAGCTTTCCAGTGCTACCCTTCTCTCGAATCGGTAGGAAATGCGCAGACTTTGTTAACCGATCGACTATCACCCATATCATATCGTGCCCCGTAGGGGTCCTGGGTAATTTCGTTACGAAGTCCATCGAGATTTGCTCCCACTTCCACATGGGTATCTCTGGTTGTTGCAATAGCCCGAACGGTTTTTGATATTCAGCCTTAACCTTAGTACAGGTTAGGCACTTTCCAACATATATAGCAACATCACTTTTAAGCCTCGGCCACCAATAGTAATCCTTCAAGTCTTGATACATTTTGTCCAATCCTGGATGGATCGAGTATCTCGACTTGTGAGCTTCATTAAGGATAACTTCTCGATTACCGCCATAGAGCGGAATCCAAATACGCCCCTTAAAGTATAAGGTTCCCTCTTTGTTTGGCACCAAATTCTTCATCATACCTCAAAGGTATTCAGCTCTATGATTCTCCATCTTAAGGGCTTCTTGTTGTGCCTCACGAATGCGTTCAGTGAGGTTCGTTCGAATCATCATTTCCAATGCTCGAACCCTTAGTGTCTTAACCCTTTCTTTTCGGCTCAACGCGTCTGCTACAATGTTAGCCTTTCCAGGATGGTACTTAATCTCACAGTCATAATCGTTCAGCAGCTCAACCCAACGTCGCTGTCGCATGTTTAGTTCCTTCTGATCAAATATGTGTTGTAGGCTTTTGTGATCTGTGAAGATTGTACATCGAGTACCATATAAATAATGTCGCCAGATCTTCAAGGCGAATATCACTGCGCCTAACTCTAGGTTGTGAGTGGTATAGTTTCTTTCATGCACCTTCAACTGTCTTGAAGCGTAAGCGATGACTTTCTAGCATTGCATAAGCACGCAACCCAACCCTTGACACGAAGCATCACAGTATACCACGAAGTCTTCAGTGCCTTCGGGTAAGGATAGTATCGGTGCATCGCATAGCTTATTTTTGAGCAGTTGGAAGGCTTCTTCCGGCTTATCACCCCAGTCGTACTTCTTGTCCTTCTGCGTAAAGGTAGTCAGCGGCTGAGCTATCTTGGAGAAATTCTCAATAAACCGTCGGTAATAGCCCACTAAGCCCAAAAATTGTCGAACTTCAGTTGGGGTTTTGGGGGCTTCCCAATTCTTAATTGCTTCAATCTTGGATGGGTCTACATGAATGCCCTTCTCATTCACAACGTGACCAAGAAACTGTACTTCGCGAATCCAGAATTCACACTTTGAAAACTTTGCATAAAGTTTCTATTTCTTCAGTAGTTCCAAGATGGTTCGGAGATGTTGCTCGTGCTCTTCTCTCGTTTGTGAGTAAATCATGAAATCATCGATAAATACAATCATGAATTTATCGAGATATGGTTTGTATACGCGGTTCATCAGATCCATAAATACCGCTGGCGCGTTCGTCAGTCCGAATGGCATCACAAGAAACTCGTAATGCCCATAACGCGTTCTGAATGCAGTCTTTGGTACGCTTTCCTCTTGGATTCTCAACTGATGGTATCCAGATCGAAGGTCGATCTTGGAATAATAGCTCGATCCTTGCAACTGATCAAATAAGTCATCAATCCTCGATAGTGGGTACCGATTCTTGATTGTGAGCTTGTTTAACTCTCTATAATCGATACACATCCGCAGTGTTCCATCCTTCTTCTTCACGAACAATACTGGAGCTCCCCAAGGCGAGAAGCTTGGCCTTATGAATCCTTTATCCAACAACTCCTGGAGTTGCATAGATAATTCTTGCATCTCGGATGGTGGAAGCCGATAGGGTGCCTTGGCTACAGGAGCGGCTCCTGGAACCAAGCCTATATGGAATTCGACTTGTCGTTGCGGAGGTAGTCCTGGCAGATCTTCGGGAAAGACATCAGGGAATTCCTTCACCATAGGAATGTCTTCGAGTTTCGGCTCCTCAGCATTCTTATCTACAACGTGTGCCAGGAAAGCAACACATCCTTTCCTTAAGCACTTCTGTGCCTTCATACAACTGATGATTCACAGAGGTGCGTCTCGTTTTTCTCCATGTACGATGAGAGTTTCATCATTCGCCAAAGGGATGCGAATGATTTTCTCATGACAAATAACTTCAGCTTTGTTCTTGGACAACCAGTCCATTCCGACCACTACATCGAAGCTACCCAATTGAATAGGTAAGAGGTCGATGCTAAATCTTTGCTCACCAAGTTCTAATGAGCAACCCCTAACAACTTCGCCCAATTCAACAAGTTTACCATTGGCTAGTTCTATGGAATAAGGAATACTTAATCTACTAGATTCTATTCCGAGCATATGTTTAAATTCCACAGACATGAAGCTATAATCGGCACCAGTGTCAAATAATATGGATGCGAAGTGATTCTTAATGAGAAACGTAACGGTGACCACATTAGGGTCCTCGCGTGCGTTCCTTGCTCCAATCACAAATGATCGAGCTTGAGCGTTGTTCCCCATTGGGTAGTCTTTTATGAAATGATCCTTGCTTCCACAACCAAAGCATCCTTGGTTCTGCCCAGCTTCATTACCATTCCGATTACCATTGCCATTTCCACCATTGTTTCTATTACCAGCGCCGTTGCGGTTTCCATTCCCATTTCTATTTCCTTTTCCCCAATAGTCTTCTGTTTGGTGACCCAACCTACCACATTTGTCGCATCTTGGAATGCGACAAGCTCCTTCATGATGATACCTACATTTTTGGCATTTAGGCAGGGTGCCTTAGTATCCTTTAGCTACAGTATCATTTGCCGCTGCAAAGGTTCTCGCCTCCTTAGGTGGGTTAGTGTCATGCTTCTTGTTGTTGCAACCCTTGTTGTTACGTGTTGCTTGATTCAGTTTCACATGCTTCCTTTTCTTGTAACCAGACGACTCAGCATGCGTCTCGGTCTTTCGGTAGGGTTCAGTGATAACTTCTTCATACGAACAGCATCTTCAGTAAGGCTGACAGCCAGGGTTACAGCCTCAGTGATCGTTTGAGGTTTGGCCAAAGTTACCATGCTGCGAAATTCTGAGGCCAATCCCTAGATGTAGCGTTCAACGCGCTTAAATTCAGGAGTCACCATGTAGCGGATCACTCTTGACAAGTCGTGGAACCTTCGAGTACAACCAGTAATGTCAGCACCTTCCATGGTCAAGTGCCAGAACTCAGTCTCCAACCTTTGGAGTTCAGCAGGTGAGCAGTACTTCTCTCTCATTCGTTCCTTTAGCTCATCCCATGTCATACCGTACGCAGCATCATCACCCAGAGTCTGGACTTGCAAATTCCACCAAGTCAAAGCTTCATCAACAAACAACCCCGTAGAAAAAGTGACTTGCTGATCCGCGAAACACTTGGTCATACGGATAGTGGCATCATTCTTCTCCGTCCAGCGTACAAACGCCACTGCACCTCTAGTGCCATCGTAGTTCAGTGGTTTGCAGTCGAGAAACTGCTTGAAGGTGCAGCCTTGAGCTGTGTTTCCTCCGGATGTATCTCCCTGCCTATTACGCCTAGCATTGCTTGGTCCTCCACTTTGTTCGGTGCGGTTCACCTCGTATTGAGCGATGGCTGCGGAGATCCTTTCCTCCAGTAGGGCGTTCAGTTCTTCAGCAGTCCTCGGCAGAGGAGGAGGAGGAGGAGGAGGGGGTCGATCAGAACCTTGATTGGTCACAGCTCTCCTAGGTGCCATGTTCTGTCGGAACATAACACAACAGGGTTAGACATTTGTTTGATGTCGTCATACGAGACAGTAGTAGTATATATACACAGACATATATCCACATAGGTGACATCAAACAATCCGCCAAGCGTATAAATCAATTCATACATCAACAAGTATGTATAAATAGATAATTACTAGTGTGTCATAAGATATTCATCGAGTCTTTACACATATGCAACAACTTGTTACATCATTGTTTGCGAAGTAAACAAAATGCATAAGGGTTACATCACCCCATAGTGCAAGTTTAATATATGTAAAGGACAAAATATCGTACTTCACATTGGCGGTTCTTGTCTTTATACCCTAAATCATTACTCCAAAAGAGTATTTAATAGGCTGGGGGAGGGGTGAGGGTGTTCACGTTTGACCTTCTCTTGTATTTGAAGGAATCTCTTATGATACGTGACAAGACTTGTTGTGGTTTCTGTGCACTGAATTCCATAATTATGTATGCATCCATAATTACGTAATTCCTTGCACAGTCCGCACAGTTCATTTCATCGTCGAATCACTTCCCTCAGATAGGCCACTATTTTCAGGTAAAGTCACGAGTACCTGAGATATTCTATTTCTAGCATATGTATATATCAAGTATCACACATAGTTGCAAGTAATTTTTAGTCAAAGGCTAGTGCTACTCCAGTGCACCCCAAGTTTCGTAGTGTCTTTTCTTGACTCTTCGTAAACAGTTTCAGGTAGTGGATGTCGCGGAAAGTTTTATGCAATGAAAACTCTTTGAAAAATTGTTTTCGTGAAAGGATCCTAAAGATTGTAGTCTAGACTCGAGAAGGAATCCTGGTTCACTACAATCGCAGCTCTGATACCAATCTGTCACACCCCTTTCTAAGGCGGAAGCACGAGGTGTGATCGTGAAATGTTCTCATTGCATACGAATGGTAAACATACTACATTCTCGTAAAAATAACTTCAAATGCCAAATATCATTACGTAACTTAAAACATAGGTTAAGTGTTTACATCACAAGACAGCATATTGTCTAAAAAGTTTACAACTTTATTCAACGATAAACATAAACAACATCCAAGAGCAAGGGTATGACCGCGCGCATATCCACTTTAGTTACCTGAAATACATGTGAGTTTTTGGAAAATCGTCAACATAATGTTGGTGTGAATTCATGTAGTTTTTGTATTGAACGTTTGTATACTTTGTATGAAAACATGGTATGTAATTTGTATGTATCAAGTATTTCTGTATGTATCGAGATAGTTAATGGGTTGCAAGGCCATTAACATGTGACACGACATAGGAAGCATCCAAACCATAGGCATTTTTCTAGTTGTCGATTCACGACTAAGACACAAAAGCATTACTTGGTACTAGTTTTCACCAAGAGTGTGGCTGCCCGAAAACCCATTAGATCTAACCTTTTGTTCTGCGGTCTAGGTATATTGTTGATTAATGGTGCTTCAGGTACCCTATTCGTGATACGATTTAAAGTATCATTCCTTCGTCTTTGTATCCAGCATACCATAACACATGTATTTTCCCCAAGTTTAAAAAGCGTGTAAAAGTTTAAAAGTGGGGATATGAACTCGCTTTTCTGTAAACATTTAGTAACATGTACTTCACCCCCGAAGTTATAAAACTGAAAACTGTTAAAAGAAAAGGGGGAGCATGAACTCACAACTTTGCGTTTCTTGCGCCGTAAACTTCACCGGATTTGCTTATATAGCGTCGTGACCTATACGTGTTTTATTAACGTTAGTCACTAGATTTGTATCGCACAAGTACAAGTCACCAACTTTTATGTATGTGTTCTTGTGTTAAAAATAATTTATATTTTTAACTATGTATCTTACTTATATTATTTCTTCAAAAATAAATATAAGTATCTTGTATTTTTCACCCGAATTATGTATTTTGTCCAAAACTTCATTCTAAGTTCGTAAGTTAACCAAGTTACATAATCTATCAAGTAATATATTTTCATAAATATATTCTCTTGTATTTGTCTATGCGTGTTGTATGTGTATTTTGTACTTTCACTCCTTAGGAGTATTTAGTGTATTTTCAAGTCCTAATACACTATCACGTATAATACATACTACATACACTTAGCACACAATTTGGTGATCAATAAATATATATATTTTTCCTCAAAATATACATACTTAATATCCATTTTTATCTTGAGGAAATCATCATTTCTTAACTTGAAGTTTACATAAAAATTAGGGAAACCTTGGTAAATATTTTTGGGTGAATTTTCAGTGAATAAGTTTCACCAAAACTTATATTTTCCTAAGTGTCAAAATTCTATAGAAATTTTGACATAGTTTCCCCTAAAAATGGAGGTTTCCCATGTTTTCGAAACATGTGTTTATTTTCTTTTAAAATCACCATAAACATTCATCAACTCATTCAACACTTACGAAGTGTCAAAATCAAGTAATTTACACTACATCATAAACTTGAGGTTTTTGAAAAAACTTGTAGTAACTTACCATGTTATTTAGTAGGTTTAGTTACCCTTAAAAACATGGTTATTTGTTTGTAAATCACATTCTTGAAAGATTTAGTCATTTACAACTTGTAAGATGATTTTTCTAAAAATATTTCTTTTGTATTTTTCTTGTTATAATCATGTTCATAGTCTTCTTTAAACACTAAAAATATGATTAGTTTACTTAGAAACCATGACTTGTAAATCTTATAAATAAACTTGGTTTCTTGGGAAAATTATTTTTATAATCATCTATTTAAAAGATTTGTATTTTGTTTAAATCCCCTTTACATATGAAAACCAATTTCATTATTCAAGTTCATGAAGACATAAAGCATGAACATCTTGGTCTTTCACAAGATCACCACTTTAACTTACTTGATCATGTGTTTAATCACAATCTAATAGGTTTCTTATGATGTCTAACATCACTAACACAATTCATCATTCATCAAGAAGCAAATCATCATCATTTACATGTATTCTTATGTATTCAAGCTTATGTTAAAGTATCATGATCATGTTCTTTTGTGTTCTTGTGATTAACAATATTCATCATCTTTTAACCATCAAAGTAACATCAAGTGATAAGAAGCTTACAACTAGCAGAAGGGCTAGGGAAGAACACAAGTGGTTGAAGATGACAAATGGGTTGGTTAATAGCGAATGAAGAAGGTTCTTCAAGATCCACAAGCTCTAAACCTCCTTAAACACCTTCTAGCACCTTATGTAAACCTTGGAATGGATTGAAGTTGGATGAAAATGGTGGATGTATGGTGGGTGTGGGTGAGCCGAGAACAAGGGGGGAGAGGAGGAGGTTGTGGTGTGAAGAAGATGAATGAGGTCTTGTGTTATCTTATAGTACTTGCAAGATCTTACCATGTCATAAAGAATCCAAGGAAGATCATGTGAATCAAAAGAGATCTAGAGAAGATCAAGTAGGATATTGTAGGATTTTGAAAGATTATGGTGGGTTCACCCCCATTGTGACCGTAAATAATATAGGGGGGCAAAGTGTAACTTCCAATCTCTAATTTCATAAATAAGTTAGTTTTCAAGTAAAATGTGTATGGATTTAATGTGTTATTGTGTTATAAGGAGTGTTATGGTGTTCAGGGACCATAACTAGTTCAAAAAACATTAAAACAATGCTTCTAGTATAATTTTGATGTTTCGGATAATGTCCAGTTGTTCGGTTAGATACCGGTTCGTTAAAGTGCTAAATTGCACTGTTTAGTGTCCTTTAAGTATCCCTTTGTGACACTTTTAATTCCCGACACTTAGGAAGGTATTCTGGATCAATTAGTCATATTTTTACATGTTACAAACTTGTTACAATGCTGAATTTTGCTGAAATATATGTAATTCAGCATTTATAGTGTGCTTCGGGTGCTTTTTAGTGCGTATTTTAGCTTCCGTAAGGTCTATATGTTAACCCTTGTATGTACTCTTGGGTTTTAATGTATTCTTGATGTTGGACCTACACCTAGGCCCCAATTCTATTGTCTGACTGCTTTCTGCAGAATTGTTGACACAATGTGTCTTAGCGGTGAGTTTACTAGTATTTCTGACGCAACGCTATCATTAATGCATAAAGAAATATTTGTAGTATAAAACGTGCATCAATTCACAAGTATTTCAAGAAATCAGACAATGTTGACATTTAAGCACATAATTGTAGTTATTAAGTATTAATTAAATTGTACGGAAATTACCGGTTTTATGCCAGTTGTCACAGTCTCCCCCCGTTATAAGAATTTCGTCCCGAAATTCAGGCTAATCTATCTCTCGCATGAGTTTTCTTGAACAGGTGGGGGTACTTTTCTTTAAACTGGTCCTAACGTTCCCACGTGTACTCGGGTCCGTGCTTAGAGTTCCAACGTACTTTGACAAGTTTGACACTACTCCTTCGGGTCTTGTTGACTTTCCAGTCTGTAACCTCAACGGGTTGTTCTGTAAATTGGAGGGTGTCATCAATATGCACTTCATCCGAAGGGATGATCACGGTTTCTTGGGTTAGACTCTTATTGAGGTTGGATACATGAAACATATCATGTACTCCGTTAAGCTCTTCCGGAAGTTCCAACTTGTACGCCACGGTACCAATTCTTTCCAAGATCTTGAATGGTCCGATGTACCGTGGATTTAGCTTTCCACGTTTTCCGAATCTTACTACGCCTTTCCAAGGTGAGAGCTTTAACAAAACGTTGTCTGCCACCTCGAATTCTAACGGTTTTCGTCCTCGATCAGCGTAGCTCTTTTGTCGATCTGGAGCCGCCTTAATGCGCTCTCGGATCTGCATTTCTGACGGTGAGTTTACTAGTATTTATGCGTATTTTAGCTTCCGTAAGGTCTATATGTTAACCCTTGTATGTACTCTTGGGTTTTAATGTATTCTTGATGTTGGACCTACACCTAGGCCCCAATTCTATTGTCTGACTGCTTTCTGCAGAATTGTTGACACAATGTGTCTTACCGGTGAGTTTACTAGTATTTCTGGCGCAACGCTATCATTAATGCATAAAGCAATATTTGTAGTATAAAACGTGCATGAATTCACAAGTATCGCATGAAATCAGACAATGTTGACATTTAAGCACATAACTGCAGGTATTAAGTATTAATTAAATTGTACGAAAATTACCGGTTTCGTGCCAGTTGTCACACCGGAGTTCGATCGGTGTCGGTCAGAGGAGTTGCAGGGGAAACGGATAGTGTGGGAGGGGGTGAGCGGATGAAACTTAATGTGGTGTTGGTGCATACGTCTGTCGACTTCGTCTTGTATCAAGTCTTGTAATAGAATTGTTAGATCAGGGCACGTTGTACGAAGAAAATAGGGTTTGGGTGTGATTGAGCTATTTCGCACGAAATAGCAAGATGTTATTCCGTGCGAAATACCCACCGCTATAAATACCTGTTATGCTGTTTCACTTGTAAGGTTCATGATTCCGGTACCGAACTGCTGCCGATGTGTCTACTGATCTGTAAACATGTTATTTCAATAAAACAAGACAATTAAGAGTGAATCAAGCTGTTACAAAGTCTAATCAATGAATTCCGCCTCTGATTAGACCGAGAACTCTTCTGATAGACTCGTTTAGATCGTTTAACGATCCTACAAGTGGTATCAGAGCTCAGGAGGAAAAGTTCTTACCAAATTCAGCTTGATTTCTTCAAAAATCTGACTTCTACACCTTTTTTTTTTCAAAATTCAAAAAATTTAATGGTTAAAATGGATTGAATTTCACATATAACATGCGAAACAGTGTTTTAATGAATCCTTGAAAGTATTAGATCTTAATTCGGCTTAAAACTTGGTCAATTTAACAAAAATCAGATCGATCATGATGACATCAGCAGTATTTCACACGAAATAGACTAATTCGTGTGACTTTGACATCCTATTCCGCACGAAATAGACCTTAAAACCTCATTTCATACGAAATCAATTCTTTGGGATTCATTTCGCACGAAATCAACTTTTTAGTCTTCATTTCGCACGAAATCACCCCTGTGGAATCTATTTCGCACGAAATCAACATCTTGAAACTCATTTCGCATGAAAACAGTTGTTTGGACCACATTTCGTACGAAATAGGCTCATATTTCTTGTGAAAGTTGATTTCGTTTGAAATTCTTATTTCGCACCATACTGATTTCATATTAGTGTGTCATTTTGCTTGTATTCTCATTTCGTGTGAATTTCATTGTTGTTTGAACTTTGTGAATTTGTGAAACAGGTAATCAAATCATGGAAGAGGAATTTTACGATGCGTTTGCTACACCAGTTGCTCCTGTTACAGCTGCTGAAACCGTTTACAGTGAGAATGAAACGGGAACTTATCAAAAACCGCCGAAGCTTATGTACATTGAGGATTTTAGAGGATGGCAAAATCGATTTGAAAACTGGGTGCAGGCTTATAAGTTTGACGCATGGTGTTCGTTAGAGGTAGATTACGAGAAACCGAAAAATGAACGTGGGCTTAAAAAAGCGTTTAGTGACTATTCAGATGTTGAAAAATTGAAATATACAAGTGAAAAAATGATGACCAGTATTCTTCAACAAGCAGTTAAAGAAGATATCTTTGTTTTACTCCAACATGAGGGTACTGCTAGATAAATTTGGACAGCGTTAATTCAAAAGTTTAACGGAAGTGCAGATATGATCAAGAACAAAAAGGCTTTACCAAAGAAATCATTTGATATGTTTGTAGCGTTAGAAGGTGAAACCACAAAAATGACCATTGATAGATATTGTCATCTGGTTTTGGAAATGGGAAGATTGGATATAAAGAAATATGGCGATGAATGGGTTGATAAGCTAGCTGATGCATTACCACAGCAGAAATGGGGAACTTATTTGTTGATCTTAAAGCACATGAGAAAATCTGAAAATATGAATCTGGCAAAGTTTATTCAGAAGATTGAAGAGCATGAGTTGGATATCCAGAAAACGGCAATCATGAATAATCCAAATGCTCAACAAGATGTCAGTTTATACTACAGAGGAAACAAATTTGAAGTTACTCCAAGTCCAAAGATTAAGACTGCGTTTAGTGCTGATAGTTCTTCTGAAATGAAGGGTAGCATTGTAACTCAGAGTGGTGGACTTTCATCTTCGTATTCAAGTTTTGATCCAAATTATACAACACCAAGTCCTCAACAACAGAATTCAACGAATCTGCAATGCAATGTTACATTGAACATTCAAAATGGTCAAAATCTTTCTCCAGAAATAGCTAAACAACACATGGCATCACTTGCTGCTATGTTAGAGTCATATGAAAGTTTAGTTGCTGGACGAATTGGAAATTCAATGCTCACCAAAGAAGATTATGACCAGATTGATGCTGTAGAACTTGAGTTGATGGATATCAAATGGTGTTTAGCTATTGCTGTAAGAAGAGCAGAAAAATTCCAACAAATCACCGGTAGAGATGATTTTCGTGAAATGAGTCCATCTCCGATAGGGTTTGACAAATCAAAGGTCACTTGTTTTCGTTGCAAAGAAAGGGGACATTTTTAACGAGAATGCAAAAATAAAGAAGCAACCGGAAGACAAGAAAAGAATGATTATTATCAAAAATCAAATTTTCATCAAATTAATCAACAACCATCATCATCCCGTGCCATTGATGTTGAAAAGAAAAAAGCTTTTCTTGTTAATCAAGATGATGAAAAGGTTGCAGAGGGGTTTAGCTGGGACAACTACATTCCACCCGGTTCAGGTCTTGTTGCTAAAATTCTGGAAGAAAAAGAAGTCAAATCTAGTCCGAAAAGAATACCAATTTTTCCAGACTTTGGAAGTGATGCAGATACCGATGATGAAGAAGAATATATTAATAGAGCTAGAAAAGGTCTAGATCCTGATAGTTTTAATTTGTTTTTTGCAGATAAAGTTGAGATGCTGAATGAGAAGAAGGCTGCCAGATTAAAGAGAGAGCTGGAAGTAAAAAGAATAGCTGATAAAAAGGCAAAGATAGAAGCTGAAGAAGCAAATGTTGAAGAAAATTCGACGAAAAAGGTCAATGATGATGAACCAGTGATTGAGAAGGTGATAGATAAAATTGTTGAAGTGGAGAAAATAGTAGAGAAAATTGTAGAAATTGAAAAGATCGTAGAAGTTGAGAAAATCGTCGAGGTAGAAAAAATTGTTGAAGTTGAGAAGGTTGTCGAAGTTGAGATCATTAAACCTTGTCAGAAATGTTTGGAGTCTTGCAAACATTGTGAAGAAAAGGACAAGAAGATTCGTGAACTTGAAGAGTTGAAAGAGAATCTGTTGTTTGATGTGAAGTATGTGAAAGAATCATACGATGTGCTGAACAGAACAGTTGATGGTCTGAAAAAGACAAATTTAGAAGTTGATGCTGCTATGACAATGATGAGTTCAACTTTAATGACAAAGCAGAAAGTCATCAATGAGTATATTGAAGATTGTGCAAAGTTGATGCAGGATTTGGAACTCGAAAAAATTGAGAGTGAAAGAATCAAAATATTGTTGTTGAGTTATACAACTTGTGATTATTTGATTGATCGTGTGTATCCTACTGTTGCAGGTCTTGAAGCTTTTCAAGAACAAAAGAAAGAAGAAAAGGATACTGGTAAGAAATAGAGTGTCAAGTATAACAAGTGTCCACCCCCAATTTGGAATAGTTATTCTCCCAGAAAGCCAAATGAGGAACGTTTAAATAAGGCTCTCAACATAAAGTTAAAGTCTGAAACTGTTGATGAGTTACCAGACAACATTGATGTCACATTCACAGCGTCCGACACTGATCATGAGTCTGAGTTGTAAAAGAAAGTGGTCGATCAGGTGTTGGATATGGATGAAGAGTCAAAGTCGGAGTCTAAATCTGAAAGTTCGAGTTCATCAGAAAAGAGTCCGAGTTCATCAGTTAAACGGGTTTACAATAAAGAATTCTTGTTATCAAAATCTAATTTGAATGATGGACCAATCAAAGTGGCATATACTTTGAATGATTCAGACAAATTATATTCTGATGAGGAATTTCCAATAAGAAGTGTCAAAACTGAACAGATCAAACAGGTTTTCAAATTAACAGAAATTAATGTTTCTGAAATAATAGATTTAAATCTTCATGAAAAACCTAAAAAGTACACTTCAAGAGTTCAATAGAGATTGAACAAGAAAAAGGGTTACAGTTCTGGTAATGGTTTTCAGAAGAAACCAAACCATAACAGTAATTTCAAAAAGAAAGGTTTAGGTTTCATTCCCCCGGAAAATCATAAAAATGAGAAAACTTATAAACCAAAAACTAATTTTGTTTCAGAAACAAGCTTAGTAGAAGAAGAAAAAAACCATTCTGGAGACAGACAAATAAAGAGTTTCTTGCTGAGAAGAAAAAGAAGATGGTGAAAGAATCTGAGAAAAGGGTTGAACGAAGAACGTGTTTCAGATGCAAAGAAGTTGGACACATTGCTTGGAATTACCACGAGTCCACTTATTCAAAACAGGGAGTTTCTTTTAACTTTGAAATGAAAAAGAAATATGTTGGTAAAACAGTACAATCAAGAGAAAAATTCAAAGTGTTTGAAAATTCGACTTTCGAAACTGGTGAAAGTTCAAAACGTTTTTACAAAAAAAAAGTTGATTTGAACAAACAAAGATGGGTTGTAAAATCTGAGAGTAGTTCTGACAATGAATCTGATTCCATAAAATCAGACGAGTCATTTGTTGAGGAAAAGAATGAGAATTTCGTTCCAGAGTTGAACGATGAAAACTTTCCGCCATTGTCAAAAGATAATTTGAAATCCAAAGTTGGTAAGATTGAGATTTCAGATCAATTCTTTTCTGGTAAAGGAGAATTTGATGATGAAAAGGCTTTCAATGGGAAAGTCAAACATATATTTGGGAAGATGGTAGATGGGAAAGTGAAAAGTGCAAAATATTTTTATCAATCGAAAGGAGGTTGGGATATAGTTGATTCAAAATCACCCAAGGCTAGTCAGGCTTGGGTGACAGCATTTTCAAATTAGAATCCTGACTTGCCGGAGCTCCCAAGTGGGTAATCGTGGAGCATGAATTGGCATTTTTCTTGAAAATTGTTTTTGTGAAGCATTTAAAAATTGTTAAACTTCTACAAGTGTGACTTGCAGAACTTCCAGGTTGGTAAGTGTGGAGTAGGAATCGGCATTTTTCCTACAAGTGGTATTTCAATCTATGAGTTATGATTGATTTGTGATCTTACAAGTGGTTAATCAAGGTCATTAAGTTGAACTTGATTTAACTTTCATACAAGTGATTGAGAAAAACAAAATGATGATCATAACCCCGATTTTACATGTGGTATCAACAAAACTTATTTTCCGGAAAAACCATTTTTGATTAAAACAAACTTGAGTGTTTTGAAATCATAATGGGAAAATAGTTTGTTGTAAGGGGGAGTTCTGATTATTTATGCCAAGTGGATGGCGATTTGAAGCAATTCACAACATTTGTCACTTTCCTTGTACATTTTGTTTTCAAATTTCCTTTTAATGGTTTTGAATTTTAGGGGGAGTAAGAAATTTCGGAAAATCCAAAAACATTTGAAAATTTGAAAAAAAAGCCAAAAACATGATAAAATCAAAAATGAGTTTTGTTGTGAAAAAGAGGAAATGATAGTACATCAGTGGACTTTCACAGCATGCTAAAGAATTGGAAAGTCAAAAGTGATAAACGGTCTCACTAATGATGTGCCAGTAGGTTTTTACACATTTAGTAGATTGTGATCGAGATATAAACCTAAATTTCAAACTTACTTATTACGTGGGGAACATCTCTCGGATATATGGGTAACCCCCGAAATCTTGTTTGAAAGACCCCTCTTTCTGAGATACTAGTTCTTTATGCTTAGTGATATCTGAGGTATTATCCCGGGACTTCTGATTTTGCGGAAGCAATGGCCTAGTCCCCGTATAATACTTTTCGCTTGCTTGAAATAATAGCACCTCCCTCAGCATAAAAAATGATGAAACATTGCAAAATGCTAATCATGTGTTGTTGAAGAAAAGATTCTCTAAAGGGAACACACCTAAAGTCGATGCCATCATCTCTCTGATTTTGCGGAAGCAATAGCCTGAGCTCTCATGGCCCTCGCATTTAAACCTTACAGATATCATCTAGGTATACTTACCTGTAAGACTGAATATTGGGATCTGGATACGGGAGTATATTCTGAGGTGGGACACGCGAATAAGTTTAAGTCTCTAAAACATTAATCTCATATCTCGAAACAGTTGAACTTTGTGTGAAAATTTAAGTGGATCAGTATACTGACAATCTAAGTGAATCGTTTAGAACTTAAAATGTTTAAAGCTTAATGGTGTTGGTGATTTGTCTCAAAAACTGATATGATCCTCTTACACAAACTCACAAAAATATTGTTTGTAAATATTTCTTTACTGCATTTCTTTAAATATCAAAAATCCAAAAAGATTTTCGGAGTGTTTTAGCTTAAATTTTGAAAAATTCAAAAAGATTTTAGACAACTGATGTTGAAAAGCTGATTTTCAAAATTCCGAATGCTAAACATGATGAACAACAGGGTTGGGAGAGTCTGTTGAAATGAAAAATGTTTTTGAAATGATTAAATGGTTCATTAAGTTGAAACCAAATTTGAATGTGTCATATACAAGTGGTTAAAAGAATTTGTGAAATGTCATATTATTACAAGTTGATGTTTTGAATCTAATTATACAAGTGGTAAGCAGAAAGTTTAAATTTGTCAAATTTTAAATTTGTAAAAT
Organism: Helianthus tuberosus; assembly: GCA_030545235.1. NCBI lineage: Eukaryota > Viridiplantae > Streptophyta > Magnoliopsida > Asterales > Asteraceae > Helianthus > Helianthus tuberosus. The sequence continues at coordinate 160,617,850 of CM060424.1, forward strand.
TTACTTTGAGGTAGAGAGTTGTGCAGGTCTCCGTGCTTATACCTGAGCAGAGGTTGAGCCAGGTTGCGATTCTAGAAACTATGAAAGCCAGACTACGATCCCAAGCATTCTTTATGGGGGAGTCTGATGAAGAGCTTAAGGAATCAAGAGATCTGATCAATAGAATGTGAAGAGATAGATTGAGATTCAGAAGTGTTAAAGATGAAGGGTGCTTACGCTATTAGATATTTTGAAAAGCCCAAAGACTGATCAAGGCTGAAGACTGTGAAGACTCGACACCGAAGACTTCATCAACATCCGAGGGGGAGTCTGTTGGTGCATACGTCTGTCGACTTCGTCTTGTATCGAGTCTTGTAATAGAATTGTTAGAACAGGGCACGTTGTACGAAGAAAATAGGGTTTGGATGTGATTGAGCTATTTCGTAAGAAATGTCCATTGGCTATTTCGCACGAAATAGCAAGATGTTATTCCGTGCGAAATACCCACCACTATAAATACCTGTTATGCTGTTTCATTTGTAAGGTTCATGATTCCGGTACCGAACTGCTGCCGATGTGTCTACTGATCTGTAAACGTGTTATTTCAATAAAACAAGACAATTAAGAGTGAATCAAGCTGTTACAAAGTCTAATTAATGAATTCCGCCTCTGATTAGACCGAGAACTCTTCTGATAGACTCGTTTAGATCGTCTCACGATCCTACATGTGGAGTTTAGGGTTTTTAAAATGAGGGGTGAAGGGTTAGATTGTTTATCTAGTGTAGGGTTTAGGGGTTTAGGTAGGTTGGGTTGGGCCCGAGTGCGTGGATCGAACCTTATGTGCCTAGCTGAGCCCAACGCTCAGTTTTAATTTACGAATAAAATATAACGGTTGATATAATACGTTCGCTCAATTATATAAACTTAGTTCGGTTCATTCGTTAAACGATTCATCTTTCTTATCACGGTTTATTTATTTAATAAACAATAATAATACGAATAATAATGAATACATGTATTACTAAAATGCCCTACTTGCGACAACGAGAGTACGGGTTGTCACATTCTCCCCATGTTACAGGAATTTCGTCCTCGAAATTTAAGTAAAGTCACACGATACATTCTATTTGTAGAGTCGTCTGTAATCCGTTGTCGTACGTAAGTGCACGTAGTTGCACGAAAGTTCAAAAAACAAATCATGTTAATCACATAACGTCATGTAGCACGTAAACTCACAAAGTTCACAAAACCTAAAGATCCACATATTAATCACATAACACCCATGATCCAAAATTATCAATTAAATCTCGTTTATTAATTTCACATAGCCGTAACATAAAGATGAACCGTTGTCGGAAGACCCGAAGCGTCACATTATCCCCAAATTTAAGAAATTTCGTCCCGAAATTTAGCACACAGCCACTGACAAGCTAGTATGTTTAAACGTTTCCGCGGGGTGTCACATCATCCCCTTGTTTGTTTGGAATTTCTTCCCGAAATTAAGTTGTAGCCTTAGTTGGAAGTATTGCTTGTAAACAACTGGGGATACCTGCGCATCATCTGTACTTCCCGTTCCCAGGTAAACTCTGGGCTATGGCACGAGTTTCAACGAACTCGGACTACTGGTATCTTGCTACGCTTGAGGGTTTTGATTTCTCGATCCATAATCTTCAACTAGTTCCTCAACGAAGCGTAGTTGATCGTCGACCGTGAGTTACTTAAAAGGGACGATGAGTGTTTTGTCTGACAGACACTTCTTCAGATTCGACACATGAAAAAAACGTTGTGAACCGCAATTAGCTCTTTAGGCAGATTCCGTCTATGAACTACCTTACCGATTCTCTCGGTAATTTTGAAAGGTCCAACATAACGCGGGTTAAGATTGCCCCTTTTACCAAAGCGTACCACACCTTTCCAAGGTGAGACTCTTAGTAGAACCCGGTCCCCGACCTGCAATTCTAAAGGTTCCCTGCGCCTATCAGCGTAGCTTTTCTGATAGTCTCGAGCAGGCGCCATGCATTGTTAATCTGGGTAATCCTATCCGTAGTATCATGTACAAGTTTTAGGTCGATGATTTAGCTCTCGTCAACTACCACCCAACACAAAAGTAACCGGCATTTACGCCTGTACAATGTCTCAAGGAGTGTTTCCTAAATACTAGTGTGGTAGTTGTGGTTATAAGAAAACTTCCACCCCTGGTGAGTGTCGTTCTTAGACGGCGTCAAATCCAGACATGCTTGCTGCATGTCTTCTAGAGTTTGGACGGTACGATCAGAATGACCACTCGTTGGGGGGGGGTGAAGTGGTGCTCGTGAGCCGAAGTATTTATGATTGGCTTGCCACAAATCGTGTGAGAAACGTAAGTCAGAATCAGAGTCAATGGGAATCGGAGCCCCGTGCCCAGTAACTACTTCCTTCAGGTAGATGTTTGCAAGATTTGGTAACCTGTCGGTTTCTTTGACCGAGTACTGTTATGAGCAAATATTTCACTAATGCCTCGGACAAGATAAGATAGGATAAAAGCACCTCATAACTTATTTTCCAATTGCTGGAATTGCGAATTCATGGACATCTTTCTAATGTTAGGTGATACTCTTTCGAGTTTAAGTCGTGAGGGATTGCGTAAGCGATCGAGAAAAGCCGGCTTTGCGACGTCAAAAGTCGCGCGTTGAAAACTGCTGGTGGTTTGTGTCGTAGAAGTTCCAGGGTAAGGCGTAGGAGTCCTTCGGATTCCTACTGGTTCTCCGAGTAGGTTCAGATGTCGTCGAAGGAAACAGGCGTCGAATTTTGACAAGATGGGATAAATTCGAATGTCGTGACTAGGTGTTGATTGTATCGAGTTCGAAGGATAGTGCTTGCGATACCTTTACCTCCGGGGTATCCTTGGCTCGTTGCTCCAACGAGTAACGTTCGTAGAAAGTAATTCGTCCAAACGGAGATTTGTGCAGAATAGAGTAGGATAAGGATCATAGAATTTGTGAAGCATAACACGAATAAACACGAAAGTGTGAAAAAGGGGTAATCGAAATCCAGGCGTTCACTTGAGGCAAGACATAAAGGTTTTGAGATTGGCAGTAAGGATTCATCTGATGTCGATGAGATAGCTGGTCTTACACAAGTTGTATGTGGTTAGAATAAAGAACGTCGTTTTGCCGATAAGAGGTGTTACGTCAATATGAATGGCACAACAAGAACCAATGATAGAGAAGGATGGTTGTCGTATGGATCGGGGGGTGTTTAAAGTTCACTGAAACGTCTAACAAGATGTTCTAAGCTGAGTCGTGTGCGAAAATGAGTTTGTGCTTACCCAAACTGGTAAGTAACCAAATTTGAATGGACTGTCGAAGTCGTGAGGATGAGTCCGAAGCAGTGCTTGTGTCGTCGAAAGGCTTCCATGTAAGGTAATGAAAGCATGTCTGAAAAAATACGATTGGATTACACGTCATAATTTTTAGGATTCAAGAAGTTTATTGACTGGAGGTCGAGCTTGCTGAGTTCCCCAAACTAGAGGGAAATATGGTCAGGGTTTCGGTATGAAGAAGTGAGGACATCGTGGTATCGCGATAAAGAAAAGATAGACTCGCTCGAGTTAGTAATAGAGGATAGGCATCGCCTTCGAATCAGTAAAACGTCGGTTCGTAAGGATGCTAGCGAAAAGAATCACATAGCCAGAAAGTTATCATAAGATAACGGTTCTTGGAAACAAGGGATAAGGTAAACGTCTAGATTATCATGCTTGTCAGTGAGTTAACTAATCCGTGTCTTCGTTCTCCTATGTATCCGAATCCGTTGTTTCGATTTAGAAAGATAACAATTTGCTGAGCTAGAGTACGCGAAGGTATACAGTTGGGTTTGACTAAGAAGTAACCGCGTAACAGGAAATTAGAAGGGAATAACTTCATGATTGACGGGAGTTCGTTATGATCGTTAGTACTGCCATGAGAAGTATACACCGCGTACGCATTATTGTACTCGAGGCTAGCAAACAGGAAATAGAGTAGTGTAGACATACTAGAGTTTACTTAGACAATTAACAAGAATCCATGTCATATGTCGGATGAGGGAACGAGCCTCAATACTCGAGTCGGGAAAAGAAATACGTGAATACAAAGGATGTGAATGATGTTGTCGATCCTACTAGTCTTGGCTAGTAGCTCCACACATGGAACCCTCAAATCGTTATGTTGTAGTGCCATAGCAGCTTGTTTCCCCCCCAATAACACGCAATTTAGGATTTGTTCTCCTTCATCGTTTTGCTCTCGAGACTACTTCCTAGGATCCGCAACAGGATCCTAGAAGTTCACCGCGAAAATATGTGGACGAGAGTTAGGAATAACTGATTCCTTGTCCTCAGTGCGTTCTGGTTTCGATTCAAGGTTAGGAGAATCCACTCTTGCTTAGCGCATATCAGGTATGCGTAGTTTTCGTAGGAGAATCCGCTGCGAACCTCGAACCAAAACACCACGGCCCCCGCTGTCGTCTGACACCCCCCACCGACCACCACTTTTGTTCGCCATTCACCACTTATATTACCGGAAAAATGGAATAGAGAAGGAAATAAGTGGAATGCTGTTGTCTTTGGATTTGAAATCAGAGAGGGAGAGAAAGAAGATCGAATCGTACCCATAACATCTTGGAGTCCCGCCTGAACCGTCAATCACTGCTCCTCCGATTGCCGGTAATGATGGCGCTGCCGTCTGCCATCATCGTCGTCTCCTCACACTCTCTCTCTGTTTCTTCGTCAACGCTGTCGTACGTCACCACGGTCGTTTATCTGAGGAACAAGGGGGTGTGGGTATGCAGAGGGTATAATCAGAGGTGGGGGTTGGGTGTTTGCAGGTGCGGTAAGTTTTCAGAGGTGAAACGGGGTGTTTGTCGGAGGTGTAGCGACCGGAGGTGTCGCCGGAGTTCGATCGACGCCGGTCAGAGGAGTTGCAGGGGAAACGGATAGTGTGGGAGGGGGTGAGCGGTGGGGTTTAGGGTTTTTAAAATAAGGGGTGAAGGGTTAGATTGTTTATCTAGTGTAGGGTTTAGGGGTTTAGGTAGGTTGGGTTGGGCCCAAGTGCGTGGATCAAACCTTATGTGCCTAGCTGAGCCCAACGCTCAGTTTTAATTTACGAATAAAATATAACGGTTGATATAATATGTTCGCTCAATTATATAAACTTAGTTCGGGTCATTCGTTAAATGGTTCATCTTTCTCGTCGCGGTTTATTTATTTAATAATAATGAATATGGGTATTACTAAAATGTCCTACTTGTGACAACGAGAGTACGGGTTGTCACAAATGTTGACTGGACACGGCCCCATGCTTGGTGGGAACGGCTCCGTGCCTAAGCTTCTGTTTTAGTTATTATTGTTGTTTTGGATGTGGATGGGGATTCGGCAGGTTGTGTCACTCCTTCTTCTTTGTATTTATGTTGGTGTCTGCTATTAATTTGTTCCTTTTATTTGTTTAAGCTCTTTTGATCCTGTAAAATAAAATTAAACAAAGAAACAAGCTTTTTCCAATATCAGTACCGAAAAGAGTCGATTTTACGTCTTGTTTGATGTAATTTATATGTTGTATTTTGCGCACATCATGGGGCATGGCTGGCAGGAGATAGGCATTGTTTGCAATTCTTAAGTTTTTTGCCCCGTTTTGATTCCTTTCCTCGAATTGGGTTTGTTTTGTCTTGTCTTGAAAATCAAAACATAAACAGAAATGTCTATTTCAAATATATTGTTAACAAAACCAATAAAAACTAAAAAATTTCAAATAGGATTCGATTACTCGCTAATAATTTTGTCATATGGAATCATTAAGTACCACGCTCTTCCCTATGACCAATTATTTGCTATCACACTTTCGGGAAGCTCTATATCTATTTTTGAGAGAATCCTAAAGAATTACTGAGAGATTGAAGTCGATATCCGTTACGTTAAAATTTTGTGGTGGGACACAATCAGGCCCGCCCAAGGGTAAGTCAAACAAAGCTCTTGCTTTGGGCCTCCACACATTAAAGGCCCCGCGCCTAAGCTTCTGTTTTTGTTATTATTGTTGTTTTGGATGTGGATGGGGGTTCGGCAGGTTGTGTCACTCCTTCTTCTTTGTATTTATGTTGGTGTCTGCTGTTAATTTGTTCCTTTTATTTGTTTAAGCTCTTTTGATCCTGTAAAATAAAATTAAACAAAGAAACATGCTTTTTCCAATATCAGTACCGAAAAGAGTCGATTTTACGTCTTGTTTGATGTAATTTATATGTTGTATTTTGCGCACATCATGGGGCATGACTGGCATGAGATAGGCATTGTTTGCAATTCTTAAGTTTTTTGCCCCGTTTTGATTCCTTTCCTTGAATTGGGTTTGTTTTGTCTTGTCTTGAAAATAAAAAAATAAACAGAAATAAGTCTATTTCAAATATATTGTTAACAAAACCAATAATAACTAAAAAATTTCAAATAGGATTCGATTACTCGCTAATAATTTTGTTATATGGAATCATTAAGTACCACGCTCTTCCCTATGACCAATTATTTGCTATCACACTTTCGGGAAGCTCTATATCTATTGTTGAGAGAATCCTAAAGAATTACTAAGAGATTGAAGTTGATATCCGTTACGTTAAAATTTTGTGGTGGGACACAATCAGGCCCGGCCCAAGGGTAAGTCAAACAAAGCTCTTGCTTAGGGCCTCCACACATTAAAGGCCCCGTGCCTAAGCTTCTGTTTTTGTTTATATTGTTGTTTTGGATGTGGATGGGGGTTCGGCAGGTTGTGTCACTCCTTCTTCTTTGTATTTATGTCGGTGTGTGCTGTTAATTTGTTCCTTTTATTTGTTTAAGCTCTTTTGATCCTGTAAAATAAAATTAAACAAAGAAACATGCTTTTTCCAATATCAGTACCGAAAAGAGTCGATTTTACGTCTTGTGTGATGTAATTTATATGTTGTATTTTACGCACATCATGGGGCATGGCTGGCGTGAGATAGGCATTGTTTGCAATTCTTAAGTTTTTTGCCCCGTTTTGATTCCTTTCCTCGAATTGGGTTTGTTTTGTCTTGTCTTGAAAATCAAAAAATAAACAGAAATAAGTCTATTTCCAATATATTGTTAACAAAACCAATAAAAACTAAAAAAATTCAAATAGGATTCAATTACTCGCTAATAATTTTGTTATATGGAATCATTAAGTACCACGCTCTTCCCTATGACCAATTATTTGCTATCACACTTTCGGGTATCTATTTTTGAGAGAATCCTAAAGAAATACTGAGAGAATGAAGTCGATATCCGTTACGTTAAAATTTTGTGGTGGGACACAATCAGGCCCGGCCCAAGGGTAAGTCAAACAAAGCTCTTGCTTTGGGCCTCCACACATTAAAGGCCCCCATTTTTACATTTTATTTACATATTATTAGGCCCAATTTCTAGTTCATTATGTTTGACGGCCTACCATCAACCTAGAAGAACAAAAACCAATTAATGCCTCTTTGGGTGAAAATCGAAGCGTCGATCTAACGAATTTGTGTAGAAAATCAAACATTGAGTGAAAATCGAAGCGTCGATCTATCAAATTTGTGTAGAAAATCGAACATTGAAACAGATGTTCAGTCGAAAATCGAAAACAAAATGACAGAAGCTAATCATAATTCAAAGTCTTGGGTTCTCCTGTGATCCAAATTCCAAACTTCATCAGTCTGAAATTAATAGTAAGTCGGAAGTCCTACTACACAATCTTCATTGAAGTAATTCAAGTGAAAACCCAACTTTGATAATAAGTCTTGTGAAACTATGAAGGTAAAAGCAAAGGGTAACTCGATGTTTAAAAGCTTGCTGGACGTTAATTTGTATAACACATTTTTTATTTATTTCTTTTCATTAGTTGACATCAGTGAAAAGATTAACTAAAGGGTCTACATATTCACACACCCAACTCCCTATTTCCACACCCTTCAAGACGCCTCGTATAGACCTATACGAGGCGTATTACCATTTTCAATTTCCAAGAGAATCTCTGATTATGTCATATTTTGTCTTATTTGCCTCATATATGCCTCGTATAGGCCAATACTGGGCGTCTAGGAAAAAAAAACCATTTAACCCCTGATTTAGGCCTATACTGGGGGTAAATTGGTCTTTTTTGCCTCTCTTATATGCCTAGTATAGGCCTATATGAGGCGTATGTATATAATTCAAATTACCATTTTACCCCTGAGTTAGGCCTATACTGGGGGCAAAACAGGGCTATAATGGTCTTTTGGACACCCGTATACGCCCAGTATAACCCTATACTGGGCCTATACCAGGGGTCCAAAAGACCATTATATCCCTGTTTTGCCCCCAGTATAGGCCTAATTCAGGGGTATAATGGTCTTTTGGTCCACATAGACGCCCAGTATAGCCCTATATTGGGCGTCTATTTTTTTTTCTCTTTTTAAATATCAATAACACTAATATTAACTATAAAAAACTCATATTAATATCAATAACACTAATATTAATTATACAATGCCTATACGAGAGCTATACGAGACTTATACTACACTATACGATACGATACAGCACGATAGGCCTATACAAGACCTATACGAGACTTATACTACATTATACGATACGATGCGATACAACACGATACTATAGGATACGATACTACATCCATAGGCCCATACAATGCCTATATGAGACCTATACGAGACTTATACTACACTATACTACACGATACGAGACTATATGATAAGATACAACACTCGTATAGGCATGTAGGTGTAGTATAGGTCTCGTATAGGACTATAGGTGTGGTTTAGGTCCCGTATAGGCCTATAGGCGTATACAAGACCTATATGGGACCTATACGAGACTTATACTATACACTGTACGATACAATACGATACGATACCATACTATATGATACAATACGATACAATACGATACTATCGTATCATATAGTGTAGTATAGGTCCTTTATAGGTCTTGTATAGGCCTATCGACGTATACGGGTGTTGTATCTTATCATATAGTCTCGTATCGTATTGTATCGTATCGTATAGTGTAGTGTAGTATAAGTCTCGTATAGGCATTGTATGGGCCTATGGATGTAGTATCGTATCCTATAGTATCGTGTTGTATCGCATCGTATCGTATAGTGTAGTATAAGTCTCGTATAGGTCTTGTATAGGCCTATCGTGTTGTATCGTATCGTATAGTATAGTATAGTATAAGTCTCGTATAGGTCTCGTATAGGCATCGTATAATTAATATTAGTGTTATTATAATTAATATGAGTTTTTTATAATTAATATTAGTGTTATTGATATTAATATGATTTTTTTATAGTTAATATAAGTGTTATTGATATTTAAAAAGAGAAAAAAAAAATAGACGCCTAGTATAGGGCTATACTGGGCGTCTATGTGGACCAAAAGACCATTATACCCCTGAATTAGGCCTAGCAAAACAGGGTTATAATGGTCTTTTGGACCCCTCGTATAGGCCCAGTATAGCCCTATACTGGGCGTCTATTTTTATTTTTTTTTGTTTTCTTTTTTTAATATTTAAAAAGAGAAAACAAAAAAAATAAAAATAGACGCCCAGTATAGGGCTATACTGGGGCTATACGAGGGGTCCAAAAGACCATTATAGCCCTCTTTTGTTCTCTTTTTAAATATCAATAACACTTATATTAACTATAAAAAACTCATATTAATATCAATAACACTAATATTAATTATAAAAAACTCATATTAATTATAATAACACTAATATTAATTATACGATGCCTATACGAGACCTATACGAGACTTATACTATACTATACGATACGATACAACATGATAGGCTTATACAAGACCTATACGAGACCTATACTACACTATACTATACGATACGATACGATGCGATACAACACGATACTATAGGATACGATACTACATCCATAAGCCCATACAATGCGATACAACACGATACAATACGATACGATACTATAGGACATGATACAACGCCCGTATACGTCGATAGGCCTATACAAGACCTATAAGGGACCTATACGAGACCTATACTACTCTATATGTTAAAAACAATGTAATATTTCTACGATCGAATATTTTTAAAGGCCGATCTTGAAAACGGTAAAATATTTTTTATAAAAAAATAAAACCTTTCTTAAAAAACAACTCAAATTACCCCACCATAACACTCATTTTTTTACTCAAAAAAACATCACCCTCCAAAAACAATCAAATTACCCTACCAAAACATCCATTTTTCAACTCAAAAAAACACCAACGAGGGGTCCTAATATTAATTATTTAAAATAAAAAACTTGTTTTTGTATAAAAGTTTGCTAAAACGATTAATATTGTATAAAATGTTTGTTTAAAAAAAAACCTTATATACGCCCAGTATAGGCCTATACGAGGCATATAAGGGGCAAAGGGTCATATATGAGACCTACACGAGGGGCCCTATACGCCCAGTATATGCCTATACGAGGCATATTGAAGCAGTCAAACCAAAAGTGACATGAGTCAGACACTGACTTTGATGTAACCCTATACGCCTTGTATAGGCCTATATGAGGCATATACGAGGCAAAGGGTGTCTAAATAGGCAGATAGGGTGTGTGAATAGGTTGAGCCTAACTAAATCATTATATAATTGATTAAGCATTTGGTACATGAAGTTCATTTGGTTTCAGCTACATGAGCCTTACTAATAGTCTAATCTTTGTTGGATGTTTATGATAAACAAAAAGGACATTTACAAGATCGTAGAGATGTCTAAACCATCTGTTAGCGATAAAGTTAGCAAATACTCGATACCGGTAACGTGTATTGTAACTTCATGTTTATATAAAAGTTTACTTTAAGCGTATTTTTTTCTTTTTACAAGGCCTCAAATTTTTATTCGCTTTGGGCCTCACATTTGGTTGAGCCGGCCGTGAACACAATATTGATATCTTGCAAGCCGACCGAGTTCATAAGATATATTTGTATGAGTAGCTAGGGATTTTGCAATTATGCTACAAGGCAAGCAATTTGGCTACGATTTCCTATAAGGATTCAATGTTCTACTATTTTTCTAATGACCTAGCAAGACTTATCTCTATCATCTAAAGTTTTATAAAACTACAGATAGCTTCAAGAATCAAAGAGTATATTTCTTGAAATGCCAAAATGATTGTTAGTACTAAAACTGAGCCATTAGTTCAAAATAAAAGTACAGCTAACGATGGAAGCTAGCTAGCTTTGATAATGCTCAAATAAAAGAAATAGCATTGTTGCAGTTCGAACAAACAGAAAATTAAAAATCAATGTCGATAGTGATCTAAAAGAGACATGATAACCACCCACGTCTTTAATTTTAATTACCCTATGCCTGCTGGAATTTAATTTAATTTATTTATATACAACCGAGTCGGAGGGTTGACTTTTCCATCACATATTAACTTCATCAGGTACGTTAGCATCTTCTTTCAGGGTAGGCACATGAGATTGCTTGGAATACAAACTAAAGGGCCAGCATTATTAAATTAAACACAAAAAATAAACAAATTGTTAAGTCTATAACGGTTAGAATGAAATACTTTTTATTAGGCGGTTGGGTATGGGGCACGTGAAAGGCCCGTCTCCCCCCTTAGGCCAGTCCCACACCGCCCCCTTGGGGCCGTCCTCGGCATTTCCGTCGGATATGTGACGTCGGGGACGGGGCAAGCTGGTGGGTCCCCCATCTTTGTTCTCTCTCATCCTTTATATATATATATTAACTAGGTTATCACCCGCGAACTTCGCGGGTAGGAAAATTTACTTTATATTAATCGAACTATGTCAGAAACTTGTTTTATAATTGTTTTGAATTGAAAGTTGTGGTCATTAGGGTTGCGAAGAAAGTTATTTTATAATTTTTTTTAAATTGAAAGTTGTAGTCATTAGTGTTGCGAGTAGGGTCAGAAACTTTGGGCAAGAACCGGAGGCAGAAACTTGCCTCACTGAATGACCCACGACACAAAAAAAAAAAAAACTTTTATTTATTATAACAGATTATGAGAACTTTATTAATGTTGTGTCCGTTCTTTATCATAACACTTAACATGTACCAATACAAAAAAAACTATCATGAATTCTCCAAGGCTTTAACACCACCGTCACCAACCTTTGTAGCACACAAACACGATATATTTTGATAGGCACAATGACATTGGATTTCAATATTGGCTTACGAATGACATAAAATATCAACTCCTAGTCTCCTATAAAACAACTAACAAACACGATTTCTTAGGAGAGATTGGAAGGAAAAGAATCGGATAACATGCAAATTTATGTTTGTTGTTGAAAGGGCATGTGGTGGAAGGACGACGTAGAGCCGCATAAGATGGGTGTGACACGATGGTGATAGCAAAGATTGCGGTTGTATTTAAGGGCAATGCAACGCTTTGAAATGAACATATATGCTTTTCAAATTATTCAAATACATGAATAATTAATATATATTTTTTACTTCTTAAACTTATTAAAATAATTAAATTATAAAAAAGTTAGAAATATAAAGGTCGAGAGTAGATTGGTTATTTTGTCTCTAAAATGCAGGACAATTTATAACATACATCAAACCATATAAAGGTCGAGGGTAGTAAACACGAAGCAAAAAAACAATTTGTGCCATAAAAAAAGACATAAGATTGGGCTATGTTAACCCGAGTATCGATGTGGTTCCTAAGAAAAGAGGCGAGTCACTAACAACAAATATCAAGAGTCGGGTGGGTCTTGACCATTAACATATGTTTTAGTCTTTTAAGTGGAGTGGAGCATATAATGATGTGGACAACAGAGTGATGCAAAAATGGTATTGCTCATGCCCGAATATCCTTTAATTGCTACTATTGTTGTCGATCAACATAACACATAACTTTAACAGAACAACTACCAAACATTATACTTGCCTAAAACTAAATAACATAAATAACTAACTCCTTGCTAAGGGTTTTTTGATCTTCAGTTTTAATGAAGCATTTCCATTTTGCTTGCCAAAAAAAATATAAATAACTAACTTTATCACCTCTACCAACCTTTGACTATATACCTTTGACTTTTTCACGACGTAGACCCGACCCCAACAACCATAGCAACAACACCCTTGTGTTTCAATACCTTAAAAAGTTTGAATTTAGAAAACATAATCACAAAGACAAACATGACAACAAACATCTATTATGTCCATATTCAAGTTGAACTTTTATAGTTCAACAATGAAAAAACAAATCTAGTTCAAAAGCTTCTAAAAATTAATAAATATTTTGTATACAGTAACAATACGTTTGATATTTTATGATATTTGTTTGTGTTAGATTTGTGTGTGACCATTGAATTTAATTTAATGTGTTGATTATTGGTTATTGTTATTAACATCCACAATGTATTTTGTATCTATAAAGTGATGCAATTATCCTATTATATTAATTGGATCAAACTGACTAAAACAAAATAACTTAAATTATATGAGTTTATTTTTCTTTAATTCAAGAAATTGGGAGGAGAAACTGTTTATAATTTGAAAAATTTTAACATAAGAAAAAAATGCAAATAAGTATCTGAGAAAGACATAGTTTAGGAACACACCTGAAGGAATCAGGTAATAGAAAGCCGAGTGGAACCTGGAGAATTCTACCGTTATGTGCACTCAAAATAAATATGGAAATGACAATGAAAAAAACTTTTACTACGATATACTCAAATAAGATACACGTAACTTATGCATTTAGCTAAAACCTTAGACACTATCTTGCTAATAACTCCGATAAGCATTGGCTGCGAAAAATGTTGTTTTTGGGGGTGGGTTGTGTCCTCTTAGAGTTAAACTTCCAGAGTGAAAACTGCAGAACCAGTTCATAGGGTTGATGATGTAACTGGTGGGTTGAAGCTTAGGCTTTAAGGTCAATTGATGTATATATTGTCTAATAAGTGATGCTCAAAATATGCTAATAGTCTAATTGAAACATTACCTAACAAATCACATAATGGAACTCAACATACAAACACAAATAACATAGTTGAACAGATGTATAACTAACAGAACTGAAAACTCAAGAATTAATCTGATACCTTCAACTTGATAATATAGTCTTCCTCTTTGTCAACAAACATAACGAATTGAACCTCTCAACCTACTATTCCAACAACCACACAAAATCAACTTCTTCCTTTGACAACTCACTACCAGTAGCCACCTTGCACTCTTCATCGGAGATACGCAACGTCTTCGCCTGTAGGTTACTCTCGTCAGCATGTGGTTTAATGAGTTTCAACCGTTTTTTGAGTTCTTTGTAGGATAAAAAGTTTCCCAATTATTAGAAATATCTCATGTGGTTCTCCAGCTATCGCCAAATTCGTTTGCCTAAGTTGCAGGATCATCTATGCCCCTGCACATAAAATAATACGGGTCATTTTGGCCCAATATTTTTAGCTTTTATATTAATAAAAAAGAGATCAAGACTTACCTCAGTCTTTTGATCTGTATTAAATACTATTTCATATAGCATAGACTCTTGTTTCAAAACTGAAATACCCATGGTATAACAACTGAAAAGAATTAAAAAGGAAACCTTTTGATGAGCAAGTAAACACTAAGCAACATATTTCAAGTGACAAAATCTGGCTGGTATGGTATAAATACGGATTCTCTTAATTCCACACCTCATAACTTATTTTCTAAGCATGAACGGATCGTTGTAATCCCCCATGGTTTCCAAATCGGATCACTTATTCTTCAAATTTCACGGTGAATTCAGTAGGTGGGATCTTTATACTGATGAATCAAAATAATTTGATGGTAAAAAGCCCTAAAACGATAAACATATAAACCAGTAATATAAAGATTTCGAAATAAAAGATTTTGAACTAAGAACTACGATTGTTACCTGGAAGCTACAAAGTGGAATTGGAGAAGGAATCGGAGGAAAGAGGTCATGCCTTCCTTGAAGAAGGTGACGCTTATACTTTTAGTTGAGTCGTCGATCTCCGCATTCACGCACTACCTACTAATCAAGTTGCTGGTTCAGCAGGTCTTCAATATTCCCTACACAGGTTGTTTAGGTCTTCCCCTCGGCTGCTCATCTGTCTGTAAATAAATAGTGTAGAAATAACTTCATATATAAATCAAACATATTGTTAGAACAGCTTGTAACTTACTCTAAAAATATATAAGTAGGAGTCAACTTTGATCTCTAAACCAAGTGTGGCCTCGCACTTTGTTACTCTAAAAATATTGTTAGCACAAATTATATAAGTAGGAGTCAACATTGATCTCATTATCTGGAGTGTTGCTTCTTGTAGTTTGGCTAGATAGTAGGTATAGCCAAAACCCTGACTTCTCAATTATAAATCAAACATACAAATACAAACTCATGAATCTCTCTTAAAACAAAATTGAGATGCTACAAAGCCCTAATTCAAGACCAAGTTGAGATGCCTGATCGATAACAACAATACAAAGTCCTAAATTAAAACAAAATTACAGAATAAACTAAGTGAGGACGATGAAGCCTAAACCACCATCAGCCGCCATCACCCACCTCCACCACCATCAGCCCTCACCACCCACCTCCATCACCATCAGCCCTCACCACCCACCTCCACCTCCATCGCCGCTACCCACCTCCACCTCATCTCCCGTGACCCACATAACAACCACCTGAACTCTATTCTAATCTTTAAAAAAATGAGGGTCACTCCAAATCACATCAAACATTCATACAATAACATTCAGTCGCAAACCAAACACTCGCTATTCTTCTTTGTTGTATACTCAAACCAGCAACTCAAATTCTTATGTTATCACTAAACACCAACAACAGTCCAGCTTCTCTATTCTCTATTTTGATTCAGATCTGATTCGAAACAGTTTTAACAAATCTTCGCAACTTCCGTTCTTCTTCTTTCAGCAAAAACTAATCAAAACAACCTGTCTTTCTTCTGCGTTTTTTTTATTATGAACAAAACCTATCAATAGTTTTTATCTTTATGATTTATCGTTACTCAAGTTCAGACAACAACCTCAACTCTATTCTAATTCAGATCTGCGTAAAAATGAAGATTGCGGACAGAATGTACAGATCCGATTCATATAACTAATTCATACCTAGTCTTTGAACAATCAAGTATTCACTTCAAAATCGATGTAAAGGTGTCTGATATGTTCAAAACTATTTTAAAAACAAACTGAAAAACACTGATTCTATAAGAAATCAACTGAAATTGATCGATTTAATCCGAATTTTCAATCGACACTCTAAGCTTCAATCGAAACTTGACCGAAAATGTCCGAAACTCAGATTTCACTCAAAATATAATTCAGATCTCAACAGGCTAACAACTTCTTTACTATCGCTCAAATTCAGTTGCAACACAATTTTCGACTAACATCTAATGCTCAAATCTGAATCAGGTTTCGACAAAAACATCAACTGTAACAATAAACAAAACAACAGAAAGAGAATATAAAGAAAGTGTTTTGTACTTACAGAAGTTAAATGCCACTCAACAACCCGAATATTATAGTCGGTTACTGCAGCTACCGCTTTCTGCGATTGAACCGGATTGATCAATTCCACCTTCAAGACAAAATTCAAAATCCAAAACAAAGAAAAATCTGAATCTTTCAATCGATATCATTAAACCAAAACCAAATTCAAAATCCAAAATAAAGAAAAATCTGAATCTTTCAATCGATATCATTAAACCGAAACCAAAACGTCATACTCGATCATCGTTTGAACCGGATTGATCAATTCCGAAAGTTTCCAATAAAACATTGAAGAACAGAGTACCGAAAGGCTTCTGTGCGAAAAAAAAAACTGAAACCAAAATCGAAAGCATTTGGGTTTAATCTAAGCAAATCAAAATGAAATCTAAAAAACCGACAAATTGAAATCAGCAGCAACCATTTTCGGCTGTGAGCGTGACGAATCATTTGTACTCAACATTTGTTTTGAAATCAACGGCAACCAAAATCTAAACTTTTGTACTCAACATCAGCGGCAACCATTTTCGGCTGACGAATCGTTGAAAAACAAATTAGCGGACGAACAGATTTAGAATGTAGGGTTTGTGAAATAAGAAAACAAAAAATCAAAGATTGTTCAAATTAATAAACCAGAATAAAAGATCAACAAGATACAACATACGTGTGCATAAAACTGAAGAATCACCAAAGAAGGAAGAAGCGTATCAATGGATTCCGATTACAGAGATGAGAAATCGCCTGTGAGCGTGACGGCCAGAAATATTGAATGGATCTAGGGTTTGAAGAGAAAAGGAAAGAGTGAAAGAAAAGAGAGATTAGGAAACTGAAACCCATACTCCCGACCCGAAAATCCAAATCAATAAGCCGGATCCCGCGTCCAAAATAATTTGTATGTGACTGTAGAACCAAAATGTGATTTCCCTCCTAAACTAAATTGCCACATCAGCCAAGATGGCCAAATACAAATGCGGTATTTAACAATTATGGCTTAACTTAAGCACCATAGCAAAATCACGACCTAAGTAAGTCCTCCTCAAAACTATCGTTGGAACCTAACAATTATGTGATATTCTCAACTAAACTTAATGAAGTTTAAATATTATATAACAATTCTGGGATATTCTTCACAATCCATATAACAAAAAAACACAAAATTATTACACACAATACAACCAAAAAAATTGTGGATACCAAAACCCATCCATCCTCAAACCGGAAAAAAACCCCAGGTTTCAAACACACATGAACATCAATAATCAAACTTTAAACTCCAGAATTAGCCAAATACCCGTACAAACTTCTATTTTATGTAAAATAAATCGAGAAATACTCACCAGTATCGGCTACATTATGTTCGTAAACACTTGGAATGAAAGCGCTACATGATCGGATATTAGGGCCGTCTCCAATTTTGGATCGGATTTAGGGTTTTTGAATACATCAAATCGAATGGTGATTAGAGGCGTCTTCAAACCTATTTCATCAATCAACAGGATCAAGTGTTAGAGTGGTCTTCCATGGAAGATTGGGTTTAGGGTTTTCCAATCGATGAAACAACAGAGAGAGAAAGTAGCGAAAAAAACCGAATAAGTCATATAGTTTAAACGGTCGGGTCAAACGTAAAAATGGATCCAATCAATTGGGCGGGAAACCCACCAATATAATCCCTAGATAGAGTTGATAACACAAACATACCAATTCACTAACTCCTGGCCAGGCTATCTACAAATTCAGGATCAAGACTCAAATCAGCTGAATTTTGCACCTGATGCCCGATTGAATATGCTGTAGACCAAAAACCACATCATTAACAAATTAAGGCAATAACACTGTACAAAGCCAGTCTTACACTCTCAAATGGTAAATTTCAACTACACTATTTCAGATCAAATTATGTATTTTGTAAAACCATTTCTACAAGTTCAAATGTAAAAAAGATAACATGCCACATGGTCAAACTCATGAAAAGGTTGAAACACTTCAGATAACTCTGTAATAATCCAAGATCATCACCACCTTCTTTTTTAATTTGTGGTACCAGCAAGACCACAAGAATCTGAAACACTATTATATTAATCCAACTACAAACTCTAAAACTACACTTTTAAATATAATCCACTCAATCAGACTTCTATATTTTATGAAAACGTGATAAAAAATAGAAACTTGTTAACTTTTTTTCATTAAGCCAACCTTTATCACCATGAACAAATTTCAACAACAGTTCAACTAATTTTTCCAATGTATCATTCATATCTCCTCTCCTGTACCGTTGACGTTAACAGCTTCCTCTGGACTTTTAGACTGCTGGGCATCAACGTTTTCTTCTTTTCGACTGACAATATCTCCCTTGCTCAGTACCTGATTGAGAAATGTTTTTCATCTTATTAAATATTATCAAGTAAAGCATATCGTTAACAAACGCTAAAAAATGTCAAGTAAAAAATTATATACACACACAAGATGTTATATTTTGACTTACTTGTAGATATGCATTTCCCTCACTGGATAAACTCATTGTAGTTTTCACACCCTAAGCTTGATCAACAACACACAGACAAAGACAAAATAATATTCAATATCCAAAGCTGAGTGTAGTTTGACTTTAATAAGTAAGAAAAATATACATTATCTTTGGTTATGAAATTTTACCTCTCATGTTGGTGACTCAGATTTGGCTCGATATTCCTCTCATGTTCTGCGTCCGTTGTTACCGATTCAAAACGGAACCCATTTGTCAAAACCAAAAGCTTAGAGAGGGGCTAAACACCCTGCAACGGACAACTCCAAACAAATCAATATAGACCCCATACACCAAAATTACATCCACAAAGACCACCTAACACCTGGACCAAAACACAGACATACCTATTTGCGGCCAAAGTCAATTCCTACAACACTCTTCCAGTTCTGGATGTTATCGTCATGGAAAACCTAATACCGATAAGCAAACTTGATTTAAAGAAGATAGTTTGAATTAGAAATCACGAATGGAGATTAGGTAAGATCGATGGAATCATAATCACTTTTTGATAGTTAGGGTTTCAAATACAAATAGCGATTAATCAATTCTTCAATTCTGTAACATTGCAAACAACATGGAAAAGAATGAACCAAAAATTTCTTGATGAAGAAGATTGAAGATACCTGATGCGATAGAATGATCTGCAATTAGCGTAGCCGAGATGTGAATCTAGGGTTTCAAGTATGATGCGGCGAAGGAGAAGAATGAGGCTGTAGAGAAATTTAGGTTTTTTAGATGGCTTATATACACGGGTTTAGAAAACCCATACATCTGACCCGAAAATTGCCGGATCCCGCTTCTTTTTTCTTGGAATCGTGAATGTAGAAGCAATTGTGATTTCCCTCCTAAACTAAATTGCCACATCAGCCAAGATGGCCAAATACAAATGCCACCTAGCCCAAATCCATCTCATTTATATATATATATATAGATATATTATTAATGGTGGGGTAGTCTTGGCTAGTCCCCACACCCTTGGGTAGTCTCCAAAGAGACTATCCTCCCCCCCGTGATTACGTGGCGCCTACGTGGCGGGTAGTCTTTTGGAGACTAACCTCCCCCATACCCAATAGCCTTATGAAATCATGTCAGCAGCTGACATAAAAACAAAAACACATGGAGAGTTGACTTTTAGCAGGTTGTCCCGACTACAATGTGAAGCGTTTGAGGCTGTGTCACTTCCTAACCTGTACTATATTTTATTTTTAGTTTAATAAAATGCAATATATATATAGGGTTGGGCTCTATAGGAAACTCTATCTTTTTTAGAAAACTATGCAAACCCATTGTGATCCATTAATTATCTTTCTTCCAACTTGATCAATGGCTCTCATCATTTTGGAAAGAATTATAATTAAAAGAAATAGTTTAATACACATGACAACCTCTGGAAGGGTATTTTCGGTAGTGCAAATAGAACATTGGAAGACTCTTTGGCATTGGAAATGACAAAACCCACTTGTGTCATTATCTCTCTCCTCTTTCTTCTAGTCAAATCTTTCAAAACACTATTGTCTCTCTCCTCTTTCTTCATCATGTGAAAGAGAAAAAGCTTCATGGTCTTCAATGGTGTTCTTCATTTGAAGATAATTTAAGCATCATCTGGTCTGAAAATTACAAAGACACACGCACTAGTGTGTGTGTGAGAAGAACGGTGACAAGGTGAATGTTTTTAGAGAGAGAAAGTTGATGTTTTAGATAAAGAAACAACAATCTTTATCACAAATACACACGCACGAGTGTGTGTGTGAGAAGAAGGTTTGAAGATCTTCTTCGTGTTCATCGAACGGTTATAGATCCGGTAAGTGTTCTTGAAATATCATTTCCCATTTGATTTTTGTTGAAATGGTTGTTAATATGTTTTTGTGTGCTGAAAGTGTTTTAGTAATGTTTAATGGGGTATCCATGGTTAATGTTCATGTATTTTAAATAAATCAAAAACTTTAGGATGAGATTTTGAACGAGTTTTTGTTGTTGGTTTGGTTGCTTGTTAGGGGCTTTTGATCTTAACAGTAGCTGTTCTTTTGTTGGTTTGGGTTGCTTATTTGGGTTTATGATCTGAACAGTAAGTGTTTTTTTTTTGTTTGGTTGCTTGATTCACAGACTCAGGCCCATAACATGTGTTAAGCCCCGTGTTAGAATGTTATATAACGTGTGTTGATTTACAGAAACAAACCCATAAAGATATTCAATTGACAAGCTTGATGGATGTAGGCGAAGTTAATGCGTGTTCTAGTAATGGTTAATGTTCATGTATATTAAATAAATCCAAAACTTTAGGATGAGATTTTGAACGGGTTTTTTTTTTGTTGGTTTGGTTGCTTGTTTGGGGCTTTTGATCTTAACAATAATTGTTTTTTTGTTGGGTTGCTTGATTTACAGAGACAGACCCATAACATGTGTTAAGCACCTGTTAGAATGATATATAACGTGTGTTGATTTACAGAAACAAATCCATAAAAATTTATTAAATTGACAAGCTGGATGGAAGTAGGCGACGTTAATGCGGGGACATTGAATAGGTCACATCCTTTGGGAAAGAAGTCTTCGTTCATTTATAACATGTGTTGGTGGTTCATGCTGTAACAGAACACCATGATGTAACGTGTAATATGAAACGAGCCATTTATGGTAACACATGTACCGGTAATTTTGGAATATATAATATGAAACAGGTCATTTGTTTTGCACATTTTGGAATGTATAACATGTGTTAAACCTCTGTTATAATCTTTTTGTAACCTGACATGTATTCATGTATAAGCTAGTGGTTTAGAAAACACCATGATGTGTATATACTGATCTAACATGTGTTACAATTTGTCTGTTCGGAACATGTAATTGCTTAACATGTGACAAGGGTGAAAACAGTCGACGGGGGCGATGAGTTTAATGGGGAGCTTAGTTAATATCGTAATCTTGTTGTAACCCCACTTGTATACATATGATAACATGTAAGCATCCATTATAACCCGACTTGTATTCATGTATATGATTATGAAAGTGGTTTGCAAAACACCATGATGTGCATATACTGATCGTAACACGTGAACAAGTTAATATGGAACATACAAGTTAATATCGTAACACCGTATACCTGGGATAAAATGTGTTAAGCCTCTGTTATAATCTTGGTTTAATCTAACATGGTGTCATGTATAAGCTAGTGGTTTCCAAAACACCGTGATGTGTATATACATACTGTAACATGTGTTAAAGTGACTGAAAATGTATAACGTGTGTTAAGCATCTGTTATAACGTGTGTTAAGACTTCCATAATGGATAAATAAACTCCAATAGTAACTTAACAACAACAGAGTAAACCTGATATAACGTGTGTTAAGCCTCTATTATAACATGTGTTAAGACTTCTTGAATGGATGCATAAACTTCAATAGTAACTGTAACAGTAGAGGTACAAATACGGACGCCTCCAACAGAAAATGTGTTAAGTCTAGACCGTTTTAACATCGTGTACTAGAGAAAACAAGAAGAGTCTCACATTACATATTACTAGTAAACAAAAATACATAGCACTAACACGTGTTACGTTGTACATGGGTTTCATGTCACATGTAACACATGCATGTCCTGAAGTTCAAACTATAACACGTGTTAGTTATGTTGTGCTGTAACATAAACATGGTCATGATCCTTAAGCATCTGATCCACGTTTGAGGAAACCAATGGTCCCGAGAATTGGATCTTGTTAATATCATAATCTTGTTGTAACCCCACTTGTATACATATGATAACATGTAAGCATCCATTATAACCCGACATGTATTCATGTATATGAAAGTGGTTTGCAAAACACCATGATGTGCATATACTGATCGTAACACGTGTACAAGTTAATATGGAACATACAAGTTAATGTTGTAACACAGTATACCTGGGATAACATGTGTTAAGCCTCTATTATAATCTTGGTTTAACCCAACATGGTGTCATGTATAAGCTAGTGGTTTCCAAAACACCATGATTTGTATATACATACTGTAACATGTGTTACGCGCCTGACATGTATAACGTGTGTTAAGACTTCCAGAATGGATGCATAAACACCAATAGTAACTTAATAACAACATCGTATACCTGATATAACGTGTGTTAAGCCTCTTTTATAACGTGTGTTAAGACTTCCAGAATGTGTTAAGTCCATACCGTTTTAACATCATGTACTAGACAAAACAAAAATAAGAGTCTCACATTACATATTACTAGTAAACGAAAATATATAGCACTAAGAAAAATGGTGGAGCTTCCTTTGACAGTCTGCCTTAGCTTTTCAACGGCTACCTTTGCTACCTTAGCTTTTCAGCGGCTACCCTTGCTTTATTGTTTGGGTCGGTCTTGAAACGGTTTGTAAACATGTGGGTGTGCGTATGCCAGGGAAGTTATAAAAATGTGTTTTCATGTCACACGTTACACGTGTTACGTCGTACATGGGTTTCATGTCACATGTAACACATGCATGTCCAAGAAGTTCAACCTATAACACGTGTTAGTTGTGTTGTGCTGTTACATAAACATGGTCTTGATCCTTGAGCATCTGATCCACGTTTGACGAAACCAACTGACCCGAGAATTGGATCTTATTTCCCTTGAATCCATCACCGTCCTAATAACGAAAAGATAAGATAACCGTTAAGTCGTTAACCAGACATAAATATTAACACATTCATAGCCAGAAAATCTTTTTCCTCAAATAACATCACAAAAACAGTTACTATTCAGATCAAAAGCCCCAAACAAAGTAACCAAACCAACAAAAAACAGTTACTATTCAGATCAAAAGCCCAAACAAAGCAACCAAACCAAGCACAACTTTTTAACACAAAAATAAAAACCTGCAAATTAATCTTACACAATTGAAACAACAACTAACAAAGTACACAGAACAAAAAACCTGCAATTAATTCGTCATACCCTAATACATGTCTCTATAACATGTTACTATGGTTTAGCTGTGAAACAGGAGTTCAGACTATAACACGTGTTACGTTGGTTGTGCTGTAAGACAAACTTGGTTTTTCGTTTCTAAAAACAGATGTGCCGATTATTAGACGTCTAAAAATAAAAAAAATCAGGCATGTGTTAAACACGTCATAACTATAATAATTTAAACTGTATGGCTATGTCTAATAGGATAAAGTGTAACATGTATTAGGGTATGACGATGTTCAAAATTGCAATCAGATCCACATTGCAATCTATCTTCTTCTTCTCAAATATGTTCAAAATTTCTAATTTGGTCTAAAAATTGTATTTTATTACCTTGTTTCTTACTTTCTTTCTTATACATTATATTGGAAGCAAAATGAAATAACCAATGTTGCTGGTCCAAAACATGCCAAGATTATAGGCAAAGGTCTACTGGCGTATGTAGAAGCAAAAATAAAACAAATTGACGTTAATAAACCAAACATCAAACAAATTCATCTTCATCTATGTATAAATTTCAACTTAGGTTTTCTAAGATGATATAAAATAATCATATTGAACTAATCCACATAATAAATAAAGAAAACATCAAACAAAAAACTTGATGAGAGTATGGATACAATACACAAAGAAATCAAACCCTACAGTTAAACTTCAAAGCAAATTGCTTGCTTGATATCAAAATCAAATATAGAAAAATAAGAGTAATAACTTGATTAAAATAAATCCAACCTTCACATAAGAAGTCAGGTATGTACATCATGTTCATCCATCGCTTCATGCAAATCGAGTTCCCAAATTGTCATCAACACAACCTGCAATTTGACATTTCTTCAATTAAAAAAAATCCAACCTTCACATAATAACTTGGTGGATTTTGTCTCCATGGACATTAATGGAGATAGGATGATATGCAGGAGAAGAGGGGTAAAATGAAGATATGAGGGAAATTAATGGAGAAGATATCTTGTAATTTTTGCTTTTAAAAAATAAATAATCGAAAAGAAATATGGGTTTGACAATGAGGTGATGTGCATTAATGATAATGTCAAATCAATTAGGGAAGATATCTTGGGGGTTAGGTGGATAGATGTACAATTACAAATATACCCTTAAAGGCAAAAACCATAATCAGAATACTATGCATACGTGGAAGGTCCTTGGCCACATGTTGAGTTTGCAAAGTTTTCTAATTTTAAGGGGTTTTTTATAGAGCATTACCCTATATATATATATATATATATATATATATATATATATATATATATATATATATATATATATATATATATAGGGGGCCGCTAGAAAGAGAACCACCACGAGTTATGAGAACCGCGAGAACCAAGTGCCACGGAGGGGCGTTGACCACGATTTTTTTTTTACAACTAGATCCGTATATTTTAACAACATTCGTAAAAAAAATTTCAAACGGCGCGCCCGATGGGGTAGTTTTTTACACCCAAAGTTTGTAAAAAAAAAAAGAAAAAACAAAAAAATAATAAAAACACCAAACTTTGAGTGTAAAAAACTACCCCCTCGGGCGCGCCGTTTGAAATTTTTTTTTACGAATGTTGTTAAAATATACGGATCTAGTTGTAAAAAAAAATCGTGGTCAACGCCCCTCCGTGGCACTTGGTTCTCGCGGTTCTCATAACTCGTGGTGGTTCTCATTCTAGCGGCTCCCTATATATATATATATATATATATATATATATATATATAGGGGGCCACTAGAATGAGAACCACCACGAGTTGTAAGAACCACGAGAACCGCGCCCCGCGGGTGGCCGTCGGCGACGAAATTTTTTTTACACCTAGATCCGTATATTTTAGGGGGGGTGTAAAATTTTCGGTTCAAACGGCGCGCCCGAGGGGGTAGTTTTTTACGCCCAAAGTTTGGGTTTTTTTAATTTTTCTTTTTTTTTTACCAAACTTTGGGCGTAAAAAACTACCCCCTCGGGCGCGCCGTTTGAACCGAAAATTTTACACCCCCCTAAAATATACGGATCTAGGTGTAAAAAAAAATTCGTCGCCGACGGCCACCCGCGGTTCTCGTGGTTCTTACAACTCGTGGTGGTTCTCATTCTAGCGATCCCCTATATATATATATATATATATATATATATATATATATATATATATATATATATATGAGAGTAAATTATGATTTTGGTCTAATTGTATATCACTTTTATCTTTTTAATTCAAAAAAGAATCTTTTAACATTTGAGCCCTTAACTTTTTTTTTCTAACTCTTTTGGCCCCTAACACTAATCTTATCCATTTACTTTTAGGGGCCAAAAGTGTTATAAAAAAAGTTGAATGCCAAAAAAGTTAGACAAAAAGATGTCGGGGCTAATATGTTAAAACATTCCTTTTTGTGTTAAAAGGGTAAAATTGATAGAACTATAGGGGCCAAAATAGTAATTTACTCTCTCTCTCTCTCTATATATATATAGTGTGAGATTCAATGGGGAACACTAAAATAGTGGGGAACCGACTCAAACGAACTCTGATTGGACTCATTCCAGCGGCGTTGGAACCGTCTCGTCAAACCCTAACTAGGATCTCTTAACCCTAAACCCTAAATCATCAACCCTAAATATATTAGGGTTTGGCTTTGAGGGTTTAGCTTTTAGGGTTTATAGTTTAGATTTTACGGTTTATCTTAGGTTTTAGCTTTATTTTTTAGGTTTAGGGTTTAGAGTTTAGGAGTTAGGATTTAGGGTTTAGGATTAAGAGATCCTAGTTAGGGTTCGACGAGCCGGTTCCAACGCCGCTGGAATGAGTCCAATCGGAGTTCGTTTGAGTCGGTTCTCCGCTGTTCCCCATTTTTTTAGTGTTTACCAATGAACCTTCCCCTATATATATATATATATGCTTAATTTATCGCCTCCCTATTCCTAGCATTGTTTTTCATTGAACTAGTCACAGCAAATTAATCTTCTTGTGTTTTCATTCCTAACCATCTATCAATTCCCTTACACAAATTACAAACACCTTTTGTGTTGGTTCTCTTTTCACATCTCCTGTCAAGCTGTGTACTTGCTGTTGCTTGTAACCAGTGGCGGACCCAGGATTTTTTTCCTGGGGTGCGGAAAATTTTTAAAGATTTTAGACCGCCCCTAGTTATATAAAAAAATCGGTTCATAGCGGGTCGGATCGGGTCGGGTCATGTAAAACAAGTAAAAACAAACAAACAAAGTTTAATAGCGGGTCGAATCAGATCGGGTCGGGTCCATTTCAATTCTCAAACAATCAAACCCTAGTTCCTAATTTCCTATCACATTAACAAACAAAAAAACATCAAAGTTCAAACCATCCCTACTTTTATTTCTCTTAATCATTCAATAAAAGAACAAAAAAACTTATCTATAACATACCTTGGTCTTAAATTAGAATAATCCAGCAAAAAAAAAAAAAGTGGTTCAACCCCTTTCATCTTAAGAAATCGGGCATAACTTCCCTACTCATTGTTCATTCCTAATCCTATCACATACAAAATAAACAATGATCTTCAAGTGTTCAACCATAGCCTATGTTCCTTAATTTTCAATTTAAAATTTTGAATTTCAAGCCCTAGTAATTATTATTTGCCAACCAACAATCATATAATCAACAAACATGTTTGCCAACCAAAATTTTGAATTTCAAGCCATGGTAATTATTATAAGCCCTAGTAAAAAACATGTACCTGTCAGGGGCGGCCTGAATTAATCAGTTTGGAGCCGAAATTTTGCAGTCGCCGGCGGGAATTATGCTGTCGCTGGGCGCTGAAGTGAGGCAGAGGGGGGACGGGAGTCGCTGGCAAGTGACGGCGATTTGGGTTTTTTTTTTTTATTATGTGGACTGGTTTGTTTAACAAAACTAGTAGTTGGGTTGGGCTTGAATGGGTATTAAGTTATTGGGTTTGATGGATTGAATTTAAGTTTTATTAAAGGGGTTAGTAGGCTAACTTGTTTACATAATTTGATCGGGTTTCAATCCGTGTTCACAATTTTTTTACATAAATTCCTAACATTTTTTTCTAAGGGGTGCGGACGAAAATTTCCAAAGGGTGCGGTCTGGATTTTTCGCGAAAAATACCACTAAATTTTTTTTTTCAAGGGGTGCGGCCGCCCACCCAACCCATAACTTGGGTCCGCCCCTGCTTGTAACCCTTGATTTGATTTTTTATAATTATCATCATCTGGTCCACAAATATGGAGGAGGCATACTTGCTAAAGTTCTTGGAGAAGTTTCAACATCTTAAAATCCCACTGGAAGAGATAAACAAAGCCACCAACAACTTCAACGATAAGCGTATTGGAGTTGGTGGTTTTGGGAATGTTTATAAAGGAGAAGTGTCTCACTCTAAGGGACAAAGCACAGTTGCTATCAAGCGTCTGGATAGGATAGAATAACAAAAGAAAAAAAACAAAGAAGTTTGAATTGTATTAACGTGAACGACCCACACGTTTTAAAAAACAGTATAATAATAATAATAATAATAATAATAATAATAATAATAATAATAATAATAATAATAATAATAATACTACATCCGTCCCACTAAAAGTGTCATATTTTGAATTTTCAAAGTCTTTATTTATAAACTTTGACTTTAATTATATATTTTTTGTGTTATATAAAACCTGATGAAAACTAACCCGATAAAAACACTTCTAAAACACCCTCAAATCATATAACTTTCATCAACTATTATCTAACACAAACAAAATTATTTAAGGTCAAAGTTTATAAATAAAGAATTTGAAAATTCAAAATATGACACTTTTAATGGGACGGAGGGAGTAATAATAATAATAATAATAATAATAATAATAATAATAATAATAATAATAATAATAATAAAAGAAAAAAAAATCAAAGAAGTTTGAATTGTATTAACGTGACTGACCCACACGTTTCTCATTGCTGTATATATCTGGTAGACTGACCGACTTGGAGTTGACTTTGGGTCAACTAAAGAGACTTGATAACTTTAAGAGTAAATTGCAATTTGACCCTCTGAGGTTAGGGGTCATTGGCACTCTTACCCCCTCTAAGGAAATAATTGCAATTTTACCCCCCACTGTTTGAGGTTATGTCACAATTTTACCCCCGGCTTCAATTTTGTTGACTGGTTTATTGACTTGGGGGTGAAATGACTATTTTACCCTTTTGGGGGTGAAATAACTATTTTACCCTTTTATTTTACCCCCCAACGTTTGCTGTTATGTCGCATATTTACCCCCTGCCACCACTGCCACCGCCATTCACCACCACAACCACCACTGCCACCTCCAGCCACCGCCATTCACCACCACAACCACCGCTGCCACCTCCAGCCACCACCCTCAACCACCTCCAGCCCACTCTTTTATCTCTCTTCCAGATTTATCTCTCTCCCTCCCCATATACCAGTGCTCTGTTTTACAATTCATCCAATGAATGGTGTGAAAAAGTTATGTTTGTTTATTTTACATTGCTCTGTTTTCATGGGCTTCAACTCTTACTTAGCATACACATTCATGATCTGTGTCCCAAAGTTACAATAGATCTCATTATTTTGACATATTTTTTTTTTAAAAAGAAATGAAGTATTATTATTAATAAACAGAGCACTGGATTCACAACTTCAGCCATGTCGAAGCGAGGTCGCGGAGGTTCCGCAGGGAACAAGTTTCGGATGTCGTTAGGTCTGCCGGTGGCTGCAACGGTGAACTGCGCCGACAATACAGGGGCGAAGAACCTGTACATCATCTCCGTGAAGGGGATCAAGGGACGGCTTAACCGGATCATCTCCGGATCTTAGGAAGAAGGTTATGCAATACAGGGGCGAAGAACCTGTACATCATCTCCGTGAAGGGGATCAATACAGGGGCGAAGAACCTGTACATCATCTCCGGATCTTAGGAAGAAGGTTATGCCCGCTGTTATTACTGGACCAATTGGAAAGGAATGTGCTGATCTATGGCCTAGAATTGCAAGTGCTGCCAATGCAATTGTTTAAGACTGGTCTGGACTTTTGTGTTTGTTTACTGGTGTAGTATCTGTTTTGTTTTGACTGCATATTTTAAATTTCAGTGGTGTTGAGAATTTTGCTAGAAGTGAACTGTGTTTTTGGTTTTTGGTGCAATGAAGTTAAAATTCTATATGTTCAAAAAAAAAAAAAAAAACAGAGCACTGGTATATGGGGAGGGACAGAGATAAATCTGGAAGAGAGATAAAAGAGTGGGCTGGAGGTGGTTGAGGGTGGTGGCTGGAGGTGGCAGTGGTGGTTCTGGTGGTGAATGGCGGTGGCTGGAGGTGGCAGTGGTGGTTGTGGTGGTGAATGGCAGTGGCAGTGGTGGCAGGGGGTAAACATGCGACATAACAGCAAACGTTGGGGGGTAAAATAAAAGGGTAAAATAGTCATTTCACCCCCAAGTCAACAGACCAGTCAACAAAATTGAAGCCGGGGGGTAAAATTGCGACATAACCTCAAACAGTGGGGGGTAAAATTGCAATTATTTCCTTAGAGGGGGTAAGAGTGCCAATTACCCCTAACCTCAGGGGGTAAAATTGCAATTTACTCTAACTTTAAAGTTCCCACTAGCATCTTTTTAGTTTTTTTCTTTTTTTGTTACTTCTCATAACTAGCTTTTCTAAAGTTTAGTTAAGGATTTTTTTAGTCATTAATGTAATTTCACATGATTTGGAAATTCAGATTTTGATCAGAGTTACATAAATAATTTAGGGAAAATTACCAAATTAGCCGCTTGACCAGACACTTTTCCAAAATAGCCATTTGACCAGGCTTTATGCACCTTCAATGCAAGTGAACTCTCATTTTTATGCACCTGAATTTATGAGCTTTCAACCCATGCCCAAGCCGCTACACCCTGAATTTATGAGCTTTCAACCCATGCCCAAGCCGCTACACCCTGAATTTATGAAGTTGCATAAAAATGAGAGTTCACTTGCATTGAAGGTGCATAAAGCCTGGTCAAATGACTATTTTGGAAAAGTGCCTGGTCAAGCGGCTAATTTGGCAATTTTTCCAATAATTTATCAAGAC
Organism: Helianthus tuberosus; assembly: GCA_030545235.1. Lineage (NCBI taxonomy): Eukaryota > Viridiplantae > Streptophyta > Magnoliopsida > Asterales > Asteraceae > Helianthus > Helianthus tuberosus. Next base: position 160,648,841 of record CM060424.1, read on the forward strand.
AGCTGGTAGACTGACCCACACGGAGTTGACTTTGGGTCGACTAAAGAGACTTGATATTCACCACTACAACCTTTTTCATGGCTGTATTAATAAATAGCAAATTAATCTTGTGTATCTCTCATTCTTAACCATCTTTCACTTCCCTGTTTTAAAGAGATATCAGAGACTATACACATCTCTTGTGTTGGTTCTCTTTTCACATCTCCTGTCAAGATGTGCACTTGCAATTGCTTGTAACCCTTGATTTGATTTTTTATAATTATCATTATCTGATCCACAAGTATGGAGGAGGCATACTTGCTAAAGTTCTTGGAGAAGTTTCAACATCTTAAAATCCCACTGGAAGAGATAAACAAAGCCACCAACAACTTCAACGATAAGCGTATTGGAGTTGGTGGTTTTGGGAATGTTTATAAAGGAGAAGTGTCTCACTCTGAAGGAAGAGGAGTGGTAGCTATTAAGCGTCTAGGTAGTACCAGTCGACAAGGAGCACCCGAGTTCTTGAGAGAGATAACGATGCTTTCCGATTACAAGCATGAAAATGTTATATCTCTTCTTGGTTTTTGTTGCGAAGGGGGTGAGATGATCTTGGTGTATGAGCTCGCATCTCGTGGAAGCCTTGACCACTACTTAAGTTCCCCTGATCTCACGTGGAGACAACGTCTGAATATATGTCTAGATGCTGCGAAGGGACTAAGCTACCTTCACGATCCAAGGGAGACGCATCGAAGGCTTATCCATTGTGATGTAAAAAGCGGCAACATCCTTCTGGATAACCAATGGAATGCTAAAGTTTCGGACCTCGGGCTATCAATAATCGGGTCTGCAAATGAGCAGCACTCGGTTATTGTCACCGTGGCAGCAGGTACCCCTGGGTACATTGATCCGCAGTATGAAATGACGCATACCCTAACGAAAGAGTCGGACGTATACTCATTTGGTGTGCTCTTATTCGAAGTTTTATTTGGCACCTTATGCTATAAATTTGAGGGTGGTGTTTGTCACTATATTGTCTGCGAGTGGATTGAAAGTTACGGACAGATGAAGAAATTACAGAAGATCATCTTAGAAGGTCCAACTGGTATTCATCCAATGGATAAAATTTGTCTGAAGACGTTTTCAGACATTGCATATAAATGCTTGAAGGAATCTCGTGATGATCGGCCAACGATGGCTGAGGTTGTGACAGAACTTGAGAATGCACTTAGCCATCAGGAAGCTTATGATGAGAAACAGAAGATTGAAACAGAAAAGGTAAGAGGTTTCTTCCTTAATAGAGGAAGACATTAACCAGCTACTTTGCTTTAAATTTTCTTTGCAGAACCGTAAATTTATATATTTAGGATCTTAGCTTATATGGGGAATCTCACAATATAAATGTTAAATCTAGCTATACTACATAATAAAAAAACCATTTTAGACTGAGTGTAGTGGGGCAACCTGTTGAGTGGGCGTCTTGCGACACGTGGCGCCACGTCACATAAGAGGATTCTGACCAAAAAAGGGGTAGTGGGGCAACCTTGCTGGGTGGGGCGTCTTGCGACACGTGGCACCCATTTAATTTGTCTTTTTTATGTAAAAGATATAAAAAAAAATCATATTTTTTTATAAAAGTCTTTTTTTACTTCAACCAAAATAAAAAAAATACATCAACTAAAAAAAAATTACTTCAACCAAAATAAAAAAAATACATCAACTAAAAAAAAAATTACTTCAACCAAAATAAAAAAAATACATCAACTAAAAAAAAAAATACTTCAACCAAAATAAAAAAAATACATCAACTAAAAAAAAAAAATTACTTCAACCAAAATAAAAAAATTACTTCAACAAAGGTTATATTTTTCTCGAATTTCTTGCTTCATTTGCTCGGCTAAAGCGAGCTCGGCTCCAGTAAGGTTTGTCGTGTCGGTTGTTAATATTTGCAAATCAAGTGCTTTTTGACGACTTTCTTTCAGCTTTAGCTTTCGGTCCCCGTGTTCTTTTTTTAAGTTGATCCGTTGTTGGCTCGTTTGCATCAACCCGTCTAACTTATTGGTCACTTTTTCGAACGTTTCGGTGTAGTCGATTCGTGCACCGCTAGAAGACGTTTGGGCGGCTTTTTTGGCCCTATCTCGGCCAACCGGTCGTTGTGGTGGTTGTTACGGTTCGGCCTCTTCATGTGGCTCTTCGTTGTCTTCCTCAATGTCGTTGAGATTTATTTGAGTCCGAGCGTCCGACCCGGTACTTTGATGGTCGTTTGAGGATGAGGTTTTTGACCGCTTAGCCGACGGTTGGCCACGGGTTTTAAATGGATCGAAGGCGATGACTGTGTTAAATTTCGAACTCCTTCTTAAAATTTGCCAAATAGCAAGATAAGGAAACGCCTTCTTGTGTTCGGCTCGGTATTCCTGTTGGACGTTTGCTTGGAGCATCGCATCGTCGGAACCACTTTGGCGCACACGCGAGTTACTTAGGCGAGTGTATATTTGGTTGAAACTTTGAATCAAAGGACGCATTTTACGCCACTTCGCGCCGACACCATCGACATCACGGTATCCTTCTTCTTGACCTTCCAACTTGAGGAAAAGGTTGTAAATACGAGACCAATATGTTTTTTCCTTTTGATAGTTACTACATCTCGGGTCTTCGGTTATTTCTAGCCAAGCCTTTGACAAGCTCATTTCCTCGTTGGAAGTCCATGGTATCGGTTTGGTTTTCAAGCGTTCTTCACCCGTTGTTTTTCTCTTGTGTGAACGTTTCTTTTTTTGACCGACATCGAACTGGGTCTCCGGAACTTCTTCGTCATCTAAATCAACCACTAGATGGAATACAAACAAAGTTAAAAAAAAAAAAAACGTATTCTTTACAAAAAAATATCTAAAAAATTTATACCATTTTGTTGGCTCGATCCTCCAACGTTTTGAAAACCACCGGGTTGTTGTGTGTTCCAAGTGGCGAACCCCATATTTTGCGGTAGCGACATATTGTTGTAGTATACTTGCGGTGTAGGGCTAGGAACGTGCATATTATTGAAATAGGCGTAAAAAGCGGGGTTGTTTAAAACATTTGGATCCGCCAAATCGGGTTGTGGATTTGAAGATTGCGTATTTTGGTTGAAAGGAGGGATGTTGTGGGGATACATTTTGAAGAGTTGATAGAAGATTGGTATAAATTTTGATGAGTTGATATAAGATTGGTATAAATTTTGAGGAGTTTGAGAGAAAATTGTGGTAAAAATGTGTTTGATATGGGGTATTTTATAAAGGTTGGATTATTAAAAAAAAATAATAATAAACTTAGCCAACATAACCGTTGGCAACGGCTATATCCAAATCCAAACATTTGAAATTGGGCGACGCGTTTGAGTCGGGCAAGAGGGGGTCGCCCCCCAAGTCGCCCCCGGGGGCGGTGTTCCAGGCGACTTGGGGCGACTTGGGGTGGGGAGTCGCCCCACTACACTCAGTCTTAGAGACGCATGTCACTTTATAAAGTGGTCTTAAATTAAAATTTGTAGAAGAGATTTTAAGGATAAAGATAATTGATAACCATATATTAATTATTAAAATTAAAAGATTTTAATGATAAAAATAAGGATAACTGATAACAATCAATCACAAATAGTTTAAAAGGAACAAAAAAAATATTTGTTGTTAATTCTTCTTGTTACTACTATACTAACCTAATTAAATATGAAAGTAAAACTATAATATCATACATGAAAATTTAAAACATTAACATTTTTTTCTTTTAACTTTTTCTATTAAATAACTATTTAATTTAAAATTTCATTAATCTAGCCATGCGTAATACTTAAGTTTCTAACCTATTAATAAATAAATAAAAAACAAAGTAAAATGTTAACTTGTGTAATACACAAGTTTCTAACCTACTAATAAATAAATAAAAAACAAAGTAAAATGTTATAATACATCAAAGTTCATTTTTTTTCAAAAACATAAAAACAAAGTAAAATGTTATAATACATCAAAGGTCATTTATTTTCAAAAACATATCTTAATGACCATATGTGTTAACCGATTATTTTATATTTAATTAACTCGTGTAATACACGTGTTTATTCAACCCATGCAATACACGTTTTTAAAAATATAACTTTTTTATTACCTAATATATAAAGTTGTATTCATTCAATCCGTGTAATAAAGGAGGTTATAACCTAGTAAAGATATATATGTATTTCCTACTAGAACGCGGTGAATTTTCTTAAAAGATGGGGTTTTTTTAAAATGCTAGCTTTCCAAAGATATTTTTTTCTTTCAAAATAGGAAAAAAAGGGTCATCTAGCTTTCCAAAGATTTTTTTTTTTCAAATTCGGAAAAAGGGTCGTTTAAATTTAAAATTTAAGGAGTTCAAAATTACCATTTAGTAGTTAGTGTAGAAACTGGGTACAAGTAATTTTAAGGAGTGTCAAATTACCAAATTAGCAGTTCGTGTTGAATCTGGGTACAAGATTACAGAGACGAATACAAACAACTTATATAATAAAAGAAAACCATTTTTGGGACACATGTCACTTTATAAAGTGGTCTTAAATTAAAATTTGTAGAAGAGATTTTAAGGATAAAGATAATTGATAACCATATATTAATTACTAAAATTAAAAGATTTTAATGATAAGAATAAGGATAACTGATAACCATATATTAATTAATAAAATTCAAAAATATATATTAACATTTTTATTATTTATAAAGATAAAAATAGTTTTAATTTTTTATATAAAAGTTTATAATCTTTATATTTATTTACTATCTAATAACCGACAGGTAATGAAACTGATGACGAACTGCACTCAATTAAGAATTATTATTTCCATATTACAATCAATCAAAAGTAGTTTAAAAGGAACAAAAAAATATTTGTTGTTAATTCTTCTTGTTACTACTATACTAACCTAATTAAATATGAAAGTAATACTATAATATCACACATGAAAATTTTAAAAATTAACATTTTTTTCTTTTAACTTTTTCTATTAAATAACTATTTAATTTAAAATTTTATTAATCTAACCATGCGTAATACTTAAGTATCTAACCTATTAATAAATAAATAAAAAACAAAGTAAAATGTTAACTTGTGTAATACACAAGTTTCTAACCTACTAATAAATAAATAAAAAACAATGTAAAATGTTATAATACGTCAAATTTCATTTTTTTCAAAAACATAAAAAACAAAGTAAAATGTTATAATACATCAAAGGTCATTTTTTTCAAAAAACATATTTTGGCGACCATATGTGTTAACCGATTATATTATATTTAATTAACTCGTGTAATACACGTGTTTATTCAACCCATGTAATACACGTTTTTAAAAATGTAACTTTTTTATTACCTAATATGTAAAGTTGTATTTATTCAACCCGTGTAATACACGAGGTTATAACCTAGTAAAGATATATATGCATTTCGTACTAGAACGCGGTGAATTTTCTTAAAAGATGGTGTTTTTTTAAAATGTTAGCTTTCCAAAGATTTTTTTTTTTCAAATTCGGTAAAAAGGGTCGTTTAAATTTAAAGTTTAAGGAGTTCAAAATTACCATTTAGTAGTTAGTGTAGAAACTGGGTACAAGTAATTTTAAGAAGTGTCAAATTACCAAATTAGTAGTTCGTGTTGAATCTGGGTACAAGATTACAGAGAGACGAATACAAACAACTATATAATAAAAGAAAATATTTTGGGGACACATGTCACTTTATAAAGTGGTGTTAAATTAAAATTTGTAGAAGAGATTTTAATGATAATGATAATTGATAACCAAATATTAATTATTAAAATTAAAAGATTTAAATGATAAGAATAAGGATAACAGATAACCATATATTAATTAATAAAATTAAAAAAATATATTAACCTTTTTATTATTTATAAAGATAAAAATAGTTTTAATTGTTTATATAAAAGTTTATAATATTTATATTTATTTACTATCTAATAACTGAAAGGTAATGAAACTTATGACGAACTGCACTAAATTAAGAATTATTATTTCCATATTACAATCAATCACAAATAGTTTAAAAGGAACAAAAAAAATATTTGTTGTTAATTCTTCTTGTTACTACTATACTAACCTAATTAAATATGAAAGTAAAACTATAATATCATACATGAAAATTTAAAACATTAACATTTTTTTCTTTTAACTTTTTCTATTAAATAACTATTTAATTTAAAATTTCATTAATCTAACCATGCGTAATACTTAAGTTTCTAACCTATTAATAAATAAATAAAAAACAAAGTAAAATGTTAACTTGTGTAATACACAAGTTTCTAACCTACTAATAAATAAATAAAAAACAAAGTAAAATGTTATAATACATCAAAGTTCATTTTTTTTAAAAACATAAAAAACAAAGTAAAATGTTATAATACATCAAAGGTCTTTTTTTTTTCAAAAACATATCTTGACGACCATATGTGTTAACCGATTATATTATATTTAATTAACTCGTGTAATACACGTGTTTATTCAACCCATGCAATACACGTTTTTAAAAATGTAACTTTTTTATTACCTGATATATAAAGTTGTATTTATTCAACCCGTGTAATACACGGGGTTATAATCTAGTAAAGATATATATGTATTTCCTACTAGAATGCGGTGAATTTTCTTAAAAGATGGTGTTTTTTTTAAATGCTAGCTTTCCAAAGATTTTTTTTTTCTTTCAAAATAGGAAAAAAAAAAGGGTCATCTAGCTTTCCAAAGTTTTTTTTTTGTTTTTCAAATTCGGAAAAAAGGGTCGTTTAAATTTAAAGTTTAAGGAGTTCAAAATTACCATTTAGTAGTTAGTGTAGAAACTGGGTACAAGTAATTTTAAGGAGTGTCAAATTACCAAATTAGTAGTTCGTGTTGAATCTGGGTACACGATTACAGAGATGAATACAAACAGGATTCACACACTTCTTCTATTAATTTTTGTGAATGAATAAAATACATGACATAAGCAATATAAATATCGAAAACATTCTACTACTACTACTAGAAGTACTACTTTTACTCATTGTAGGTCCCCATTCTCGGAGGATCGATTACGAAACCAAACCCTTGTTTATCACAAACACGGTCACGAGTGTGGAATCCCCGTAACGATGCCAAACCAAACACAGATAATATCAAGAACACGGAATAACCAATGAATCACAGTTAATTGATTAGATGAGAACAAGGTTCAAACAGATACACATAATGTTTGAAGTAACTTTCACAGTGGGTTATGCTCCCATTGTTTCACACAGAAACCATGTTGTGTTTATATAGACAGCATGTCCTTATCTCGACGAAACTCAAAGGAGCTCCCTACGAAACATCAATATCGACGAAACTCTAGAGTTTCGTCGACACAAATGGCGAAACTAGGGGAACCATTACAAGGGGAGTTTCGTCATTATGCTGCAAAGATGTATGTGCTGCAAACTGTTAACAGTTTGCAGCAACTCAATAAACACACAAACACATACATAAACTGAATATGCAACATGCATTGTTGTTAATCATTACAAATCATATGAGACAAAATTTTCGGACACAAGTAGGATAGGAGGATATCCGACTTGGTCTTCATTCCGTAAAAGTGTCGAACCGAACGTGCCACGTCCACACAAAGTGTATCAACAAACTCCCCCTTTGACGCTGCTCGTGATGGTTCGTCTTCCATGTCCTTTATGTCGGAGGATCTTCAAGGTCTTCACGTGTCGTAAGTAGAAAGTGTATCAAAAAACTTCCCATTTCATTTAGGAAGTGCGTTAATAAACTCCCCCTTAAAATGAACTCTCCATTGAGTTATGCTCGTAAATCTTTTGATCGTCAATTCTTCAGATCCTTGTGGTGTTGATGAAGCGTCAGCGGCAACTCGATCATCTTTATCCTTTGAGTGCCTCCACGTCGTGTCTTCATTCCAAAGCTCGTCTTCTATCACTTTCTCTTCGCCTTTAGCTGATTTGATTATAGCATCTGCACATACAAGAAAGCTAAACGCGTAATGTGAACAAACGCTTGGAATATAGTAAACATAAAAAAACGACACACATGTGACCATTTTTCAATCAACTACCGACCGACACAATTTGAAAGTTTAAAAATTGTCCAGTTTAATTCTTAACTTTCAAAGTCTTGCAAATTTCGACCGTTTATGAAGATGCAGTTGTTTTAGGTTTTCAGTCAGGTTTCAGGCAACGAAGACTCGAGTTCCAACATCATACGATCGAAAATAAGATAGAAGAAAATCTTTTTGGATTGTATAAAGTTTATATTAAAACACACCTAAAATATTTTTGAAATTTTTCATATTTCAAAATGAAAAGAACCGAAAGCAATAAATAAATATACACAGAGATGCAGAAACGAAATACAGTAAATAAATATTTACAGACATTCTTTTTGCGAGTTTCGAGGGTAAGAGAATCATATCAGTGTATGGTCACGCCAAAACGCTCTTGTTGTTCAGTTAGTTAGCATTTAAATAAGCATCCTATAACGATTATCGGTATTGTTGTCCACATAAGCTCAAACTGATCAAATGTAATCATAATTAGGAGATACGATTTACGGTAAGGGTTATGCTTACAAGTCGATGTTCATCCACTCACGACACATTCCCGTATCAAGGTATGCACAAGAGTTCATCTTACCGGTGAGTATGCCGCTTATCATCTGTTTTGACATATAAAAAGATGTGAGAAACTCACTTATTTTTTATATGAAAACAAGCCCTATGTGATAGAATCACTTATTGATAAGGAACTTGATTTTCATATGCATGAGGGCACATGAGCAAGTCCGTGAACAGGTCAATACATCATACAGCAGAGAGACGAACTTGACTCCCGGATAAATGTGATATTTTATCACTTATTTTGTTTGGACATGGGATTGTTGATCACTTATTGAGGTCGAATGCAATATGTACACGTATGTATAGTATCATGGAAGATCTAGACTTGCGTCCCCGTTATTTTTCGGTAAAAGATACAACCATGATACCCAGATGATAAAACAGTATAAAGACCGAATATCTCAGAACCTCGACAATCTCTCAAACGAAATTTTGGTACCAAGACCATATGCCAATGAATGGTTCCCACCTGACTTGAAGTCTGTTAAGTTTGTATCATCCTTCACATTTTAATTTGATTGTGAGCCTACCGATACATCGTATATAGAGCTGCTTATCGTTTTTCATTTTATGTTTAAAAAGAGATTTCAACAGACCACTGATGTACTATCATTTTCTCTTTTTCTCACCAGGAAACTCATTTTTGTTTTTCTATTGTTTTTTGAGTTTTTGAAATTTTTCGATGTTTTTGGATTTTTCAAGTTTGGATTTACTCCCCCTAAAATGTAAAAACTATGATAAATTAAGAAAACACAAACAAATATTTACAAAAATGATTTTCCGATGTTGGTTTTACTCTTGCTTGACCTTAATGCCGTTTACCATTAGTAAATAGTCAAATCGTGATTTGTCAAACGCTTTGGTAAAAAGGTCGGCACGTTGGTCATTGGTGTGGACCTTAACAACATCGATTAGCATTTTATCAAAGCACTCACGTATGAAGTGATACTTAATTTCGATGTGTTTGGTCTTTGAATGCTGCACAGGATTTCTAGTGATCTGTAAGGCAGCATTGTTATCAACAAAAATAGGAGTAGATAGGAATTCAAAACCGTAGTCGCGCATTTGTTGTTGGATCCAAAGAACTTGGGAGCAACAACTAGAGGCAACAATGTATTCAGCTTCACAAGTAGATGTAGCAACACAAGTTTGCTTCTTGCACTGCCACGTGACCAGGAGATTTCCTAAAAATTGACATCCAGCTGGTGTTGATTTGTCATCGATTTTGCAGCCACCAAAATCAGAATCAATGAACGCGATCAAGTCGAAGCTATCATCCCTAGGGTACCAGAGACCGGTGTCTGGGCAACCCTTAAAATAGAGAAAAATCCTTTTTACAGCTGACATATAAGAGGCCTTCGGGTTGGCTTGATATCTTATGAGCAGGCACGTTTGATACATGATGTCAGGCTTCGAAGCAGTGAGATACATGAGAGATCCGATCATAGCGCGATAGTATGAAGAGTTAATGCTTTCACCCTTCAGATCCGGTGTAATCCCGTGATTCTGTTGAAGTGGGGTACTAATGGGCGTTGCATCAGACATCTGGAACCGGCTCAAGATGTCATCAACATATTTAGTCTGATGGATGAATATCCCAGACTCGGTTTGTTGAACTTGTAGGCCCAAGAAGAAATTCATTTCCCCCATTGCGCTCATCTTGAACTTTTCCTGCATAACACGCTCGAATTGCCTGCACAAATAATCATTAGTTGAACCAAATATTATATCATCAACGTATACCTGCGCCAACAGAAGATCTCCATCCTGTTCTTTGATGAAGAGCGTGCAATCAATAAGACCTCGCCGAAAACCATTCTCTAATAGATAGTTAGATAAGGTTGCATGCCAAGCTCGTGGTGCTTGATGTAGACCATAGAGAGCTTTGTTCAGCAACCAAACCCGATCTGGATGAATAGGATCTTCAAAACCCAGAGGTTGTTCGACGTACACCTCTTCTTCAACCACACCGTGTAAGAAAGCACTTTTGACGACCATCTGATAGACTTTGAATCCTTTAAATGAAGCATAAGCTAAAAAGATCAGAATAGCCTCCAGACGTGCAACTGGTGCATAAACTTCATTGTAATCAATGCCTTCAATCTGACGAAACCCTTGAACAACCAATCTTGCTTTGTTTCGGATAAATACTCCACGGTCATCCTTTTTGCATTTAAAAACCCAATGTGTGCCAATCTTCTTGTAGTTTTCTGGTATTTCAACAAGCTTCCAAACACCTAGCTTTTGAAATTGCTGCAGTTCGTCCTGCATGGCTTCAACCCAAGAATTATCCTTTAAGGCTTCTTTCCAAGATTTCGGTTCTTCTTGTGACACATAGCACGCAAAGGACCAATCATTTTGAAGACCAGATTCTCTAATGGCTGAATACAAACCAGTATTCTGGTTGTTTCTCAGCTGATTACGCGTCCGCACTCCACTATGGACATCTCCTATGATATTCTGCTGCGGATGGCTATCGTGAATTCTTGATTCAGGAACACCAGGAACACGAGTATTGATACCCAAATTGTCAATATTAAGATCAACAACCAAATCCACGCCTGGCATCGACGTAGAGGTGGATGCATTTCCCTCAGCAGTATTGACAATCTGCTCATGAAGGGTTGCTTCAGAAGCACCTTGAACAGGAGCAACCGGAGCTGAAGTGCCTTCATTTGCATCATGGTATTCATCATCTTCCGATGACTCATTGTAATCAGCAGCATCTTCAAATACCTCATTTTAAACCGTGTTGTTAACCTAATTAGAACCTTGGGCGTTAACAATAATTGGGCTCACCAATGGTGAGTCAGTTGCGTTGTCACTTTCAAATAGCATTTGTGCGGTAGCAGATGCTTCGTCAAAGGTTGGCAGATTAAAGGAGTCGAATAGCCCATCATAGTCAAACATCCAAGATCACCCGGAGCTCTCACAGGATTAGTATATCTTTGAACCCTTACTTCACTCCATAACTCAATATTTTTGGTTGTCAAATTCCAAACACAAAAATTTGGAGTAGCATATCCAAGGAAGAAACCTTCGATAGCTTTAGTGCCAAACTTTTCGTTCTACTCAATCATAGTGCATGAAGCGCCAAAAGGTTCCAAGTGAGAAATGTCCGTTTCCTTTTGTGTAGGAGTTCGAAACAAGTTTTGTCATGCCTTTTAACTGTGAGAACTCTGTTTAAAGTGTAGCACGCAGTAGACACAGCCTCCTCCCAGAACTGGACAGGAAGCTCCGACTCTACCAACATCGTTCTTGCAGTTTCGATTATTGTGCGATTCTTCCTCTCAGGGACATCGTTTTGCTGTGGAGTGTAGCGAGCACTGTATTCATGAAGAATGCCCTTAGAAGTACAGAACTCATCCATTACACGATTTTTGAACTCAGTTCCATTGTCGCTTCTGATCCTCTTCACTTTCAACGTGTATAAGTTTTCTAGCATAGTAAGAAGATTCTTGAGGATTTCATGAGTTTCGCTCTTGTGTGCCATGAAAGCTACCCAAGAAAATCTAGAGTAGTCATCAGTAACCACTAGACAATAAGCATCCCCAAAGGTTGTCTTGTGTTTCATAGGTCCAAAGAGGTCCATATGAAGACGTTCGAGAGGCATGCTAACAGTATTGACTTTCTTAATTGGGTGAGATTTCTTCATAGGTCCAAAGAGGTCCATATGAAGACGTTCGAGAGGCATGCTAACAGTTTCGCTCTGATACCAATTGTAGGACCGAGTTTCGGGACCGAAACCGTGATTAGTGTGAGATTAGTTCAAGACGGGAGAGATTGGAGATGGATAAACAAAACTTCTTTGTATTAATCGGTAGTAAAACATTTCAAATCGGCCCGATTACAAGCTAACCGAACTAATACCAAAGGAGTATACATCCGAGGAGAGACCAAGTGGTGATCTCTCCCCCACACAATAGAACTCACAGGGAACTCTCACAATGAGCTCCCCTATCTCACACTCTCTCTTCAATTCGATACACAGACCCATTCTTCTTCTTCTTCGATACATCTGGTATAGCCGCACATATCATCTTCACTTTCTACGATTCACCTTCAAATCTCTGTCTACGAAGAACAATCTGCAATCATCGTTCTTTCTCTCTCAGAAAAACGGTGATACACAACATTAACCTCCAAAATCCCAATTTCATTCAACTTCAACCGACATCTACCAGACATCATCTTCCTCTTCGATGAACAATTAATAGCACCCATCATCTTCTTCTAATTGCTGCCTCAGTCTTCTTCACATACACATCATCTCCTACACAACATCAGAGTATTTGCAGAAGAAATTTGCAGAAGAAATTGTATGATTTGTTTGAATTGGTGAGGAAACAACAAACAGAGTGTAAGCATCAACAATTTATACCCATGATTCATGTTTGGGTTCTTCGCAGGGCTTGTAATCAGCAACAACTATATCGGAGACCAGTTAACTCTGATCGGAGACCATTATCAGTAACTCTACAAAAGACTCCGGCGAAAGACTAAGAGTGACAAAACAAGCAGGTCCTCGATGAAAATTCCACAGCCGACGAAAGATCTTGGGGGTTTCGTCAGGAGTTTCGTCATGTGCAGGGGTTTCGTCATCTAGGTGGAGTTTCGTCATGTGCAGGGGTCTCGTCATCTAGGTGGAGTTTCGTCAGGAGTGGGGGGTTTCGTGGGAGCAGATATGAAGAGCAGGAGCTTCATCAACAAGTATTGGATATTCTGGAGTTTCATCAATCAGCATCAGCAGGACTTTCGTCATAAGCAGAAGAAGCCCTAGTTTTCTTTCAACAGCCGCCACACACCTTCAAGAACACAGCCACTGTTTCTTTTGCAGATTTGACGAAAATCACTTCAAAAGTGATATTTGATGATGAAAACTTGATTATTTAGGTGTAAAACATAAAACCCAGATGTGGGTTTTTCTTTATTTTCACCTTTTTTACATCATGAACAAAAATCACAATAAACACAGATCTAGAGCACATGTGATTTAACAAACGGTTAGATTTACTAAATCGGGTACCATGGCTCTGATACCACTTGTAGGTCCCGATTCTTGGAGTATCGATTACGAAACCAAACCCTTGTTTATCACAAACATGGTCACGAGTGCGGAATCCCCGTGACGATGCCAAACCAAACACAGATAATATCAAGAACACGGAATAACCAATGAATCACAGTCAATTGATTAGATGAGAACAAGGTTCAAACAGATATACACAATGTTTGAAGTAACTTTCATAGTGGGTTATGCTCTCATTGTTTCACACAGAAACCATGTTGTGTTGATATAGGCAACATATCCTTATCTCGACGAAACTTAAAGGAGCTCCCGACGAAACATCAATATCGACGAAACTCTAGAGTTTCGTCGACACACATAGCGTAACCAGGGGAACCATTACAAGGGGAGTTTCGTCGAACATGTCAACGACGAAACATGGAGTTTCGTCATTATGCTGCAAAGATGTATGTGCTGCAAAGTGTTAACAGTTTGCAGCAACTCAATAAACACACAAACACATACATAAACTGAATATGCAACATGCATTGTTGTTAATCATTACAAATTATATGAGACAAACTTGTCGGACACAAGTAGGAAAAGAGGATATCCGACTTGGTCTTCATTCCGTAAAAGTGTCGAACCGAACGTGCCGCGTCCACACAAAGTGTATCAACACTCATACTTATCCCCAAACAATTAGTAACCAAATAAAAATAATACTTAGGATAATTCAAATAATAATTATTATTTTACTATTTTAGTCATTCGACTTTAGATCTCCTCCGGACCGTCCTTTGATATCATCCGTGCCTCCATGTTGATGTTGTAATTTAATCACTCCCTCTCAACATCAACTTCCGTAATTTTCCTCTTAGTATTGACTCATTCTGTCCCGATCTACCGCATCATCTTCGGTTACAGATGATTACTTACCATTAGGCAGCTATATCAATTTTTACGAAACAACTGCCACAAAACGGTCATAATTTTGATGTTTCGAAATTATGGTAGTTTTCTAGAAAATAAAATTTTCTGATGCAATTTTATTGACCACTTGGACCCCGCCAGGGGCTGCCGCCCCTTAGACCCTGTTTCCAGGGGCGCTGCCCCGGACCCCCGCCAAGGGGACGTTGCCCACTTGAAACCCCCGTAGAGTACGGGCTCCGCCTGTACACTTCGAATTATAATAACTCAAACAAGTGTGCATCTCCCGCACCTCCTAACTTGCTTGATGTGTATTCTTATATGCTTTGATCACCAAGTCAATCCCGATTACACTGAAATATCTAACATTCCTCCCCCATTTTAGCGTAATCCTTGATTAACTTAAACAAATTCATAACAATCAAACTTATGCATAAATGGAATATCGGTACGATTGAATTTCACATTAGTATATTACACATTCCAAATATTCGAATATAGGGTTGTCGCAAAGGATTGAACCCTTTCTATTGAGTGAATACATGAAGATAATATACACATAAGTTTACATACTCTAATGTTCTTTCTTGACACTATTTTTACTAGCCTGTGTCCCATCCTTCAATGAGCATATCAAAGCCAAGTCCTAGCTTCTTGAAGCGGCTAAACTTCATACTCATATAGTTAGCTCTTTATTCTTGCACATGTTTATGCAATTTTCCAAGAACTATTAAGAAGAAAATATTCAACCTCCTTTAACTTGCAGGTTTGAACACATACCTTGGGGTGATGCTACTATTGTGTTCCTATTTCTAAATGTTTAGCTTTCCGCATTGAATTTAGCACCAAACGTCATATTAGGTCGGAATTAGGTATCTTAACACGAGAAATTTCATGTGGACTTTAATCTCATCCCTACAGCCGCCTTGTGCACAAGATCTCTACATAACTCTTTGGTTAAGTGGTTGGCTAAATTCTGTTGAGTTCTCACAAACTCCACCGATATCACCCCATGCATGATGAGCTCACGAATCATGCTGGGTCTAACACCTAAGCGTCTAGACTTCCCATTATTCAATTGGCTATAGGCCTTAGCCAAGGTGGCAACATTATCACATCTAATAGATATTAGTGATATAGGTTTAGGCCACAATGGAAACTGTAAGTTCAGGATTCGGACTGAAACCCGTGATTAGTGTGTGATTATGTTCAAAGACAGAAAGATTAGGGACAGATAAAACAACTTTTTGGTATAAATTCGGTAGCATAACATTACAAACCGGCCCGATTACAAGTTAGCCAAACTATACCAAAGGAGCATACATCCGGGGAGAGACCAAGTGGTGATCTCTCCCCCAAGTCTAAAACCTTCCAACTTTGCAAATGAATAAAGGGGTGGTATTTATAGCCACACCACATTCACTTGCAAACACACACGGTCAAACGAATCACCCTTTCGTTTGACCACTTCAAACGAGCGGGTCTATACACGTTCGTTTGACCGTTTCACTAACTATTACATAAACAACATACAATTAATCTAATCTATTCGAACAGCATCGGACACAAAAACTGCACCAACAAATTCCCCCTTTGTCCGTTGTTGTCGAATGCTGAAAATGCAACTGCAATCGATCTTTAGTCAAGTATTTGTTGATGTTATCTTCTCTGTGTTAACAAATTCCCCCTTGACCGATGATCTAGGTAAGTAGTATCTTGACTTAACCTTGAAGCTTCTCGTATAATATTTCCCCCTCAAAGTACGCGTATCCGTGTTGGGTGTTGTGAAATGTCCTCACAAGGCTAAATTGACCGATCTTCCGCTGATCTTCCAATACTCCAACCTGCATTTGATAAGGGTTCCATTCTTTAAATACTGCATCAAGTCTTGATCTTGTCATAAGAACTCTATCTCATTCAAGCATACTACATTGGTAGAGTTTTCTGGTGAACTGTCTTCTGTAAACCATCTTTGTGGAATCGACCAAGTAATGCACTTTGATCATCAGCATCAACACTTGGGAAGTTAGCTAGACCGAGTATATCACTTGCAAGCTCAACCAGCACGCTTAGTTGAACTATATCCAGATCTCATTGTCTCGCCTTTGTGAAGTTGACCACGTAATGCACTACGAATCTTCAGCATCAGTACTCAGTATGTCAGCTTGACCAAGTACATCATTTGCAAACTCAACGAATTGAGTTACACCCAGATCCCTGTAAAATCCTAAAGAAAACCTCAAACCCAAAACCGAATCCTGCAAATTCCCTCTCAACTGATAGAGTTGGAATCCACACTTGTCAACCTTGAACTATCAGCTCTCATAAAGATTCCCCAGGTCTTCAGTGAATAGCGTTTTGAAACTACTGTAGACTTTAGATACTTGTATGTTTCCGTGCAAAATCCTTCACGCTGGCTGAGGAATTAATTAAAATCCTCAAATATGTGTTTGTGCAAAACATTCCACGCAGAACCTTTGGTATCACCAGAAAATCACAAACTCTACCACCTGTGATTGCGATCATAAATTTACCGAAGAAATTCCAAAGCATATGAAATTTTTTTATCCCCCCATTTCTTTGGTGAAATCTCTAAACATTAACAGATTCCCTCCTCTGAGCGGAATTGTCGTCAACTACACTGAACAGATTCTCTCCACTGAGCAGAATCTTTCAAATGTACTCGGTTTGTCAAAAAATCACGAAAGCGATTTTCTTCTTTGCATATTCTAGTTGATAAGGAAAGTCCCCTAGCCCTATAGGATTCAACTTGTATCCCCCCAAAGTTCTGCTAAAACCTAATCCGAAAGCTTCCATCATAGGCATAAATCTTCGACTTTGTGAACTCGTTAGGACCGGTCTTGGCTCTCTAGGTTCCTTCAATCGTTACCAAATGCGAGAATATGACAATAAACAAAATTCTTTCGAGCATTTACGAACACCGATAACAAAACAAACTTTCAAGTGCGGAAATAAACATACCGTTTTTGGCCCATAATAGTCAAGTCACCAAATTTGACGTTTGCATCGGTAACCGTGACTACCCCACATTCTTCAAAAGCATATGTTTTCATCATCCCTAACGTAACCTAACGCGCCCCCGAACCCGTATGAATTTGATGTTGAAGTTCGATTCAAATATCCTTCACGAACACCCGACCCCACTTTGCAACTCACGAATAGAGACGGGTCCACGACTCCATGTCTCATCTAAAACATTTGTTACAATGCCTATGAAAAACCTTATCCACAGAACCAACGGACAACTAACTGGGCCTCAATATGAGCCCACGAAAAAATGTACTGAGTCTTGAAAGCTATCCCCCGAAAAAACAATAATCCATGAAAGACTATAGGTATTTCATGATAAACATTATGACAAAATGTCTCAGTTCTTCGCAGTATGGGTTTTTCGTGGAGGGTTCTTCGCAGTAGGGGTTTTTCGCAGTAGGGGTTTTTTGCAGGGGGTTCTTCGCAGTAAGGGTTCTTCGCAGTAGGGGTTTTTCGCAATTAGGAGGCACCAACATGGTTCTTCGTGGGACCTGATGTGAAGAAACCCTAATGTTTCTTAACAGCCGCCACCATCTTCAAGAACACAGCCAACAGTTCATTTACAAATCTGACAAAAAACCTTAAAAAACAAGATGAAAACTTGATTTTCTTGGTGTAAAACAAAAAACCCAACCCTCTGGTATGATTCGCTTCATCTCAGACCCATACATTCGGGTCCAAATATGGGTTTTCTTCATGTTTACCCACTTTTACATCTTGAACCAAAACCGCAAAAATCACTGATCTAGAGCACATGTGACTTAGCAAATGGTTAGATTCACTAAGTCGGGTACCATGGCTCTGATACCAATTGTAAGTTCAGGATTCGGACCGAAACCCGTGATTAGGGTGTGATTATGTTCAAAGACGAAAAGATTAGAGATGGATAAAACAACTTTCTTGTATAAATTCGGTAGCATAACATTACAAACCGGCCTGATTACAAGTTAGCCGAACTATACCAAAGGAGCATACATCTGGGGAGAGACCAAGTGGTGATCTCTCCCCCAATTCTAAAACCTTCCAACTTTGCAAATGAACCAAGGGTTGGTATTTATAGCCACACCACATTCACTTACAAACACACACGGTCAAACGAATAACCCTTTCGTTTGACCACTTCAAACGAGCGGGTCTATACACGTTCGTTTGACCGTTTCACTAACTATTAAATAATCAGCATACAATTAATCTAATCTATTCGAACAACACCGGACACAAAAACTGCACCAACGAATCTCATAAATCAAGTTTCTTAGCCACTCAGCTTCTTTGCCAGCTGCAGCTAATGCTACAAACTTAGATTCCGTTGTCGCATCAGTTATGCAAGTCTGTTTCTTAGATGCCCAAGATATGGCACCTCTTCCAAGCATAAAAGTCCATTCACTTATGGAAGAGTGATCTTCATTGTTGTTAATCCAGTTTGCATCCGAATAACTTTCTAAAACTGAAGGAAATCCAGTATAAGTCAAATCATATTTCATGGTTCCTTTCAAGTACCTAAATACTCTGATTCATAGCTTGCCAGTGACTTGCACCTAGATTGCTAGTATACCTACTAAGCTTTCAAACAACATAAGCTATATCCGGTGTAGTGCTAATCATGGCATACATGAGAGAACCAATGGCCCTTGAATATTCAAGTTGGCTTACAGCTACACCTTCATTAGGTGAGAGCTTAAAAGCAGGATCCATTGGAGTGCTAACCGAAGATCTATCAGGAAAATTAAACTTTTTCAATATTTTCTCAATATAATGAGATTGAGTGATCGATATGCCATTGTTCTCCCATTTGATCCTTATACCAAGGATCACTTCCGCATCCCCCATGTCTTTCATGTCAAAACAAGAGGATACAAATTCTTTGTTCTATCAACTTGATCCTGGTCAGTGTCGAAGATCAACATGTCATCTACATATAGACAAATTATGACTCCTTTCCTAGAATCATCAAATTTGCTATATACACACTTGTCCGCTTGGTTTAATACAAAACCATTAGACAAAACTGAATCATCAAACTTTTGATGCCAATGTTTGGGTGCTTGCTTTAAGCCATACAATGACTTAACTAGCTTACACACCTTATGCTCATTGCCAGGCATAACAAAACACTCTGGTCGTTTCATATATATCTCCTCATCCAAATCACCATTCAGGAAAGCAGTTTTCACATCCATTTGGTGAATCACAAGATTGTGTGTTGCAACTAAGGCAACCAAAAATCTAATTGTGGATATTTGTAACACCCGTCTCAATTATTTAATATTTTATCATAAAATATATCACTTATTAAGCAAAAATCACCATTTCATTTATTAAACGAAATAGTAGGAGTTTATAATGAAAGTAACTTAGTTAACCAGCCATCTAGTTTAAACATCAAAAACTACAAGTTCAGTGTTTACAACATGAACATTGTTTTTAACAAGATTAGTTAAGCGCGAAAGCTTCAAAAAGTTCTGTTCGGTTCATATTCGTCATTTGATCTTCACCCATCCTAAGTTCAAACACACCTACATTGTAAATTTATCACTAACGTTAGTATACGAGTCCTTAGAATCCGTCTAAACGGACCCGAAAGCTCAAAACCAATAAATAAACAAAATAAAAGTTTTGTTGGAAAACCGACCGTAGGCTACGGTTCACAAACCGTAGCTTACGGTTCACCTCTGATATTCAAATAGAACTCCAGAACCGTATGCTACGGTCCAGAACCGTAGCTTACGGGCTGACTGCAGATTTTTGTTTGTTTTCCATTTTTAGCACGAAAACCTTCATAACTTTTTATCCGTTTTTCCGATTTATGTGATTCTTTTTCCTACGTGTCCGTAACTAAATTACCAACGCATCTATCATGATCATTTAATCAAGAGTTGAGTTTATGGATTTAGGGTCTATATTCCCCTATTATACTCATTCGACCCGCATAGTTTTGCGTCAAATTTTATGTTACTCAAAATTAGGACTTTTATGCATATTTACCCATTCCATGGGCTTATGATCATCGGCGTATCATTACCCATTTCATGGTTTTACGCCTCCGTAATCTTCAATCGCCAAATGATATTTAATCACTTCCGTAATGACTATTTAGACAATTATTCGACCCATTTAGCTCGTTTATGGAATCCTCCATTTTCAACGGCTACCAAACGTTTTCTAAACAAGCATTGATTCGATTTACTAGGTAGTGATCATCATCACTTCTACTAATACTACCAATTCTAATAAACACCAATTCAAATGACTCTAATGATTCAAGTAACGTAATGTAACGGTGTCACGATTACATACCTTCATAATTCATCAACATTGCTTTCTAACCAGAATTACCCATTCCCGGGATTGTCAACCTTAGCGTATCCCTTCCAATCCATGGTTTACGCTTTTATAACTCAAATTTAACGAGTGACATTCGAGTCACTTCGAACACTACCATTTCGACCATTATTTTAACCCGTTCTTTATCAAGTGAGTTACATCACCCATTATGACTAATTAAACAATATTATGAATAAACATATCTAACCAACTATTTATTTTGACCCGTTTGGTTTGTCGAGTGAATTCCATCACTTCTTAGAGTTACCAAACGATTACAATTTCACTATTTCAACATCATACATATTTCAACTATTTCTTTTGACCCGTTTGGTTTGTCGAGTGAATCCCATCACTTTTTAGACTCACCAAACGCAACTATTTTCGCTATAACAACATTAAACATATCTACAACTAGGCTTGTCTACATAAATATAACGAGACGACAAGTCGCGTACCTTCAAAGCTTTCCTTTCAAGCGCGTATCGCCCCCGGCTTGTCTGCTTGAAGACTCGGTTTCTTTGCCTATAGAGTTCAACCACAAACCGTTTAGAACTCTTTTTATAACACACAACGCATAATTTTCCATATCAATTAAACATGCGTTTTTGTCTGAAATTTCAACCTTTTGCTTTCTCTTAGGCATTTTATCAAACACCTAATAAGCATGATTTTCATAAAATTAGAAAATCAAGTTCCATGACTAGTTATTTTACCAAGTTTAACATCCCTTTCCAATTTAGTGTCTAATTAACACTTCAATATCAAAACTAACTTCATAGCATTCTATTAGCACTAGTTTGCTACTCATGATTCTAATGTTCGTCATGTTTCTACAAAACCCATTAAACACACATAATGGATGATCATGAATTTCATAGTTTAAGCACTAATTCAACAAACTAATGACTAGGGTTTACTCCTAGACATAATTTCATTACAATTTCATCCAAACAACAATCATGCAAGCTCTATTTCAAATCTCATGTGTTCATCTAGAATTCAAGATGGAATCAAACCATGAAATTTTACATACCTTATGATCCCTTTACTGAGGTGATCACTATTTTGTGTTTGGATTTCGATTTGGGCTTGATTTGGCTTCTCAATTTGATGGATTTTGAAGTTTAGGGTTTGCATATGAGAGCCCTTTCTTGGCTCTGGTTAAATCGCAGACACACACATATGTGTGTGTTTTAATTGATTTAATTAAAACTTGTTGCAATTATCCATGTTTAGTTCCTCCACTTTACACAAGTTATTTAAAGGGTATCTTAACCATGTTTGTTCTATTATGTCAAGACACTAACTAACTAGGTTATTTATTCCTAGTTATTCTATCTTGACCATAACCAACATTTAGTTTATAATATTAAATCTATATTTTCGGGGTGTTACAAGTCTACCCCCCTTAAAGAGGTTTCGTCCCCGAAACCTTCCTTCAGTAGTCCTTTGGTTTGGACCAGACTAACTTAGTTTCGTTTTTAAGTCATTGTTTCTTTTAGTCAAAAGTTATCATTTGCCTCGACGCATGCGTCTTTCACATGTAAGTCCTCATGGACTGTAACTTGTATCTCGTATTTCTTATTTTGTCACCTGTTTGACCCAATTGTCAATTGACCACTCAATAGTATGAGTTCGTCAACATGTTTGCCCCATACTAATCTTATATTGACGGGTGTTTTGTATAGATCACATCACTATTTTGACTCTGGATGGTCTTATCGGCTAGATTGATTAATCACCGTCACTTCATGCCCAGTTATTCGGGTCTTCCATATTGCCATATTCGGCCTTACATGAGTTCATGATCTCCTATCCCGTAACTCACGCTACGACATGATTATATTCTATATTTCTATATCACTCTTGTGACTAGGATCACATCGCATCGCATCACGTCATGTTTATGTTTTAATAAACTTTTCATTCGTCTCACACCTATCGGTATTGAGACCTATATTCTTTAGTATTATATATTTTCTAATTTCTCCATAATATTCATATGTGTTAAAGGCCACTTCTCACTAAAACTGAATTTTAGTTTAACGTCTATCTTTTTAACTTATGTCAAATTCTCATACCCAGGAATTGATGACAAGAATTTATTCTTTTCCGCTCTTATATTACGCGAGGAATCATAACTAATTCCCATGCTTTACCCCAAGTGACTCGTGTGTTCTTTTGCTTAGCCTCGTAGGTTATTCCGTTAGGCTTTCACCCCTTTTTGGTTTATTTCCTTCTATTGCTGACGCGTGGTTCACTTAGTCCTTTAAACCCTTACTTTGTTTATAATCTCAAAGGTTATGATGATCCCGTAGATCATCTTTTGCTTGTGTCATTTCGTATTCTTAGAATTACACTTCTGGTGTCAGGGAACCCTTTTAGAGCCTAAAACTTATTCATTTTCATTTTCGAATTTTATCGATTTGACCGTAGTCTAAGGCTACACCCGTTTCCTTTTGAACTATTTTTCCGACTCTATGACTACTTCCGTCATTTACACGTCGGTTTGTTCTTCGCTTACCGTTATTCGGTTCACACCTTTATTTATATACAACCCGTTACCCATGTTCTTTTATCTTAATGTTTTAATGCTTCCGTTGTCTGGTTTGCATTTTCCTTTTTATAAACTCTCACTACCGAGCATTATACTTTATTTTTATTTATTTGGTTGTATTAGCGAAATCTATCACCTTTATCCAACTGGGCCCTTTATTCTTTTATTCATCTTATTTGTGACTTGTTCATGTTAATTTCATCACTTTTAACAGTCAAACTTTGTCTTTATACCTTGACATTCTAAATTCTCGGTTTATATTTTTGTTTACTTTGATTCGTATCCCTTCCCTCGGGCTCATTATTTTAATGTAATATGTTTCCATTACCCGACTTGCGTTTTTCCTTTATTATTAAACATTTTACTTATTTGATTCGAACACCCTCTTTCTTTTGTTAGTAACCCTTAGATGCGTCTCTTTTATCAATGTCCCGATGGTTCATTTCTTAAGCCTTATTTGGTAAAACCACTGCTATTGTTATACGGCTTTTGGGGTTTACTCATTTTCATTCCAACACTTTTAAAACGTTCATTTTACTAATCTTTTATACAATCACACCCATCAATGTGATTATCGTTCTTCCTCGTAAGGATTTGATTAATAATATATTACTTGGATAGTTACCAATACCCAAGTTTCTAAATCCACATTTATTGATACTTCATTATTCACAGCAGTGAATAATACGTATTATCCATTTAGCTTCTTTCTCGGGGATATTTCTGTCCGAGCCTTAATTTCTCAATTTTGACCTTAATCCATTGTAACAATAACATAACCAATTCATTTTATTTTATTATTCCATGTTGTTGTATGGAATTTACCCACATCGTTTATCAATATAGACGACGTTTCTACATGTTTTATTTGGTTTGGCCAAGTCTGTAACCTCAATCTCATGCCTCTTGGTCAACTCATGCCTCATGGTCAACTCACCAACTTTCTTCACCCAAGCCTCCTCCTTTTTTTAAAAAACGATCAACATCCTTCTTCATTGCAGCTAAGGAGGCCTTCATCTTATCCTTCTTCTTTGTAACTTCTTCAAGCTCTTGCATCCCTTTTGTGAAACGGGTAACACCCTCAGCCAAAAGGGCAGAAAGGTTACAAGAACTCAACATCAACCTTGAAATAAAATGATCACCTTCCAGTTCCGAAATGGCATCTCGAACACAAGGAGGAGCAAAATGGGCCAGCACATTGGCACAAACAGCAGGATCCTTAAAGCTATCCCCAACCTTCACACCCCAGTTGGGAACATAAACTTCTTCAGCTTCAGGCTCCTCTAAGCCTTTAACGCTTTTAGCCGATGAACCCTGGATGGCAGAAGTAGCACCCTTCTTAACCAACTTTTTCTTCTTCCTAGAAACCACCAACTCCTTTTCCTTACCCATCTCCACACCACCCTTAGTGACCTGCTCCGCAGACACCTCAATATCATCGCTAACATCAATAGCCTCTGAACCAGAAGGCTGGTGAGCACCTTTCAAACGACGGTTTGAATGACGAACAGAAACCTTGGAAACGGGGGACTTCTTGAAACCTTTAACATTTGGAACACTCACATAGCCAGAACCCTCGAACCTATGCTCAAATCCCCTAGCAACTGCATCTTCACCAGGTGCGGCTGCAGCATCCCCAAATACAACATCGGAAGTGTCATCGCTCTTAATAAAATCAAGTGCAGACATAACTACAAAACAAAAACAAATAAAGGGTATAAGCAAACAAAAAATAGGTACACAATAACACAACAAGAAAAATGCATACCCTGCCCATCTCTCATAAGCACCGGATCTCGATCAGGCTTGTCCCACAACTTACTAAGGCCCAACAACACCAGTAGGGGCTCAGGAAAGGGACGGAGCCTTGAAGGACACTCCCTAAGAGTTTCAAGAAAAGAAGTGTTTATCTCAAGAGCAGAGGGTTCAGGTTCATTTAAAAAGGCCTCCAGATGTCTCCAAACAAGCTTAAACGGAACAATTTCATTAGAAACCCAGAAAAACCGGCCTTTCCAAACACCAAGACTGGAAACCATTGACGAAATTAAACAAGTATTAACTTGAGAAGTTTCGAACGTAAACCAGTCACCATTCTTGGCCAATCGAAAAAAGCGACGAAATAACAAAAGATTTGGATCATATCCGGTAGCCCGACACAACGCCTCAAAATGCAGAACCCTAGCCAAACCATGAGGATGGATCTGGCCAAACAATACGCGATAATACTCCAAGATGTTCAAAACAAAGATCGAGAAAGGATGACGGAGGTTAGAAAATTCAAAATGGCGACAATAAAGGGCAATGGAACCAGGGGGACATTGATCAATAGAAACATCACATCTCGGTGCAACCGGTTTAAACTTCAACCCAATCCCCCATTCTAAACAAAAATTTTCTACTTGCTCTTGAGTTAATCTAAAGAACGATCTGGCTAGATCTTTACGAGCACCCATGCTAAAAGAAAATAACCAAGAAAAATGGAAATCGAAACTAACCTGGAAGAAGAAAAGGAAAGAGACTTGAGAGGAAATGCGTGAAAGATTGTTTTCTGCCAAGAGATAAATGAAAATTAAAAACTTTATAATTACAAAGAGGGCTATTAAAACTGCCGCCTGACAAAAGAAACTGTCAGTAGTCATATCAACTGTCTTGTCAAAATTCAAAAATAAAAAAGCTCAACCGCCTTCAACCTTTCAAGCTTCCAAGCCTTGAAGCCTTTAAGCAAAACAAAACATATGTACAAAAAGTCAGAAGTATTTGTGCTTACACCAAAAAACCTCTAACTTGGGGGGCTGATGACGGGGGTAGCTCAAACCTCAATAAAATGACTAAGAATGCGCGATAGTTTGAAGGGTTAAAAGGTTCAAAGGTTTAAAGTCCGATAACTGAGCTATGACAGCACGTGTACAGTAATCAGTCACTTCAACTGATTACTTGAACAACTCTCCCAACCGCAAAAGCAGAACGTGTGCACAAAGTGTAGCCTTTTATCCGCAGGTCCAAACGCTTCAACCCCTAAAAGGGTAAGTCCTCCACTGCAAGCATGATTCACTAGTCCAAGGTTTCCCCTTTGAGCAATCTCTTCCTCTATAAATGACACTTCATTTAGGTAGCGTTTGGTACGAAGGAATAGAAGGCGGAATGGAATGGAACATTCTATTAGAATGAAAAGAAACATGTTTGGTTGTCAAGTGGTAATGAAATGGAGCATTCCACAAGGAATGTAAACCTTCCAAATATAATAATTTTCATTCCTTGGTAAGGTGGTGTTTTATTTTTCATTCCTTCAAGGAATGGAAAGATATATTATTATTATTATTATTATTATTATTATTATTATTATTATTATTTTTTTCCATTATTATTATTATTGTTATTATTATTATTATTATTATTATTATTAGTATTATTATTATTATTATTATTATTATTATTATTATTATTATTATTATTGGTTTTAATAACTAACTCACGAGCGACACCACTACTGCCACAGCTGCCGTCGTGACTACCGTCGCCGCCGTCACCCACTTCCGTTGCCACCACCACCACCACCACCCACCTCCATCCCAGCTGTCTCCCGCCACCACCCACCTCCACCCCTGTCGCCACCCACCTCCGCCGCTACCAACTGTCACCCACCATCCACACCTCCGCCCCTGTCGTCACTAGCCACCACCCACCACCCCCGACACCACCGCGCCACAGCTGCCACCTACCCCCGCCTCCGTCGTCAGCCGCCACCCACCTCCACCACCGACCACCACCGTCGCCGTCACCCACCACCATTGTCGTCGCCACCACCTACCTCTGACCCCGCCACCACCCACCGCCGCCACCCACTGCCACCACCTCCGACCATCGCTACCATTGCCACCTGTCACCACCCACCACCACCGACTACCGTCACTCATCACCGATTTTATTCCTTCGTCTATTTTTTCCAACCAAACAACACAAAGTAATGATTCATTTCATTCTCACATGGTAAACAAACAAGACATGGAATGGTAATGATCCATTCCATTACATCGTCCATTCCATTACCTCGTACATTCCATTCACCCGTCTATTCCATTACGCCATACCAAACAGACCCTTAGTGCATTTGAGACATTCCAATCAGTCCTGATCCTCCTGGGATCTCTGATCTTTCTTCTTGAGCACTAGTTCAATACAAGTCTCCTTTCTTCACATTCAACACACACAACTCGATTGTTCTTGCTTCCAAAGCTGAACATCCTTCAGCCGAAGATCTTGACCAAACAATAAACAAAACTAGTGAACCTCTCTCCACGTCTTGCAAACGTGGGAGGGGGGGGGGGGGGGGGGGGGGGCACGACCTACGTTAGGCAAATCGGAACCCTCCAAGCCTTTTGCCTAACCAGACTTCTCACTATTGTTGTTCTTGTATTTGTTACATCAACACTATTCAACGATGGCGGCTGTCAAAAATAATAAAGGTGTGTGCTTGTATACTTAACCTGCTTGCTGAAGTATTAAAGCCCAAGCTTACAACAACTTGAAGTTGAATAAATTCCACATTATCACAAAAGAAAACTCTTAACACATGGTTTGTTTTCAACGGATTGATTCTTTTACTTTTGAGTTTTGACTAACGAACATAACAACCAATACAGACAAACCTTTAACACATACAATATTTCACAGAATCTTCCACCGATTTACCATCCGATGTCTCTCCTCTTTTTTTTTTTCTCCCATCATTTACCACCGTCGCAGCCCCTCATGGGGCCGCTTACCCAACTCGAAACGACTCTCAAAACCTCTTGTTAAATCTAGGTACAAAAGGGATTTACAAACTTCTTCTATTGACTTTTGTGAATGAATAAAATACATGACATAAGAAATATAAATACCGATCACATTCTACTACTACTAGAACTCCTACTTTTACTACTAGGGGTGTGCAGAATTCGTTTCGAATTCGAAAAATTCGAAATTCGTTTAAATTCGATTCGATTATCAAGAATTGGTTTCGATTATAAGAATTCGAATTCGATTCAATTCGAGTCAAGTAAAGCGAATACGAATTATATCATCTTTGTATATGCTGGTTTTTTCCTTTCAATAGAGCGGATACAAAAACTTCTTTGTATTTGCTGGTTTTTTTTAATTATATCATCTTTAAATTCTGAACTTCCAACTGACTGGAACGCTACTGATTTTTTCATCATTATTTGATCGACAGATAAAGGCGTCCGTCATGAAGGAGTGTCACCATCTTATACTCCCACTGCAACATATCATATCAGCTACGGCCAACTTTGATGACAACAAGGCCATCATTAGTGATGCTTCTGGGAAGATATACAAAGGAGAAATCACTCACTCTAAGGGTCGATGTGAGGTTGCCATTCAGCGTCTAGTTCTCGATCAGTCAAGGCTAGACCTTGCTTTCTGGGAGGAGATTATGTCTCTTTCCCTTTACACACATGAAAATCTCAGCTCTCTCCTTGCATTTTGCCAAGAGGGTAGTGAGAACATACTTGTGCATGAGTTTGCACTTAATGGAAGCCTTGATGACCATTTAAATTCCACTACTCTCACGTGGAAACAACGTATCAAAATATGCATTGATGCTGCAAAGGGACTAAGCTACCTACATGGAGACGAGGGCAGTAAACATAGAATTCTCCACCGTGATGTAAAGAGTTCCAACATTCTACTGGATGATACTTGGAATGCTAAAGTTTCTCTCATGAGACGGCAAAAAGTAAACCTTCTTTATCAGGAAAACATGTATTTTTACGGGAATATTGACGATACCCATGCGTACCTAGACCCAATGTATAAGGAGACGGGCATCCTAAACAAAGAGGTAGATGTGTACTCTTTTGGCGTGGTCTTGTTAGAAGTATTGTGTGGAAGACGATGCTTTAAGAGCACTAATGATATGCTTCCTGATATAATAGATTTGTTTAAATATTGCTACAAACAGAAGAAGTTGAATGCGGTTATCTTTAAAGATCTGATGCAACAACTGTATCCAAGTTCTATGGAAGCATTCTCAGACATTGCATTTCAATGTCTGCAAAGTTTTCCTAAATATCGACCAACAATGTCTGTTGTTGTGGAAAAGCTTGAGAATGCGTTTGAATATCAGGATACTTATGAAAGGGTGAAACTGGAGAAGGAATATGAAACCATACTTAAGGATATGGTAGCTCCTCTGAAATATAGTTCTGCTGAAGACGTGAACAAACTTCTCTCCAAAGGACTGCTTCTTAACGGGGGCAAAACGGTAATTAGCTACTTTGCGTTAATATATTTGAATTATAGAATGTTAGCTTATTAGTGGATCTCAAAGATTAATTTAAAACACGGAGTGTGAATAAGGATTTGTTTTATTGTGTTCAAGGAAGGTAATTTAAACCATTCAACAGTTAAGGAAAGTTGTAAATGGAAACTTAAATGTAGCTGTTGCAAAAACGAGTTTTTCATATAAAGCATGGAGAAAAGTGTCCGGATAGTTTGTGTGGTTTGTTCCGTTTTCACCTGTAGTCCATAAATTTCTAAAATTATAGCTATAGTCTTCAACTTTTGTATAGAGTGTGCCTATTGGCACACTAAAGTGCCTATTGGCACACCAAACCCTAGAAAAATTAGGGTTTATCTACGCTGCGTATTGGTCAATACGCAGCGTATAGGGTTACCCTTATACGCTGCGTATTGACCAATACGGAGCGTAGATAGACCATAGATCTCAGTGCCTGATTACCAATCATTGCACAGAAAACAATGTCCCATACGCTGCGTATTGGTCAATACGCAGCATATATAAAACTGATGCAAATTTGGTGTCATTTTGGTAGGTTTGAAGTGTCAAGTTTTTGCTAGGTTTGTATATGCTGCGTATTGAGCAATACGAAGCGTATACCCAGGGACCTTTTTCGTAAATTTAGGAAACTTCAGGGACCATATTTGTCAGTTTTCAAAAACTTAGGGACCTTTTTGTAAATTTTCGAAAAACCAGGGACCTTTTTGTAAATTTTCGAAAAACCAGGGACCATTTGTGTAAATTTACGAAATCTCAGGGACCATTTTTGTAAATATATAAAAAAAAGGGGAAAAAGGGGGTCTTCATTTAAGAACCGGCCCTTGCAAGACTCGAACTCATGACCTCTCGTTTAGAACCGCAACGCCTTAACCAGTTTATCCTCTGTCCAGAGCTGTTAGAATATGAAACTTAATTTTTATATGTAGTAGGTATACTATACGCTGCGTAGTGACCTATACGTAGCGTATATGGACACTTTATATACGCTGCGTATAGGTCAATACGCAGCGTATTTGAAGACTTATATACGCTGCGTATAGGTCAATACGCAGCGTATACAACCTTCTGAATTTTAATTGCACACAGAACCTGTTAAATAACCTGTTATATTCCAGAACCTGTTAAATAACCTGATATATTCCAGAACCATATCGATACAACAAAACATGTTATATAACCTGCCATAATTTTATATGTACACCACAATATAAAAGTTTGTGCATACATAACAAAATGATATATACAAGAGTTTGATATATACAATAAAAGTTTGTGAATACATAACAAAATGATAAAATACTACTACTGCTGCTCCTGCTCCTGCTGCTGATGCTGATCCCATTCCGCATCCGTAATGAAGGGTAGTGGAGGTAACCCGTCATGCTGTCGCTGCTGCTGCAGCGCCGCAGCCACCCACTCCAACAGATAATTGTTTCTTTCATGTAACCGAAGTTGCCGCTGATATGATGGGTCAGCACCGGGCCAAACATGGCGTGGGAATTGAGGCGCCCCTGGTGGTCCACGCGGCGGTGGTTGCTGCGGAATGACGACGGCCGGCTCATACGGCTGCGGCGGCTCCGGATCTTGCGGAGGATAATACGGATGGAACTCCGCCGGCAGCTGTTCAAGCTGATATTGCGTGCCGTCCTTGTTCTTAAACCGCTTCTCGTCTGGGAAGTCTTTGGTAACGTGCATTCCGGATATAACATTCTTCCCCATCCGCTTCGGCTGTGCCGGCGGACCTACATTGTCGCGGTCAGTCTCCGGATGATAGCCCAACGAAAGGGCTATCCTAGTCACGTAGGCTCCGCCGAATAACAATCCGCGCTCCTGTTGATGATGCGCGGAGGCGAAGTATTGCGCCAACCCGTGGGCGAGAGCGCACGGCCTCTTGTATAAGAGGCAATATAAGAAAAATAAATCGCCACTGGTGCACCACTCCTTGCTTTTGTTTCGAGCAGTGATCGAAGTGGAAATCATTTTGTGTAAATACCTGCACAAAAGGAAACCAGTCAGTAAATAATAATCAGACGACATCGACTAAGATCGTCGTTAAATAATATTTTTTTATTATTTAGTCGACGTCGTCCGTAAGGCGCGTACGGGCCTAACGAGCGTCGAAACTAAGTCCGTCGTTAAAATATATATTTTTTTTATTGTTTAGTCGAATTCGAACCGTAAGGCGCGTAGGTCTCTAACGAGCGTCGAAACGGAGATCGTCGTTAAAGTATAAAACTTCGATCTTAGTTTCGACGCTCGTTAGGGACCTACGCGCCTTACGGTTCGACTTCGACTAAACATTAAAAAAAATATATTTTAACGACGGACTTAGTTTCGACGCTCGTTAGGCCCGTACGCGCCTTACGGACGACGTCGACTAAATAATAAAAAAATATTATTTAGTCGACGTCGTCCGTAAGGCGCGTACGGGCCTAACGAGCGTCGAGGCCCGTACGCGCCTTACGGACGACGTCGACTAAATAATAAAAAAATATTATTTAGTCGACGTCATCCGTAAGGCGCGTACGGGCCTAACGAGCGTCGAAACTAAGTCCGTCTTATATTTTAACGACGGACTTAGTTTCGACGCTCGTTAGCGCGTACGGGCCTAACGAGCGTCGAAACTAAGTCCGTCGTTAAAATATATATTTTTTTTATTGTTTAGTCGAAGTCGAACCGTAAGGCGCGTAGGTCTCTAACGAGCGTCGAAACGGAGATCGTCGTTAAAGTATAAAACTTCGATCTCCGTATCGACGCTCGTTAGAGACCTACGCGCCTTACGGTTCGACTTCGACTAGATAATAAAAAAAATATATATTTTAACGACGGACTTAGTTTCGACGCTCGTTAGGCCCGTACGCGCCTTACGGACGACGTCGACTAAATAATAAAAAAATATTATTTAGTCGACGTCGTCCGTAAGGCGCGTACGGGCCTAACGAGCGTCGAAACTAAGTCCGTCTTATATTTTAATGACGGACTTAGTTTCGACGCTCGTTAGGCCCGTACGCGCCTGATCGTCGTTAAATAATATTTTTTTATTATTTAGTCGACGTCGTCCTTAAGGCGCGTACGGGCCTAACGAGCGTCGAAACTAAGTCCGTCGTTAAAATATATATATTTTTTTATTGTTTAGTCGAAGTCGAACCGTAAGGCGCGTCGGTCTCTAACGAGCGTCGAAAGGGAGATCGTCGTTAAAGTATAAAACTTCGATCTTAGTTTCGACGCTCGTTAGGGACCTACGCGCCTTACGGTTCGACTTCGACTAAACATTAAAAAAATATATATATTTTAACGACGGACTTAGTTTCGACGCTCGTTAGGCCCGTACGCGCCTTACGGACGACGTCGACTAAATAATAAAAAAATATTATTTAGTCGACGTCGTCCGTAAGGCGGGTACGGGCCTAACGAGCGTCGAAACTAAGTCCGTCTTATATTTTAATGACGGACTTAGTTTCGACGCTCGTTAGGCCCGTACGCGCCACGACGTCGACTAAATAATATTTTTTTATTATTTAGTCGACGTCGTCCGTAAGGCGCGTACGGGCCTAACGAGCGTCGAAACTAAGTCCGTCGTTAAAATATATATTTTTTTTATTGTTTAGTCGAAGTCGAACCGTAAGGCGCGTAGGTCTCTAACGAGCGTCGAAACGGAGATCGTCGTTAAAGTATAAAACTTCGATCTTAGTTTCGACGCTCGTTAGGGACCTACGCGCCTTACGGTTCGACTTCGACTAAACAATAAAAAAATATATATTTTAACGACGGACTTAGTTTCGACGCTCGTTAGGCCCGTACGCGCCTTACGGACGACGTCGACTAAATAATAAAAAAAATATTATTTAGTCGACGTCGTCCGTAAGGCGCGTACGGGCCTAACGAGCGTCGAAACTAAGTCCGTCGTTAAAATATATATTTTTTTTATTGTTTAGTCGAAGTCGAACCGTAAGGCGCGTAGGTCTCTAACGAGCGTCGAAACGGAGATCGTCGTTAAAGTATAAAACTTCGATCTCCGTATCGACGCTCGTTAAAGACCTACGCGCCTTACGGTTCGACTTCGACTAGATAATAAAAAAAAATATATATTTTAACGACGGACTTAGTTTCGACGCTTGTTAGGCCCGTACGCGCCTTACGGACGACGTCGACTAAATAATAAAAAAATATTATTTAGTCGACGTCGTCCGTAAGGCGCGTACGGGCCTAACGAGCGTCGAGGCCCGTACGCGCCTTACGGACGACGTCGACTAAATAATAAAAAAATATTATTTAGTCGACGTCGTCCGTAAGGCGCGTACGGGCCTAACGAGCGTCGAAACTAAGTCCGTCTTATATTTTAACGACGGACTTAGTTTCGACGATCGTTAGGCCCGTACGCGCCTTACGGACGACGTCGACTAAATAATTAAAAAAATTATGTTTAAAAAAATAAATCTGTTTAAAAAAAATCTGTTAAAAAAACAGTTTTCTGTTTTAAAAACTAAGATCGTCAAAAAACAGTTTTAACGACGTTCTCAGTTTCGACGCTCGTTAGGACCGTACGCGCGTTACGAGCGTCAAAACTAAGATCGTCAAAAAAAATCTGTTTAAAAAAATATTCTGTTTAAAAAAAAAAAATTCTGCTTAAAAAAATCTGTTAAAAAAAATTCTGTTTAAAAACAGTTTTCTGTTTAAAAAAAAAATTCTGCTTAAAAACAGTTTTCTGTTTAGAAAAAAAAAAACAGCGTGGGTTTAAAAAATCTGTTAACTAACGTACCTGTGAAGTGGATCCTTAATCGTCGTAACCCTCCCCTTGGATTGATGGTGGTCCCACTGACCCATGTCCGCGATCAGAGCCCAAAACCCTAAAAGCGTGGGTTTATCAACAATTACCAACCCCTGTTTACACGAATGTTTATTAAACGTTAAATTAATATTAAATCTTAAATTTTATATATTAAAATAATAATAATAACAATACAAAATTTGTGCTAAACATACCGTCCTATATAGATCCGTAGCGATCTTAGCCTCCGTATACAAACCGCTATGCACCGCAAAGTCTGCAAGTGACATAGAACGCGCCTGGCCAGCCATGCGAAACGAAACCTCGGCCGGCTGCGCGGGGTCCACAGCCTCATTTGGCCGACGAGGATGAAACTCGAACGACGACAGGAACTCGATCAGTATCTCCCTGTAGCTCGGCGTAAACGCTAGCTCAAACAGTCGATCCCACGGTGAATCACGGGGAACAAACTCCCGCGCCCAATCTTCCGCCCCGAGCTCCCGGAGGGTTTTCCAAGAAACCGCAAAATGGGCACCGACGTGCATCTTCCGAAGCTTGTCGCAACGGAGAGCAGCGTCGGACTCCGGAGGAAACTCCAAATACGGGTGATTCAGGAGAGGATCCGCCGGTGGACGCTTCTGCTTTTGCGGCTGCTCCGGATTAATTTCTTCTATTTCCATTTCAGCATCCATCTTTCTCGTCCTGAAAACCAAAAAATTTTAGATTGGGTTCACTTTTCTAAATGTTCCAATTTCATATGTTCGAACATAAAAAAAATCGGGTCGGTTCGACGGTTCGAGTCGGGTAAGGTTCATCACATAATAAAATAAGATACAATAATGAAAAAAACATTTTCATGGTTAATTTAAAAACACGCAATATAAATAAGATGGTCTTACGAATACAAATTGTCGGCGGTGGATGTTGCGGTGTTTGTGAAGTTAAGACTGTGGCAGAATGACGGACATGTCAAAAGTCAGCGTGTACTGGACCTTTAGGGTCGTATTAGGCGATCGTCACCGGTGGAGAATGAGGACCAATTTGGGGGGTTGTTAGAAAAAGGAGCGGGTGATCGTGGTGAAATGGGTCAAAGCACATCAGAGACTCTAATTTGTTGCCTTACAACGACTCAAAATCAATAAAAATTCACTAACAAAATCAAATCAAATAAGGAATTATAGACAAGTTAATTAAATTAAAAAAGAATTGTTTAAATCGTAAGCATAGGCTCAGTGTAATGTTGAAATTCATCAAAATAGCTTGAAGCTTTCAGAGTTTGATGGTATATAAGTTTAAATCATCATAGCCTACACAAAAAGCTTCAATTCGACCAAATTATAAGTTCTGACTTCCTGGTTTTCAGCACCAGTTACGCGCGATCATGCCTCAGTTTACGTAGGTTAAAATGCCGGTTACACTTTCGGAGCCGGTTACATGTACCAGGATCGGGAAACGCACGTCTAGCGCCACGTTACTAGGCCCCAGCACACACTTAACCTACCGCTCTGCGTGTAACGGCATCAGTTACACGCGTTCATGTGTCAATTACGCGTGCCGCGTCTGTTACACGCTTTTACTGCGGTTATGCGTACCAGAGCTTGGACACGCGGTAGGCGCTTAACGCAGTGCTCGACACGAAACCGACTTTGCACGAGTAACTGACGCCAGTTACGCACACGCCCTTGGTTACGCGTGTTTAGTGCCAGTTACTTGTAATTAACATCACAAGATACTAGATAACATTCCTAATTCAGAAAATCTGCTCGAACGAAACTAACTACGAAAACGGATAAAACATATACCTTCCTGCTCTATACTTGTAAAATCCATTATTACCATTATAGTGGTGAGATCCACCGGCTCCACCGCCACCAAACCCCGGCACCACGGACACCACCGGGATAGGCTGCTGAAGCCGCCCGGCCCAGCGCACCATATGTGCCGCGCCCTGAAAGGCGTGGTTTTAGGCTCTTAGGCGCAGGTTCTGAGCATTTTCCAGCCAAAAATGGCATAAAAGGAAAACCTAAATAAGACTGGAATCAACCTAAACAAGCCTAAAACATATCTAAAACCCCTAGTAACGACGTTTCAGTAGTCTGTATGAAGATTTCCCTCTAAACAGTCCATATATAAAAGTATCAGACTGAGACTACTCATGAATTTATCAATTAACTGAACAAAAAAGCAATTTTTTTTAATAAAAAACAAACATGAAAGAATTCACTATTCAGCAATCAATTCTTTCAATCTAAACCCTAGGTTTCACAACTAATTCGAAATAGATATTCACCAAAAATTAAGCAATTAACTTACATAAAAGAATTCAGCAGAATTGGAGTATGTACACTGTAATTACCAGTTAAAAGCAAATCCTAATCACTAACTAAACCCTAACTTACCTAAAAAAACATCTAATTTACGGATAAAATACAAAAAAAAATCACAATTACTTGAATAGGTTGACCAAATACCTGTTTTATACTTCGAATTCGGGTCGTATACGGTCGAATAAGCCTGGTCGCCTCTCTTCTTTGTGCGTTTTTGTGCGTATTAAGATTTGGGGAAGAACAGAGCTGCGTAGGTATTTCACTGAATTAAATCAGTACCTCTACGCAGCGTATAGATCCCTACGGAACGTATAAGAATAATCAGTTTACCATTTTACCCTTCTGTTTTGGGGCAATACGAGGCTGACAATAAGGGTAAAAAGGTCATTTAGAACGCCATATAAGCTGCGTATGGAACTCTACGATGCCTTGTACTATTATTATTATTATTATTATTGTTATTATTATTATTAATATTATTATTATTATTATTAATATTATTATTATTATTATTATTATTATTATTGTTGTTATTATTATTATTATTAATATTATTATTATTATTAATATTATTATTATTATTGTTATTATTATTATTATTATTATTATTATTAATATTATTATTAATATTATTATTATTATTATTGTTGTTATTATTATTATTATTATTATTAATATTATTATTATTGTTATTGTTATTATTATTATTATTATTATTATTATTATTATTATTATTCTCCTGAAACTTAAAGATGCTGCGTAGAGACCCATACGTAGCATAGACAAAGTTTGTAAAATGACGTTTTTACCCTTACAATTAGCCTCGTATTGCCCCAAACACAAGGGCAAAATAGTAGTTTAACATGTATAGGTTTTGAAATTTTGGTTTGGGGGGAAATTGTCCGCCTTTTACATACGCAGCGTATGGATCCATACGCTGCTTTTATCGATGCTCATTTTACTATTTTGCCCTTGTGTTTGAGGCAATACGAAGCCAAAAACAGGGGCTTTTTTGTCCTTTGAACTACATACGCTGCGTAGGGATCCCTACGCGGCGTATATAAAGTTCCATTTTTTATTTTTTTTGTGTTTTCCTTTGATAAATAATACAAAAATATGAATAAATTATAAAAATTGAAAATGATACAAACTTTATAAATTAAAAAAATTCTACAATTATAAATGTCATTTGGTAATGATACAAACTTTATAAATTAAAAAAATTCTACAATTTACAAAAAATACAAGTTTCCGGTTAATCTTCGATTTCATTTATACTCGGTTCTCTGTCTTTGTCTGCGTTAGGATTGATTAACTTGTAGTAGTGCTGTAACCGCGGTCTATACATTTCTTCCCACCGTTCCGCAGCTATTGATCGATGTGTCGACCACAACGGGTTCACTAAAGGCATGGGGTGGTCTCCTTCCAACTTAGCATGTATGAAGTGTCCCCCGTCAACATGTACGAGCGTTATCGCTTGAGGTCGTGGATCTAGTGGGGCATCCCTTAATGGGAAGATGGTAGTGCTCCATTCGATGCTTAGCAGGTGGACGACAATATTATACCTTTGCGCTACGAGAAGCCCTACTTGGGGCATTTCCATCCAGTGACTTGGACCGCACGCTTTCAATGAATTCCATCCGATGCTCTTACGTATTCGTTCAAAGTCTCCTTTGTTATATGTTTCGAATACATGCTTCCAACGCGCCTCGTTATGGCCAATCTCCAGTAGTAAATCTCTTCGAATATTGGGCCATGCGTGTTCCAGAAAACCTAATCCGACAGCCACAGACCTGTACCCACAATGACCGTCTGGGATCACATCTTGTATACGCGATATGTAAGAGTGAAACTCTGAGGGGATTTGATCCTTAAACCTCTCAATGCTTAACAAGTGCTCGTCCCCCTTCATTAATGGAAAACCGTTATCATCCCGCGTCTCCTTCTTTTTATAACTCGTTGAACTGTTTCGTTGCGTTTTAGGTTTTTCAGACTTTCTAACCGAACCAGTTCCACGAGAGCCCTCTGACGGTACGTATGAGCTGTGTCGGGGTAAATCGTACCTATGTTTGGGGGAAGCGGTATATACGTTGTTGTCCTCGCCATAGGAGCTGTGTCTCGCAGCTTCGTCTAACCTCGCAGCTTCATCTAGCCTTTCTTGTACTTTCTTTAATGTAGGCCGACCGCGAGTATTTTGCTGGACGATCGGTGGTTTCTTGGTTGACGATTTCGGGTTGAAGACCGCTTTTATCTTTGAAAGCAAACTCTTTTGCTGAACGGGGGACTGTGCCTCTAAATGTTGCCGCACATTATTTAGCTCTGCTACAACATCGACCTCCTCGTCTACCAGTTTACACGGGAGCAAGTTAAGCTTACGCCAGAATACATCTATGTCGTCGAGTTGTATAATACGCCCTGCACAGTTAAGTTAATACGGTGTGAGAAACAGCTAAATCGTACAAAATAACAAAAGGTTTGTAGTTTTAATATTTTTTACCTGTCTGTTTGTAGTTTTCCAGCCTACAAGCACACGGCAATCCATTGCTGAGCCACATATGGCAACCACATGATGCGTTAAGTTTCCGCAACACCTCCATCTTCCTCAGTAGCTCTTTTTCCAGCAAATCAAGTGCTTCATGGGAAACCTTTCCACGTAGGTTGTCCAACATTCGTTTTCTGTGGTGGTTCATCGTTTTTTCGATGCTCTCAGTGAAACTTTTTTGTATTTCATCGTACTGAGTTTCAACTATATCAATGACGCATCTTGCTATTCGCTCCAATGAACTCCCGCGCGTAATGTATCTTTTTAAATTTGCGTGCTGGCTCTCAACTCTGTTGGTGGTGCGCTGACCAAAGTTGCGACACTTATCGGTCCACGCATAAACGAACATTTCTTTATAGTCATTGAGCCAGTTTTCGTAGAGGTAATCATAGACACCTGCAAAAATAAAATAATGAAATGTAAAAGCGTGTGTAAAATATAATAGATTGGGTGAGTCGTTTGTTGAAGGAACACTTACTTTCTCGGTTGGCAACCACGAGTCGGTTATACATTTTCTCCAAGTTGTACTTGTACATGGGCTCTGATGAAGATTCGCACGGCTCTGATGAAGATTCGCACAATCTATTCCAGTACGACATAAATTTCCCCCAATCTTCTTTATCGAACCCTTTCTTGCAATTTCTAGCTATATTTTGTTGGATGTGAAAGTGGCATAGAAGCCTGGTTGCGTTCGGGAATACTTTAGAACACGCTTTAATTAGGGCAAGCTCCCTATCCGTGACTATCACACGCGGCATCATACATTCATGCAATATTGACTTGATCCGCTCAAGCACCCACACGTAGTTACCCCTTCGTTCTTTACAAATAACGGCATGTGCTATACAAAAAGACTTCGCGGTCGACGTCATACCCACAACCTGGACAAATGGCATGTTGTAGAGGTTTGTTTTGTAGGTCGCGTCGATCAACATCACGTGCGGGAATGCACGCCACATAGTGATTGAATAAGGATGAACAAAGAAAATCTCTGTTACGACATCTGTTTTGGGTTCCTGTCGGGTGTCGTAAATGAATCGGTGGTCGTGCAGCAGGCTTTCCAGTGCCTGAATAGGATTCTTTCCGTCCGCTATTGTCGCTCTAATTTTTTGTACCGCATTTTGCACGTCTTTATGAACGTGCAGGCTGTCGGGGAACTGCTTTCTTAGGGTTTGAAATATGATACGTGGCTCCATGTTTTGAGCAGTTAGCTGCTCCACTAGCTTGTATTCGGCTTTAGTAAATCTTCGCACAAAAGCGTGGCCCAACAGACTCGTCGTAGGTTCTTGGTTATGGTTCGCACAGTCCACTTTTAACTCCCACGTGTCATTCGTCATGTCCCGGATGGCGAGTAATGAAAATGGGCAACCGATTTTTTTGCTACCTGCTTTCCTAACTGTTGCTTTACTACGGTGCTCACCACTACGGTCGCACACAAGCCATACCATCCCAGTAGTACCGCCAAAATTTTTTGATCGGCGGGTAACAATTACGTAACCATACTTCTTTCCCGTTTCTTGTACCCAATTCTTCAAATCAGTTAGAGACATGAAACGCTAAAAAAAAGTTACGTTAATAATAATAATAACAATAATAACAATAATAACAATAATAACAACAACAATAATAATAATAATAATAATAATAATAATAATAATAACAATAATAACAATAATAATAATAACAATAATAACAATAATAATAATAATAACAATAATAATAATAATAACAATAATAACAATAATAATAATAACAATAATAACAATAATAACAATAATAATATTAACAATAATAACAATAATAATAATAATAACAATAATAATAATAATAACAATAATAATGTGATACCTCATTTATTTGAAACGGATTGCCCGTGGTAGATGGTTCATAAAGTGATGTATCGTATCCACTGTATCCACCTTCACCCACGTATCCACTGTAACCACCTTCACCCCCATATCTATCGTATCCACTGTATCCACCTTCACCCACGTATCCACTGTAACCACCTTCACCCCCATATCTATCGTATCCACTGTAACCACCCTCACCCCCGTATCCACTGTAACCACCTTCACCCCCGTATCCACCCTCACCCCCGTATCCACTGTAACCACCTTCACCCCCATATCTATCGTATCCACTGTAACCACCTTCACCCCCGTATCCACCTTCATCCCCGTATACCCCGTAACCCGGATACGATTGCTGCGTCGGGTAATATGTTTCATCAACGGGTGCATTCTCAGCACCGTATCCACTTTGTTGCACGTACGGAGATTCATACCCGTATCCGTAATCTGGATACACTTGATGCGCCGGGTAATTTGGTTCATCAACAGGTGGAGTGGGAGTCTTGTTCAAGTCTGGCAACTGTGTTTTTTGATCAACGGGGACTCCAGACACAACCTCCTCCTCCTCCTTGGCAGCATTTGCTCCCCATGTGTCATTAGAATAGCGCTTACCGAAATAATTATCGGTCCAAAATGATGACATTTTAACCAGATTGAACAAAAAACGGAACAAATGATGTGTAAATTGCTTACTGAAGAAGAAGATGAAAAAGAAAGCAGTAGGCAGTGAATTCGAATTGTGAACAGATGGATAAATAGACTTTCACGTGACAGTTCAATAGGCAGCGTATTACCCTCTACTCCCCGTATTACTTTATTCACGTGCCTGGACAACATCGTATCGATGTCAAATCAGTCTGACATACGCTGCGTATTGACCACTACGCAGCGTATAGGGTTACATCTATACGATGCGTATTGATCACTACGGACCCTATGTCAGACTGATTTGACCATGGTACTAGGTTTGACTGTCTGGTTGTGTCCCTACCATTAACATACGCTGCGTATTGATCAATACGCAGCGTATAACCTAACTAGTGTATATATGTAATTAAGTTTCATATTCTAACAGCTCTGGACAGAGGATAAACTGGTTAAGGCGTTGCGGTTCTAAACGAGAGGTCATGGGTTCGAGTCTTGCAAGGGCCGGTTCTTAAATGAAGACCCCCTTTTACCTCTTTTTTGATATTTTTACAAAAATGGTCCCTGAGATTTCGTAAATTTATACAAATGGTCCCTGGTTTTTCGAAAATTTACAAAAAGGTCCCTAAAGTTTCGAAAACTGACAAATATGGTCCCTGAAGTTTCATAAATTTACAAAAATGGTCCCTGTTTATAAGCTACGTATTGCTCAATACGCAGCTTATATAAACCTGGGAAAAAAATTACACTTCAAACCTACCTAAATGACCCCAAATTTGCATCAGTTTTATATACGCTGCGTATTGACCAATACGCAGCGTATAGCAACTTTGTTTTCTGTGCAATGATTGGTAATCAGGCACTGAGATCTATGGTCTATATACGCTGCGTATTGACCAATACGCAGCCTATAGGGTTAACCCTATACGCTGCGTATTGGTCAATACGCAGCGTATATAAACCCTAAGTGTGCAGATAGGCAAAGCGAGTGTCTAGATAGTGAGAGCCTTTGTATATTCGTTCTCGGATAGTCTCTAGCGTGGATGGACATTAGTTTTTTGTGTTAATTGGGTGT
Source organism: Helianthus tuberosus (assembly GCA_030545235.1). Classification (NCBI taxonomy): domain Eukaryota; kingdom Viridiplantae; phylum Streptophyta; class Magnoliopsida; order Asterales; family Asteraceae; genus Helianthus; species Helianthus tuberosus. The sequence continues at coordinate 160,691,855 of CM060424.1, forward strand.
CAAATGGCAAGATTGCCCTTAATATTAAAATATTAATAAAAAATATTATTAATTACCTAATAACAATGAAATTATAGCTATAGTCCAAATGCATATCTGAATTTATAAAAATATTCAAAAAATTCGTTTCGTGCATAGACTAAAACTTAACCTATATTCGAATCTCCAAATTTTCAACGTTGAAATCCACATCCGAATCCAATTATTTACTTATTTTTTAGTATATTTGAAACTAAACATAATGCTCATATATTATATATATTTAAAAATTTTTGTTAGTATTCGGATATAGGATAATCTGATTATCTGAAAATTTTAGAAATCCACATTCGGATATCGGATAATCCGGTTTTCGGATATTTCATATACGGACTTTGGGATTCGGTTTCTGATCCGGATTTTTTGAACAACCCTACCTACCCGCCCCCACCCCCACCCTCCCCTTCCCTTTCTCTTTTTCTTGTTTGTGTCTGCACCAATATTCAGACCAAAGCACCACCACCACACCTAAATCCCAACCACCATCACCTCACCCCGTCATCAACGGGAGGCCACCACTTCCAGACAAACCCACCCCAACCCACCCACACCCTCACCGGAAAAACGACCACCAAATCCACCTCCGCTGCAACCACCATATCATCACCTATAACCACCTTGCAAATCGCACTGTCGCATCGTCTCCATAAAACACCACCCACACATTCACCAAAGAAGTCACCATCGCCGGAGCCATAGTCCAATTCTTCTTCTTCTTCTTATCGGCATGGAAGACGCATTTGAAGGTTACCGGAGTTTTAAACATTCTGGCGAAATGCACAGATAACACGGGACAGGGTTGAGAGGTAACTGAAAGGTTTCGTAAATTCCGGCGATTGATTCAAATTGATCTCATCCTAATTTAGTTGTTTACAGAATGGAACAAAATGCGTATTAATATAGGAAAGTTAGTGTTGATTTGTGGAATTACACGGAAGAAAACACTGGCACATCTGGCTAATTCGTCTTGCCAGAAAAAACGGAATTTCTGTTAATAGGAGATCGGAGCTGTGAGGTATTCTAGGCGGGTTTTTTTTTTTTTTTAGTTTTGAAGGGTTTTTTTCGTTAATAGGAGATCGGAGCTGTGAGGGTGTGGGTGGGTTGATGAAGTGGTAGTGGTTTGGTGGTTCTTTTTCCGGCGATGTCGGGATTTGGGTGTGGTGGTGGTGGTGTTAGAGCATTCACATTCAATCCATCAAATTATACATACATTCCACTAAAAAACAACTCATATATCAATATATTTTCACTAAAAACAAATATTTTTTCTCTCTCCTTTCAATTAAATAATATTATCATTACATTTTTCTCTCACTTCCACTCACAACCACTTTCAAAATATATTAAAAAACTATAACGGGTGAACAGTGTCTCCCCAAATATACAGATGAACAGTAACATTTTCCCTCTCCTCTAATCACAACCACTTTCATACCCTTTATAATATAAAAACCCCTCCTCACATAATTTGATGGTTAGGATGTGAATGCTCTTATGGTGGTGTGTGGTGTGGAGGTGTAAAGGTGGTGTGCAGATAAGAAGAGAGAGAGGGAAAGGTGAGGGGTTGGTAGAAAGTGGGCCTCATTAATTAGTTTTTTTAATATTAAGGGCATGTAGGCAATTTAACACCCACTTAACTAGACAAACTAATCACCATCCATGCTAGGGACTATCCGAGAACGAATATGCAAAAGTTGGAGACTATAGCTGTAATTTTAGAAGTGTAGGAAATATATGTGAAATCTAAGCAAAACACAGGAACTATCCGGTCACTTTTCTCTAAAACATGAATGGTTTCCTAATATATGTGTGTATTGAGATAAATTATAAAAAACTAAGGAAGAAAAAAACCAGTCTTGACCATTCACTAATCTTAATCTAAAGCCACCATGCCAACACTACATTCTGATTTCTGATCATCATCTATAGATAATAGATCGCTATCTGCAGACTAGAACACAAATATTATACAAAGATGATTTGGTTTTACTGAGCTGTACATCAGCAGAACTAATTTCAACTTATTCAATGGACAGTGGTGGTTACTAAATGCCAACAGAGAACACTGTGTAATGATATCCATAGTTGACTGTTTGATTCCAGATACAGAAAATTATTATTACTATTCGTTTGACTACAATTCAAGGTGACTTGTCCTCCTCTACTTATCCGTTTTATTTCTAGGTGTCTGGAATAGTATTTCATGCGTATATTCTATTGTATCATTCTTTGTTGCTGCTTCATGCAGATTTCCAAAGGGCAGTTGTAGCATATATCCCAACAAATTCAAAACACGTGTCAGAACAGAATTCTTGTCCCCACTAACCACATACAAGATGAACCTTGTGTTCAAATGTAGATATAGGGGCAGAAAGCAGGCGGGCAAACAAGGGTATACACCCCTCAAATACAAATTAAAAGGGGAGGCAGAAAGTTCGATTGTGTACCTTGCAGGGAAGAGAAACGATGGATGGTTAGTCGCCGGATTGTATCAGTTTACTAGCGAGCAGGGATTTGTAGATCTCGAAATTATATTTGAAGACAACATGCACATGGAGTGGTTAGAAGTAGACGGCTTCGAGTTCCATCCCCTGGAAAAAGTAAGCTGACAAACACTGGTTTATTCATCTACGGTCACTTTTATTTGTGATCGTTCTAGTATTTAAAAACACTCATACCAAACAAGTCAGGCACATGAATATTCTGAATGCAAGATAAACCCATATGGGTATCACTACTTTGGAGAATAGGAATTTCCATCCATGGTTGATTAATGACGAATGTGTGTTGGTTTTATAGGTGGATCCTCAAGTGGAGTACCAAGAGATCCTTAAGGCCATGATACCTTCTATGGTCTACACATCACTGGAGGAACTGAAAGCGCTTCTCTCCAAAGGGGTCCCCCTTAACCGCTGCAAGACGGTAATTGTTTACGCATATAAGCCTGTGCTTGATATTTTCTATTAAATTATATATACATACAATGATGTTACAGATGGTTTGAAACCTAAGAAAATTACTGCTGCTATAAAACACGTGCCACCATAAGGAACGATAATTTTGGCTCTACAACTTATCTTTACACACAGCACTAATTCCAACTTATTTAATGGACAGTGGTTTTCAATAAATGACAAAGGAGAAAACTGTGAGATGATATCCATAGCAGAATGTTTAAGTCCACATGCAGAAAATGATTATCAATATTTGTATGACTATAATTCAAGGTGACATGTCCTCTTTCTCCTACTCCTCCCTTTTGTACGTTTCTAGGTTTTTGACTTATAATTTACAAGTATTAACTGTAAACTAATGTATCATTCTTTGCTTCCTGCTCTGTCATACAGATTTCTATGGTACATCAATAAATCACATGCCACAGAACTAAAAACACGTGTTAGAACTCAATTCTTGTCCCCGCAAATCACATACACAGTGAACCTTGTTTTTAAAATTGCTGATGAGGACAAAGAAAACATACCCAAACATTATCTTATAAGGCTCAGTTACAGATTAAAAGGGGATGCAAAAGCTTCGGTTTCGTACCTTGCTGATAAGAGAGAAGATGGGTGTTACATGTTAGAATTGTATCAGTTTACCAGTGACCAGAGAAGTGTTGATCTTGAAATTACTTTTTACGACCACTGGTATCACTTGAAAGTAGAAGGCATCGAATTCCGGCCCCTGGAAAAAGTAAGCTGACAAATACAACGGGTGTAAATATCTATGGCCATTTTCTTTATCATGGTTCTAGTATTTTAAAAAGTAGGGCACCACAAGAATATTTTCAATGCAAGAGGATATATGGCTCACTTACTTTTGAAAATAATTCTTCTTTCAAAGTAACTAAAAGTGAATATGTGCATATTCTAGGTGGGACATAAAGTCTTAGAGGACAACGTGGATATGCAACCCATACCAGATGCAGACGACACATATTGGGAAAAAAAGTTACCTAAAGATTATCGGGACATAATCAAGTGGTCTACAGATGGCATTCGATGGACAACCAAGAAGGAATTGTACTATGTTCTTTGCAAAGGGTTCTTAATAAATAATGGTGAAGCGGTAATCTCCATATGAATGATTCATTAGATTACTTAAACCTAACACCATAAGTTCTATCAAAATACTGAAGCACTACAGTATGCTAACACAGAATTCCAGCACTACAACATTGCTAACACAGATACTTACATATGTATATTTCGGTTAATAGTGGTTTTCTGTTGACAAGAGTGGGAATAACTGTCAAATGTTGTCAGCAAGATCGTCTATGATAATAAACAGAAGCAACCCAATTTGGCTGTCTTTCCCGGAGGTCGCCCATCTCTATCTTCTCTGATAATTCTACCCTTTGTATATGGTTTGAAGTTGAATTTGACAGTTTTTCATGAAACCCTTAATCTCTACACATCCTTAAGTACAAGGGTTATTGTGTATATAGTTAATAGTTATTTAGATGGCGGTTACAAAGTACAAGGTCTGAATTTGTCAAAAGGAAACATTGTAACTACCCTCCTAAAATCGAAGGGGTGTGTCTCTCCTACACCACACACCGATCGGCCAAAAGAAAAAGGAAAGGGTGGCACCGGTTCAAGTTTGTGGCTACAAATCAACGTACCCCTTCACGATCAATCTCATCCACATATTCAAGAGACACGTCTATTCACGAAGAGACACGTCTATTAGTCGCACCCGTTGGAAAACTATAAATAGGGGTCAATAGATTTCATTTGTACATTAACTCTCATTCGAAATCAGTTGTACATATACACATATTCAGATTGTATTTCGATTATTATTCTAGTTATTCGATTGTCTAGAGATCAAAGATCCATTGGGGCCAACAATTGGTATCAGAGCATCAGGCTCTAGGCGTGGGAATCACAAGGCATCGCAGGGAATTCGCGATCAGGTTTCAATCTCGTTTCAATTCGCAAAAGTTTATTTCAGAATTTTTTTATTCTCGGTTCTAGTGCAATCGGTTGAACCGAAGGGTTGGTTAGGAATCTAGGGTTTGTTTTGATTCCGGGGTTTAGTGCGAATTAGATTATTTCGGTTGTTTGATTATTACACGGTTAGGGTAATCGTGGGTTTGAGATCTATTGAAACCAATAAAGTAAAAGTTTTGTAAAAGTGAAGATTGTTCGGCCAGAAGTCATGTCAGGAACATCCGAACAAAATCAGATAATAATACAGAAGGAAGGAAGTTCTCTTTCCCAGTTTCAGTGTCCAATTCTGAAACCAACAAACTATACGGTTTGGGCTATTCGTATCAAGACGATTCTTGAAGCGAATGGTTTGTGGGAAACAATTGAACCGGCAGAAAATGCAACGGTAGACACTAAGAAAGATAAGTCTGCAATTGCATATTTGTTTCAAGCAATACCAGAAGATGTTGTATTGCAAGTTGCAAGTTGTAAGACTGCAAAGGAAATTTGGGATAATCTAAAGGTTAGACACGTAGGTGTTGATCGGGTACAAAAAGCACGTATGCACACGTTATTGTCAGAATTTGAATTGTTGCAAATGAAGGATGACCACACTATTGATTCGTTTACCGCAAAGATTAATAGTATCGTTACCCGGGCAACTGAAGTAGGAACGACGTTGAGTCAACCGACTCTAGTACGCAAACTCCTAAATGGTGTACCGGATAAGTTTACTCAAATCGTTGCCTCCATGGAACAATACTCCGATCTAGAAACTATGACGCTAGAAGAAGCGGTCGGAAGATTAAAAACTTATGAAGAAAGGTTAAAGTTGAAGAAAAAAGAAAGCCCGGTGAACAATCTAGAAGAACTTTTTGTGACAACCCTCACCAAACCAGGTATCCGTACGACTTAATTAATGATTAATTACTGCTTAATTACTGTGCTTGTTTGAACTAGCTGATGAACTGCTACTTGATATCTGATACATGTACTTACTTGCATCATACTTTACTTATCGTCACTACATTATTTACATACTGAACCTTAGTGACAAACATGATGCACAAAAAGCACAGTAGCACAATAGCGGATAACCTATTGAACATGCTAATAAAGCCAGCATCAGGCAGACACTGCCTCTAAGGCCTGTAAGAGCCTGAGATAGTTTCTACACTACTGGTGAGTGTAGGGATACAAGGGTTGTAGAACTGCGTCTCTAGGAATAAGTTACAATGACTGGATGTGCCTAAAACGTACTCTAAGTACAAAACTCAGCACTTTACATAATAATTCAGCTTTTAGCTAGCTAGTAAAGTGCCAAAACATGAGAAAAATATTACTAGACACTTTCCAAAGTGTCGGAAATAAGTTGTGTCACTAAATGAAATTATAACGACACTTTAAAGCTTTATTAAGCGCTTTAACGGATTACTATCCAACCGAACAACCGGACTATACCCGGAACATGAAAATATTGTTATTTTCATTATTTATCTTTTTCTGAGCTAGTTAGGGTCCCTGATTACCCTAACACCCTTTGTAACGCGTAACACACTACTAACCAAGTTAAGTGCTTAACTAACCTACTTAACTTAACCAAACTAATGTCTAACTAGTTGGTTGAAATCGAACTAGGTACCCCCCCCCCCCTAACCAAATCGTCCCCTTGGGGGACACACCATGTACTAAACTTGATTATTTTAATCTAATATGTCTAGTATCTTGCATACATATGATCTAGTGGATAATAAACCTAGGTAATGTCTATAAGTAACATCATTAACACAACATAATCATCCATCTCACAAATCACACAAACACAACTCTCTCTCTTTCTCTTTGGCTCTCGGCCGAACCCACACCCACACATCCATCCATCCTTCGATCTTGTTCAAGCCATTCCAACATCATACAAGCTTCAAGGATCACGTATTAGGAGGCTTGGTGCACTCGGAGTTTGAAGGACCTCTTTATCTTGCTTTTATCCACGCGTTTTTCGTCAAGATTCTTCCCTAGCCTCGAGCTAGTGGTATGTTGCTTAGAACACCTTCTCAATCTATTCTAAAGTGGTTAAAAGGATTTGTATCGGTTAAAACTCGTTAACTTACAAGATGATACTTTAAAGTCTACTAAAAATGCTATAAGTGTTGGATAAAAGCTCATATGTTGTGTAAATGTTGTAGTAATTGAAATTTGTGATTATTTAGACCTGATCTATGATGTGGTAGCTCGGAGCATCGTTTAACCCGGTTTGGGTAAGGTCATGGATCTTAACATAAGCATGTTTTGAATGATACAAGGGTTAAAAGGTGAAACTCTACCACACGCGAATCATGAACTTGTGTAAAAGAGTTTTACTTGTAAAATTGTGTTTAAAACTAGCAGATCTACGCATCTGCAAGTGGTATTTTCGAAGAACCACGTATCAAAGAAATCATGTATTTAAAAGATGGATTTTACACTAACAAGCATGATTTTTATAAAACCACAAGTGTGTAAACACTTGTGAAATGAAAAGATCCGACAAAATAACAGTTTTTGTAAAAGATGACGGGAAGTTGTAAAGATGGATTTTCTCTAAAAACGAGGTTTTTACAAGATCAAATTACCTTATATGAAGATCTACTAAATTTAAGGGGATTTACACCACAGTTTTGGGAAAACTACAAGTTCATGTAATTTTTGGCAATTTACACATATGTTGGTTAGTTGTTGTGAGAAAAGTTGTTCTGATCAAATAAAGAAAATTGTTGAGTTGATTTGTTAAAGAAAATGATACGCTTGAAAGCGTGGCCACCTCCAGTTACAGAGGAAACTCTGGCGAAATTTTTCTAAAAACCTAACACTTAGAACCATTTACACTACAAGCGTTAGAATTATTTTTGACATGTTTTCGAAACATAAATTTCGCCATGACTTTATTTACTAAATATTCGGAGGTGGGATTTTCACAGAATTTAACGTGATAAATATATATTTTCACACACTGTTTATGATTATTTTGTGGAAATACATAAATATTATTTTTAGAGTAAAAATAATATTTACGAACGTTAACGAATCCAAAATAATACGAACGCTTTCACCATAAATATATAAGTTACACCGGTAATTATATTACCACTCGATTGTTAAAACGTAACTTACGCACTTACGGAAATATTTATGAACGCGTATTTTAACAACGTATTATTGGAGAAAAATTATGTGAAATGAAAATATAATATTTTTGAGAAAAATACTTATATTTTGGAATTGGAAATATATATATATATATTAAGTGAGACTTAATGACTTAATTTGAACGCACATGTATTGAATCCCCTATCCTTGGGAAGGAGATTAACTACCAAGTATATACAGAACGTAAACACGAAATAGTTGTCTAACTATTTCCCAAAGACTTAAACTATAAAGCTAAGGCACGACCGTCCGTCTAATAGAATTAGCACTTGTAGGTCGTCGCACAGCTGCCTGATTTGGAGTACTTGGTAGAGATGCACCGACTGTGAGTTCATGTCCCCCTTTTCTCTAACTGTTTTCAGTTTTCTTAACTGCGGGGGTGAAATACATGTTACTTTGTTTATAAGTACTTTATACACGGTATGGTTAGCGTAAGGAGGTTTACTACTTAGATCATGTGAGTGGGTAGGCAGAAACTGGAGACCATCAATCCTCATTGAAGGACCAAGGGACGTAAGCGGTAGATCTATCTGGGTGTAGCGAGCCCAACTCTAGGCCCAACAGAATGGACCTCTGAGAGGCCCAGCAGAACGGACCTTGAGTGACTTTGTACCCAACGCTAAATTTGCTAGGTTTAAGTCTTCCTACTTTCACTTCACACATACTAATGGCCTTGCAAACCATTGGTGATCTCTTTTCCTTACACTGCTACATACCAGGGAATTTTTATACTTACAAGTGTTTTACATACTCACTTACACATGAACTCGCTCAACATTATTGTTGATTTCTCAACTTACATGTATTTCAAGAAACTAAAGATCTGGCGCGGTATGTTATGTTTTCCCGCTGCATAAGGGTTCCAAGGTCATCCCAGTTTAGGAAATGTGACTCTTTCCTGGACAAGTCACAAATCTTAAACTGCGTTTATCTCATGTTGATGTTTATGTTTTTCAAGACAATGTTTTATGTTATGATGTTGTAAGTCTCTAAGACATTGGTATGTTACACTGGTTTTAAAACTTAATCAAACGGATGATCTTGCATGATTTTATTTCATATAGCTTTGTTATGGTTAAGCTATGGTATTAAGAAGTCACACCAAAATTAACCACGCTTCGGCAAAGCCAGGGTGTGACACTTTTGTATACGGGTCAAGAACAACATGTCGATAATCATGGACGAGGGAGATTTCATTCGTCACGTGGGCGAGGAAGAGGAAATTATCAACATAGGGGTGAAGGATACACCTCTTATGAGTCGGAAGGAACCGACAAATCACAAAGGGATGATAGCAAGCAAGAAACATCGGCTATGAGAAATAAGTCGAAAATCACTTGTTATAGATGTGAGAAACTTGGGCAATATGCCTATGAATGCCCAACCAAGAAAACCAAAGAAAGTGAGACACTCTTGGTCGAAATAGAAGATGATGATGAACCGGCACTTCTGATGTGCCTAAACGCTGAAGAGAAATAGAAACGTGAAACTTGGTCGTGTGATACGATCAAAGGGAAAAAGCCGTGTGATGCGGAGATGACCTGTGAAAGGTATGATAAAACAGTCCAGTGAGTGGATCGGATCAAAGCGAAGAATCCGTGAGGGAAGCAATCAATAATGAAGAACTCGTTGTGAGAGACAACCGTGAAGAAAATAAATCAAGAAGAAGACGCGCGTATCCTGTGACTGTGTCAGAAAAAGGAATTGTTGTGTGATACAACCGCAAGAGAAATCTAAGTGAGTTAGATTATCCAAAATCTATGCGAGATGGATGCAAGTCATGTGATATGATAGTGGGCAAGTTAATCAAGACCGGGTGAAGTTCGTGTTGAGACAACTACACAAGAAAAGAGGTTCATGTGATACAAATCAAGTACGGTCAAGGCAAGTGTGAAGCAAAGTATTCGTGTGAAGCAAGGTTCGTGAAGAACATGGTTAGTGAGAAGCAAGTTCGTGAGAAGCAAAGTTCGAGGATAAAAGATCCATGTGAAATGTTAGATACCGAGGAGACTTGAGATGATAAAGCTACTCGGAGTTCAAGATCTACAACTCAAGGATGTTCAAGATTAGGGGGGTGAATGAAACCCTTAATCTCTACACATCCTTAAGTACAAGGGTTATTGTGTATATAGTTAATAGTTATTTAGATGGCGGTTACAAAGTACAAGGTCTGAATTTGTCAAAAGGAAACATTGTAACTACCCTCCTAAAATCGAAGGGGTGTGTCTCTCCTACACCACACACCGATCGGCCAAAAGAAAAAGGAAAGGGTGGCACCGGTTCAAGTTTGTGGCTACAAATCAACGTACCCCTTCACGATCAATCTCATCCACATATTCAAGAGACACGTCTATTCACGAAGAGACACGTCTATTAGTCGCACCCGTTGGAAAACTATAAATAGGGGTCAATAGATTTCATTTGTACATTAACTCTCATTCGAAATCAGTTGTACATATACATATATTCAGATTGTATTTCGATTATTATTCTAGTTATTCGATTGTCTAGAGATCAAAGATCCATTGGGGCCAACATTTCAATGTATAATCTAATTAATCTATAAGAAAGCTTTTATAGAACATTATCCCTTTTTTGAAAATTTTAGCGTGTCCAAATGTCAAAAAGTCAACAAGTAACACATCAAATGGCTTCTTGGGCTTGGAAACTTTCGAATCCTTCTGCGAGTGTCTTGCATAATAAATTCTTGTATTTCTTTTATACCCAAGTTGAATTTCTAAGTGCTTGCAGGTTTGGAGAAGTGGTTATACTCGATAGTTGGAAATTTAGTATTGTCAGCGAAATCAAGTCTCAAGTACTATCACCTCGAGCAACGTATGCAAGTTACCTTGTCTACAAAGTACCAGAAGAAGGATCTGAAAATGAGGGTCCATTGGAAGTGAGGTATAAGGATTTGGGTTCAGATGATTGGAAAGTGGGCAATTCTTGGTATATCTATCTAGTTAGTCCTCAAACCCCAGTTATAAGGCCCGAGAATAATCAAAATGCCTACAACTCTGTAAGTAGACCCAAAATAAAAGGTATTCCACAACAGAGGAGCGATGGTTGGATGGAAGTACAAGTTTGGGAATTTCAAACCAGCAACACCACCAAAATGATCCATATGGGTGTAGAATTGGCCCATTCCAACCACAAGCCGATCCATGGAGTTTTTGTGCAAGGCGTTGAGCTTAGACCCATATAGATCTAATATAAATAAAAAGGTCTTATATCTTTGTACAGAGCCATAATAATCTGATATAAATGAAAAGATCTAATATCTTTGTACAGAACCATTAAGTACATCTAAGTCAAGACTATCAATATCAAAGCCCACTTCATAGTAATTTTGAAAGATATGTCCAGGTGCATCAACATGAGTGCCTGAATGAGCAGGTAACTTTATAATCGAGAAGTTATAATCTGATCCACTTTTCATGCTATCATGGAGTTCGATGTACACATCCCCAACCCCGTCTTCAGATACCCCTGAAGTTGTTCCTGGAGTAATCCTATGTGTAATATCATAAATTTTCCTTTTGCCATAAACGTCCCTCCTAGGATGTATCAACTCACCGTCCATATTACCACAAAAGTCCTTATCATCACCATATAGAGACGGGTAGGCACTATATGGTGATGAAACAATCATAGATGGTAAGAAAAGCATGAGATATATAAACATCTATCTTGCCAACATCTTCACTATGCTAAACAGTTTGCTAATAGTGTGAGGATACTTTAGAAGCATATATATGTTAGATGTGGGGTTGTGGTTTGAAAAGAATCACCTTTCACTATAATCTTTAAGCACACTAACTTTAGTAATTAACAAACCCCCCCCCCCCCCCCCCCCAGGAATAGCTCAGAATCTCAGATAAATCACATGCCCATGCCTAAAATATAAAAAAAAAAAAAAAAAAAAAAAAAAAAAAAACACATCAACCATAAAACAAAAAACAAAAAATCAACCATAAAACAAATACATTCTGAAGTTTGACACAAGACACAGCGAGTAGAGCACTAGAAACTCGATTTGTTAAAAAATAAAGAATAAATATAATGAAAGATATGATAAATAACCTTAAAAAGCAAAGGATTCATGCCAAAGTGAAGTAGGCAACTGGCCTTGTTGCTCAGAATCAAGGCATAATTATCTCAGGAATCAGTTAATCTTTTAATGCTGTTATCTTGATCTTGACATTCTACCAAATAAGTTACTCCATATGTCCCAAAAAGATCAATACCTTCCCTTTGATCACAATAACCATTACGCATTTTAATTGTATGATCTAAACAGATTTTGTTGTCAATCTATAAAGAGTTCAGTCCTACTGAAAGAATATTTTAATAAATTTATTATGGTAAAGGATTTTGTCTCGTTTACAGTGATATGCATACAAAGGAAAAGCAAGATATATATAATAAAAAGAAGGCAAATTGGATTTAAATAATCCCAACTCACTGTTATTGGCCAATAATAATCCCAACTCATTTAATCACCAATAATAATCCGAACTATTCACTTTTGTTTGTAAAATACTCCCAGTTAAAAAAACACTAACTAGGTTAAAAAATAACTGATGTGGCATCTGATGTGGCCCTTTTAGCTGATGTGTCATATGACGTGGCAGTTGATGTGGCATTTTTTGATGACGCGGCAGCTGATGTGGCAGTCTACGTGGCATTTTTTGATGACGTGGCAGCTGATGTGGCAGTCTACGTGGCATTTTTCGATTACGTGGCAACTGATGTGGCAGGAGACGTGGCAAGCCACATCAGCAATTTTTAACCTAGTTAGTGTTTTTTTAACTGGGAGTATTTTACAAACAAAAGTGAATAGTTCGGATTATTATTGGTGATTAAATGAGTTGAGATTATTATTGGCCAATAACAGTGAGTTGGGATTATTTAAATCCAATTTGCCTAAAAAGAAAGACTCCATGCAAGGAATGAACATGATTGAAGGCTGGCCAATAGGGGAATATTATCTTGATTTGTGGAAGACCAGTAATGGACGAGATTGAAGGATCACAGAGGAAGGAAAGTGGTTACGGCTGATTGACAGAAGGATATTGCCATTTTTATTACTCCCCCTCTAGTTGAGGCGTGAAGATCTCGAATGCCCAACTTGTCGAGAAGGGTACGGAAATGTTGAGTTCCCAACGGTTTGGTTAATATATCTGCGATCTGCATCTTGGTGGATATTTCCATGGGTTGTATCTCCCTTGATTCTACTCGTTCCCGAATGAAAAAACAGTCCATTTCGATATGCTTGGTACGTTCGTGAAATACGGGGTTGTTGGCAATGTGTCGAGCGGCTTGATTGTCACAAAATAGTTGTGTTGGACCGGTGCTGGGCATCCCGAGTTCTGTCAGCAGCCATCTAACCCACAAGATTTCACTCACAATCGTTCCCATCGCCCTGTATTCAGCTTCAGCAGACGATCGAGAAACAACGGATTGTTTCTTGGATTTCCAAGATATTGGTGATCCTCCTAGAAGAAGGAGGTATCCGGTTCTTGACCTTCTTGTAATGGGGCATCCAAGGCAGTCGGAGTCACAATAACCCGTGAGATTTGTACCTCCTTCTTTGGCGAGAATGATGCCTTGACCGGATGTGGTTTTTAAGTACCGTAGGACTCTATGGGCAGCATCTAGATGGCCTCGTCTCAGGTCACTCACGAATTGGCTAAGAACATTTATAGTGTAGGCGATGTCGGGACGAGTAGCTTGTAAGTAGATGAGTTTCCCAATAAGTCGTCTATACTCGTTGGCGTCAACACGAGGATCATCATGGCATTTGTCAAGTTTCAAGTTTTGTTCCATTGGGAAGAGACTTGGACGACATCCCAACATTCCTGTCTCTTCCAAAAGATCGAGGACATACTTGCGTTGATTCAGCACCATTCCTTATTTTTTTCGAGTAACTTCTATGCCGAGAAAGAGCTTTAGTGGGCCGAGGTCTTTTATGCTGAATTGATCATCCAGAAATTGTTTCTTTGTATTTATTTTGCCCAAATCGTCTCCTACAAGAATAACGTCGTCTACATAAATAAGGGCAGCAATGAACACGTTTTCTTCCTTGTATAAGAACAAGGAATGGTATACCTTTGATTGCTTGAACCCAAGAGTTTGCAAGGACCTAGTGAATTTTTGGTACCAATTACTAGACGCCATTTTGAGCCCATAAAGCGACTTCTTGAGTTTACAAACCCGATTGTCATTTTGTTTTCGGAATCCCCGAGGGACCTTCATGTACACTTCTTCGTGCAAATCTCCATGGAGAAAAGCATTGTTCACATCTAGTTGGTGAACATGCCATTCTCTCTTCAGTGCTACTACGAGAAGTGTACGAAAAGTGACTAGTTTCGCCACCGGTGCAAAGGTGTCATGATAGTCAACCCCCTCCATTTGCGTGTATCCTTTTGCCACGAGACGTGCCTTGTATCTCTCTATCTCTCCATTCGGTTTGAACTTTATTTTGTATACCCACTTCGAGTCTATCACATGCTTTCCCTTTGGTAGTTCTTGAAGTATCCAAGTTCCGTTTGCTTCTAGCGCATGGATCTCCTTCTTCATAGCTTCCACCCATCTATGATCTTGAATGGCTTCCTCAAAAATTTTCAGCTCATTACTTGAAGTAATGGCCGTCATAAACGCTTTATGTGAGTTAGTAAAATTGTTATATGAAACGTAATGTGCTAAGGGATGTACCGTAGAGGGCTCGTGATCGGACGTGGGTGACGAGTGTTCAGGATTTAGAGATGGTGGTAGCTTCACTTCGTAATCATTTAATCGAGCTGGCCAGCTACGACTTCTTTTTTCTCTGGGTTGACCCGCATCTTTGATATTTGGCCCAATGTTTACTTCCTCAGTGACATCGGTTTGCTCAACAAGGCTCTCGGCCTCATTTTCAACCTGGAGATCAGTCCGAATGGGAGGGCTTTGGGAGTCATTTTCTAGGCTTTCTTCATTTTGAGGCCCATGAACGTCTTGGACTTCTGCCTCACTATCACGGTTTGTATCAGAAGACTCCCATTGGTCACTATTTTCATTAATGGGTTCTTCCTGATCATGAGAGCTTTGGTCAGCGGAAACTTCATCTTCATTGTCATTGTATTGAATATTTTCCCATCTTTTTGGAAGAGTGAAAATTTCTTCCTCTTCACTCTTGGCCTTTTCATATGGGTAAATGTCTTCAAAAAACTTGACGTCACGGGAGACTATCATTTTCTTGAGCTGGGGGTCATATATTTTGTAGCCTTTTGTTTCGTAGGGGTATCCTAAAAATATTCCTGGTCTCCCCCTCCATTCAAATTTGTCTCCCCCTGTGTTTGTATTCCTATAATATGCTAGACAAACAAAAACCTTCATGTATGTATAATCGGGTTTTTGGTAGTGTAACATTTCATAGGGTGTTTTGTTGTCTACCACGGTTGATGGTAGTCGATTTATGATGTGTGCGGTAGTGAGAACGCATTCCCCCCAAACCCTTGTTGGAAGATTGACTTCAAATTTCAATGCTCGCGCTGTCTCCAAAAGATGTCTATGCTTTCGTTCCACGACACCGTTTTGCTGTGGTGTGTGTGGACAACTTGTTTCCAACAAAATACCATTTTGGGCGTAAAAATCTAGCATGTTGTTGGACACAAATTCCCCACCATTATCACATCGAACTCTTTTGATGTTTTTGTCGAATTGCGTTTGCACCATTTTATAAAATTCTACAAGGCATGTGTTCACTTGGTGCTTATGTTTTATGAGAAAAACCCATACGACACAGCTATAATCATCGACAATTGTTAAAAAATAATTTGCATGTGTGTATGACGGTGTACGACACTTTCCCCACACATCGCAATGTATGAGATCAAAGCATGCATGTGTTTTAGTAAACTCATGGGAAATGGTAATCTTGTGAATTTTGCCTTAACATAAGAATCACAAACACCTTTAGAGTCCAAAGAAATGTTTTTAATAAAATCAACATGCAAAAGCTTAGAAATAGAAGTGTGTCCAAGCCTCCTGTGCCAGGTTCCAGTCGTAACTGTCATAGCTTGCCTTTCACCTTTATTCATCTTCATCTTGTAGAGTCCTTCATCACACTCACCCACTCCAATCAATGCCCTCGTACTCAAGTCCTGTATGACAAAGAATTTCGGGAAAAAAGTCACAGCACATTGCAAATCTTTACACAATTTACTAACTGACAAAAGGTTATAATTGAAGTTTGGGACATGAAGGACATCTTTTATCGTTATTCCTTTTAGAAGGTCATGTTCTCCCCTTCCTTCAACAGGTATTGCAGCCCCATTAGGAATGACCACAGGAGCCTCATAGTTTCTTTTTGTTTGATTTTTGAGAAGAGACATTTGGTGTATTATATATTATGTGGCCCCTGAATCAACTACCCATGAGTTTTCATGATGCAACTTACCTGCCATGTTGACAATAGGTCCTTTCTCTTCCTTCTTTGGTTCCTCCTTATTGCCGAACATTTTCATGAATTGCTTGTATTGGTCTTCATTCAGCCCGCTTGCAGCACTGCTTTCTCCTTCAACGCACGCCGCCTTCGGTTTGGTTTGCTTGGCTTTTCCCGGCCACCACTTCGGGTAGCCGATGTGCTTGAAGCATCCTTCTTTGTTGTGCCCGTCTTTATCACAAAAATCACAATGCTCGGTTCCATTGTTGCGTTTCGGATCCCTTCGCATGTGTGACTTTGTTGATTCTTGTTTGTTAGAGACGAGGGCCTGGAATGCTGTACCGGTTTGTCCTGGTCTTTTGTTTCCCGAAACAGCCCTCTGTTGTTCATCATCTGCTACCAGATGGTAGGCTACGCCGAGGGTCGGGATTGGTTGCATAGCCAAAATTTGGGTCCGTATGGTCCCGAAGTCTGCATCTAAGCCAAGGAGAAATTCATACAGCCTCTCCTTATCCTTCAGTTCAGCGTGTTTTTTGCCGGTATTGCAACTACACTTTCTGCAGTTACATATCGGTGTAGGAAAAACGGACTGAATCTCATCCCATAAGGAACGTAGCTTTGTGTAGTATGCCGAGACAGACATACCGTCTTGTTTAATGGTGCTTAGGGCCTGTTTCAGTTCGTACGCCCTCGGGGCACTTTCTTTTCCAAACCGTTCCTTCAAATCTGCCCAGATTTCTTGAGCAGTTGCAGCGTACTTGACACTCGTTCTTATTTCATTTTCCATGGTAGTGTTTAGCCATCCTTTGATCATGGTGTTGCACCGCATCCAAGCCATGTAGTCGGCTTGATTTTGTTCAGGCTTCTTGATCGTTCCGTCGATGAACCCAACTTTGTTTTTTGCGAATAAGAAGTTGAGCATCTCTTGGGACCAATCAAGATAGTTTCCGTCGGTTAGCACGTCGTTGACGTGCATCTGCCTTGGGTAACCTGAGGCGTGGATATAGTACGGAGAATTGTGATTGATGTTGCCATCATCTCCTTTCTTGATGTTGCAGTCACCGGTCATGGCGATTTGATCGGAGTTTCGGTATTCAGGCGGTTATGCGAACCCGCTCTGATACCATAATAAATTTATTATGGTAAAGGATTTTGTCTCGTTTACAGTGATATGCATACAAAGGAAAAGCAAGATATATATAATATAAAGAAAGACTCCATGCAAGGAATGAACATGATTGAAGGCTGGCCAATAGGGGAATATTATCTTGATTTGTGGTAGACCAGTAAAGGACGAGATTGAAGGATCTCAGAGGAAGGAAAGTGGTTACGGCTGATTGACAGAAGGATATTGCCATTTTTATTATATTTAGTACTACGTACCATTTTGAAGTTAAAAGGTGAACAACAATAGTAGAAAGTTTCATTCAGGCATTTATTCAAACAGGTTACATGCCATTAACCATCATAGTCTTACTAAAAAGATTGAAATTTCACACAGGCATTTTATCAAACAGGTTGTACGCACCATTAAGAAGATGAAGATCAAGCGTGTCAACATAAAACCCCGCATCAAAATAATGATGATACACATGCCCCGGATCATCCACGTGGGTCCCAGTGTGTGTAGGCATTTTCATCTGAGAATTGTTAGGCCGGTGGGTGTGGGGGGCGCCACCACCGCCAGGTCACCATCTATGGCGCCGCCGGCGCTATACCCCCACACCGAGCCATTCAAGAGGGGCGCTATAGGTGAGCTCGCCAAGCTGTTAACGAGGAAGAAGGGGCTGTTCAGGTGGGGCCCACTGAATGTCATCCAATCAAATTTTTTTTTTTTAATTTTGTTTAATAGATGGCTCCATCCCACACCGTGCAAGTTAAAGGGGACGTTATAAAGCCCTCTGGCTGACGTGGCGCCTACGTGGCGCTGAGGTGTCCTTATAAAGCCCAAGGAGGGTTATTCCACACCCTCTAGCCTTAGCAAGTGAAGCGTTCTTCATACTGGCCAGAAGCCAGAGAAACTGTCCAATACCCTCGTCTGATCCCCATGATCTGGATAACACCAGTGACTTATGTCACATAGCTATGACCCTCGTCATACACTTCTTTGTGAATATGTAGGAGAGACAGATACCCTGGTTTAGGTCGCAGGGTGTGAGTGGGGATGTAAATGGAGACAGAAATTTCATACTGGTTAAAATGACAAAGTTTAAACCTGTTATAAAAAGAATAGAAAACTGAAAAACTCAATTGCAGGTATAAACTGCATCTGTTTGACCTGCTTTTGACTTTTGTTGACTGGTCAAAGTTGAAATACAAGAAGAAACACAAAAAAAGAACACGGGAATTTAACCTAAATCCACATGTTATAACTAGGATCTTTTCTATTAATTTCTGAGCTGATGAGAAATTACAATGCTCTACCCATATGTTTAAAATGCTAAATTAAGGTAGATAACTCACGTTTGTGGGACCGGGTGTTACCGTTGTTGCACAGTAGAATTCAAACCCACCTACAGATTATGAGCTTTGGATGTGAATGGCTTGGAGCACCGATATGGAACACCAAGAATCAAGAAAAAGAAATTCAAGTACAACTGAATTTCTTTAGTGCTCCTGTTACAACTACAACTGAAAATGTTTCTTTTAACCAATCTTTTGAACCTTGCCCAAAGACGACACTCCTTAAATATGCCATACAACGTACACTTGATGAAAACCCTTATCTGGCTTTCGAATCAGTGAACAAGGATACAACGAAAAAAGGACTAATAATGGTAAAAAGGAAATCTTGTTAATTAGCAAAACTAGTGAACCTTTATATACTACTGATGCTACATTGGATAAATCTTGGATTGTTTTAAGGAAGGTAAAAGCTTTGATTGCTAATGAAACCAAAGAACTTCATGTTCAACGGTTGGCAACCTGAACATTTATCTGATGCCATAATTATGTTCTGGAGTTTTTTAGCGCACACATATGACATATTACCGGTCGCTCTGTAGCATGGAAGTGTTATACAACATACATATGGAAGTGTTTTCCTAACAGCAGTAATGGATAATTTATTAAAAGTTTACAACATACATATAGCTTCTTTTCATCCTCCTTTAATTTTCCCATCTTCTCCATACAAGGATATGTTGAGGTTGATAGTCAGTTTGATGTGGATCTTTGCACTGCAAAATCAAACTGGGACCGCTTTCATGGTTGTTTAGATTAATATGTGGTTTCTAAGGTAAGTGCGCTGCTGCGGGAGATTGTGTGTGAAGTCAAAGTTAAAGTAACTTAATGCATTTTGATTTCATTACCAAAATAGCAATATTTTGTGTAACGAAATTGGTTGTGGGTTCTGCCTTCCAGGTGCTCGATTAAATGTCTATGGGTTTTGCCCGCAAGGTGTTTGATGAAATGTCTAATTGAATTGTTTGATATAATCCAGGTATATTGCATTTGGGCTGGTGCCAGTTCAATATGGTGGACTTAGCCGAGAAGGGGATCAAGAATTCACCTCTACTGACTCTATCACAGAAGACATTATTAAACCTTCAACCAAACACACCATTGAGATCTCTGCTACTCCTGAGGTAGTGTTAAATGATTTAGATTGAATTTTGTTAAATGGTTTTGATCAAATCTTAGTTTTTCATGTATGAGTTTAGTAAGAAATCATAATACATATTATTTTTGTTTGATTTGTGGATTTTCTGATTTGGGATTCCTGTGAAAATTGATTTTGACTGAATTTTGTTAACTGATTTTGATCAATGCTTGGTTTTCATGTGAGATTTTCGTTGGGAATAATATAAGATGCTATTTCTGTCGGATTCATGGATTTTTTATGTTTATTTTCATCATTCATTGATAATTAACAGGTTGTGCCCCCTATTACAAAGTTTGCTTGATACTTGCACCTTTTGTATACAGTATCAACTATCAAAGAACTCATGTTGCCTCCAGCTCTGGCGTCTCAATGATGATAAGAACCCCTTTAATGATTTAAATTTTATACTTAGGTTGCCTTTCTAAAATGAAAAGTTGTGACTTTTAAAAAGCCACACATACATACCTCTTTGCTTAATTTTTTTAATGCAAAAACTTTGCTTAATTTTCTTACTATATAATACTACAAAAAGCAACTTAAGACACCATGGTTTGAATCACACCCTTCAAAATGACACAACCCTTCAAACCACCTTGAAATGTATCACACCCCTTACAAAAAAAAGTCACAACTTTTAAATATATCATACCCATTCAAAAAGGCACTGTGAGTGCCCCTGGAGGAACGGTTATGTCTAAACGATGAAGAACGTGGTGCGAATCGATCAATACAGAGGTGCGGAATCCCTCGGCATCGTCAGAGAATCATCAACAACGATATCAACGATTAACTTGTCCAATTTCATTAGCTGATATGAAAGTACAGAAGATCCTGATGCAAACTGGACAGAGCTTCGCTATGACAAAATGGCAAAAGGTTCTAAACTAAGACCCCTACTCACCTATTTATAGGGAATCTTGGGAGAGGTGGTGTCATTAGGTCGGATGGTCATCTGTCCGGATGGCCATCCGTCCGGATGACCTATGTCATCCGACCGGATCACTTTACAAACTTACGTTCCGTCTCGCGTTACGTCTAGACACAAAATACATACAAATACAACTGTACAACAACACATTACAGGACAAAATACATAGACTCGATACAGACGGAAGCTACAGACATAATGCACTAACAGACTCCCCTTTGGATGTAGCTGTAGTCTTCCTTCCTGCATAGTCTTTATTTCTCCTTCCTGCTGCGTCTCCTAGCTCTGGCTTTCTCTCTCCTCTTTTCTTCTCGTTCGGCAAGCATCTTGCACCTTAGAGGCCTACCAATCTCATTCTAGTATTTCCTATATTCAGGATCTCCATCTCGCTTTCTATCCCACCTCGGGATCTTGTTCTCTTCCTTCTCTATTGGCGTTTGATCAGTTGGTGGAGGCATGAAAAGTTTTCTTTTACCAAGAACTGCAGCTCTCTCTGCTATCTTTCTAAAATTCTCGTTTCTCTTTTCTTTCTTTAGGAACTCCTCCAACTCTAAGTCTCTGAACTTTGTCTGCCAATATCTTCCAGAGTTTATATCCTTTGCAAAGCATAAGTTCGCCATTTTCTGATACTGTTGCGCTTGAGCTTTGTCAGGAGCATCATATACAATCTTGTTGAAACATAAACATTCAATATCCTTCTTCGAACAATTCACCAACCACATTGGATCTAACACGTTAATGCGCCTTGATTCTCCGGTCTTCTTATCAAATAGAGATAGCTTTAGTTATACATCCAACCTTGAAAGTCTTCGTAGAAA
Source organism: Helianthus tuberosus (assembly GCA_030545235.1). NCBI lineage: Eukaryota > Viridiplantae > Streptophyta > Magnoliopsida > Asterales > Asteraceae > Helianthus > Helianthus tuberosus. The sequence goes on from CM060424.1 coordinate 160,713,789, forward strand.
TCTTGTTCCATTGCACGCAGTGGCACGTTCTTTAAGCATCTTGGCGGCTTTATCTTTAGTGTAATGTCTATCTCTTTCGTCACTGGATCAAACTTTATAACTTGTTTTGGAAAGTGCGGCTTCCAATTAGGGAAGTTGTTTTGTGCCTGGAGCTTGATGTAGTTCCATAACTTCTGGTCATGTATCTTCACATCTGAACCATAATAGAACTGTTTGATATTCTTGGTTTGCACTAGCTCCTCCACATCCCACCATGGGAGTGTCTTTATGTCTAACAAGAACTCGAAATACTGTACCCCGTGCTCCCTTCTGATAGCATACACCTAAAGGTATTCAAGATATCCCCAAGAAAGTATATCACCCAAAGATTTATCTGGATGATCCGTAAAGTATTGCAGTGGCCTTTTATACTTCCTCTCCTTAGGCATAACCTTGAACAAATTCTTACGACCTTCTAATAGCTCTTCTTGTGGAACTATCTCTGGAATACCTTCAGTTGATATCTTTTCCACCACTTTCCTCCTAAGTTCATCTTCATTATGAGATTTGAACATTTCAGCAAATGTAGGAAAGGTATCATCAACCCCTGAGTAGTGAAAGGGTGTATCTTCTTCAGATATATCAGAACCCTCTTCAATTATGACATCATTGAAATTATGTGCCTCATTTGCAAACTTAAACTCATATTCTCTCTGGCGACGGTGGAATCTCATCTTCTATATCAAACTTCAGATTCCCATCATCTAAACCCAGTTCTTCTAACATCTCTTCTCTAGTTCTAGGAACCTCTAACTCCCCCTCAAATGCAGAATGCAAGTAAATAACTTTTGGTTGAGTTAGGAATACCTGATCAGTGTGTTGTTTGGTAGAAGAAGAAGACTCTTGCTGCTGATCATCCTCTTGTTCATTCAACTCATCATTAAGAAAATCATCAAGCGTATGTTAAGCTGGAGGCTTTGATAATGAACCTGATGCTCCTTGATCATCGTCGTCTTCATAATCATCCCACGAACGATTATAACTATCCACAGCATCAAGAATATCTTTCAACTTAGGATCCGCTTCCTCTTCCTCTTCTTCATGATCCTCTTTCTCTTCTTTATAACAAAGCAGCTTTGTATCAGGATCAATTTCACCGGGAGATTTCCTCGCCTTCCGTTTTCTTTGATCAACTTTCACTAGACGAATAACCTCTTTTAAACTGTAAGGCACCAATAAGCACAAAACCTTGTTGTGGATCAACATCCATGTTTTCCTCTTCAACATTTACTTCTCCTTCTGTCATTTCAACGCCAGCACCTTCAGGATGACTAGAAGAACCTGCAACCTCTTCAGTTTCTACAGCCAACCCTTTCTTCTTTTGAGTTGCTTCTTGAGCCAATTTTTTTTCTCTCTGAGCTTTTCGTTCTTCAACTCTTTGAATCTCTAGGTCATTATACATAGCTTGGACGTTGATTCCAAGCTTGTGTTCCATCACTGCATATAACATATTTAACTGTTCGTCTTTCACAACCTTATCTGCCCTCAGAGCTTCAATCTCTTGCCTTAGAACTTTATTCTCATTAGAAGACGACTCATGCAACTCTCCTATCATCTGATGCAGTGTCTTGTTGGTTTTATTCAAGTTCTCATACTTAGCATTCACTTCTGCGAACTCTGTAGTGAGTTGATCAATGACTTTAGCTTGTTCTCCAAGATCATCTGTTAACTCATCAACTCTTTCAGCATGATCGTTCACTATTAACTTCAGCTCTTCATTCTCTGTCAATAATTTCTTAAGCTTCTTTTTCACTTCATCACGCTCAGCTTCATCTTTTGCTTTTTCCAAACTACTCACTTTCTTTGTAAGAACTTTGATCTTTCCATCATGAAACATATCATGATCACCTTCTGGAAGATCATATGGAAAGTCACCTTGTAGTTCAGGAAAATCTTCAAATAAACCATGAAAAGTATCTTTCTTTGGTTGTGACTGCTCTGCATCATCTTGAATGTGAATAGTTGGATTGACTGGTGGAGGTGGTGGTGTAGATTCTCTCTCACCCATAAACTGAACCTCATCATCATCCTTCTCAGCTTCAACATTCTTTTCAACCCTTTTAAAGATAGGACTTCAGGTGCTTTTTTCTCAACTTCAGCAATTTGAACTTGTTGAACTTCTGGAGCTTCAACATTTTGAACTTTTTCAGCTTCAGGATCCTTTGTTGTTTCAACATGCTTCTCACTTTCAGGAACTTTACCACTCTGAATCTCAGGCACTGATGTTGTTCCCTTTCTTGCTCTAACCCTCCTAGGAATAACACCTTTAGGATTTGCTTTTCGTTTCAATACACCTTTCGTTTTCTCTTCTTGAGGTGTTGGAATGTACGTTGCATTCTCTTCATCAGAACCCTTCTTTTTCTTTAGAGGCTTTACTTTCAGCTTTATCTTTCCAACGCCCAACTTAGAAGTATCAAAATCAGGTTCTGTATCACTTGAATCACTTCCAGATGCACTGGAATCTGTGTGTGCAACTCCTTCAGCTTCCTTTTCTTTCACACTTTCACCACCAACATTCTTTGAAGATCCCTCAGCTTCATGAGAACCTTGAACCTTTGTAGCTTTAGCAGCTCTGGCCTCCTTATTCTTCTTTAAATACTCTTCAAGAGACACATTCTGATCAACACCTTCTTGAATTACATCTGCTAGAGGAATTACTGTTTCATCAACAAGCCTTAGAGGTGATTTCTTCTTTGCTGGCTCTTCAAAACAAATAACAACACTTATAAGTATAACACTTAATAAGTAAAATATATCAACCTCTTATGTGACTCCCCCTTTCAACTTTACCCTTAATAACAATCTTTGGTGTATCAACTTTGGGTGATACTTTAGGAGTCCTCTTTCTCTTTCCATCTTTCATAAACCAAAACCTAAGCTTTTTCTCTTGCATGCCTTTCAACTTCTCCATCTCATCTTCAGAATTGCTATTCTCATGCCTCCATGCATCATTTTCAGGTGCCACATAGTTCTTATTTACAATCTTTCCAAACATTCTTTTTACCCTTGGCTCCTGATCAACTTTCAAATATTTGTACTTGTTCAACCTATTCAATGTTTCAGTGTTCATGTGATGCAGTTGCAGCTCATCTGCTGGATCCTTTGGAAGGTTTGGCACAAGATCATCTAATATCATCTGTATAAATCTCGGATACATGATGTACTTCTCTCCTTTTATATTATCCACCATGTGAGGGAATAACACATGTGAGATGTTATACGGCCTGTTGAGTACTAAACAGGTAATAATGTTCATGATGTAATCAGATGTCTCATCATAGGCTCCTTTCCTATGAGAGAGTGCATGAACAACTCAATGCACTAAAAACTTGTAAGGCCTGCAGAATCTTGACTTTATATAACCTTTATCGTTCACAGTCCCTGTATATCCCATCCTAAACCAGAAACCCTTGCTCAATCTCTCTGGAATTATAATAGGATCATCATCACTGTCCTTTAGATCTAGAATCCTTCTCACATCTGCCACTGTAAACTTAATTTCTACATCAATGTCCTTATCATTCTCGTCTTTTAATCTAACTGCAGAATATATAGTCTTTTCATCTTCATCGTATCTTACAGACTTCCAAAACCTCCTAAGATATGACTCATAACAAGTCGTCTTTTCTGTCAACGCTTTAGCGATTCTACTCTCCTTCATAAAAGGTATTATAACTTTAAACGGCTCCATGTTAGGGTAGTTCTCGTCTAAAATGCAGTAGATGTTATGATTTGGATGCCAATCAGTAGCTCTTGCCTGCAGGATTATCAACGTTAAAGTCTGCGAACTTCGAGGCATAATAAGATAAAATGAAAATTCCGAAAATCATGAAAATTTTTCTAACACTTTTGCCTCTTATACTCTACTCAGTACTGATGATCGGATGGCCATCCGATCGGATGAGTCAAACCATTAAAGAACAACATCAGTTCAAGACATGTGCATATGGATGGGATGGCCCTGCAATCGGATGGTTATCCGATCGGATTGTCATTCATTCCAAATAAGTTAATCAGTCAAGCACATTTGAAGACAATCATGAGAATGTGTGTGTTGGATCGGATGGTCATTCGATCGGATTGCCATTCGATTGAAAACATCTATAACAAATAAGCATGAGTATTTATACATGCGAGTTTGTACAACAGTTGAACAAAGACCAAATACTTAGAAAATATTCAAACACATAATGGTGTCATGGATCGGATGGCCCTCCGATCCGATCGGATTGCCATTCGTTCCATGGCTCATGAAGAACAGTTTGAAATCAATCATGAAGATAAAAATTTTTCTAACATATTTACAAAATTGAACACATTTTCATGTAAAGAATTGGCTGATTAACAAAACCCTATATTCAGATTTCTCTAAAACATCCTAGATTGGGTTTAATTTCACTAAAAGTACCTCGGCTGCCGAACACCTATCAATCATCTAACTTCAAATCTATCATGTTTTTGATCAAATTGGCTCGATGAATCTATAGATCTAAGGCCTATGAACAAAACCATATGTTTAGATTCTAACAAAAATCACTAACAAAACCTAGATCTAAGATCTACACCCTAACAGCCGCCGACACCTTTAAAAACATCAAAATCTTTGAAATTTAACGGTGAAAGTTAGTAGATTTACCTTTCCCATAGTGAAGGTTGAGTAAGCCAACAATCCTATGTATCTTAGAAAAGCAAGAAATTGAAAATCAAACAAGAACAGTTGAGAGAGTTTTGAGTGTGGTACGAAGGGTGGTCCGATCGAATGAGTTTGACTGAAGACCGTTGACCCCCTTTTATAACCATTTACCATCACTCGGATGGCCATCCGATCGGATTTCCATCCGATCGGATTGTCATCCGATCCAAACTCCACTTTTTCAATTTTAACTTTTTCTCATTTTTTAAATTTTATTTGTTTTGGTCAGTTTTTAGAAATCCACTCAAGTATCTAGGTCCAAGTAAATGACCTTAGGTACTTATAACACCTCATAAAAAGCATGTCCAATAAAATAAAGACACGTGTCATGTAAGGCAAACGTGTTATAAACCCGGATCAAATTAAAGATGTATGGTCGGATTTAAAAGTGTCGACATGTTAATTAATATCTCTGAGCGACCTAGTTATGGATCCCAAGACCCTAATCTATCTTATAAACATCTGATATGCTAAAATCCGGTTATCCCTGATAATGTATAATTCAAATTTTTGCAAAAGATGGGATTCTAGGTGCAATTACGACAAAATTCATTTTAAAAAGCCTTTTTAGATAGGTCCAAGAAACCTCATGTGCATAGCAACACATGCAAGGACATGCAAGGCCTGTCTATATGGTCCCTCTACTGAAAAGAAGACATAAGATTCGAGGTTAGCAAAGTTGCATGGTCAAGGCCTAAGAAATTACAAAGATTTTGTTCTCTGATGAAGGCTTACGGACCGCAAAGGATCCACCTTACGGTCCGTAAGGTGGCAGAGCCGGGCGATAAATTCTGAAGAGCGGATACGGACCGCAAAGCCAAAGGCTTACGGTCCGTAAGACCTGTAACTGGGCAAATTTTTGGACAGTTGCCTGTTATAACAAGTTACACCGCCATAAAAAGGTGGTATTCGAATTCAGGGGCTTTACAACTGGTTTTTGGCAGCATAGGGACACATGGATGCATCTGGGATCAATCCTAAACTATTGTGGAGAGATCTTATGAGTTCAAGTTGGGTATATATAGAACTTAAGGTCCCAACACTTCTTGCTTCATTTTCAAAACCAATTCTAGCATTTCTTTGGAACTCCTGGGACTTCAAGCAGACTTCCATCAACTTCTAATTCGTAATTAGGACCTTTGTAAGTGTCCTTAACCTTTCTAATTCAGTTTTACTTAGTTTAATAGCTTAAAGTCAAACTGTCGTAATTAAGGTTTGACTTCGTGTTTAATTAAATTTTGTCCCGTCAAATCTCGAATTGAAAGTACCTATGAGTGGGTAATTATGTGGGTAATAAACCCTTAAAAGGGCACCCTCTAATTCCCACTCTAACTAGGTCAATTGTCGGGTCAAACTTAATCATAAAAAGTCAACAGAAAGCAATTTTTCAAATAAATGCATAATTAACAATGTAGAAGCCATGTAACCTGTTTTATCACTAATATAACTTGGTAATTAATGTAAGAACATGTCTAAACATGTTCAACCCGACAATTTTCAGTTTAGGCTCGGTTCGGAACCGAAAGTCGCATAATTAGACTTTTGCTTTGACTTTCAGTTCTGACCCAATGTAGCATGTTTTAGAAATGCCTTAGAGCTCTTTTAGGACCAGGTTACATGTTAGTATACCCATCTGTGGTTATGCAACTTGGTTCATTAGTTATTCGATTCATATGCATGTTTCCGTAATATGCCTAAATGTTGACCATAATGCCCATTTGACCTTAAAACAAGAATTTTGAAAATGTGAGAGGACAATAATCTTTATTACTGATTTATAAACATGTCCCTAAATTTTCACATCAGTTAGAGGTCTAGATTAGGAGTTTTGCTCAATAGCGTAATTAATAAGCTTTTTATTAATTAAACGTCGTAATTAGCGTATAGCCTATCTAAACCAAATTTTTGATACCAAACTTTTTACCCAATGATGTAAAATAATATTTTGGGATTTTTGAAGATTTTTATTTATTTTTAGGCTTAGCATAACATAGGGTTATAGCTTTGATTCGGTAATTGTCGGTTTTGCCCTTTTGGCCTATAAAATGAGTTTTACATATTATTTTGATACCAAACCTTTTGCTACTGATTTTATATAATAAATAAAATATTTTGAGTCTTCTGGAATGATAAAAATATCAGCTTTCTTTAAAAACCCGGAAATCGCTTAAAACCGTCTTTTTACGCGTTTAAAACGCATAGTATGTATTACAACCATTTTTCTCATATAAGACTTAATACCTACTGATGTTTTAAGCAAATTTTTATATTTTATCAGTAAAGAAATTTTTTTAACTCAGATTCCCTGTTTTGACCTTTTAAGCTTATGTGAAATTACCAAAATGCCCCTACGGTGCATAGTTTAGTTATAAAAGGTAAATTTCACATATATACCATACCCTACTGTTATGACTTATAAAAATAAATATTTTTACTAACTATATCAGACCTAAAACTCAGATTTATATTTAAAATCTTTTATAAGCTTTAAAATGACCAAAATGCCCCTACGGGGCATAGTTTGAATTTAAATCTATTTTGGGCATAATGGAAGGTATCCTACTGATATCACAACATGTTTAAGGAAAATTAACTTAGGAAACATGTTCATGAATCATTTGGTTACCCGTTACGCATTATTCACGTCCGGCGCGGTTTATGTAACTAGATTGCATAAATTAGCCGAAACGGGTCAAACCTTATCGTTTTTTTTTTCTCAAAATCCAGAATGTGGTTAGTTTACCCATATTATACAAGTATACAAACTTGTCGGATCTAAACCACACTCTAATCCGGTCATCGCTTAATCGTGCGTTTTGAACCGTGCATCTTCTTTTAAAACTAACCGGTCTAAGTCTAGGCTTAATTAAAGACCCGTTAGGAATCTAATAGGTTATTAAAAACTTTTGTTCCAGATTAGGAGCCCCAGTAAAAGCTACTTGCACTTGCTGTTTGTGAATTATACTTGCTCAGGTAAATACTTTTAACTTATTTTCCCTATACGGGCTTGGGGTACGGTATATAAAATACCGCTTGGTCGGGTATTGAATTTTTAATTGTATGAAGGTTAATTTATTGAAATGTCCCGTTTAAATTTTTTTGTTTGCTTAAAACCTTTGGGGGGTTAATGACCATGTCCCGGATATCTTTGGCATCATTCATAGAAATGTCCACGACCTAAACACGGGGTGTAGGCATACACCCGCCTGTGCATATATAAATAAAAAGGTATAACCGCCGGTTTCGAGAATAACTCGCCGCTGGACTATATCATGTGGTGTGTCTATTAATCTTTAACCCGGTGTCAACCCGGGCTACTGAACGTTTAAGAAACATGTAATTCTTTTACAAGTTTATATATAAATAATTATCCCAAGTTATAAAAAGTTTTGTGCCATGTGCATTCAAATAAATTTTCTTAAACATTTTCAAAATGAGTCAGTTAATTGTATTTACCAGTGTAAACTGGCGTATTTTCCCAAAAAGGCTAAGTGCAGGTACTAATCGGAATAGGCTGGCCTCTCCTAGCATAAATAAAGAGTCTTGCAAGCTCAGATGCCTTTAAATCTGTTGAACGAAGTTTTCTTTTTATTTGATCCGCCTGTGGATCCTTTAACGTCCGTTTGTAATACTTTGATATTACTTTTTATTCGGGTTGTAATGTGATTCATCTTTTGCTTCCGATGTGCATTTAAATTGTGTTGTTTGACTATGATGATATTAACTACGTCACGATACTCCCCACCGGGCCCACCGGTAATACGTGGAAATATCGAGGTGTGACAGGTTGGTATCAGAGCCAACGTTGAGTGAATTAAACACTAGCCTTTTGTGTTTAATCTCAATGATACTGTATGCACATTCCTCGACTTCCGAGTCTAGACAAAGAACTTAGGACAAATCCAAATTTGTTTTATTTTAATTTTGTCCTTTATCTTTCTTTGTTGTGTCCTTATTTGTTTTGACAGGTTCAACAAGATGCCACCCAGATTTCGTGGAAAAGGTAGAGGCAAGGGGCCACTCGTCGCCCCCAATGATCATGAGGCCGGGCCATCACACCGGCGAACACCATCTGATTCTCTAAGCCGAAGTCCTCAAGAAAACTGGAGGACCCATATAGAACCTGCAAGGCGCTCAGTCTCGCAGAGCTCCTCACCCTCATACCTAAACTCATTCGGGCCTTAGTCTGAAAACGAGCCCCATAACTCCCACCATTCTTATATACCTCTCCAAGGCCATAACTCACCCTTCAACGACCCGACACCGTACTTCCAAAGTCGGTTCAACCCGGCAAACCTAATTAACCCATTGGGACCGGAGGATCATTTCTCCATGGATATGGATGAAGATCCGGAACCTGCCCAACCACCAACCGGCACACCTACTCACCCCATCGAGATTTCTGATGGGTCACCTTTTCTCGGATCACCTTATAGTGGTCCCGGCAGCTATGAGGCGAGGTTTAACCAGATCGACTGGGTCTTTACTCCCAGTTACCACAACTAACCGCAGCAGCAGCAGCCACAACAGGATCCCTCCGAGGATTCCCGTTTTGTAGCAGTCACTCCACCACCACCACAAGTGCAGCAACAGCCTCCGGAGCCACCGAGGCATAGGAGATTGTCACACCCCGACCACGTAGAACATACAAAACGTGGCGGAAACATCGGGGAGTGTTGTAACAGAATTAATGTATCACAACCATGGAAATTTAAGTTTCTTTTTATTCATCAAACAAGCGAGTTACATTGTCTTTAAACAAGAAATAAAGAGTACATAACAAAATTTAACTAGTTCTTGTCTCGTTTTAAGTCACTAAGGCACAGGTCCGCCTAAGTATGTCTTGATAAGTCCTATGCATCATCTCCTGAAAACACATGTGAAAATAGGTACGTCAGCATAAAAATGCCTGTGAGATACATAGGTTTTGTGAAAATAGGATTCATGACTTATGTTTGAGAAAATGTTTAGTCATGAACCTTGTTATTTGCTTTGTTTTGTAAATCATTTGAAAATCGATAAGATCAGATGATATGTATAAATAAGAGAATAATGTATGGTTAAATGAATAACCATGTAAAATGAGTTTGTATAAGATATGTTGTTTGTAAAACAATGTCTTGTGAAAAGTATGTTATTTGTATAAAATGTTATATGTCCAATTGAAATGATTCAAATAACGCTACGATATGCAATACCATACAATCACTTATATATAGGAAGTACCAGCGGCGTATCCACCATGCTTGTATCATATTACACACGCCTCGTTACTTAATTCACTTACTCAAGCCAAACCAACAATGTAAGATGTTTATGTTTAAACCAATTGCCAAACGTATTGAATAATATGCCAAAATGTTTATGTCAAGATGTAAGTCATGTAATGTATAACCAATGTCAATAATGTTTATGTGTCAAATGTAAGCATGTGATGAATAACAAATGTACTAAGTATGATGAACAATGCAATGATTGGACATACATAGCATGTGAACTGTACTAAGTATGCAACAATAGACATACATAGCATGTGAACTGTACTAAGTATGCAACAATAGACATACATAGCATGAAATGTAATGTAAAACAATGTACTAGGTATGCACACAATGGTCATACATAGCATAAACACAATGAAATCATGTACTAAAATTGTACTAATAAACATAGCAAGTATATGATGTGAAAACAGGAAAGCATGAAAGTAACAAGTAGGCACATGTGTTTCACCCCAAAATAGTTTGAAAACAGTAAAAGAGGGGTCTATGTACTCACTTGAGAATGCTCAGTAGTCCTTGAGTGACAACCAAACAATGCTAGAGATCACGGATATCAAACGGCACCTAATATAGGTAACTATGTTAATAAACCGGACCTAAATCGGAAGATCGGATAGAATGAGGGTTCGTAAACCAAACGAGTGAGGAGACTCGTATAATATGGTTTAACAAAGCCTACATACAAAATGAAACCTTACATAAGTGCTTACGACCCATTACGACTCGTTTAGGTAGCTTATGCTACTTTAACGCGTCGTTCACGTGAAACGCGTTCGGACCGTCTAACTAGTCCTATGACAAGTGTTATATGCCTAAACATGTTACATAATCAGTTATGTGACAAAAGTTTAGGTTACATATGCTTAATTACCGATTACACATGAAAAGGGTATTTTGGTAATTTACCTAAGGCATATATACTACCTATCATACAACTACTTAAACGCAGCGACCATAAGGTATATGGTCACCTAAAGTATTTGGTCGGATCCTAATGATAGACCAAATGGGTCGGGTTCGAAGGTATAAGCGATTTATTAGATCGCTTACCCTACGACCCTATACAACGTGGTAATCAGTAGGCATAGTCCCAAGGGACTATAACCAACGTGATTACACTCACGTTGCAAAGTTCAAACGAACTTCGCATTGACCATAAACTGGTCAACGCAGAAAGTCAAACAAAGTTTGACTTTCAGACTCGAAAAGACTCGAAAAGCAATAAAAGAACGAAGGAATACTTACGAAGGGTCCCCGAATGCTAATCTCGATCCAAGAATCTCAGGTATGAAACAATGGTTTCAACTTAGAGTTTCTCAAATCAAAATTCTAGTGGGTTTAGCAATGGATGGCATGGGGTATTTATAGTGTTTGGTTAGCCGTTAGGATCGTTTCTAGGAAACCGTGCTTTGATCTCAACCATACACTTCAAGAACATGGTATTACAAAACCATTTGAGCCCATAGTATTGCCCAAAACCATGTGCACAAGAGGAATGGACCAGATCCAATGTTTCTGCATGTTTTCTGCTGTCAGGGGGCTGTTGTGGCCCGCTTCAGGATCAGGTAAAACTCAGGCGGGCCGCCTGGCCTTGTCTGATCAGAACAAGTTTGCAGAAATTACAGTTTTGGTCCCTGCACATGTTTAAGGCCATTTCCGACACTTCTAAGGCCCGTAAAGCCAACTTTAAGGCCCTAAAATGATGCCTAAACATTGTGGACATCAAACATGCTCAAAAATATGTTGGATGTTGGTTCGTTTGGTCATACGAACGCGATGTTCGCTTAATTACGACGGAATGCGCACAAGCGCGAAAAACGATCCAAATGACGCAACGAATGGATTTTTCTCATGCCAAACACTAAAATAAAATATTATAGTGCTTACATAAATTTTTGGATGACCCGATGTATTCAGAACGTAAGTTATGCGCGAAAATGCAAACTTGTGCACTTTTTGACACTTTTAGTCCCTGAATGTCCCAAAAGTATATTTTAGCACACCGAACCCCTCAAAGCCTATTTCTAAGCTATGTAAAGGATATTTAAGATGTGTTTAACTTATGGTCATGTTCCGGAATGTTCGTTATAGTTCAAATTGGCATACTTTCGTAGTTTGTCAAATTTAGTCCCTGTAAGCGATTTAACTTGATTTTGCCATACCAAAACCTTCAAAAATTATTTCTAAGTTATTTAAAGGTTATTTAAGGTATGTTAAGCCTATTTCACTATTCCGGAGTGTTTGTTGGATTAAACTGGTTATATTTACGCATCAGTGCGCGTATAACCTTCCAGAAGGCGATTTAGAGCTTGTAATCGAACAAGAATTGATATGTGCAAAAGATACACATATTTATACAAGTCCAAAGTATGAAATACAATATTTCATTGGTTTGGCATTTGTTGGATGGTTGAAGTGACACAGGTGTCACAGTCTCCCCTACTTTAGGAAATTTCGTCCCGAAATAAATTCGTAGGGGTCTATCTGTGGCTTTGTGTTAAGTAACCATCAAAGATAAGCAAGGCATAATCCTGTTATTTCTCTTTAAGGGACATTTTTCAGAATTGAAAAATGAACGGAGTTATTTTCAACAGGCATTATTCAGAAACGAAAAATGGACGAAATAAGTCATTTTCCACAACCTCTTTAGAAACGAAAATGAACGAAATGAGTCATTTTCCACAACCTCTTTAGAAACGAAAATGAACGAAATGAGTCATTTTCCACAATTTCTTCAGAAACGAAAATGAACGAAATGAGTCATTTTCCACAATTTCTTCAGAAACGAAAATGAACGATATGAGTCATTTTCCACAATTTCTTCAGAAACGAAAATGAACGAAATGAGTCATTTTCCACAACCTCTTCAGAAACGAAAATGAACGAAATGAGTCATTTTCCACAACCTCTTCAGAAACGAAAATGAACGAAATGAGTCATTTTCCACAATTTCTTCAGAAACGAAAATGAACGAAATGAGTCATTTTCCACAACCTCTTCAGAAACGAAAATGAACGAAATGAGTCATTTTCCACAATTTCTTCAGAAACGACCAAACTTGCTGTGGTTTCCGTGCACTGAATTTCATAATTATGTATGCATCCATAATTACGCAATTCCTTGCACAGTCCGCACAATTTGTTTGTAATATGAAGGGGAGGAAAAATCAAACATGTGATGAGTGTGACTAGACTACCATAAGGTCCTTTTAATTAGATTGACAACTGATCCTTTTAATTAGGCCACCTAGGAGTTCTTTCAGCTATCTCATGACATGATATTCCTAACCAGATTTTTGGATCAATCTGTTTAACTAGACCACTCAAGGGGTCTAATTATGGAATAGTACAATATAATCCAAGGGTTTTTACTATTACGTAAAAGCCCATTGAGGATTTAATATAGTACACAAAGATATGGAAGATTCTACGAGGATTTAGATAACAAAACTTGGATTACACAAGAACATAAAAGGGAACACATAAGCACATAATTACATAGTTGTTTAATTTGTTATTAACTTGTTATCGATTGAAAATGGATATGGAAACCAGTCAATTGACTTCAATGTCCTCTGGGATTTATCTGAAAAGATATGAAGATCTCCCAAAATTCAATTTTTGTTTTCTAAGAAACGTAATATTCGAATCAAGGAACACAAAAATTTTAGGATTTACGGAAATACCCTTAGGTACCCTATTAAGGATTTATAGTAGTACTTTGGGTATTCGTCCAGTGTTGTAACTTGCGTTTTGTACTTCGTTTTCCTTGAAAGAAACAGGTACTTAGGAATTTCGTGGAAAACGCAAGAGATTATAAAATAGAAAAATTTTGGGGAGTAGTTTGCTTTTCAAGGAATACGATTCCTTGATTGTTGGTATTGTAAGGGATATGTTGTTTATGCATACAACCACATAAATACATTGCAATGTAAATAAAAAAAAATTATTTATTAACAATGATAACAACTGTTTCATGGACCTTGACAACAAAAGAAAATAATACATAAGACATGATTATTTCTAAAAGGTGTTGTCTTCTAGTCGGTCAGATGCTCATCTCCGTGCTGGATTAGCATTAGCAAGCTTTGGGCAATTTCTTCGGAAATGACCCATCTCGCCACACTTGTAGCAAGAACCTGGTGGAAAGCGAACTTGAGCAGGATTGTTGTTAGCTTGATTTGGTGCAACTGCTGCTACGCAAACTTTTGTTGTATGACCTTTACGTCCACAAATTTGGCATTCGCGGCACTTTACCATAGCATGATGATAAAGGTTACATTTGTTGCACAAGGGTGAAGTTCCATTGTATGGCTTCCTAGTACGGGGTTGAGCTGGTTGGTTGGGGACGGCTTGATCATTGTGAGTAACCATGGCGAAGTTCTGAGAAGCCTTTCGCTTCTTTGACTTCTTAGGGAATCCAGTCGGTTCATCCATGGTCTTTGATTCCTCGATTGGTTTCGATTCCTCGACCGGTTTCTTGTCACCCTTTTGGAAAAGCTTACGTTTCCTGATCTGAGATTCAGTCAAGGTTGCAGATAGCTCAATGGCCTGCCTAACCGTAGTGGGGTTACTACCAGTAACAATGTCCTGAACCGAGTCAGGGAGACCATCATTGTATTTTTCGATCGCCCTATCCAAAGGCGTAACCATGGTAGGACACAACAGGCTCAGCTCCTCATATCGATCAGTGTATGCTCGATGTTCGCCGCTGTCTTGCTTAAGGTCGTCGAATTCTCTTTCCAAGGCCCTGATCTCATGACGAGGACATAATTCCTTCATCATTAGTGCTCGAAGTTCTTCCCACGTTTGAGCCAGTGCTACTTCGGCACCCCTATCTCTCACCACACCGTTCCACCACGTCAAAGCTCGTTTCTCAAAGACACTAGATGCGAAATCTACCTTTCGCTCGTTTGGACATTGTACATGCCTGAAGGTGCTCTCTAGACTCTTGAACCATTGCAGAAGTGCAGTCGCTCCTTGAGACCCAGAAAACTTTGATGGCTTAGCCGAGTTGAACGTCTTGAAGTTGCAGGGGGCATTGTTGTTATTGAGAGCTTGGTGACATTGAGCAACGATGTTCGGGATTGCAGCAGTCATTTGCTGTGTAATGACAGCTGCCAGATCTTCAATAGATACCGGATTTTCGCGTCGTGGAGGCATTCTAAAAGAGGAAACATGAAAGGAAACGAGTGAGAGAATTTGACGAAAAGAATGAGATGAAACAAATCTGATGAAAGCAAGGATAGTGGTCATTTGTTTGTTACTACAAAGCAACAAACGACCTCGGTGATTAATCAAAGTAAATAGGTCAAAAATAATGTATCACGAAGACATGCTCGCCTATAAGTGAACACTCATCCCAAGAATTCCCAGGTAAGCACAACTGGTCTCGCGTCTGATGAGATGTATACGAAGTGCTTGCCTAGACAGAAAACCCAGAATACAGGCATTCACCCTTCCAGTTTGCACGTGTTTACATTATTTAAAACCCAAAACCTTGACGAGATTTTGAAAACTCAAAGGGGTTCAAAACCATATAACAGAGGGTTCAAAACCATGTAATCAATCATCCTAGAACAGATGATTAGTTTTCAAAGCGGTTTTGAAATTTATGTTCTTGTTGTGGTCGTCACCTAAGGATAGGTGACAGTATTGTTTTATGACTAAACGCAAGTAAACTCGCGTTAGGGTCCTAAGAAGGTTATAGACTAGGTCAAAGCATTACTAATAACCTAATTCCCTATAACCATTGGCTCTGATACCATCCTTCATGTCACACCCCGACCACGTAGAACATACAAAACGTGGCGGAAACATCGGGGAGTGTTGTAACAGAATTAATGTTTCACAACCATGGAAATTTAAGTTTTGTTTTATTCATCAAACAAGCGAGTTACATTGTCTTTAAACAAGAAATAAAGAGTACATAACAAAATTTAACTAGTTCTTGTCTCGTTTTAAGTCACTAAGGCACAGGTCCGCCTAAGTATGTCTTGATAAGTCCTATGCATCATCTCCTGAAAAACACATGTGAAAATAGGTACGTCAGCATAAAAATGCCTGTGAGATACATAGGTTTTGTGAAAATAGGATTCATGACTTATGTTTGAGAAAATGTTTAGTCATGAACCTTGTTATTTGCTTTGTTTTGTAAATCATTTGAAAATCGATAAGATCAGATCATATGTATAAATAAGAGAATAATGTATGGTTAAATGAATAATCATGTAAAATGAGTTTGTATAAGATATGTTGTTTGTAAAACAATGTCTTGTGAAAAGTATGTTATTTGTATAAAATGTTATATGTCCAATTGAAATGATTCAAATAACGCTACGATATGCAATACCATACAATCACTTATATATAGGAAGTACCAGCGGCGTATCCACCATGCTTGTATCATATTACACACGCCTCGTTACTTAATTCACTTACTCAAACCAAACCAACAATGTAAGATGTTTATGTTTAAACCAATTGCCAAACGTATTGAATAATATGCCAAAATGTTTATGTCAAGATGTAAGTCATGTAATGTATAACCAATGTCAATAATGTTTATGTGTCAAATGTAAGCATGTGATGAATAACAAATGTACTAAGTATGATGAACAATGCAACGATTGGACATACATAGCATGTGAACTGTACTAAGTATGCAACAATAGACATACATAGCATGTGAACTGTACTAAGTATGCAACAATAGACATACATAGCATGAAATGTAATGTAAAACAATGTACTAGGTATGCACACAATGGTCATACATAGCATAAACACAATGAAATCATGTACTAAAATTGTACTAATAAACATAGCAAGTATATGATGTGAAAACAGGAAAGCATGAAAGTAACAAGTAGGCACATGTGTTTCACCCCAAAATAGTTTGAAAACAGTAAAAGAGGGGTCTATGTACTCACTTGAGAATGCTCAGTAGTCCTTGAGTGACAACCAAACAATGCTAGAGATCACGGATATCAAACGGCACCTAATATAGGTAACTATGTTAATAAACCGGACCTAAATCGGAAGATCGGATAGAATGAGGGTTCGTAAACCAAACGAGTGAGGAGACTCGTATAATATGGTTTAACAAAGCCTACATACAAAATGAAACCTTACATAAGTGCTTACGACCCATTACGACTCGTTTAGGTAGCTTATGCTACTTTAACGCGTCGTTCGCGTGAAACGCGTTCGGACCGTCTAACTAGTCTTATGACAAGTGTTATATGCCTAAACATGTTACATAATCAGTTATGTGATAAAAGTTTAGGTTACATATGCTTAATTACCGATTACACATGAAAAGGGTATTTTGGTAATTTACCTAAGGCATATATACTACCTATCATACAACTACTTAAACGCAGCGACCATAAGGTATAACCTCGGAAGGTTATTCCCTTCGGATCCTAATGATCGACCAAATGGGTCGGGTTCGAAGGTATAAGCGATTTATTAGATTGCTTACCCTACGACCCTAGACAACGTGGTAATCAGTAGGCATAGTCCCAAGGGACTATAACCAACGTGATTACACTCACGTTGCGAAGTTCAAACGAACTTCGCATTGACCATAAACTGGTCAACGCAGAAAGTCAAACAAAGTTTGACTTTCAGACTTGAAAAGACTCGAAAAGCAATAAAAGAATGAAGGAATACTTACGAAGGGTCCCCGAATGCTAATCTCGATCCAAGAATCTCAGGTATGAAACAATGGTTTCAACTTAGAGTTTCTCAAATCAAAATTCTAGTGGGTTTAGCAATGGATGGCATGGGGTATTTATAGTGTTCGGTTAGCCGTTTGGATCGTTTCTAGGAAACCGTGCTTTGATCTCAACCATACACTTCAAGAACATGGTATTACAAAACCATTTGAGCCCATAGTATTGCCCAAAACCATGTGCACAAGAGGAATGGGCCAGATCCAATGTTTCTGCATGTTTTCTGCTGTCAGGGGGCTGATTCGGCCCGCTTCTGGATCAGGTAAAACTCAGGCGGGCCGCCTGGCCTTGTCCGATCAGAACAAGTTTGCAGAAATTACAGTTTTGGTCCCTGCACATGTTTAAGGCCATTTCCGACACTTCTAAGGCCCGTAAAGCCAACTTTAAGGCCCTAAAATGATGCCTAAACATTGTGGACATGAAACATGCTCAAAAATATGGCGGATGTTGGTTCGTTTGGTCGTACAAACGCGATGTTCGCTTAATTACGACGGAATGCGCACAAGCGCGAAAAACGATCCAAATGATGCAACGAATGGATTTTTCTCATGCCAAACACTAAAATAAAATATTATAGTGCTTACATAAATTTTTGGATGCCCCGATGTATTCAGAACGTAAGTTATGCGCGAAAATGCAAACTTGTGCACTTTTTGACACTTTTAGTTGTTGGTGCACTGAATGTCTGTTGATTACATCATTATCAAGTCTTGTGTCTAGGATTGTTTGATTAAACATGTATTAGGATTTAAGTTAGGGTTTTATGTGATTAAACACAAGATTTCGCTTGAGATGGTTTGTGATAGCTTGAAGCGAAATCAACATGAAGATTTCGCTTGAACAATCCTCAAGCGAAATCATGGTTCCTATATATAGGTGGTTAGTTCCTTGAAGGGAAATCACTAGGTCATTGTATGTGTGTCGAAGTGCTGACGGATCTGTATCAGAAAACCTTGTACAAGCACTCAAATCAATCAGAAAAGAAAGATTAAAAGGATTAGAGCTGTTATGACTTAGTTTACTTTGATTCCGCCTCTGTAAACTCAGATGAACTGCCTTGACTGACATTTTAGGGTCATACATAGGTCCAACAAGTGGTATCAGAGCTCAGGACGAGGAGTTCATACCATAGCAGCGGATTATCTTCTTTCTACTCACTTCTTTTTACGTTTTTCAAATCTGAACAAGTTCCAACGGTCAAAATGGTCTAAATTTCAAGTATAACGTGTAAAACTGTGTTTTAACAAAGCCTACAAAGTTTCGGATTAAAATTCAGCTTAAAAGGTGTTAAAATTGACCTAGAACCAGATTTCGCTTGAAAGTATTTCGAAGATAGCAGGTTGATTTCGCTTCAAAGTAGACTATTTGGACTATATCGCTTGAAACCCTGAAGCGAAGCAGAATTTCTGAAGCGAAATTGTGGTTTTCGCTTGAAGCTGAAGCGAAACTGTTCTCTTAGATTTCGCTTGAAGGACTGTTTAGCTGAAGCGAAATAGTATTGCTTGTTTTCGCTTGAAGGATCTGATCTGCTGAAGCGAAATTGTTGGGTTCGCTTGAAACTGTTTGGTTTGAAAATTGTGTTGTTGAAGCGAAATAGGGTATTTCGCTTGAATTAGTTTGTCATCTGTTTTCGCTTGAAGCTGTTTACTTCAAGGATTTCGCTTGAACTGTTAATCTTTTCAAAACATAAAAATTTTTCTAAGTGTTTAATTGATTTTGCAGGTACGATCAAAATGGATGATATTTTCATGAATCCCTTCAGTGACATGTACGCATTCACGGGTAGTTCTGGAAACAACGAAACGTCTTCAAGTGATGCAAACAAAAGTCCACCGAAAGAAAGAAAGAAGGAAGCTTGGGAGTCCGAAAGCGCATTTGGAACATTTAATAAACCTCCTAAGCTGATGGCTATAGAAGATTATAGCAGATGGGCAACAAAATTCGAAGACTGGTTGATGGCATTTGCTTTTCCTAGCTGGAAGAGTATGAAGAATGGTTTTGAACAAGGAAAGAAAAATGGTGAAGCATTAAGATCAACTGAAGAGATTGACAATTTTGTGGCTGAGCAAAAATGTGTGGCATTATTATTTCAATCGGTGCGTGAAGACATCATTTCACTGATAGAATACTCCAATTCCAAAGACTTATGGGAAAAACTTGAAAAGAAGTGTCTTGGAAGCAAAGAGATTATAAAAAACAAAAAGAAACTTCTTAGGAAAGAATTTGATATGTTTAGTTGTATGAAAAATGAATCGGTGTGTAAAATGATTGAAAGGTTTGGTCATTTGAAGCTGGAATTAGCAAGACATGATATCAGATATTCAGATGATGAGCAAGTAGACAAGTTGTTCGATTCATTGCCAGACGAGATGGAGTGGAGATATTATGCTCTCATGCTTAAAAATACTATTCCTTCTGAATTGTTGACTCCAGATGTGTTGATTGAAAGACTGGAAAGTCATGAGCTAGAGCTGAAGAAAACATTTAAAGTCAATAATTCATCTTATCAGCAGAATCTGGATTTATACTATCCAAAGAGTATGATGCAGAAAGCTACTTCTCCAAAAACTGCATTTTCTGCTGAGAATGTTTCTACAGTCGGCAAAGAAAGTCAAAGTGGTCAAAGCAGTGGAAGTCATAGTGGTTATCACAGTGGATCTACGTCTTCTGCAAATCATTCTGATGCAAAGTTTTCTTGCAATATCGCTATAGATCTGAAGAACGCACAGAATTTTGATGCAGAGTCAGCCAAGCAACAAATGGTCTTTCTAGCGTCTGTTTTGGAATCCTATGAAGGGTTGGTGGCTGGAAAAATCGGGAATACAAATCTGACAAAAGAAGACTACGATCAGATAGACCCTGAAGAAATGGAGCTGATCGATATTCGTTGGGCAATGGCAAGTGCAGTTCGACGTGCACAACGCTTCATGGAGATTACAGGGAGAAAAACGATCGGTGGTCCATCTACTAAGTTGGGGTTCGATAAATCGAAGGTGACTTGCTTCAAGTGTAAGCAGAAGGGTCATTTTAAGAGAGAATGCCGAAACGCTTATGCTGATGAATCGGAGAATCCTTTTCGAGATGATTATTACAAAAAGGCAATCTACCATCAGAATAAATCTGAGCCGCCTAGATTGAAGCAGGTTGAAGACAACAGAGACAAATCAAGGGCTCTTGCTGTGATTTATGATGATGAGGGGTATGATTGGAGTAAAGAAGTTCTACCGGAGGAAGATGCGGTTGGTTACGCATTCATGGCAAGCAATGATGAACCTAAGCCATGGAAAGATGATCGTACTGAAGAACAGAAATATAAATACCGGAAGATGACTGCTGAAACAAAGATTATTAGACTTTCTGGTATCTTTCTGGAAGCTAGAAGAGCAAACAGATGGGATCCAGATAGAGAGTGCTATCTTGATAGATATGGCAACATTGCAATTGATGACAAAACGATTGATATCGAAGCCATCATCAAGGAGTATCAAGAAGAAGATGAATATTGGCAGCACAAGTGGTGGGGAACACCAACATCAAAGATGATTGAAGAAGCGAAAGAGAAAGAGAGAAAGGAGAAAGAAGAGAAAGAGAAGAAAGAAAAGCAGATTGATACAGGCATAATTGATACTACGCAAGAGTTGACAGCTAAGAATCTGGGAGTGATGGCTGACAAAGTGCTAGCTGCAAAAGCACTTGAGGTAGATTCTAATTCTGCTACTGAGTCAAAGGAGTCGGTTAGTCAAAGTGAGTCAGGTAACAAAAATGCGTCAGGTAACAAGAATGAGTCAGGTAAAAAGATTGTTGGAAATGCTGACTGCAAAAATTGTACCAAACAATGCAATTTTTGTAGCACTGTCACGTATCTTAACAATGAGAAAATCAAGAATCTGACAACAAAGGTTAGAAATGTTGAAAATCAGATTCTCGATCGTGACAAAAGTGTTAGAGCTTCAACTGAACGGAACAAAGAATTAACGGCTCAAATTGAAAATGATAAAAAGGAACATGAGAAACTAAAATCTGAAAATGAAAAGTTAATTCTTGAAAACCGTCAGATTTCCGAAAAGTTTGAGAAATTGAAAAACATTGTCAAAGATAGTGATGATCGTAATGGAAAAACTTTTAAAGAAAATGAACATCTAAGAGCTGTTTTGAGATTAAAAGAAGAATCGATTAATGAACAACTAGATCAAATTGCTAAATTGAAACTTAAAGTTCAAGAAGCTGAAATTGAGAATGAACGAATCCAGTTGAAGCTTAACAGTTATAAATCGGCAAGTTTTGTTTTGCAGCATATTGTTCCTAAACCTATAGGGAAAAACAAAGATGGCGAGGATGTGTTTTCTGATGGAACGGGTATAGGTTTTCACAAAGTTCCACCGCCAATTTTAGACAACTACACGAAAAAGCAGTCTAGTTTGGTGGAAATTGAGGAAGAAAGTGAAGTTAAACTTCCTGAAAACATTGATGTCATGTTTACATCTTCCAATGAAGAGGGTGTCCAAAGTGATTTGGTGAAAAGTGTGGTAGACAAAGTGCTTAAACCGGATTGTGACACTACTGAGGAGGATGGGTGTTTCTTTGACAAATACATTCAGAAACAAAAGTCCAAAAACAACTTAAGTGATGAACCGGGTCTTGTGATGTACAAGATGGCTGGATCTGATAAGTTGTATTCGGATTCAGAGTTTCCAATTGAGAATGTTAACATGAACAAATTGACAAATGTTTTCAAACTAGTTGAAGTCGAGTTGTCAGAAGTAAATAATCTGAGTCGAAAGAAAGACAGGGTTTATAACAAGAAAACTGTTTATTCACCACGTTTTTACAATAACAATCGAAACAATTGGTTGGGTGATTATCGGGGTGGTAATAGTTATCGGAAGAACAATTTTCAAAACAAGAGGTTTACTGAAAAGAAGGTGTTTGTGAATGGTTCACGTTTACTTTCTGATGAGAAAAATGAAATTTTTTCAAAATCGAATGAAGAGTTTTTTGAGAAAAGAGCTTCACAGGCTCAGTCTGAAGGCACGAGTAGTGTAGCTGATACTCGTACTTGTTTTAGATGTGAACAAGTTGGTCATATTGCACGAAAGTGTACATATGTGAAGCCTAGGACTGAAGCTGTGAAGGTTCAACAAAAGAAGGTTGATGTGAAGGGTAAATCACCGATGTATGTTGAGAAGAAAGTGGTTAAGAAGCAAAACGTTAAAATCAACCATGTAAAAGCAAAAAATGAACCTGTAAAGAAATTGGTAACTCAAAATGACAAGTTTTATAAACGGGTTGCATTAACTGAACAAATTTGGAAACCAAAAGGTGAAATGAAAAGTTCAACTTCTGAAGTGAAAAAGGCTGAAGAATCAATTTTGGTTGATTATGATGCAAGTTTTCCACCTTTGAAGGCTAAAAATTTCAAAATTCAAATTGCGAGAGTCAAGGCTACACCTAAGGCTGATGAGGCCTGGGTGGACACCATGTTTGAATAAGTAGTTTGAATTGCCGGAGCTTCCTGGATCGCGAAGCATGAATCGGCATTTTTCTTGAAGTTAGTTAAATTGTAGTTTGTTTTGTGCAGGATCTTCCACAACTGATATCCAGATGGATTATGGATAGTGGTGCATCTCGACATATGACAGGAAAAACTGCATTGCTGTATGATGTGAGAAATATTAATGGTGGTTATGTGGGATTTGCTGGTCATGAAGGTGGTAGAATTGTTGGTGAAGGAACGTTATCCAATGGGATAGTGACGTTTGAGAGAGTTAACTACATCACTGAACTGGAGAACAATTTGCTTAGTATCTCGCAGATTTGTGACAATCAGTATACTACTCACTTCACTGATAAGGAATGTTTGATTCTGAAACCTGGTTTTGTTGTTCCTGAAGAATGGATTATTATGAGGGCACCTAGAGTAAATGATTTATATGTGTTAGATATGTCGGTAGCAACTACAACTACTGGTCAAACACATTGTTTCGTGTCTAGAGCAATTGAGAAAGAATCCAGATTGTGGCATCGAAAGATGGGGCATATACATCTTAGAAAAATGAATCACTTGGTGCACAATGATTTGGTATTGGGAGTGAATATCAAAGGTTTTCATCTGGAAGGGGAGTGCATTAGTTGTGTCAAAGGCAAGCAGAAGAAAAAGTCACACCCTACAAAGCAAGTCAATTCAGTTTCGAGACCTCTGGAAAGACTTCACATGGATTTGTTTGGTCCTGTGAATGTTAAAAGTGTTACAGGAGATTACTATTGTTTGGTCGTTACTGATGATTATTCCAGATTTTCATGGGTTTCTTTCTTGAAGACAAAAGATGAAACATTTGACAGTTTGATGGGACTGTTCAGGAAGATTGAGAATTTGTACCAAAGGCGTATCAAGAAAATTCGAAGTGATAATGGTACTGAATTCAAGAACAGCAAGATGGAAGAATTTTGTGATGAAAGAGGTATTTTGCATGAGTTTAGTGCTCCGTACACTTCGCAGCAGAATGGAGTCGCAGAACGCAAAAACCGGACGCTAATCGAAACGGCTAGAACTATGCTCGCAGATTCAAAGTTACCGATTAATTTTTGGGCTGAAGCTGTGTCTGCCGCATGCTATACGCTCAACAGGGTTCTTACTGTCAAGAAGTTCAACAAAACATGCTTTGAGCTAATCAATAACCGCAAACCGAATTTGAAGTATCTAGAACCGTTTGGGTCACCCTGTACGGTTATAGAGCCTTTTGGAAAGTTTGGTCCGAAGTGCATTGAGGGTATATTTGTTGGATATTCAAATCCATTGCTACGTGTCTTCGTTCCAAGTGAGAAGCGGATTATTGAAGCTGCAAATGTTGAATGTCAAGGTTATACAATGCCGCCGCAGAATCCTGGTGATTCATGGCGTTATCATTATGACAAACTTTGGGATTCGTTTGACATGAGAGAAGAATCAGAGGATGAAGAAGATTTCTTTGATGAGTTGGATATTTTGCGTGAATATGAGTCACAGCTAAGATTCCCAGCTGAGTATTCGAGGAGACCACGGGAAACTTCAAATGATGATGAAGCAGGTCCAAGTAATGCTGGTGAACATGATGATGTCCAACAGAATGAAGTTGCTCAGGATAATCAGTTGGTTCAGAATGATGATCTAGAAGCTGAAAACATGCCAGTATTTGATCATGGTGATTCAGATTCTGAGGGGGAGCAAATTCAGATTTCAAGTCAAACAAACCAAGTTGGTGAAAAAGATGCAGAACAGAATGTTACTAATCTGGAGGGAAATGTAGATGTTCAAAGTGAAGTGATGCCGCGAACTTTTTCATATCATCCAGAGGAGTTGATCATAGGAGAATTGCAAGCTGGTGTTCGCACTCGAAATCAGATTGATAAAGGGCTTACATGTTTTTATACAAAAGTTGCTCCTTTGCAAACTGAATTCTCATTAAGTTGTTTTATCTCGCAGGTTGAACCAAGAACTTACAAAGAGGCGCTTACTGAAGACTCTTGGGTCAATGCTATACAGGAGGAACTTAATCAATTCGAGAAATTGGGAGTGTGGAAGTTAGTTGATTTGCCGGATGGTCAAAGGAAAATTAACACTAAGTGGGTGTTTAAGTGTAAGAGGGACGATAGAGGAGTTGTCGTAAGGAACAAAGCTCGACTCGTTGTTCAGGGATTTAGTCAACAGGAGGGAATTGATTTTACCGAAGTCTATGCTCCTGTCGCACGACTAGAGGCAATCAGAATTTTTCTTGCATTTGCGTCTTGGAAGAATTTCAAAGTATATCAGTTGGATGTTAAATCGGCGTTTCTTTATGGGAAGGTTAAAGAGGAGGTTTATGTCGGTCAGCCGCCGGGCTTTACTGATCCAATCCACAAAAACAAGGTCTACTTATTGGACAAAGCGTTGTATGGTCTACATCAGGCACCGAGAGCCTGGTACGAGACTTTGTCTCAACACCTACTCGCTAACAAGTTCATTCGTGGAAAAGTGGATGCCACTCTCTTCACTAAAGTCGTTGATGGTCATCTTCTGATAGTACAGATTTATGTGGACGATATAATCTTTGGGTCGACAAATGAAAATCTATGTAAAGATTTTGAATCAGTGATGAAGCAGAAGTTTGAAATGTCATCAATGGGGGAGATGAAATTCTTTCTGGGTTTACAAGTTGAACAACTTCCTGAGGGAATTTTCATTCATCAGTCAAAGTACGTTCATGATATTCTAGAGAAATTTGGGATGTCAAGTTCTACTCCAGCTGCTACCCCACTTGCAACAAATCATGGGATTCATCCAGATCTCACCGGAGACAGGGCTGATGAAACTTTTTATCGATCCATGATAGGTTCTTTAATGTATCTAACTGCTTCACGTCCTGATATTATGTATCCAACGTGCCTCGCAGCAAGATTTCAGTCTAACCCGAGAGCATCGCACATGATTATTGTGAAGAGGATATTGCGCTACCTGAAAGGAACTCCTTCATTGGGGTTGTGGTATCCTAGAAAAGGCGATTTTACGCTCGAAGGGTATTCCGATTCGGATTTCGGATGCTGCAAAGTTAATTCAAAATCAACAACTGCAGGATGCCAGTTCTTTGGTCCTAGATTGGTTACCTGGCAGTGTAAGAAACAAACGTCTGTGGCGTTATCTACATGTGAAGCGGAGTATGTTTCTGCTAGCAGTTGCTGCTCTCAGATCTTGTGGATACAGCAACAGATGCGCGACTACGGTTTGCAGTTTCTTAACACACCTCTTTTTGTTGATAATGAGGCCGCAATAAATATAACTAAAAATCCAGTACATCACGCTAAAACTAAACATATAGAAATTCGTCATCACTTTATTCGTGATTGCTTTGAGAAAAAGTTGATACGAATTGAGAAAATCCACACTGACGAACAGAAAGCTGATTTACATACCAAAGCTTTTGATAAAAATCGGTTTAAATATTTGTTAAAACTGAATGGTATGAAGCTTCTGTCGGTGTCGGATGGTATTATTGGCGTTGATGAGGGTACTGTTGCGGATGAAGACGAGAAACAATCTGCAATGGTTTGTCGAATTTTTACTTGTTTTGGTATTTAGGGGGAGTAGATGTTTGTACATAGTTTATTTTCAGAAAATACAAAAACAGTAAAAAATGCAAAAATACAAAAACATGATAAAATCTGAAAAGAGTTTGTGTATATGGGAAAATGATAGTACATCAGCTAGATGATCACAGTATGCTAAAGATTTGAAAAGTATAAAAGAGGTAAACAATCTTACTGATGATGTGTCGATAGGTTTTCACACATTTAGTAGATTTATTCGGGATATAAACCTAAATTCAAACTTGTGAATTCGTGGGGAACACTACTTGGATATATAGGTAACCCCTGAAATCTCGTTTGAAAGGTCTCTTAATCTGATATACTAGGTCTTTATACTCTATGATGTCTGGGGTATTATTCCGGGACTTCTGCTGAACGGTGGTTCTGACCTAGTCCCTGGCTAATACTTGCTTTAATGCTTGAAACACAGCATTACACCCTCAGCATGCTGAAACAATAAAATTGATATATGCTGCTGTTGTAAGCAAAAAGATCCTCTAAAGGGGACACACCAAAAAGTCGAAGCTGATATCTCTCTGCGTATACGGAAGTATCGATCTGAGATCCCTCGGCCCTCGCATACCTAAATTATATACAGATATCATTGTAGTATTCTCACCTGTAAGACTGATTATTGAGATTCTGGATACGGGAGTATATTCAAGAGGTGGGACACATGAATGATCTAAGTTCTTAATTCATCTAAATCGTATCCTGAATAAATTGAAATTTGTGAGAGAATTTAAGATGGATCAGTATATCGACAATCGAGGTAAATTGTTTAAATCTGAGTATGAAATGTAGCTTAACGGTACTTGTGATTTATCTGAAAAGCTGATATGATTCCCTGACACGCTTATCAAAAATATGTTTGTAAATAGTTTACTTTGTTTAATTTCTGCAATTTAAGTTTTCTGTATTTCATTTCTTAGTTTAGAACACTTTATAAAATCCAAAAAGATTTTATTTCTGCTTTATTTTGGACAAACCAAAGTGGAGAGTTGATTGTTGGATTCTCAGATGTTTGAAGCAGATGCAGGAGATTCTGAGCTGAAGAATGAGGAGAGCTTAATTTGAAGAAGTTTGGATTGTTTGATATGACAAAAACAAGTTCATTAACTTGATACTTGTTATTTTCAGAAATTGTTTGAAAATGTTGTTTTCAAAATCAGTTTGATTCGTCAAAAGATCAACCAAGGTCATTAAATTGGACTTGGTAGATTAATTGAGTAATCAGGGTCATTAACTTGGACCTGAATACTTAAGTGGATTATTAAAACTGATTGAGTTTGTGTTTTATTGTTGAAAAGGTAGAATAGTTATGTTTATTTGTTGAGTAACAGGATTGGACTTCATTAATTCCCATGGAGGCTAATTGATAAAGCTTGAACCAGATTTCTCAGATTCTAGCATATCGAGAGGGGGAGTCTGTGAAAAGGGGAGTCTGGATCAACAGTCAAAAGGAAGATTGAAGTTTAAAGTTTAAAGTTTGGAGATAAAGATTGATGAGAGTTTTTACAATGGTTGGAGATTGTTAAAGACAAAGACTTGAAGCCAAAGACTTCATCAACATCCAAGGGGGAGTCTGTTGGTGCACTGAATGTCTGTTGATTACATCATTATCAAGTCTTGTGTCTAGGATTGTTTGATTAAACATGTATTAGGATTTAAGTTAGGGTTTTATGTGATTAAACACAAGATTTCGCTTGAGATGGTTTGTGATAGCTTGAAGCGAAATCAACATGAAGATTTCGCTTGAACAATCCTCAAGCGAAATCATGGTTCCTATATATAGGTGGTTAGTTCCTTGAAGGGAAATCACTAGGTCATTGTATGTGTGTCGAAGTGCTGACGGATCTGTATCAGAAAACCTTGTACAAGCACTCAAATCAATCAGAAAAGAAAGATTAAAAGGATTAGAGCTGTTATGACTTAGTTTACTTTGATTCCGCCTCTGTAAACTCAGATGAACTGCCTTGACTGACATTTTAGGGTCATACATAGGTCCAACATTAGTCCCTGAATGTCCCATAAGTATATTTTAGCACACCGAACCCCTCAAAGCCTATTTCTAAGCTATGTAAAGGATATTTAAGGTGTGTTTAACTTATGGTCATGTTCCGGAATGTTCGTTATAGTTCAAATTGGCATACTTTCGCAGTTTGTCAACTTTAGTCCCTGTAAGCGATTTAACTTGATTTTGCCATACCAAAACCTTCAAAACTTATTTCTAAGTTATTTAAAGGTTATTTAAGGTATGTTAAGCCTATTTCACTATTCCAGAGTGTTTGTTGGATTAAACTGGTTATATTTACGCATCAGTGCGCGTATAACCTTCCAGAAGGCGATTTAGAGCTTGTAATCGAACAAGAATTGATATGTGCAAAAGATACACATATTTATACAAGTCCAAAGTATGAAATACAATATTTCATTGGTTTGGCATTTGTTGGATGGTTGAAGTGACACAGGTGTCACAGAGATCAAACGCATGGATGTCCGTGCGAGGGGGAGTCCGCATCAGCACCCCTCAACCATCTAGTGGCAGTCATTATCCGCCACTATACGAAGACCCACAGATGGGTGGGCCTTCGAACCCTGTTTCCGAGGTGCAGTTTGCGCCGGTAGCAACGCCACCAGTGGGTTTTAACAACCCAATTCCTACATACGCCAGTTCAGCGGCGTACAATCCATTTGAGCAGCCAGCCCACACCAACTACAACTATGCCGAGGCTGACCCATACCTGGTAGCGGCAAACTACAATGCCCTTCATCCGGAAGGACCCTTTGGAGTCCCATATCAAGCTGGATATCCACACTATGGGTACCCACCCTATGGTTATCAACAACCGCCACCTCCTCAACCTCCGCTGTATCAGCAGCCCCCGCAACTGTCAGTGATATCGCCACCGCAGCATCAAGAGATTCTTCAAAGGTTGAGTCAGGTGGAAGACGAGGTTCGGGAAGAGCGTAGGCAAAACCGAGGAATTTTCAAGGGTCTGGCGAGCTTAATCAAGGGGAAGACCAAAAAGGGTCATTAAATCCTTTAATTATTTATTGTATTTCTTTAATGTTTAATCAGTCCCTGCGTGGGCATCTGTTTCCGTATTCAGTCCCTGCGAGGACTTGTCTTTTAGTTTAGCCCATGCGTGGGCATGTCCTTCTGTTAAGTCCCGTTTAGGGCATTATTGTACTCTTTTGATTTAAATTATGGAATGCGTTAAATTTTAATTATCATTGCATGCATGAATATAATATATAAAGTAAAAAAAACAAAATACCATTCCTTTTAAAAAAATAAATAAATCTGCCATTATATATTAAATAAATCTTAAAGGCAAAGCCTAGTCCACGTGTCATATTAAGATAGGACCAAGATGGTAGATCCTTATTAAGATACAGATTCTTGTTAACATCTGAAAACATGTTAACACTCCTGGCAAAATGTGATTCGATAAAATCGCGTAAGTCATCCTTATATTGGATTCTTCCAAATCCTTTTAACTAATTAAAGCATCCATTAGGGATGTAATGCCCACGGGCTATACTCATTGTCATATAAGACAAAAGACAGTCGTGGTCTTCGACCCCCTGTTAAGAAGAGGTAATGAATTATAATTAAAACCTCAATACCTTGATCCTATAAGATCATGAATAAAAATTTAAAACTGTCCATATGACTTGGCCTTTTTGCCATTAAAATATTTTAGACTAAGGAATTATTATAATGAAAAATCCTGAATATATATATGCCTAACAAATTAATCGAAATGGTTTCTTAAATACCATGATTAATAAATCATCTAGAATGACAAAACTGTTATAGACCTCCGAGTAAATTAAAATCATTTATCTTATGTAGCAATCAAGCTACATGGCTGGGTCAGACGAAGTCAACAGCCACCCCAGAGATAATCATGACACTTCCAGGGTCAACATAGCAGGAGCAGAATTACAGGCATTGATAGATATTGCTATTACGCGAGCTCTGGATAGACAGTTCAAAGAATCCAGTGGTACCCAGGTCAGGACTCAGTCAGTACCACACTCTAAACCACCCTCCAGAACTCATACCGCTCACAAAAGTGATTCTCATCACTCATCAAATCAGAGGAGTGTTCCGTTTAAGAGAGTTATGTTAAATCAAGAACCACGTGCTAAAGGTTGCACCTATAAATACTTTGTCTCCTGCAAACCCAGGGATTTCACCGGGGAGAAAGGAGCAGTTGATTGCATGTCATGGTTAGACGAGATGGACACTGTGGTAGATATCAGTGGTTGCGCTGATAAGGACGTGGTAAAGTTTGTGTCTCAGTCATTCAAAGGCGAGGCACTTGCGTGGTGGAGGTCTTTGATTCAAGCCTCTGGGATGATCCCATTGTACAATCTGACATGGGATCAGTTTGTTACTCTCATTAAGGAGAACTACTGCCCTCAGCATGAGGTTGAAAAGACTGAGTCTGATTTCTTGTCTTTGGTTATGAAGAACCTGGATTGTCAAGCCTACCTTACAAGCTTCAATACTATGTCAAGATTGGTTCCTTATCTTGTGACACCAGAACCCAAGCGGATAGCTCATTTCATAGGGGGTTTAGCCCCAGAGATCAAGGCGAGTGTGAAGGCATCTAGACCAGCTACTTTTAGATTTGCAGCTGATATATCATTATCTCTGACTCTGGACGCGGTCAGGCAGAGATCGTTGAGAAACACCGATGCTGAAAAGAGGAAGCGTGAGGATGATAACTCACGGCGTTCGGATAATAAACACAAAGGGAATTCCGACCACAAAAAGAATTCTGGAACTAAAAAGGATGGTCATCAGTCGGGCGATAAGCCCAAGTGTAAAATTTGTAAGAAGCACCATTTCGGGAGGTTCAGATACGAGTCGAAATCCCAATCGCAGCCAAGGACTTGCGGGATTTGTAAGTCAAGTGAGCACAAGACCTTAGACTGCAAGAAAATAAAGGACGCAACGTGCTACAACTGCAACGAGAAAGGGCACATTAAGTCCAATTGCCCAAAGTTTGCAAAGAAGGCTAAAGATGGGAAAAAGACCAATACTAGGGTCTTTCGAATGGATGCACGAGAAGCTGTTCAGGATGATAATGTGATCACAGGTACCTTTCTCATCAATGATGTTTATACAAGGGTATTATTTGATTCAGCTGTGGATAAGTCATTTGTGGATGAAAGGTTTTGTAAGTTGTTAAATCTGCCTATTAGAACCCTAAGCATAAAGTATGAGGTTGAATTAGCTGATGGAACCATAGAAACCGCATCAACCGTGTTAGATGGATGTTTCATGTCCATTAGGAACCACTCTTTTCCATTGTCCTTGCTTCCTTTGATATTAGCTGGTTTCGACATAGTAATAGGCATGGATTGGTTATCTCATAACCAAGCCCAGATCTTGTGTAACAAGAAACTTACCATATAGGGAGATACTCAGTATGGGTTGCCTAAGCAAGTGTCGGTGCTTAAGGCATCAAGGTGTATGAAGAAAGGTTACGTCGTTTATATGGCGCAAATGACCATTGATGAACCAAAACCCGGGGTTGAAGACATCCCTGTCATCTCTGAGTATCCAGAAGTATTCCCTGAAGAACTACCTGGTTTACCCCCAGATAGGAAAGTGGAGTTCAGAATCAACATAATACCTGGAGCAGCACCTGTTGCAAGAGCACCTTACCAGTTAGCCCCAACTGAGATGAAGGAGTTGAGAACTCAGTTGGATGATTTGTTGGCAAAAGGATTTATCAGGCCTAGCTCATCTCCTTGGGGAGCACCGATCCTATTTGTGAAGAAGAAGGATGGATCGATGCGTCTATGCATCAATTATCGTGAGCTTAACAAGGTCACTATCAAGAACAGATATCCATTGCCCAGGATCGACGATCTGTTCGATCAATTGCAAGGGGCAAGTTACTTCTCTAAGATTGATTTAAGGTCAGGCTACCATCAACTGAAGGTTAAAGATGAAGATGTACACAAGACTGCATTTAGGACTCGTTATGGTCATTACGAGTTCCTAGTGATGCCTTTTGGGCTCACTAATTCACCAGCAGCGTTCATGGACCTCATGAATCGCGTTTGCAAACCCTACTTGGACAAGTTTGTCATTGTCTTCATTGATGACATTCTTATTTATTCGAAAAATTAGACCGATCATGAGAAGCATCTTCGTTGTATCCTTTCATTGCTTCAACAAGAAAAGCGCTACGCCAAGTTTTCAAAGTGTGAATTTTGGCTTCGTGAAGTCCAGTTTCTTGGACACGTGGTTAGTGAGCGTGGTATCCAGGTGGATCCCACTAAAGTTGAAGCTGTCATGAATTGGCAAGAGCCAAAGACACCCACAGAAATTCGTAGCTTCTTAGGTCTGCCAGGATACTACAGACGTTTTATTGAAAACCTCTCAAGGATTGATTGGGGTCCTAAGAAACAAGAATCCTTCAATGTTCTTTAATAGAAGTTAAGCAATGCTCCTGTGTTGACATTGCCTGAAGGAATTGAAGAATTTGTAGTTTACTGCGACGCATCGCACACTGGCATGGGATGTGTGCTAATGCAGAAGGGTAAAGTTATTGCATACGCTTCCCGGCAATTAAAAGTACACGAGAAGAATTACACCACCCATGATTTGGAGTTGGGTGTCGTTGTATTTGCACTGAAACTTTGGAGGCATTACTTGTATGGCACCAAGTGTGTGATCTATTCTGATTACAAGAGCTTTCAGCATCTGTTTAATCAGAAGGATCTGAACATGAGGCAGCGACGATGGATGGAGACTTTAAATGATTATGATTGTGAAATCCGATACCATCCAGGAAAGGCGAATGTGGTCGCCGATGCCTTAAGTAGGAAGGAAAGGGTGAAGCCCATAAGGATCAATGCCAAGAGCATTGAATTGAAGAGCAGTTTGAATGAAAGGTTGTCAGCCGCTCAGAAGGAAGCCATATTAGAAGCTAACTATCCTAATGAAAGGTTGGGAGTAACTGCTGAGCAGTTATCTTATGGCAAGGATGGAATCCTAAGATTGAATGGACGGATATGGGTTCCGATCTATGGAGGACTTCGGGATGTTATCCTCCAAGAAGCCCACAGTTCTAAGTATTTCGTTCATCCTGGAAGTGACAAGATGTACCAGGATTTGAAGGCAAATTATTGGTGGATAGGCTTGAAGAAGTCTATAGCCACTTATGTAGCTAAATGTTTGACGTGTGCGCAAGTTAAAGCTGAACACCAAAAGCCATCAGGTTTGTTACAGCAGCCTGAACTTCCCACCTGGAAGTGGGAAATGGTGACTATGGATTTTATCAACAAGTTACCCAAGACGAAGAGAGGAAATGATACTATTTGGGTTATAGTGGATAGACTGACTAAGTCAGCCCACTTCTTACCTATTAAGGAAACGCACAGCTCAGATAAGTTAGCTCAGTTGTACGTGGACGAGATTGTATCTCTCCACGGAGTGCTAGTGTCTATCATCTCTGATAGGGATACAAGGTATACGTCGCATTTCTGGAAAAGTTTTCAGCAATCGTTAGGTACTCGATTGAACTTCAGCATTGCATATCATCCTCAGACGGATGGACAGAGTGAGCGTACTATACAGACACTCGAGGATATGCTACGTGTTTGTGTTATGATCTAGGTGGAAATTGGGATGATCATCTTCCATTGATAGAATTTTCGTATAATAATAGCTATCATTCGAGCATCCAGGCTGCACCTTTTGAAGCTTTATATGGAAGAAAGTGCAGAACGCCCGTTTGTTGGGCAGAAGTTGGAGATGTCCAACTAACAGGACCTGATATAGTCCTTGAGACGACAGATAAGATTGTATAGATACGAGATCGTCTCAAAGCTACCAGGGATAGACAGAAAAGCTACGCAGATAAAAGGTGTAAACCTCTAAAATTTGAGGTTGGTGATAAAGTGTTACTGAAGGTATCACCCTGGAAAGGGGTAATGCGATTTGGCAAGAAAGGCAAGTTAAGCCCAAGGTATATAGGACCCTTCGAGAACATCGAATGTGTCGGAACAGTGGCTTATAAGTTAAACCTGCCTGAAGAACTTAGTGGAATCCATAATGTGTTTCACATCTGCAATCTGAAGAAATGTCTAGCTGATGAATCACTAGTCATACCGCATACGGATGTGCATATAGATAAGAGCCTGAAGTTTGTTGAAAAACCTTTGTTGATTGAGGATCGACAGGTTAAGAAGCTTCAAAAGAAGCATGTACCGATTGTAAAGGTTAAATGGGATGCCCGCAGAGGTCCCGAGTATACGTGGGAGGTAGAGTCCACAATAAAAGAGAAGTACCCTCATTTATTTCAGTAAATCTCTAGGTCGAGATTTCTTTTAAGGGGGTGAGGATGTAACACCTCGTAAAAAGCATGTCCATTAAAATAAAAACATGTGTCATGTAAGGCAAATGTGTTATAAACCCGGATCAAGTTAAAGATGTATGGTCGGATTTAAAAGTGTCGACATGTTAATTAATACCTTTGAGCGACCTAGTTACGGATCCCAAGACCCTAATCTATCTTATAAACATTTGATATGCTAAAATCCGGTTATCCCTGATAATGTATAATTCAAATTTTTTCAAAAGATGGGATTCTAGTTGCAATTACGACAAAATTCATTTTAAAAAGCCTTTTAGATAGGTCCAAGAAACCTCATGTGCATAGCAACACATGCAAGGACATGCAAGGCCTGTCTATATGGTCCCTCTACTGAAAAGAAGACATAAGATTCGAGGTTAGCAAAGTTGCATGGTCAAGGCATAAGAAATTACAAAGATTTTGTTCTCTGATGAAGGCTTACGGACCGCAAAGGATCCACCTTACGGTCCGTAAGGTGGCAGAGCCGGGTGATAAATTCTGAAGAGCGGATACGGACCGCAAAGCCAAAGGCTTACGGTCCGTAAGACCTGTAACTGGGCAAATTTTTGGATAGTTGCCTGTTATAACAAGTTACACCGCCATAGAAAGGTGGTATTCGAATTCAGGGGCTTTGCAACTGGTTTTTGGCAGCATAGGGACACATGGATGCATCTGGGATCAATCCTAGACTATTGTGGAGAGATCTTATGAGTTCAAGTTGGGTATATATAGAACTTAAGGTCCCAACACTTCTTGCTTCATTTTCAAAACCAATTCTAGCATTTCTCTGGAACTCCTGGGACTTCAAGCAGACTTCCATCAACTTCTATTTCGTAATTAGGACCTTTGTAAGTGTCCTTAACCTTTCTAATTCAGTTTTACTTAGTTTAATAGCTTAAAGTCAAACTGTCGTAATTAAGGTTTGACTTCGTGTTTAATTAAATTTTGTCCAGTCAAATATCGAATTGAAAGTACCTATGAGTGGGTAATTATGTGGGTAATAAATCCTTAAAAGGGCACCCTCTAATTCCCACTCTAACTAGGTCAATTGTCGGGTCAAACTTAATCATAAAAAGTCAGCAGAAAGCAATTTTGCAAATAAATGTATAATTAACAATGTAGAAGCCATGCAACCTATTTTATCACTAATATAACTTGGTAATTAATGTAAGAACATGTCTAAACATGTTCAACCCGACAATTTTCAGTTTAGGTTCGGTTCGGAACCGAAAGCCGCATAATTAGACTTTTGCTTTGACTTTCAGTTCTGACCCAATGTAGCATGTTTTAGAAATGCCTTAGAGCTATTTTAGGACCAGGTTATATGTTAGTATACCCCTCTGTGGTTATGCAACTTGGTTCATTAGTTATTCGATTCATATGCATGTTTCCGTAATATGCCTAAATGTTGACCATAATGCCCATTTGACCTTAAAACAAGAATTTTGAAAATGTAAGAGGACAATAATCTTTATTACTGATTTATAAACATGTCCCTAAATTTTCACATCAGTTAGAGGTCAAGATTTGCTCAATAGCGTAATTAAGAAGCTTTTTATTAATTAAACAGCGTAATTAGCGTATAGCATATCTAAACCAAATTTTTGATACCAAACTTTTTACCCACTGATGTAAAATAATATTTTTGGATTTTTGAAGATTTTTATTTATTTTTAGGCTGAGCATAACATAGGGTTATAGCTTTGATTCGGTAATTGTCGGTTTTGCCCTTTTGGCCTATAAAATGAGTTTTACATATTATTTTGATACCAAACCTTTTGCTACTGATTTTATATAATAAATAAAATATTTTGAGTCTTCTGGAATGATAAAACTATCAGCTTTTCTTTAAAAACCCGGAAATCGCTTAAAACCGTCTTTTTACGCGTTTAAAACGCATAGTATGTATTAAAACCATTTTTCTCATATAAGACTTAATATCTACTGATGTTTTAAGCAAATTTTTATATTTTATCAGTAAAGAAAAGTTTTTAACTCAGATTCCCTGTTTTGACCTTTTAAGCTCATGTGAAATTACCAAAATGCCCTTACGGGGCATGGTTTGGTTACAAAAGGTAAATTTCACATATATACCATACCCTACTGTTATGACTTATAAAAATAAATAATTTTACTAACTATATCAGACCTGAAACTCAGATTTATATTTAAAATCTTTTATAAGCTTTAAAATGACCAAAATACCCCTACGGGGCATAGTTTGAATTTAAATCCATTTTGGGCATAATGGAAGGTATCCTACTGATATCACAACATGTTTAAGGAATATTAACTTAGGAAACCTGTTCATGAATCATTTGGTTACCCGTTACGCATTATTCGTTTTCGGCGCAGTTTATGTAACTAGTTTGCATAAATTAGCCGAAACGGGTCAAACCTTATCGTTTTTTTTTCTCAAAATCCAGAATGTGGTTAGTTTACCCATATTATACAAGTATACAAACTTGTCGGGTCTAAACCACACTCTAATCCGGTCATCGCTTAATCGTGCGTTTTGAACCGTGCATCTTCTTTTTAAACTAACCGGTCTAATTCTAGGCTTAATTAAAGACCCGTTAGGAATCTAATAGGTTATTAAAAACTTTCGTTCCAAATTAGGAGCCCCAGTAAAAGCTACTTGCACTTGCTGTTTGTGAATTATGCTTGCTCAGGTAAATACTTTTAACTTATTTTCCCTATACGGGCTTGGGGTACGGTATATAAAAACCGCTTGGTCGGGCATTGAATTTTTGGGGGGTTAATGATCATGTCCCAGATATCCTTGGCATCATTCATAGAAATGGCCACGACCTAAGCACGGGGTGTAGGCATACACCCGCCTGTGCATATATAAATAAAAAGGTATAACCGCCGGTTTCGAGAATAACTCGCCGCAGGACTATATCATGTGGTGTGTCTATTAATCTTTAACCCGGTGTCAACCCGGGCTACTGAACGTATAAGAAACATGTAATTCTTTTACAAGTTTATATATAAATAATTATCCCAAGTTATAAAAAGTTTTGTGCCATGTGCATTCAAATAAATTTTCTTAAACATTTTCAAAATGAGTCAGTTAATTGTATTTACCAGTGTAAACTGACGTATTTTCCCAAAAAGGCTAAGTGCAGGTACTAATCGGAATAGGCTGGCCTCTCCTAGCATAAATAAA
The DNA here is from genome assembly GCA_030545235.1 of Helianthus tuberosus. NCBI lineage: Eukaryota > Viridiplantae > Streptophyta > Magnoliopsida > Asterales > Asteraceae > Helianthus > Helianthus tuberosus. Next base: position 160,752,199 of record CM060424.1, read on the forward strand.
GAGTATTGCAAGCTCAGATGCCTTTAAATCTGTTGAACGAAGTTTTCTTTTTCTTTGATCCGCCTGTGGATCCTTTACAGTCCATTTGTAATACTTTGATATTACTTTTTATTCGGGTTGTAATGTGATTCATCTTTTGCTTCCGCTGTGCATTTAAATTGTGTTGTTTGACTATGATGATATCAACTACGTCACGATACTCCCCACCGGGCCCACCGGTAATACGTGGAAATATCGGGGTGTGACAACCGAACACTCAAACCAAGTGACTGATCGACCAGGTAACCAGCCGATCGACCAGCTGATCGATCGAGCTGCCGCTCGATTGGCCAGCTAATCGATCAGGCTGCCACCCGATCGATCCACCATTTCCACTTTGGGAAACCCTATAAATACCTCCTGTCACCATCAAACTTTCCACTTTTGCTCTCTGACGTCCGACCATCGCTCTTGCTTACTTTTTCTCTGATTTATCGCAATTCCGGTAAGATCTCAACCTAAATCTTGTACATCTTTGATCTACACTCGATTCTACACCTTTCTATCTTTTGAATCTCAACTTTTAACCGTGAAATCACTAGATTTGAGGTGTTCTAGGGTGATCTCATCATGGTGTTCTTAGGAACATCATGTTTTAGCTTCAATTCTTCAAGAACAACTTGGATCTAACCGATTTCCACATAAACAAACAAAGATCTTCCATAAGATCTAAACATATTTGAGGTGAAAAGGATTGAGAGCATGTTTTCCAACTTTCTTTCAACTCTTTTACACTCGATGCACTCAAAACCGATAGAATCGGAGCTTGTACCGACTTCCTACTCGTTCATGTGGTTGTGTTGGTCCAATATCTGGATTCTATCTACGAGGTTTACCGATTTCGGGTTGAACATGGAACACCGTATTGAATAGTTAACTGATCGGATTAGGGTGGTTCCTGTCCGATCAGGAGTACCAAGTATTGACGAGGTTTCTGTTGTCTAACACTTTATCAACACATCTCGATAAAACGATAAACTATCAGAACAACCAAGTGTAAGACGAACAGAACGACCAGGATGGAATGCCATCCAATCGGACTACTGTCCGATCGAACTGTCATCCGAACGGGTTGTCACCCGATCGATCTGCACCTTGGCCCCACACTTAACTTTTGTTTTCAAAACCTTGAAGGTTGAACATTGAATGAAGGGCTGACCGATCGGATTACCATCCGATCGGACTACCACTCAACTATGTAATGATCATACTTCAACACTTAAACAATTTTCAACATGTTCAATACCAACGGATTGCCACTCGATCGGACTACTATCCGATCGAATGACAAACTGCTGTGAACTTGTTCTCACTAAAGTGTCCAAGCAATCGGGGTATCGCTCGATCGAACAGTCGTTCGATCGATCGACCTGAAAGGTATTAATACTTCTATGTTTTCAAAATGCTACAAAAAAACTTCAAAAGTCAAGCCATCATACACAAACACATCCGTCTCAAAGGAAGAAACAATCCACTCGAAACGTCATCCGATCGGATGACCATCCGGGCGGACTATCACTCGAACGACCGGTTATCCGATCGGACTACCATCCGATCGAACTGCTGTCCGACCCACTTGCACTTGTATCGTTTTACGCGTCGCTTATCGTTATGCTATCGTTCTGATCAGGCTAACCTTACTCTCTAGCGCTCCCTTCAATCCACCAATCGCTGTGAGTATACTCGATCCCTTTTTGCTTTATGCACTTTTGGGTATTACATACGTTACTTATTCTAAATCACATCGAACACACTACGCAATACTTTTAACGCTAACCGTTACCGCATGTTATACATGACTTAATGAATGCTTGTTTGTTATGTTTACACATGGAATGCTGTCTACCTACCTTAGAACGATAGTACTATAGTTTGGACTCAGCACCTGTTCACTCAGGGATTGTTAAAGGACAATTAGTTACATGGCTCATAGTGGTGAGTGTGTATCGCGGACTTCCTTGGGCAGTCAACCCGCAGTCATTGGTATCGATAGGTTCATGTCGATAACTAACATGCCTCATTTCACACTGTGTACGTGCTGGTTATGCGTAATCGATTTTGAACTCTATTATATCTATTAAACTTGTATGCTCACCTTTACACTATGTGTATTGACTTTTACTTTAACGTATGTGACAGGTGCTTAGGATGCTTATTTGCTTACTTTGCTGTGAAATCGAGGCTAGGAAAGACCTAGGTCAATAATAAACATTTGTCTGTAATAAAAAAAATCTGAGTTGTCGGAACAGAACAATTTGACTAGATCTTTTCTGTAATAATTGTATTATCATTTATGACATGGTATGGGACGTGTTGCTTTAAACATTTGGTAAATATAGTTGTTATGAAAACTTCTGGACAATCTGTTTCGCTCAGTGCCGCGCCCCGATGATTCCGCCATTGGTTGGGGTGTGACAAATAGACACACCACATAATATTGTCCCATGGCGAGTTATTCTCAACCAGCGGTTATATCTTTTTACATACGCACCGGCAGGTGTATGCCTACACCCCGTGCTTAAGTCGTGGCCATTTCAATGAATGAGCCGAGAATATCCAGGACATGGTCATCAACCCCCCAAAGGCTTAAAACAAACAAAACAGATTAAACGGGTTATCTCAATGATTTAACCATTATTCGGTTAAAAATTCAACACCCGAACAAGCGGTATTTATAAATACCATACCCCAAGCCCGTATAAGGGAAAACAAGTTAAAAGTATTTACCTGAGCAAAATATACAAATTTATCTCAGCCGTATAACAATCAGCAAGTGCAAATATCTTTTACTGGGCTCCTAAATCTGGAATGAAGGTTTTAATAACCTATTAGATTCCTAACGGGTCTTACTTAAGTTTAAACTTAGATCGGTTAGTTTTAATGAAAAGTTTACGGTTCAAAACGCAAGATTAAGCGAAGACCGGTTTAGAATGTGATTTAGACCCGAAAAGTATGAAGACTTGTATAATATGGGTAAACTAAACACATTCCAGATTCTGAAGCAAAAATGATAAGGTTTGACCCGTTTCGGTCAATTTATGCAAACTAGTTACATAAACCGCACCGAATGCGAAAAATGCATAACGGGTAACCAAATGAGTCATAAACAGGTTTCCTAAGTTAATATTCCTTAAGTATGTTATGATATCAGTAGGATACCTTCCATTATACCCAAAACGAATTTAAAATCAATTTAAGCCCCGTAGGGGTATTTTGGTCATTTTAATGATTATAAAAGAGGTTATATGACAATCTGAGGTTCTGGTCTAAAATGATCAGTAAAATAATTTATTTTTGCAAGTCATATTAGTAAGGTATTGTATATATGTGAAAGTTATCATTTATGGCCAAACTATGCACCGTAGGGGCATTTTGGTCATTTCACATAAGCTTTAAAGGTTAAATTTGGAAATCTGAGTTCAAAACTTTTACTTACTGTTTAAGTATAAAAATTTATTCATAACATCAGTAGGTAACAAGCCTTAGGTGCCTAGTATGGTTTTAAACCATACTATGCGCCTAAATCGCATAAAAAGTCGGTATTTGACGATATTCGGGTTAAATAAGGAAATCTGAGATTTTGGTCCACCTCTACTGTTTAAAATAATTTATTTGATGTATAAAATCAGTAGAAAAAGATTTGATATGTAAGGATGTGTAAAACTCATTTTATTAGCAAAAAGGGCATAACCGTCAATTACCGAATCAATGCAAGAACCCTATGTTATGATCAGTTTAAAATTTAATAAAAATTTCCAAAAATCCCTAAATATTATATTACATTAGTGGGTAGAAGTTTTGGTGTCAAAATTTGGGTTTAAATAGGTTTTATGCCGAAAATGCCGTTTAATTAATGAAAAGCTTTCAATTTACGATATTGAGCATAACTCCTAATTTATACCACAAACTGATGTCAAATTTTTAGGATATGTTTAAAAATCAGTAATAAAGGTTTTTGTCCTCTCACATTTTCAAAAATCTCATTTTTATATCAAAAGGGCATAATGGTCAACAATCAAGCAATTAACGGAAACATGCAATGAACTTGGATTTCTATGGAACCAAGTTGTATAACCTCAGAGGGTTATACTAACCTATAACATGGTCCTAAAGGAACCCTAAGGCATATCTAAACTAAGTTAATCGGGTCAGAACTGAAAGTCAAAGCAAAAGTCTACTTTTGCGAATTTCGGTTCCGAACCGAGTCTAAACTCATAATTGTCGGGTTGAACATGCCTAAACATGTTCTTATATTATTTACCAAGTTATTTTAGTGTTTAAACATGTTCCATAACTTCTACATTATCAGTTATGAATTTATTTGCAAAAATGGATTCTGTTGACTTTTTAATAATAAGTTTGACCCGACAATATAACTTCTACATTATCAGTTATGAATTTATTTGCAAAAATGGATTCTGTTGAATTTTTAATAATAAGTTTGACCCGACAATTGACCAAGTTAGAGAGAGAATCAGTAGGTGCCCTTTTAAGGGTTTATTACCTACATAATTACCCACTCATAGCCACTTTCAATTCGAATAATGATTGGAGCATTAGTGATTAATCACTAAGTCAAAGCTTAATTACGATGGCTTTGACTTTTGGTTATTAAACTAATAAAACTTGAACTTAGGGGGGCTAAGAACACTTACTATGGTCCTTAGCACGAAAATAGAATAGAAGAAAGCTTGCTTGAACTCCAGAAAGCTCCAGAGAATGAGTTTGAATGAAAAATTCAAGTGAGCAAATGAACTAGTAAAGAACAAGGCCTTATATAGCAAATTAGATGCTCCAAGATCACTCCACCTGCACCTAGGAGGTAATTCAGATGTTACCAGGTGTCCCTAGTGCATGAAAAACTGTTGGCTCAGACCCTGGTATCGAAAAATGGCATGCAAAGGCGGTGGAACTGGCTGTACATGCAGCTGTCCTGTTTTTCTGCATCTGGCAGTCCCACGCGGGCCGCGACGCTCCTATGTCACCGGAAAACAACTTTCAGACTTGGCAGTTTTGGTCCCTGGTCCATATTATGTTTATTTAACTTTCATTTATTGCATTTAGGACCCCCATAGTTAACTTTTAAGGACCTTGGGTCATAAACTAACTCCGTTAAGCTCCCGGTTAGTTGTACGATCACCCGAAAAGTCTTGTTTTCTTCGAAACTCCTCAAAATTAATATCCGTTATTCTTGAGAGCAAAATATATAATTGTTACAATGTTTTTGGGCTCGTTAAAAGGTCACTCAGAGGTAACTTTCAACATGTTGACACTTTTAACCCTTATGCTTCGTAAGATCCTTAATTTAAACACAACGACTTTCTAAATTCGATAAATCATTCATTAAAGAATACGAACGTCGTGTGAGGTCACTCAGAGGCACAAGAATGGCATGTTGTCACTTTAGATCCCTTTACTTACATATTTACATTGTTTGACAATTTTAGTCCCTCCAAATCAATTTATACACGTTTAAAGTCCATGACACGTGTCCACATTATATTGCTCGTAATTTTACGAGGTGTTACATGAATGGAAACGTATAAGTATTCTTTATTATAGTACATGACAATGAATATTTAGGTTTATAAAAAGAATTAAGGAAAACGAAAATTTTAGGTTCCAATATCATACTTCATTACATGTGAATTGGGATAGATAGTACGTAAAACAAATAGTTAAGGTATTTACAAATGGCAGTATTCACAATTATAGCTAAATTATAAAGAAACAAGAAACAGTTAACATAACAATTCTTTTTTTCAATATGATACTTTCAATGCAGGACAAAGAATTCAATCCTAATGTAATTTGTTAATATAAACCAAAATAAAGAGGCCAAAACTTTTACTTGCATAGCATGGTACCTATTAATAACTGCCAGCAAGTTAATTTCTATCATATGAAAAAACAAAAAAACAACCATAAATGTTGACAACCTAAACTTAACGCCTAATGTGAGGTATGGCCCTCTTAATAATTAAGACCTGCTCAGTTTCATCAAAGGAATAGTAAACTGTATCACCCACCTGAATGCCAGCAAATCTCAAGTATCGTCCCCAACGGGTTAACGCTTAATGAAAACCGGTTCTATTTCTTTCAGGTCGAACAACGCTCCTGTGGCGGTTGTTGATGCAAATTTCTGATGGTTATAGGCTTTAAATACACATCAAGTCCAACCATCTTGGAAACAACATCAAGGAGCCAAAGTTTTACAAATTAAACAAATAATTAGATTTATTTAAAATATAAAATATATAAATAAATATAAAACGATATTTAATTGCAATCAATTAAAAGTGCAACTTACAAAATATGTATTTTCCATACGAACAAAGTCGTAACGATGATCATTTGGTTGGTCATTATATGTAGCATCCGATAGCTGAACACGTGGAACAACTGCTTCCACAACAGCAGGTGTTGTTACTGAAATCGGATCAGCACCGTGTAAAACTTGAAGTGGCTCAACTTCAGCCTGCAAAATGAATGTAAATTAATAATATACAAACATTTTATTATAGAAAAAAAAAGAAAAAATGTATACTTACCTGCTACTCATCTACGTTAGTAAAATTCAATTGAACACAATTTTTACCGAAAACTGTTAAACGAAAAAAATTACCAAACAGTTTTGTAAAGACCATGTAACATCCAGGCTCCAAATGAAATTGATGTACAACTACATCAATACCATTTGAAATACCAACCTGACCTCCAACAGTTTCGATCTTCAAATCAAAAATTTTATTACCAAAATATACAACTGCATTAACAACAGTTGATGTATAAGCATAAAACTTGGGAATAAGTGATTCAGGAATGACCTGTAAAGATAACGAAAATATAAAAGTCAATCTCTAAGAAATTTACAAAAATATATGTAAATATAGAAAAAAAATTCAATGTGAAAAGAAACTTACAGTAAATCGACGTGCTGAAGACGTTAGACATGTCCAGTAGGAATTACCGTCTACACCATCAATGAAATATGAAAGTTTGAATCTACTCACATCAAGAGGGTTGAACAGTAACATAGATCCTTTTTTTAATCCTAACTGATTGACAACTTGAGACCAACCATGAAAAAGGAAAAAAACTTTCCTTTAGCTTCTTTACGAAAACATTATAAGATCGGCCATCAACGTCTAACAAAACATTCGTAGGCGCCCTATGATTACCCAACAATGTAGATGCGGCATCAGATGGAATCGCCTGATAAAAAAAAAAGGATTTATATTATTAACTGGCAATCATAGTAAGATGGTCTTATACTATACAACACAACAAACATTAATTATTAATATTATTATATGTAGGTCCGGCTAGGGGAGGATCTAGTCGCCTAATCCTTGTATACGAACCACTCCGGTTGTGCGGAATCCAACCGAAATAGCAAACCGAGATAGAACACGCAATAACACGACACGCAAAGTTCAACGATTAACACCACTTGTATTAAACGTATGAAAGGTCCAGTTACAGCTCAACGTTTACAAATCAGTCTTGCAAACTCTCTCTAGTGTGTGTGTGTGTTCCTTATCTGTCTGAGTGTCTAGCTATCGAAATGAACACAACACACGGGTATTTATACCCAACACAGTTGGTCCGGTCGAAGGATCAGATAGGATGATCGAAGGATCATCTATCGACCAGAATTAGCTCGAACGATCCAGATGCACCACGAAAGAAGTGATCTTTCGTGGTCCATCCATCGAAGGTCCATCTATCGAGCTCATCATCATCGAAGGATATAAGTGATCCTTCGATGACCATCCTTCGACCCAGCAACTAACAAACATAATGTTAACTGTTTGTCCAAGTCAAACTAGGAGGATAGTTGACTTGGTCAAACTTACAAGACTAACAAGACATCGTTTCGTATACAGACAAAATACAGACAAAGTACAGACACAAGTGCATCAACAAACTCCCCCTTGGCTGTAGCTTTGTCGCTGTAGCTTTGTCTCGATCTCGTTCTTAAACCTTGTAGGTTCTTCGTGTCTTCAAGTCTTTGACGTCTCTTCACGTCTTCAATGTCGGAGGATCTTTAAAGTCTTCACGTCTTGAAAGCAGAAAGTGTACCAACAAACTCCCCGTTTTATGTAGGAAGTGTGTTGACAAACTCTCCCTTAACATAAGCTCCCCCTTGAGTTATGCTCGTGAAAGTCTTTATCTTTATGAAGTGAGATCCTTGTGGTGTTGATGATGGTCAGCGGCAACTCGATCATCTTCATCATTTGAGTGCCTTCACGTCGTGTCTTCATTCCGAAGCTTGTCATCGACCATGTTCTCCTAGCCTTTAGAATCTACACATGCAAGAAATCTAAACGCGTAATGAGAACAACCGCTTGGAATATCCTAAGCAAACAACACACATGTGACCATTGTTTAAGCAAACACCGTCCGACAATTTGAAAGTTTAACAAAGTATTTTATCAATTTCAATTTCAACTTTCAACACTTTGCAAATTTCGACCGTTTATGAAGATTTAGTCATTTCGGTTTTCGTTCAGGTTTCAGGTAACGAAGACTTGAGCTCCAACATCGTACGATCGAAAATAAATAAAAATAAAATCTTTTTGGTATTTTGAATTTTTTTTTAAAAGTAAAGACTGAAAGCAGTAAATAAATATATACAGACAATCTTTTTGCGAGTTTCGAGGGTAAGAGAATCATATCAGTGTACGGTCATGCCAAAACGCTCTTGTTGTTCAATTAGTTAACATTAAGATAAGCATCCTATAACAATTATCGGTATTGTTGTCCACTTAAGCTCAACTTATCAGATGTAATCATGGCGAGGGGATACGTTAAGGTATGATTTATACTTACCGACCGGTGTTCATCCACATCACGACACATTCCCGTATCAGGGTATGCACGAGGGTTCATCTTACCGGTGAGTATACCGATTATCATCTGTTTGACCGTATATGATGTGAGAAACTCACTTATTTTGATTTGAAAACAAGCCCTATGTGATATAATCACTTATTGATGAGGAACTTGATTTTCGATGCATGAGGGCATAGGAGCAAGTCTGTGAACAGGTCAGTACTTTCGTACAGCAGAGAGACGAACTTGACACCCGGAAAGAATTTGTGATATATTATCACTTATTTGTTTGGACATGTGATTGTTGATCACTTATTGAGGTCGTATGCAATATGTACACGTATGTATGGTATCATGGAAGATCTAGACTTGCGTCCCCGTTATTTTTCGTTAAAAGATACAACCATGATACCCAGATGATAAGCAGCATAAAGACCGAATATCTCAGAACCTCGGCAATCTCTCAAACGAAATTTCGGTACTAAGACCATATGCCTATGAATGGTTCCCACCTGGTCTTCAGTCGATTTAAGTTTATATCACCCTGCACACTTTAAAATGATTGTGAGCCTACCGATACATCTTATATAGAGCTGCTTATCGCTTTTCAGTTTAAGTTTAAAGAGGTTTAGACAGACCACTGATGTACTATCATTTTCTCTTTGGCTCGCCAGGAAACTCATTTTTGCTTTTCTATTGTTTTTGTGTTTTTGAAATTTTTCAATGTTTTTGGATTTTCCAAAATTTGGATTTACTCCCCCTAAAATCAATAAACTAAGACAAATTTAAAACACAAAGGTATTTACAAAAATGATTTTCCGATGTTGGTTTTACTCTTGCTTGACCTTAATGCCGTTTACCAATAATAAATAGTCAAATCTTGATTTGTCAAATGCTTTGGTAAAAAGGTCGGCATGTTGGTCATCGGTGTGGACGTAAGCAACATCGATTAGCCTTTTCTCAAAGCAATCACGTATGAAGTGATACTTAATGTCGATGTGCTTAGTCTTTGAATGCTGCACAGGATTTTTAGTGATCTGTAATGCAGCAGAATTATCAACGTAAATAGGAGTAGTTAGGAATTCAAAACCGTAGTCACGCATTTGTTGTTGTATCCACAGGACTTGGGAGCAACAACTTGAGGCAGCAATGTATTCAGCTTCGCATGTTGATGTAGCTACGCACGTCTGCTTCTTGCACTGCCATGTGACTAGGCGATTTCCCAAAAACTGACATCCAGCCGTTGTGGATTTGCCGTCGATTTTGCATCCGCCAAAATCAGAATCACTGAATGCGATCAAGTCAAAGTTATTATCCCTAGGGTACCACAGACCGGTGTCAGGGCAACCCTTCAAATAACGAAAAATCCTTTTTACAGCTGCAAGATGTGAGGCCTTCGGGTTGACTTGATATCTGGCAAGCAGGCACGTTGGGTACATTATATCTGGTCTTGATGCTGTGAGGTACATAAGGGATCCAATCATCGCGCGGTAGTATGAGGGGCTAGTATCTTGACCCTTCAAGTCTGGAGTAATTCCGTGATTTTGTGGTAATGGGGTACCAATGGGCGTTGCATCAGACATCTGGAACCGGCTCAAGATGTCACCAACATATTTAGTCTGATGGATGAATATCCCAGACTCTGTTTGTTGTACTTGTAGGCCCAAAAAGAAGGTCATTTCCCCCATAGCACTCATCTCGAATTTATCCTGCATAACACGCTCGAAATCCCTACACAAAACATCATTAGTAAAACGAAATATAATATCATCAACGTATACCTGTACCAGTAGAAGATCTCCATCTTGTTCTTTGATGAAAAGAGTGCAGTCGATAAGACCTCTGCGAAAACCGTTCTCCAGCAGATAATTAGATAAAGTTGCGTACCAAGCTCGCGGTGCTTGATGTAGACCATATAGAGCTTTGTTGAGCAACCAAACCCGATCGGGATGGATAGGATCTTCAAAACCTGGAGGCTGTTCGACGTACACCTCTTCTTCTACCACACCATGTAAGAATGCACTTTTCACGTCCATCTGGTATACCTTGAAACCTTTGAATGAGGCATAAGCCAGAAAAATCCGAATGGCTTCTAGACGTGCAACCGGTGCATAGACTTCGTTGTAGTCGATCCCTTCAATCTGACGAAAACCTTGAACGACTAGCCTTGCTTTGTTTCGAATAACGATCCCACGGTCATCCTTTTTGCATTTAAACACCCAACGGGTACCAATCTTCTTGTAACCAGCAGGTTTCTCTAGGAGTTTCCAGACACCTAGCTTCTGGAATTGCTGCAGTTCTTCCTGCATCGCTTCAACCCAGGAGCTATCTTTCAAAGCTTCTCTCCAAGTTCTTGGCTCTTCCTGTGAGACATAACACGCGAAAGACCAATCATTTTGTTGACCAGATTCTCGGATAGTTGCATACAAGCCTGCATTGTTGTTGTTTCGCAACATGTTTCTTGTCTGAACGCCACTCTGTACATTTCCGATGATGTTTTGTTGAGGATGGGTATTATGAATCCTTGTTTCTGGATTATCTTGAACTGGAATATTTGTACCCAGATTGTTGAGATTGAGATCAACAATCAATTCAAGGCCCGGAATTGACGAAGAGGATGATGCAGTAGCTTCAGCTGTTCTAGGGACAGCCACTGGAGGAGTACCTTCTGAAGTACCATGTACTGCTGCTGTTGGTCCTTGATCTGCATCGAGAAATTCGTCATCCTCTGAAGATTCGTTCAATTCGGAAGCATCTTGAAAATCCTCATTGTCGAGAGCATTATTGTTCACTGAAGATGGTTCTTGATTGACAATAATGGGACGAACCAACGGTGAATCTGTTGCGTTGTCACTTTCGAAAAACATCCTTGCCGCAGCATTTTCTTCAACGGCTTCAACATTGATCGAATTGAAAAAGTCATCGTACTCAAACATCCAAGGCTGACCAGGATTTCTAACTGGTAAAGTGTGCCTTTGTACTCTGACTTCAGACCATTCCTCGACCCTTTTAGTCTCTAGATTCCAGACTCTCAAGTTTGGGGTGGAATACCCAAGAAAGTATCCCTCAATTGCTCTTGCCCCGAACTTTCCATTAGGATCGATTATCGTGCAAGGAGCTCCAAACGGTTCAAGATATGACAAATCTGGTTTCCGTTTGTTAATAAGCTCAAAGCAGGTCTTGTTGTGCCTTTTGACTGTAAGGACTCGGTTCAACGTGTAACATGCAGAGGACACAGCTTCAGTCCAGAATGGAATCGGCAATTGTGACTCTACCAACATTGTCCTAGCAGTCTCGATCAATGTGCGGTTCTTACGTTCAGCGACGCCATTCTGTTGAGGAGTGTAAGCTGCACTAAATTCGTGAAGAATACCTTTAGAAGTGCAAAACTCCGCCATGGCATGATTTTTAAATTCAGTACCATTGTCGCTACGTATCTGCCTAACCTTCAAGTTATAAAGATTCTCAATCTGAATGATCAAGTTTTTGATAATACCGAAGGTTTCACTCTTATGTGCCATGAACGCCACCCAAGAAAATCTTGAATAATCATCAGTTATCACGAGGCAATATTGATCATTCCTAATGCTTTTGTGCTTGACAGGACCGAACAAATCCATGTGCAAACGTTCAAGAGGAACAGCCACCGTGTTGACTTTCTTTGTAGGGTGTCGCTTCTTCGTTTGTTTTCCTTTCTGGCACGAAACACAGACGTCTTGAAGATGGAAGTTTTTAAGAGGAACACCATTCACCAATTCATTTGATACCAAATGATTCATTTTGCGTAAGTGAATGTGACCCATTCGTCTGTGCCAAGAGATTGTGTCTTTTTCTGTGGCTTTGGAAACGAAACAAGTTACTTGTGCAGACGTTGTGATAGCTTGGCTCATATCAAGGACATACAGATCATTTATCCTTGGAGCCGACAAGAGAATCCATTCTTTTGGAATTTTGAAGCCGGGTTTCAGCACATAACATCCATTAGCATCAAAGTGTACTGAGAACTCCTCTAATAGATTTGACGTCGTAGAGAAGCTTCATGTCGCCTGTCATGTGCCTGGATGCCCCACTATCAACAATCCAATGACTACTGATAGTTCCTCCTGGAACACCCTGCACATAAACTCAATCGATTAGTTGGAGATGGGGACCCAAGCCATTGTGGTCTTGGGTCTTCCATTTTTATCAACAACAATAACTTCCACCTTTTGATGATTCGGAAATTGAGATGGTCCCCCTGATTCAGTAACCGTTTTTGGTTTCCAAGTCTGTTTTGTTATACCAGTGTTATTCTTTAAAAACTTAACTTCATGATTGTCTGAAGTTTTTAAGTTGTTTGGTTTCACAGAAACAGATTGTTTTTGAGCCACATCGGTTTTAATTGCTTTTTCAATTTTCTTGACCTGTTGACGTTTCTGTTTCTTTTCCCTTTCTCTTATGAGTCGAGGATCTTGTTTTACAGAAACAGATCGCTTGCGGTCAGTTGGGCCACGGGGATCATCAACTATGCCTTTTTGTTTATGAAGATATGGGCAATTTCGAACAATATGCCCGATTGTTCCACATTCAAAACATGATCTTCGTTCAACAAACCCCGAAGTATCATGTGGTCGTCTTGCCGATGATGAACTTTGTGATCCCGAGGTACTAGGTTTTGAACAACTTGGTTCATTCCTTTTCATCACAGTTGCTTTTTGGACAAAATCTAAATTAGATTGATTTTCAAACTTTGCAATTTTGTCCGTACCCTTAGATTTCACAAAGTTCACATTCTTCTTCTTCTGTTTCGGCTTCTTTTGATCTTGAGCCGGTGTCTTACCTTTGGGTTTGGTATGATTTTGCTGTTTTTCCACTGTTGGTAATTTCTTATTCCCAAATTGTTTTCTAACTTCAGCCTTTGGGATAGGAGGACACTGTGTGACTGTAACATGTGGTCCTGTCTTTCCCAAAAACTTACTTGTAGAATTTTCAAAGACTTTACTGATTAAAGATTGATTAACATTTTTAATAGGAAAATCTTTGTCTGAATAGATTTTATCATCACCAACAAGAGTGTACAGCAAATCCACCCTCTCCGACTCTTTTGCAGATGTGGACTCGGTTGGAACAGTCTTAGCAGGTTTTGTGGGAGGATCACATAGGATATGATTCTCAAGAGGTATGTCCTCTTCTTTGATTACTGCATCAGACTTTTCCGAATCAGTATCATCAGAAGAATCAACATCCTCAACCACCACTGGAGGATCCTGATTCTGTTCAGCAGTTACAAATGTATCTGCTGACACATCTGAATCTGACGATACTTCTTTCTTGTATCCGAGCCCTGCTGCAAATTCCTCAACGTCCAAAGGAACAGATGGCTCAAAGTGAGTCCTATACTCCTCATCAGGCAAAGCATCAAAATTGTTTCTCACGGGTGGTGGACATTTCTTGTAACCTATGCATGTGACATCCTTTTTCTCTTTCTGAACATCAATGATGTGATCCAACACATAGCTAGAACTCAAATAACTGTCTAACTTGAGTCGGATCGCCTCACTTTCTGTTTTAACACAAGCCATTTCTTTTTGCATCACCTCAAGACGAGTGATATACAAATTAATGTCAGTTTGTTTTCTGGAAACCATTTTTGTCAATTCTGTTTTATCTTTCTTTAATGTTTCAATCATCCTTTTAAATTCCTTTTCATGGTTTTCATAAAACATGTTGGCTTCAGTGCACTTTGAAAGATCCACTGTTAATTTCTGATTGTGAATGAATGTCACATCATATTTCTCTTGCAAAGCCTCGTGTTTGCTTTGCAATTCACACCACCTATCATTCACAGAAACATGTTTGTCTTGCAATTCAAACAAACTAGCTTGTAAAGCATCGTGTTTGCCTTGCAACTCAGACATGTTTGCTTCCATCTCAGCACATCTAACATGCAAACTATCATAGTTATTACAGCTAACAGAAGTGGGTTCGTCGACACATACCTGACTTGATGAACTGTCGACATTCGCCATAAAGGCTGAATGGAGAGAAGACGAAGAATAAGCAGCTTGATCCACCAAAATAGATCTTCTTTGAATTCCTGCTGCAGCTTCCTCCAAAAGTTCATCAATGTCTGCATTAACTGATGCAGTTGATGTGTCATCTTCCTGATCATTGCCTGAAGCAGAGGACTCTTCATCTGAACTTCCACTGTATCCGGAGCTGTCTTCATCTTCAGAAGATTCAACACCATTGGTGGAAGATTCTCCACCACTGGCGTGTTTAAGATCATTAACCACTTCAGCAAAACAAGCTGTTCCATCAGGTGCATCATTTCCCAACTGGATTGACCAATCACAACCTTCATCTACCTGAACCACAAGTGCCTGGTTGGCATTAGATGGTCCTGCTTGACTCTGGTTATTGACAGGCACCAGTGTTCGTTCGTTGTTCCTTCCTTGGTTCTGATTTGCCCTGTTGCCTTGACCTCGGAAAGGATTCTGGTTCCCATGCTGAGATGGCCTTGTACATTCACGCTTGAAATGACCACGTTCACCACAGTTGAAGCATTTAACAGCCTGTTTATCAAACCCATACTTGGTGTCTTTCTTGCTTTCCAAGCTGGTTCGGCCTGTTCTTTCCATGAAATCCTTTGCTCGCCTAACAGCACTGGCAAAGGCCCACTTAATGTCCATCATCTCCATCTCCTCTTTATCAATCTGCTGATAGTCTTCTTGTGTCAGATTAATATTGCCAATCTGACCTTCCACTAATCCACAGTATGCGCTCACCACAGTGTTTAGCAGCTCCATGTGTTCCTTTGCTACTTCCACACTGACTTTAGAAAAGCTTGAGGTATCGAGCCGTACTGTATCTGGCTTTGATTGCTGACCAGCAGATGATGTGCTTCCATAACAAGCTTGCTGTTGAGGAGGAAGCGGATTCCCATACATATCTGTTGTTGGTAAAGGATTTCCGAACATATCAGTTGGTCTGAAAGGTCGTTGCTGTTGTGGTGCTGATTGAGGGACTGGTTCCAGCAGATTTCCATACATGTCTGTCTTTGGAGGCACAGGAACTTGAATAGTATTGCCATACATATCTGTGCTAGTCACAAAAGCTGTTTGAATTGGAGCATGCGAAGAAGGTTTTGTAGAGGTGCTAGAGGTTCCAAAATACATTTCAGGATTTTGAGGCACGGGAATTCTTTTTGCCTTCAGAGTTTCTTCCTGATTCTTGTTTTCTAGAATTTGAACAAAATCGTTGAAGCTCGTTGTAGCTAAAGTACCATTGTACTTCATGATTTCCAAGAATGTATTCCACTGAGGTGGCAATGCATCTGCAAACCTTTTCACAATCTCTACAGGAGTTGTAACAACCCCGAAATTTGTCAATTCAGTCAGCAAGTGATTAAATCGACTTGTCAAATCACCCAACGACTCATTCTCCATACAAGTAAAACCATCAAACTCTTTCTTTAGCAGTTCTTTCCTCAGTTGACGTGTCGCTTCATTTCCCACGCCCCTTGTCTTCAACGCGTCCCACAACCTTTTTGTAGTCTTATAACTGACGAACTGATGATAGATATCTTTACTTAAGGCCTGAGTGAGAATGGCGTATGCCTTCTTTTCTAGATCATAGACTTTCTTCTGATCTTCCGTGAGATCTGCAAACGTAGCAGCAGATGATGCAGCAACCTCTATTGTTTGATCAAAATCTGTGATGAACCGCAACCACAACTCTGTATTCTGACCAAGAACGTAAGTATGAAATCTATCAATCCATCCTGGATATTCGTATAAGTGCATCAACTTTGGAGGCCGATTCAAACTTCCCGTTTCACTCTCGCTTAAGAGAATGCTTTGAACACTTGGAACTTGATTTGATACAAATGCCCATTGACCGGTAGAAATTGCATTAGCTTGAGAAGATACCGGTGCGGAAGATGACGGAGTACCAAAATACATATCTGTATTTACCAAAGTATTCCACCTTGGATTCATTTTTAATCAGCCGAAGGATACCTGTCGAAAGACTTGAAAAACACAAACTGTTAAACACAAACAGACTAATGATCGAAAGATCAACACCTGTTCGAAGGATCAACAGGGTTCGAAGGATCTCTGTTGAATTTCGAACAATGTTTTTCGAAAGATTCTCCAACCGAAGGATCCTTATCTTTCGAAAAAGTACTGTACACCGAAAGATGATTTTGAAAGATGACTTCGAAAGACTCCCCAATCGAAGGATCCTAGTCTTTCGAAAATGAGCAGAAGACCGAAAGATGTATGTTTCGAAAATATTCCTTGGAATGAAAGATAAGTTTCACACTTCGAAGGATGCTCGAAGGATAACTATCTGTCGAACCTCCTTTGGTCGAAAGATGGTCTTTCGAGTTCGAAGGATATCTTTCGAATGGTTCTGACACAGTTGACAAAGGACGACAGGTTGGTGAAAAAGGTGATGGGTTGGTAGAAACTTTCGGCAGAAAGTATGTTCAGACCATATCTTCTGAACATGCAGGTTTCACCAATCAAGTAATGTCCAATATTTTAATCAGTTTACTCTTTTCAATGCACAAACAAGCTTAATATTCAAATGTTTAAGATCAAAGAGTGAATTTTATCAAGAACACTATGAAGACTTCAAGAACACTTATAAATTTCCGGTGAAGTTTAAACTACCAAACACAAGATTTTGCTAAAATGTTTAATGAAAACCAAAAACTAACATGAGAATATGATGAACAACAAGGTTTTCAACAAAACACCAAGCAAAAATACAAGCTTACACCCGATTTTAACAAGTTTTTCCAGAAATATATAAACTTCAAACACCCGGAAAACACTCGGTTTTAACAAGGAGAAGAGCCAAGGCTCTGATACCACTTGTAGGTCCGGCTAGGGGAGGATCTAGTCGCCTAATCCTTGTATACGAACCACTCCGGTTGTGCGGAATCCAACCGAAATAGCAAACCGAGATAGAACACGCAATAACACGACACGCAAAGTTCAACGATTAACACCACTTGTATTAAACGTATGAAAGGTCCAGTTACAGCTCAACGTTTACAAATCAGTCTTGCAAACTCTCTCTAGTGTGTGTGTGTGTTCCTTATCTGTCTGAGTGTCTAGCTATCGAAATGAACACAACACACGGGTATTTATACCCAACACAGTTGGTCCGGTCGAAGGATCAGATAGGATGATCGAAGGATCATCTATCGACCAGAATTAGCTCGAACGATCCAGATGCACCACGAAAGAAGTGATCTTTCGTGGTCCATCCATCGAAGGTCCATCTATCGAGCTCATCATCATCGAAGGATATAAGTGATCCTTCGATGACCATCCTTCGACCCAGCAACTAACAAACATAATGTTAACTGTTTGTCCAAGTCAAACTAGGAGGATAGTTGACTTGGTCAAACTTACAAGACTAACAAGACATCGTTTCGTATACAGACAAAATACAGACAAAGTACAGACACAAGTGCATCAACATTATACATATCAAAATATATCGCTTACCAGAATCACCTCATCCGCCTTAGTCATTTGCCTACACCAATTGGGATGTATCATACTGATTCAAATAAGAATTAACAATATTAACAATAAAATTAATAAACATAAAATGTTAATTTTTTGATTCAAAATAAAGAATCATGTGTATAACAAAGTAGAAAAATATTAATGTTCCAAACAAACCCTCATGTATAAGACGATTTTCAAATATATGACAAAGGCTCTTAAAACATAT